>OU426895.1:8479306-9090857 GCA_911387775.1 Thymelicus sylvestris | reverse complement strand
TATCATCATTATCATATCATCATACATACAAAGGGCTATACGAAACTAAATAAACATTACAATGTAATTGTTTTAGTTTCTTCATAACAGCTACCTATTATTAAGTGGCTATCAAGTAGCATGAACATTCTAAAACATAAACATAGATATCAGCGACATAAGTGTCCGATTTCAAGTACCTACCGACCGCGCGCCGACGCTGGCGCGTGGAGGTACATAAATGTGATTTATCGTTTTCGGGGGTTTAGTTAAATTGGACTGGTTAGTTTGGATGGGTTAATAAATGTATAACTTATTGTTAGTAATAACGTAATCTATACTAATAAATAAAGTGGAAAGATTTGATTTTTTGTTTGCATTGAATAGGCTCCGAAACTACTGAACCGATTTGAAAAATTCTTTCACTGTTGGGAAGCTAAACTATCCCCGAGTGACATAGGCTATATTATATTTTCAAAAAAAATAGGGATCCTTAATAAAACTCCAATAATGTAACCCAAGGTGTAAAAAAAACTAAGAAAACCGAAGCAAAGCGAGGGCGGTAACTCGTTTATAATATTAACGAAGATCCATAATAATAGATTTTGGATTTTTCCTGTTTGTCAGTTTGTCTGTTTGTTTGTCGGTTTACTGTTTGTGTCTGTCTATTTGTTTGTGCGTTTGTTCCGGCTAATCACAGAAACGGCTTAACCGATTTGAATGCAGTTTTCACTTATGCATTGAAGTCAGTTTTTGTTAATATTTATAAGTAGGTACAAAAGATTGTAATTTTGAATATTAAACATTTGAGTGAGTGAGTGGACTCGGGAGTGTTCTTTTCTACTCACAGTTACAGATAGCACTTATTACCTACTACTATGTCTATTAGTAAAACTTATCTCCAAACAGCCTTGTCTTTAAAATAATCATCTAAATAGTAATAACCTTTAGTCAGAATTTTTATATGATTTTTTAATTTACAGTATGGCATTGCCGTCAATTCAATTATAAATAAGTTTGAATATTTTTGTATGGAACCTTGCATACATACAAGTACCGCCATTTTGAAAAAACTTCGTTTTGACGACCAGTGATGAAACATGTGTCAAATAACGGTGTAAGTGATTACAATCAAAAAGTATTCAGTGATGAAATGTCGTAAGTGATAAACTTTCTGAGATATTTGAGTTCAAAAATAAAAATAATTATAAATAAACTCTAATATCTTACAAAGTATATCACTTACGACATTTCATCACTGAATATTTTTTGATTGAAATTACTTACTCCGTCGATTGACACATGTTTCATCACTGGTCGTCAAAACGAAGTTTTTTCAAAATGGCGGTACTTGTAGGTATGCCAACTAGGTTCAATGCCTTTTTTACACATGTACCCACGAACGAGCCACCAGTTTTACACATTCTAACTCTAAGGAAAACTATTAATATTTCTCAACATACATTACATTATACAATCAGTATTGCGACACCACTGTTAAAATATTAATGTTCTTAAATCACGAACTCTAGGTCTTCAGGGTCTGTTTGTGGACCTGGAGGAGTGGACGTGAACCATGACAGTACTTAGAAAATAGTATTATTTACATTGTCAAAACACTGCTTTCTCCTATCCACTTTAAAAACTAGGGACGTATCATCTGCAAACAACACTGTTTCACAGAAAATCCTAGTAAAAGTAAAAAAAATAAGGACGATCATTGATATATATTAAAAATAACAGCAATCCATTATATTGATCACTCCTATGGTAATGTGTGCTTCCAGGAACTATATTCAGTGGCACTAAATAAATTTAAGGCTTATGATAAGCTTTAAAGCACCCTTCAATGCAAAGGTTCACGTCGCACTCCTCACATTTCCAGATTGTCCGGGTCTTCTTGATGCACATACAGCAACAGGTGTTTTTCGACCCCGTACGAATTGGGAAGTGGTTAGACTCGAGGATCGGTCTGGCCTGCGTCTTGGGTCGGCTGTTCTTTTTTAGAACAGTCGACACCTGTCCATTCGAGTGTCTTATGTTAAGTCGTCGGTATTCCGTCGTCAAGTCGATTAGTCGGTGTCGTTTAAGCAACTCTTCCGCCAGTACAATTCGGAACTGCCGATGTGATATTTTCCGGTCAAAACTGGAAAACATGACAAAGCAGTTAAAAACAGCCGCATTGTACAAACGGCGGAAGAGTTTCTTGTACCAAACTCTGTTCCTCAGACGTTCAACAGGTTGAGCTGACAGAAATTGATCCTTCCTGTCAACTCCTCCCATGTTCTTGTTGTAGTCGAGTACTATGTCTGGTTTGTATGTCAGTCTGTTGTACTTGTCGTGTGTCCCAATTTGGAGGGTATGGTATGTAGAGATCATACTAACTATGTTAGCATCTCGCCATACCATAACCGCTAAATCGGAACAGTACGTGGCCACTACTTCACCTCGTCTTAGGTCAGTCTTTGTCAAAGTCTTGACTGAATCAGGAACAAATTCCCGATTCAGTCTTAGTGTCCCGTAACAGTCAGTCTTTTGATTCTTCAGGCTCCTTAATAATAATGGACTATTATAAAAATTGTCCATTATTAAGGTATGCCCGCGGTGAAGCAGCGGCTCAATCAAGTCATAAACTATTTTGGCAGTAGCGCTTGAGGGACGGTCCACGCTACGACCAGTCGTAAGTCCGTCAGTCGTCTCGTCAGTATGTCTGTCAGCGGCCTGGTCAGTAAGTCCGTCATCTGCCTCATCCCCGACTGGTCTGTCATTTGTCTGTCCAGTCAGTCCAGTGGTGCTGTCAGTCGTCGGATGCGCATCTTTTCCAGTGTATACAAAAAACTTCCAGAGATAGCCACTTGAAGACTCGCAAAGCTCGTAAGTTTTAACTCCGACCTTTGCGGCTTTCGACGAAATCTTCTGAGCGAAACTCAATCGACCGTGCCACTTTAAAAGAGATTCGTCAATGGATATCTCCTGGGAAGGCATGTATAAACTGGAAAATTTTGCATTTAAATAGTCAATCACGGGTCGTATTTTATAAAGTCGAGTCTTGTCCTGGTTAGTCACATTGTCGACGAAATGGAGAAAGCTTTTCAGCAATAAAAATCTATTATACGACATGATTTTGGCAAAATATGGCATCGTACCAAAACCATTGTATGTAAAATAGGCCTCTTCCTCGGTTGAGGGGTAGAGGCCTTGCAAGATTATTATTGCCAAAAAACTTACCATTTCGTCCCTATCTGTCGGTGTCCAACGGTTAAGTCGGGAATGCTGAGAAAGTTTGTTCTGCTCTCGCAGCAAAGCAATCCTTTGCTCAGCATTCCTATTAGTCTCTGTACAAAGTCGGTCAATAAATTCGGTGTCAAACATTTTGTCGAAGACGTCAATGGGTCTAGTCTGGTCAGTCACGTCAAAAGTCGGTCCTGACGAACCCGTGAAAGTCTCGCGTCGTCCAAGAAAAGTCTGTCTGTTTCGATTCCAATCGAAAGTATAACACTCATCGGGCACAATGTCGCGTATGGCTTGGTCATTCGCGGCATCCTCCCTCTGTAATACTTCCACTTGAAATTCCGTCAAGTCCGTTTCTGTCGCAGGTTCAGTCGCAACGTCTCGTTCACCAGTCGGGAAGAGGCAGTCGTCATCAACGTCCAAGTCGTCGTCAATGTCGTCATCCTCAGTCAACCACTTCGTTACCACTTCGTCGAAGTGCGAGTCGTTAACACCTGGAACCAAAGAATACGACGCAGATATTTTGATATGCATGAACAATCCCGTTCATGCATTACTGCATGAAGTTTTCTGTATAGCAGTCATTCATAATTACCTATTGAGTATGGCACCACAGCACGTGGCGAAGAGGACTCAGCAATACAAACTTCCGCCCCAACACCTTCGGCTTCGTGAACTGTAAAAAACACAGTTGAATAGCAAAGTATTTTTTAAGTCTTATTAAGACACCGACAAAACGATGACTTACTATATTCGATTATATATTCCGTGCGATCTGTAACAAACAAGACAACATATTGTAGTCTACATTAAATAGCAAATAAAAGACGTCAACTTAAAATTCGAATATTTGAAATAATCATCTTACCGGAAGTATGGAGCACTCCCGACGTCGAGGCTCCATAATTCACTACTGCAGCTGCAGCGGCAGTGGATCCATCTGTAAGGAACATATGAGGATGTAATGAACATTAAAAACAAAAGACTAATCACCCATTTTAAATTACCATCTTACCGGAAGTATGGAGCACTCCCGACGCGGAGGCTGTAGCTGTACCGGCAGTGGATCCATCTGTAACAAACATATGATGATGTAATGAACATTAAAAAACAAAGGACTTATCACCCATTTTAAATAAAAATCTCACCACAAGTTTGGAGCACTTCAGAAGAGGCATCATGGCCCATTGGTTGGACCATGATGCACTCCTGCCGCTCTGGAGACCCCCTTCTGAAAAATAAATATCTATACTTACACGTTCTTACAAATAAAATTGAGAAATTTCTTGTAATGCTTAAATGTACGATAAAACTTAACGTAATTAGGGGAAAAAATTACTTTGATGGACGTTTGCGCGGTGGGGCGCCTGGCAACAACATACGCTCCAGATGGGCTTCACGTTTTTGTGCCACTAGTTGGGCGCGAGCCTCCTTTGGCAGTGAAGCCATCCGGCGTTGCGTAAGTTGCCTTTGCGCCCTGATTTTACGCAAAGGGTCATCCAAAGCGGCACTGAAAAAAAATTACATTTGTAAAACATTGAAGATATTTTTTTAACTAAACTGGAATATGAAAACGTGAAAATTTATTCGGTATGACAAAAAGGTCACGTACGTTTCCTCTCTCCCTTGTCCTCTTCCTCGCCCTTTACCACGTCCTCCAACTCCAGGGTTATTATCTTCAGACCTAAAATGTAATCGAGATTCAGATACCACTCAAGTTTTTAGGACAGCAGGTGACAGCTATACAATTTTATTCATGTTAAGTGTTATGTTATTCATGTGATTCAGATTAAGCAATAAATCAAATAATTAAAATAAATAACAATTTATGAAAATAAAGAATTAAAACAAAATAGGTTAATATCATAAATTTATACCTATAGAAATAAATCATTACTTTATGTAATTTTAACCAAAGCCATTTAATAAAATTCGTGTGAAAAACTAACCTACCAGCGCACGATCGTCATTAATCGCGTAAAACGCCCCATGATGTCATGGAAGTAATTAATAATTATATTATTTAGAATATAAAGACGTTGTAAAAATTTATTCGGTATGACAAAAAAGACACGTACATTTCCTCTCTCCCTTTTCCTCGTCCTCGCCCTCTGCCACGTGACCCACGTCCTCCTCCAGCTATATTTCTATCTTCAGACCTAAAATGTAATCGAGATTCAGATACCACTCAAGTTTTTAGGACAGCAGGTGACAGCTACACAATTTTATTCATGTTAAGTGTTATGTTATTTATTTGATTTAGATTAACCAATAAATCAAATAATTTATTAAAATGACGAATAATTTATGAAAATAAAGAATTAAAACAAAATAGGTTAGTATCATAAATTTATACCTATAGAAATAGATCATTAATTTATATAATTTTAAACAAAACCGTTCACTAAAAGTCGTGTGCAAAACAAACGTACAAGCGCGCGATCAGCATTAACTGCATCAAATGTCCCATGCCATGACTAATTTATAACTTTAGAAATAAATCATTAATTATCGAAAGTATCATTAAACCAATCAAGTCAGTATTTCCTTAAATTTGAATCAAAACCGTAAAATTTTAGTATTATAAAATTGGTTATTATCATTAATTTATATACCTATAAAAATAACCATACAAATAAAAGTAACGAAATATCAAACATCCTCATGATTCCTCCTTTGACAAAAAACGTGTGTATCAAACCTTAGCTAAAACATCTGATGATCTGGGCGGCAAAACTTGACCTTCCCGCTCTATTCTAACGGCCGTGAAAGGATATCATAAAACAGATATTTTAAAACGCGAAATCGTAACTGTTTTCGTCAGATAAGTTTCACTGAAGTATATTTAAATATTAGTAATAGTATGATTTTCTAATTACAACAAGTAATTCATTAAAATATATGATATATCATATAAAAAACTTAACGGAAAACCGGCACTCAACGCGAAGTTTTTGCATTTCGACTTTATGACTTAAAAAAACATTATTTCATACGTTACATTCATAACATTTGTAGATATTCCGAAAGAATAAATCTTGAGGATTATTTTAATATATAACACTAATATAAACTGATAATAAATAAAATATTACTTACATATTAGCAGAGAAAGTCCAATAATTTTTCGCCACTTGAAACTATCTGTCACACTGAATTTGAAAATATTTTTTTCTCAACGTTTCTTGTTACTCTGTTACACTTCACAGTTATCATACAGATATCAAAAGACGCGTTATTTAATACAGAACCATCTAGTATAAATTTTAGGAAGCTTTTCCTATCTGGTATAGACAAAAATATCGTTTTAAATGCACGAGTACCGAGCGAAGATAATGGGGCTGCTCTAGCCGCCTGCACGTTCGACCGGAAACAGTATTTGGCCGCCAAACCGACCTCAACGCGGCAGTCGATAGTTCTTATCCTGACTGACGGTATCAGTGTTGCCAATGCTACGGCAATTACCGTGTTCTACGGCTTTCGGGCCAAAAAATCACAAAATCTACGGTCTACGGCCCGAACCCTATTACCGTAGCAAATTCTACGGCTTTTCGCAAATTCTCGAGTCTTTTTTTATTTACTTTTTTTGAAACATTTTACGAATGTTAAAACCCATAAAACAGCGCCACTAGGCAAATGTTGATGTTAATTTAAGGTCATGAAAAGTGATTCCTTACATCAAATTCACTGCCGATGACCTTTTTTTTTTTTAGTCGTTTTTTAGGTCGAGCGCTGAACCGATGGTCTTTAATGGCGTAATTGCATTGCTACGGCCCACGCTTGATCTTTTCCCATATAAACACGGCTTTTTTATCTAATGTACACGGCCTTCCAAAAATTTTCATTGGCAACACTGGACGGTATTTAATTGTCTATCTATGGTTTCTACTCCACTCGTTTCCTAACAAACGTCAAAGCTAAATTTATCCAATTTTATTTTGCCGATAAATCCCAACAATTAATTCAAGTACATACATTTATTTTCTTCAATCTAGAGTCACTTAATCTAGTAAATTAAAACTCCAAAATGCCACGTGGTAAGTCGTACAACTCTAAATGAACTATACTTTTGTTATTCTCAATGTCGACCAATGTTATTGGGACTTGGGAGTGTGCTTTGTTGTAGTCACCTAACCTGTATTGAAATATCTGAGTATTGAACATTTGTATTATTTCAGGTAAATATACAAACCATAAGGGTCGCAACCGCAAGTTCACCAGTCCTGAAGAGCTGGAAGAGCAGAGAAAACAGGAGGAGAAAAAGCAGAAGTAAGTTAAGATCTGCGGTAGATTCCTTACATTAAGCTAGTATTACGGTAATTTTTAATGTCATATTAAAAAGCTCCAGTTAATTCATAATCATTGTGTATCATAATTAATCTTTTGTAGTAAAGTAGTTGAAGAATTAAGTTAATGTCAAGGTGGTACTTGAATGACCTATTCTAATATGAATACTGTACCTATTGTTCAAGTGTACACAGTTTTTATGATTGTTCTCTGTAAATATATGGAAATTATGGAACACTTGTACAATCACAGATCTTTTTTTATTTTGAGCCATATCTTTTTTATTATTCCTCTCTTATCACTTACATGGTAGATATATCCATAAATACTTCTATAATTATTGAGGTATGTAAAATACTCTATTGTTCTTGCTTGATATTTTAGATGGCTAACCAAACCGAAACTTCATTTACTCATATATACATAATTTTCAAACAAATTACTTTCTGATGCAAGAATGCAGGCATTGTAAGCCAAGTAAAGAAATTGGACAAACAATATTTTAATGTATGAAAGATACTGACATCTCTCGTAGTGTAGTGTGTAGTGTTTTAAGTGACTAAAATTAAATTCTACTCTGCTCTTACTCTCTTACTATCCCACATCTTCTTATGTATATTTTTAGACTAATCCAATACATTTTTACTACTCATCTTTCAATCCTGCCATTCCACTCTAGTGTAGTTTTAATTAAATGAAGTTTATTTAACTAATCCTTCAGATGGAGAAAGGAACACCAAGACGAGAGTTCAAGTGAAGAAGAATCTGAAGATAAAAAGTCTGGATCAGGTAGTGGCAGTGAAGAAAGTGATTCAGATGATGATGTAAGAACCACTTAGTTTTATGGCAGTAGCTTGTTAGCTTATTATGAGTAGGTGAGCGAACAAATATTGAGTAGTCAATGCCATCTATAAAAATCCACAATTCATAAAACCAAATAAACATTTTAACAACTCTAACCCTAAAAGCTATTTAAGACATCATATTTTAGATTTAGACTATTTAAGATCTACATTGACTGAATAATTTAATATGGCCATGGTGATTATATTAATTTCATCCTTAATATGATTTTCAAGCACTTGACTGGAGCATTCCTATTTTTCAGCACCCTACAAAGGCAAAAGGAGTCTCTGGTCTCATTGAAGTAGAAAACCCTAACAGAGTAGTAAAGAAAAATAAGAAGTTAAACAACTTGGATAACCTAGGTGAAGGAGAGAAACCTGAGCTGTCAAGGTAACAACTAACGGTCTTACTTATAAAAATCTCACTAATCTATACTTAGGCACCGCTTAGTTAAACCGCTCTTAAGAAGTTAATCCACATTTAACTTTTCATTACTTATAAACGTTGATTAGCTGTTACTTAGTTAAGAAACGAACAGATAACGATACATAAATGGTTGGCACAGATTATACCTAAAATAATCGTTTTGATAGAGAAATTGAATGAATGAAATTGCTAAAAGTTCTATTTTTTCCATATTATGTCATCTATGACAGTGTCAGTGTCGTGAATTTGACAGATTACGGTCAGTTATTAAATCTGAAAGATAGTAAGTAGGCGATTTACCTCATGACGGCCCCAATATCTGATTACTGCCATTACTTGCAGTTCTACAGGAATACTGCCACCTCGAGTATCGCCCTGTATATCAGGTCTCACTATTTCTATGATACGTTTTCTTTATTAAATCGGTATCTAAGTTTAAACTCCTCATCCGATAAACTTTGTAGCGGATTAAAGCAAACTCTGTAATTCTTCGTCTTTCTTCTCCTCCTAGCTCTGAAACTGCTTAAATCAGCTACGTCGTTTTGGAAATCACAAAGATCTTCCAATCCATCCATGTTTTATGCACAAATATAATTTTTTTTACTAACAAACAAACGCAAGTAAGTTGATCAGACGTCACAATAGAACAGCTGATTTATGTGAAATCCGCCATCTTGCCGCTTAGCGAGAGTTAAACTATGTCTCGGCAGTGTTTAATTTTGACAGCTATTTAAACCCTACTTAACGACTTCTTAACGCTAAGTAGTGTTTATAAGTGAGGTTTTTGCTAATCCGTTGCTAAGCAATAGATTAAATATTAAGTAACGTTTATAAGTAAGACCGTAAATGTATTTGTGAATACTCTCAAATTAAATTTCTGTGTGAAGCATGATATAATTGAAGCATAGATAGAAAAATAAGAAATAAACTTGCACAAAAGTATTTATTTTATTTAATGATATATTTTTTTTGTCATAGTTAAATTAATGCAATTTAATTGATCATAAAAAATTGCATTGTGAAGAAACCAGTGATATGGCTGGCTGGCTTCAACCCATTAATGGTCCATTACAGAGCACGAGTCTCCTTGTGAGGAGGTCTAGAGCATACTTCACCATGCTGCTCCAGTGCGGATTGGTGGAGGGGTTAGTGGCCAACCAAAGTGTCGGAACTTTTCATGCTGCCCGAGGGCCTCCGACATATCTTAACGATTATCTTACGATAACAACCGAGACCGTCGATTTAACGTGCCCTCCGAAGTAGGAAAGAGCTCAAGAAATTTTTGCTATTAGCACCATGCCCTCTGTTCCTTAACTTCGACACAAGCCGCCGGCTATGATCGCTTCATATGACATCTTGATATAATCACAGTATATTTTGATATAACCTCTGTATTTAGAAGTGAAGATTCATTCAGTTAAGAAGAACTATAGGTACCAAAAGCTAAAAGCTAAAGTTTTGCATATACAGTTTATAATTACTGACATTCCCAACTTAGTTTTGCTCACATTATTGTCGAGTTTGTAACATTTGCTTCTGACAACAAGTTCATCTTTAAAAGTCATGTACTTCGCCCTTCAATGATTTAAGTATTCCGACCCTCACCAATTTTATTGAAACCTTCAATCACAGGCGTGAACGTGAAGAAATAGAGCGTCAAAGGGCAGCCGCCGCTTACCAAAAGGCACACGCGGAAGGTAAAACGGACCAGGCGAGAGCTGACCTCGCTCGGCTAGCCATCATTCGCCAGCAGAGAGAAGAGGCTGCTAAGCGAAGGGAGGCAGAAAAAAAGGCCAAGGATGAGGTGCCTAAGAAGAGGTAAAAGCTTTCTTTATTCAATTGGCAGAAATGAAGCATCTACTATTGCTTCATTGTAATTAGTTCCGTTTCTGGCTGCATGATCTCAAACAGAATTACAAAATTATTTGAACTTTTTTCTTTAATTGCTAGCAAAAATCAACATTTCATATTTCCTTTAACAAAAGCATGTAATGTAAAGTTGTCTATAAGCAGCTTGTTACTAATATTATCATGAGACACAATATTGGTATATTGTGTCTTGAAAAAGATATTGCTTCCTGAGTAAAAAGCATTCAATATTTTATACTAGGGCACTCACGATAATATTGAAGCCAATATTATTGCCGATAGAATAGACATTACCAACAAAACTTGGTAATAAAAACAATTTAGTAGGCCGAAATTTCTGATGACCAATGTTTTCCCTACATTACTTTAAATCTCGCTGAGTAGACAATTTATTTCAATGAGTGTGTGAGTATTATTCCATTATGAAAAGTATAGATTTTTTATTATAAATTCCAAAAATTAAAAAGTGTTACTTTTTATATTTCAGGTAGACAAATACTCTGACATTAGATGAATGGGAACACCGTGATCATTTCAAAAGCTCGCTATATTTCTGATCCATTCGATATTGTGATACAAACATCAGCAAAGCAATTTCGAATTAAAAACAAAGCATAATAATAACAAATTTTCTATGGCAGTTTATATATACTTGGATTTTGCAATTATTACTGTTAGATTGTATTAGTTTGTTTTCAAGATGCAAATATGTGACATTGGGGTGTGTGTAATATTTGTTAAATGGACTAGTATAATTAATTATTTTCTAAATAAATGTAATTGATAGCACACAACTGATGTCTGATAACAATAAGCATGTGCATTGTGCGGGTTGCTCAGACACTGGCAATGTTTTTATTAATAATTATAAATAAAGTTATGAGTTGATTTTTAATTTACACTCATTAATTTTACAATGATAATATGTACATTATTATTTTATGCTTAAATTCATTTGTCACTTATTTTTACAATCAAGCTTTATAAAACTATAAAGCTTCTTTAAATAATATATTTAACATGATTTTATTGTTTTGTCCAAATCGTAGTCAATTTTAGTATGTATTTCAATATTTTTACTATAAAATATTACTGAACAATAAATAATTAAATGTTGTTATGTAAAATTGTGAATAAACTTAAATAAGCAAGTTACTAAAATAATGTCACCCACAAAACATTCTTTATATGATTCACGTTATAAACCAATTCTATTAATGTGTTCTAAATAAATTTGCGATAGTTGATGTTTTTATTATATTAAAAAGTTATTAAGTATATTGTATTGTAATACAATTTGAGATGTTTAAATGTAGAAATGTTTTCGCGTTTTTCTATTTATATGTTGTGTAACTTGTAAATTGGATGTAACTAAGAATATACATGTTATATTATATTATGTGTAATTCCTCAATGACAATGCAATAGTTTATTTTAATATCACCGGATATCTGACTTATATTCGAATTTGCTTAGTTCTAATTGTTAGATAGTCTCACTAGACAATTTTTATATGCGAATGTGTATCTGAAAAATAAATAAAAAACGAACCTTAATTTGTTTCTTATTTAATACCTGTAAACTATTGGTTATTACTAGCTGTAAACCCATATTCCCTAGATTTGGGTTCTTTGTGATATTTTGTTGTCTTCAACTATGGTCCCGTGGCGTTTCTTTAAATATTGATTATTTGTAGCTCAGATTTCTTTTGTAAATATTAATAGTAGTATCACATAAGACATAATAGTACCTAGTGGTACAGAAGAGTCACTTCAAAAAATCATTTAAATAAATAACGACACTTGCAATAAAGTATTAGATTCAAGTGGCAGGGGGGTCTCCTGCTGGCCAAATGGTTGGAGTTGTGGACAAGTGAAAAAATATATGATGAATTTACAAGGAAAACTATCACGGCTATGTTAGCATAAGTAGTTAATGAGTAATAGTCGATAAACTTGCTACTTCGGAATCCTACATTGCGCGTGGCCTGACACGCACTTGGCCTTTTTATTTTCAGTAGATAGTTGGGCTAATAAAAAAATATGTTAATCTACTATTATGATCAGCAGCCCTGACGCTAATTAATTTGAATTAGCCCGACACGTCGAACTATGTAATTCAAATTTAGCTTGTAACATAGCGGAGTGCGCCAGGCGGGCCAGGTCTGGTAGTATCATACTCGTAATATGAGTAGGTTAAGGTACGATAGCTAGGGGCACAGGGAATGTTTTTATATTATCGTATGGCATTCCTAGGCATGCCGCGACGTCGAAGTCCCCGCCATGCTGCGGCCACACTGTCCGGAACACTTTACAATTTCTGAGCGATGCCGACAGTGGCGTAGCTAGCCCTAAGGAGGCTCCATATCAATATTTGTCGTGGGGCCCCCTCAACTTCAGCTGTCAAATATAAAAGCCAAAACTGTAGCGGTCGTAGGCCGCTGGCAAGCTTTTTTTGGGAACGTTAGTGGGGGCCCCTATACGCTGGCGGTCCCGTATTGATACGGCGGTAGCTACGCCCCTGGATGGCGAATATGGCGATGAATGTCCATAGAGGATTCTCCATAATATTCATAAATGTGTACCAATCCACAATTTGCACTTGAGCAGCGGACTATGGCACGAAGGCTGTGAACTCTAACATTGAGTCTCAAGCCCTGCAATGGGAAAAATAGGATACCTACAACGATGATGATAGGACTGATAGCAAACCAACATTCGCATTAAGTAGTATGTATGACAATAGCCGACTCACGAAACGCAAAATAGGTAGGTTTTGTGGTCACCACGGCTACGAAACATCCACACATACCTAACAGTGAACTTCACTAAGGACGTCACCGACGCATTGCTAACATTGCTGGCCAAGAAGCAAGCGGGTAACGTAAACTGCCTGGAGGCTAGCTTAATACCTAGTCTGGCCATAAATACTGTTACATAAAAACTTTTCTTTTTTTCAGCCTTTTAATTATTTTGAATTTGGAACACGTATATTATTTTAAAAGCTTCTTTCGATTTCGCGCCATTTCACATACTTTTTCGTGTTAATTATCAAATTACAATATGGAATGGGGTATTAAAGAAAATAGGATTGCAGTGATCGCCTTGCACAAAGTGGGTATGGAGCCGTCGGTCATATTCCAGACACTTCAAAAGCTTGGTATCTTGGTAGCTTGGAAGTAATTGAATTTTAATCAACATATAAACAAAACAAATTTGGTGTGCCTCAAGGAAGTGTTCTTGGTCCTCTTCTATTTTTATTGTATATAAATGATTTACCAGATGTTACTGACAATCGATGTATTCTATTTGCAGATGATATTTCTATTATTTTGACATTAACTAATGACGCTGAAAAAGATATAATCGAAGCTAATAACACTATACACAACATAATTCAATGGCTCAGCAATAATAATTTAATTGTTAACACTAGAGAGCTCGCACCTATGTTCTACTCCTCGAGTACTCGCGCGGGTCACATATGTCACCCATTATGATATATGTTTATTTTTAACACTCTTATTTGGTGCAAATAAAACAAGTTGTAATATCATAAATCACCTTTATTTCTTACTAAATGCTTAAACAAAAGTCAACAATTGTTTAAATTATTAAAATTATAAACAAAACAAAATTGCTTCTAAAAAATCAACATATTTTGGGGTTATCGAGATCAGGCACTTTGTAATTCTTTGGACACATTACTTTGACAAATCAATCATCTTATTAAATAGCTGATAAACCGGTTATTCCTATTCTGCAGTATTTTGGTCACAGCTGGGGCACACTGTGACTTGATGATCAGGACAAATACGTCTATTACATTTATCACATTGTTTGCGAGTACTTCGATCTCTCGCTCTACTACAAAAGTCACAACGTCCCTTGCCACTTCGTATTGGAAAGTTTTGTGCTTGTGGGTATTCGGGCAACCCCAGAAGAAGTCTGGCTTTTAATTTTATAACCCTGGGAATATTTTCTTGACAAATACGTCGCGTTATAAGCGGTTTTACTAGGTCGAACCCGACATCTTGTAAATATTTTCGGCGGATTGTTTTCATATCCGGATTGTTTAGCTGATAAATGACTAAACCGTTTATAGCAGCCATATTTACAAAGTTATAAAATAACGTGAGTGGCCAACGACGGCTATTGCGCGTTACATCGTACTGACGACACATTCTGTCGAAAACATCAACCCCATATTTAGTATGATTGTAATAAGTTATTATTTCGGGCTTTTTAGCGTCTCCACTTTCAGGGTCAATCTTGTCGTCATTGTGCATGGTAGACAGTAGTAAGACGGTTTTTTTTTTTTTTGGTACGTAGCTAACCAATGTACAGTTAGACTGAAAAGCAAAGGTGGAGTCGGTGATTTCTCTGTTCTGAGTGGTTTTGAAGTTTTGAGGTATTTCTGGTTTATTCTTTTTCAGGGTTCCAACTACTGTGATTTTTTTCTGCAGTAACTCTTTGCTGACCGGTACACTGGTAAACCAATTGTCCATTGTTACGTTACACCCCAAGCCATACAGAGGTTCCAAGACTCTGTGTACAATATCTGGAACTTTATTCGATAAACGATATGGACCTTCTGGCTGCTGACCTGCGTACACTTCAAAACTGCACACAAATGGATATTTGACATCTACGGCCATAATAATTTTGATGCCAAATTTAGACGGTTTGTTTGGCATATAAATAATAAATCCACAGCGACCTTTGAAAGCTACAAGCTGTTCATCCAGAGTCACGCATTCGCTTGGCGTATAGTATTGTTTGCAGTTGCGAAGCATAATTTCAGTTATCTGTCGTATAGGTGCTAGGCGGTCGATTTCTTGACGAGCTGCTCTGTCTCTTATGTCATCAAAACGTACACATCGTAATAAGAATCTAAATCTACTTTGCGACATAGTGGTGTATACCAACTCGATACCAAGGCCCTGTGAATTATCCCACAAGTCCTTGAGGTTCCTTCGTCCAGCTTTGCTAACTCCGATCAATAACAACAAGCCAACGAAAGCTTTCATTTCAACCAATTCCGTAGGTGCAGCATCTCTTTCTCTTTGATATTTTTGTTTGATTGTGTCGATATAAATATTTGTACATTCCACAAGAATTTTGAAAACGTTATCTTCAAAAAATAGCAAAAAAGATTGGATAGGAGTCGTACAATCTCTGGCAATACCTTTAGGACCTGGAGGTCTTGTCATAATGTTATGGGCTCTAGTTCTAGTCGCAGCCGGCGGAAATCTGCCCCATTTCGTGCCATCATGAGATATATAAGTCGCTAACTGTGATAAAGGCAAATCATCTTCGTCGTCATACGATTCATTGTCACTTTCTTGTTCCGTGTCAGAAACATGAGGTGAGCCTATTGGAGCAGTTTGCTCCTCTGAACCACTATCTCCCTCTTCTGATGCACTGCTTTCCGTGAATTCTTCCTCTAACCACCTACTAATAGTCAATTCCTTAGAGTTCGAAGACATTATAACCTAAAACAATAGATATTTTGTATCACTTTATGAGTATAAAATAATATAATATTGTAAAATAAATTAGATAAATCAAAAATAAATATACATCGAACTTACTTGTATTTAAACTCGACTTCAAATCGTCATCCAAGGGATTCAAAAATTTCCTTGAACGCTCGCGCGGGGGACATGCGTCACCCACGTACTTCAAAAGTGCACTGCGCACACGTCGATGCCCTTAGCAGGATGGCGCACTACTGACATGTGGGACGACTCATACTCGAGGAATACCTGAGAGGCCAGTAGTGTAGCGCCATTATTTATAAAAATATTTAACTCTTTTTTCCCCTGGGTGACATATGTCACCCGCGCGAGCACTCTAGTGTTAACCTAACCAAAACTAGTTATGTACAATTCCTGACCAAGAACAAAAAAGAAATCCAAATTGACTTAAAATATAATAATAATCCTATTACTCTAGTAAAACAGACGACATTTTTAGGCATAACTATAGATAATAAGTGCAATTGGAAAGCACATGTTGAGAAAGTTACGTCCAAAATAAACAGATTTGTATTCGTATTCCATAAACTGAAACAAACATCATCAAGGTCAACATTGCTGACTGCCTATCACGGATATTGCGTCTGTACTTCGATACGGTATTATTATTTGGGGAAACTCACCAGACATAAATAAAGCTTTTATTGCCCAAAAGAAGTGTATCAGGGCCATTTGTGGGACACCACCTTGGGAATCCTGCAAATCCTTGTTCCGCGAATTAGAAGTGCTTACGTTGCCCTGCATGTATATATTAGAGTTAGCGTTATTTTTAAAACATAATGAAAGTCTTTTTGTTAAAGCCAAAGACGTATATGCAAATAATCATCGTAATCCAGATCGTATTGTATTGGGGAAAAGAATCAATACCACACTTCATCAAAAAAATTGTTATGTGATGTGTGGCAGAGTTTTTAATGCTTTGCCGAGTAAAATCAAATGTTTACCGACACCAAAATTTAGGAGCGAATTGAAAACCTGGCTTACAAAAAAATGTTATTACTCTGTGACGGACTTCTTCCTAGATCATGATAAATAAATTATAAAATAAAAATTTAAATGACTAGAAAATTATTGACAAATTATAATATTAATTGATATGAATGTAATAGATATTTTATATTGTGTGATAAAATGTAATGGTAATTTAATTTAATGTAATATAGAATATGAATGTTTAATGTAATAGATAAATTAATATTAGTACTTATTAAAATTATTACGATTATAATATTGTACACCCGTAATGGGTCCCTGTTGAGAATATTTCATCCCTGTATAACATCAAGTGTACCAACAGAAACAATAAAGATTATTTCTATTTCTATTTCTATTTCTATCAGCCGTATGTTCGTATATCGTACAATCAACAGATACAACAACACTTCGTCTGTCGAAGACCAGAAAAGATCGGGGCGGCCGCGTGCTGTTAGAACTATAAAGGCTGTTAATGCTCGAAACCACATTAGGAAGCAAAAAATCTTATCGCGAGAAATGAAGATTCCCGCTAGGACTCTGTCGCGTATTATAAAACAAGACCTGAAGCTCGGTGCTTATCGTCGATATAGAGGACATGCCCTAAATCAATTTTTACAATTAAAGAGAGTGGATCGATCAAAACGCCTTCTGTCGCGATACGCAGGTGAAAGGCACAGAAATATCCTCTTTACCGATGAAAAATTTTTCACGATTGAAGAACACTACAATAAGCAAAATGATAAAGTGTACGCTCACAGTTCTAAAGAAGCTGCTCAAGTGGTCGGGAAGGTACAACGTGGTCATCATCCTGCGTCAGTGATGGTTTGGTGGAGCCTGTCTTATCAAGGAGTCACAAAACTGCATTTTTGTGAAAAAGGAGTGAAAACTTCAGCCAAAGTGTATCAAGATACAGTCTTGGATCATGTTGTGAAACCTCTCAGCAATACTCTTTTTAAAAATATATCGTGGACTTTCCAACAGGACTCTGCACCTGGTCACAAGGCACGAACTACCCAAGCCTGGCTTGAAACCAATGTTCCGGACTTTATAAGAGCTGAAGACTGGCCCTCATCTAGCCCAGACCTCAACCCTTTAGACTTCAAATTATGGTCAGTTTTAGAGGACATGGCATGCTCTAAACGACACGGCGACATTGAGTCTCTTAAAAAATCTTTGGAGCAAGCAGTGGCGAAATTTCCCTTGGAAACAGTGCGTAAATCCATAGATTCGTGGCCAAACAGATTAAAGGCCTGTATAAAAGCCAAAGGTGGCCATTTCGAAAAGAATATTTTTTTTATTTTTTGCTGAGACTTTAATAAATATGTAGGTATAAATTTTATTAATATTACATTACTTCATTTAAAAAAAAAGCATTTTCATTTGTAACAGAACTTATGGCTGGACTAGTTACATAATAATACTTACCTACTTAATATTAATAATGTGGCAGGCAGCTTATTAATATGTTAAACTTAATTTAATAGGTGATTGTAGAAAGTTTCACTACTCAGTAAGTAGTCAAGTAACTAGGTAGCTAGGTTGGTACATACCACCATTCTTACATAAAATATTTTATTAAAAATTCTTGCCTAACACGTGCTATTAGCAAAATTTTTCGCGTCGTCGCTTTTGCTCAGATTTCCCTGTGACACGGATGTGGTATAATTTATTTAATATGCGCATACATAAAGGTCTTTTTGGGCCCAGTTAAACGTGAAACACGACCGGTAATGTTAAAATTAGGTACGCTCAAATTATTCGGTCATTCCTGTCAAAACCTCTCCTATTTATGACGACTTATTCCTGTTCCACTGCTGCTTATAGATTTCCTCTTGAAATAAGGCGTCTGGCACCATACCCTATATAGGATACTTACCTACCGTATCTACATCTTACAATTTTATTTGATAACATGCAAAATTTTATTCATTAAGTTTGTTACGTAACGAGGTTTTTATTGCATCTTTAGTTGAAATTAAAACGTTCCCAACCTAAAGACAATGGTGAAAGAAAATGTTTTACGTACCTACGTTCATTGGTACAGAATAAGTAAAAGAGAATCTTAGGTTTCGGAAAACGAAACCGAAGTATCAAGTCCATTGGTTATCTAAGTGGAGAAGCTAAGAAGTCGGTCCAGGTTTTTCGGCTTTTAGCAGTTTAATGATATCAGTATTATCAATACAACATGATGTAATGTTCTACAGTTCTAGACGTTTATTTCAATTGCTGAGAGCATATCTCAAAACCGCCTTGGTAATGACCTTTCCCGTTTTCACTATCCTATGCCGTACATGCTCAGGAACGTAGTCGTCTAAGTATGATGGAGTTCGCTCTGCAACAAAAATAAATGTTAAGAATTAAGTTTATTTTATTTTATTTATAATTACATAGGTATAATCAGCTTATGTACTGTCTCGATTCCCAGTGGGGCAAAACTTTTAATGATGTGTTTCAATTTTTGTTCTCGTTCTGGATGTTTATGTTCTAGTCTTTGAATGTGTCTATGGCTCTTTAGGGTTATTTCTCACAGTTATTTATTTCTTTCATTTATTCCAAGCGAACCTCTCCTGCTTGTGATATACCTACCTTGATTTTTAACAACTCATATAAAACGTATTTTATATGTGGTTAATCTTTAAGAACATAACAATTTTCCTTAAGCTAGAGCTGGTTGCTACTTGCTACTTATTTATAAGACCCCAAAGTGAGGGGTGTTCCGAACTTACCCACAAGTGACTTTGCTAATTCATCTAGCCACTCAAAATGTTCAAGTAACTTCTCATCGTAGTATTCATAGGCAGGATAAGCGATCTAAAATTATAGTACCTATTAAATAAATTATTAGGTATCTGTTTTGTAATTAAGTAGGTAAGTACCTAATCTATATTTCCGCATGGAGAACACCAACACTATGATAGCTAAAATATATCTAAATAATAATAATTATGATGTCATATTTTATACATATATGTATGATGATATATGCTAGGTATGCCAAAACATGATAAATATTATTATCAAATATCCACAATCTTCGTTGAATAAAAAAAAGACACTACCTAATCTAACTGAATTAAAAGTAATTTTAAAACTGAGGGTCTGATATATTATAACTTTTTTATACCTACTTAGATCTAAACGTGAATTCAATATTATCATGTCACCCTATGGGTAGGTAGGTATATATATCACTATATTATGTAAGTAACTATATGATTTCTAAAGGAAAAGTACCAGCCTGCATGGCAATCACTACCTATGTATTCTATCATGACATGACTTGGTTGAGTTGGTGCAACCTGCTAATGTTACATAAAAACTTACCGTGCAAGCAAAGAAAACCGAAAATAGAACTATGAAACCCGTAGTCTTCATTTTTACGACTATAATAATTATAACATTACCGTATTTACCGTAACGGGACGAGAAAAAAGTCATTACCTACGTCTCTCTTTATATGGAATCAATTTCCATTGTCAATTAGCTCCGCTTGGTAATGAACAAGTTTTTTAATAAATTTTCCACAATTAAACAGTTTATTGTCATCAAATGTTAATCATTTTATTCAATTCTACGACTCATGCTCATGACTCATACCGATTTATTCCGAATACAATCAATTTAAAAATTACCCAACTACCTAATCTACCTACCTAATAATTAATACTTAATTAAAATTGACATTTCTTTCCGTAATACACATCAAAAAACTTGAGAGGTGTCAAGGGACACCCGGATGGAACGAAGTTCCTTGCAGTCAGTACTAGGATAGCAAAAACATGCAGCAAGTGTGCCAAAACAAATCAATATAGTAGCAATAGGGTCTTGGACTGTTTTGTCGAAAGTGTATAAACGTGTTGATTAGATAATAAAATGTCTGTAAAATATGTTTTCCCGCAGAAATTAATCGGTTTTTATGGAAATAAAAGCAAAAATATTTTACACTTTTTAATTTCGCGCTAAAACGCTACTGTCCTGTCATTGATGTGCATGACGTCACTTTCCACTGTCATACACACTCATGGACTTAAATATATCCATGAAAGTGATAGACTGACAGTGGAAGATGACGTCACGCGTCGTAATTGGCGTTTGTGGTCACGTGATTTTGACATACAAAATAAATATTTTAAAAGCATAAAATAAAATAAAATCCTAATTCTTTATTACTAATTCATATTAAATATGTATTTTAGGCCCATAAACTAGCTTTAGACGAAATATCACATCATTTTAACAATACAGTCCAAGACCCTATTGCTACTAGGTGAACAAAGCCGATGAGAAATTTAATAGGTACCCCAGATTTTTTTTGGCACACTCGCTTGCATGTTTTTGCTATCCTATTACTCTGGCTTGCTTTCTATGTAAAAAAACTTGACGGCAAAAAGTGTCGTTACCACTTTTCGTTACGGCAAAAAGTGTCGTTACCAAATTTTCCGCCTAGCCCCCTTTCGTTAAGCGCGATAAGGAACTTCGTTCCAAACATAAATGAATATCTGAGCAGCAAGAATTAAATTATTATAACTACTTGATAGTAGGTAATTAATTGTTTTTGGAAAATTTATTTATCTGCATACTGTACCAATAGGTATATTTTTCTTAAAACTCCCGAACTTCTTAGTCTACTCGATAAGTTCAAAATGGTTGAAATTAGAGATACTGCTCTTAAAAATACGTGCGATAGCTCATTCTGTTCGGAATGATGTCTAGAAAAATGTTTCGGAAGCGTTTACCAGCACGTAAAAAATTGCAAAAGTTATTGACAAAATAAAGTTGAAAAAAAAAAGTATTTTGTTTTTGGTAATCACTTCGAAACTATTAATATTTAAGAAATTTTAAAACAAGATTCTTAAAGTAGAGGAAATTTCCAAACAATGACTCGCGACTCTCGGAACTCTATCTCCATTATTTATAACTTTAATTTAACGCTGAAAATGGGTCTCCACGCTGCATTTTTAGGTTGCGCGTGCGGCTTCAAAACCGAGTTCGTCACACTCAATAATTTTTTAAGGTATTAATTATTAATTTAAAAAAATAAAAAAAATATGGTGTATTCGAAACACTTCAAAGAATTTGCTCCCGTAGGAAATTTTGCTTAAAGTTAATTTTTCAACAAGTTAGACGATTGTTAATTAACTAAATTTTCTCGAACTTCCATTTTCATTGTACATTTAAAAAAATGTTTAAGTAATTGTCCTATAAATTTTTCGCTTCGTGGAGCCCTTCTTATATACATGCTTAACGAGATCACGTCATAAAAGTTTAAAAAGTTTTAATACTTTGTGTATAATAATTTTATAAGTTGAACAAACAATTTTTTCGTTTTTTTATCGAATCGAAATTAAAAAATTGAAAAATGTTTTTATCTGTACTTTGTTATACATCGTTGTTTTTTTTATTTTTAGGTGTTTCAGAAAAAATATATAAAAAAGTTGAGAATTTGTTTATAAAAAATTGTTAAGTTAAAAAACAATGAAATTGTTGATAAAAAAATTTTTTTTTTACATTTCTATTAAAGATGGTTAATTATAATTTTTAAGAAAAAAAAATTATTAACTAATTATTCAAACAATAGAAATATTAAAAAACAATTATAAACAATTAAATATCATTATTAAGAAAAAAATTTTTTTTTCAAAAATCATAATGTTTTGTAAAGAATAAGATATTAAGAAATTTTTTCTTGAAAGCATTGAAATAGTCTATTTGTTTATAAAAAAAAATATAAAAAAATGAGGGAATTTTTTTTTCAAGTCATTAAATGTCTTTTATGAATGCCAAAACGATTATGTAATAATAAATTGAGAAAAAAATATTTTCAATAATATTATTTGGATTTTTCATTTTTTGTTCAACTTATAAAATTATTATACACAAAGTATTAAAACTTTTTAAACTTTTATGACGTGATCTCGTTAAGCATGTATATAAGAAAGGCTCCACGAAGCGAAAAATTTATAGGACAATTACTTAAACATCTTTTTTAATGTACAATGAAAATGGAAGTTCGAGAAAATTTAGTTAATTAACAATCGTCTAACTTGTTGAAAAATTAACTTTAAGCAAAATTTCCTACGGGAGCAAATTCTTTGAAGTGTTTCAAATACACCATATTTTTTTTATTTTTTTAAATTAATAATTAATACCTTAAAAAATTATTGAGTGTGACGAACTCGGTTTTGACGCCGCACGCGCAACCTAAAAATGCAGCGTGGAGACCCATTTTCAGCGTTAAATTAAAGTTATAAATAATGGAGATAGAGTTCCGAGAGTCGCGAGTCATTGTTTGGAAATTTCCTCTACTTTAAGAATCTTGTTTTAAAATTTCTTAAATATTAATAGTTTCGAAGTGATTACCAAAAACAAAATACTTTTTTTTTTCAACTTTATTTTGTCAATAACTTTTGCAATTTTTTACGTGCTGGTAAACGCTTCCGAAACATTTTTCTAGACATCATTCCGAACAGAATGAGCTATCGCACGTATTTTTAAGAGCAGTATCTCTAATTTCAACCATTTTGAACTTATCGAGTAGACTATCTTGCATAAATCATCATAGACACAGAAAGCCTATCATCTTTTAAAGAAAGTCTTATAACATCAGCCAGCTATACGTTTTCCGATCGTTTTCGACGCTGTTAACTCAGTCGATCATTTACTAAGTATTGTCCCAAGGCAGGACTATGAAAGGTTCGATTTTATTATATTAGAAACCTTTTTATAAATGAGATAAGAAAAGGGTCGTACAAGGGTTTGGCGCGTACAAACCGAAAGAGATTTTTATCTCCATGCTGCGGTCGGGACAAACGAGTGACCATCGTCAAACTCAAATTAAATTGGGCCAATAGAGACATTCGATTCATTTGGCTTTGAACCGCGGAATAAAATATGCGTTCGTTGGTGCTTTTTTCCGAGCAAATATTGTCACAGCGCACTGTGTAAAAAGTTCAGTTTTTGCTATATTCAGTTTTGAGTCATTCAATTAATCACTAGCTCCGCTTTCGCTGTTTGGAGCTAACATTTGAATGGCAACTTCTGGTCTGGTGCACTTTAGTTTTATTATTTGATATTTCACAACGTTGCTTCGGTAACTGGACCTTCTGTACATAAAATGTAGTGTTATTTGAATATTTGGTCACTTTCCAGCTCGTTTGACAAGGGCTCGTAGATATTTAATATGGAACCACGTGCCTAAATTTCTGAATGTGGTGGCGGTATCCGTAAAGGCTGTAAATTCTAATTACAGGCAGCGCCGCGCCGTCAAACTATGCTAATTTAGTAGATACGGGAACATTCCCGACTGGCTTCTGGCTACGGTCGGACAGACACAGAGCCAACTGAATGACTGACTGAGACTCCTAGATAGTAGAGATAAGCTTAAAATGTCGGGAGATAGATGAAAAGTTGCACTTTGCACTGGCTGGTTAATCTAATAATCCTTTACAAAATTGAGACTTGTTTGTTACGAATAACGAAAACCCCATCTAAATTGAATCAGTACTTTGTGAGAAATGCCTGGCGTACTTGCTTACACGTTACGTTTACGTACAACTCCTTTTTGTTAAGTCATTTAAAACCCAAGTATCTACTTAATGTGTTATATATGTATTTACCTACCCGCGTCTTCCTAATTGCATATTTTTAGCAAAATATAGCTTAAATTTAATAAGCATCCACTTACCAATGAAAAGCCAGTGATAAACACGATCATAACGCTAATTGGATCTCCCGTCGTCTAATCGGTTTCAGAGAACGGATAACCTTTGAACAGCAAACGTTATATTGAATAACAAGGGCCTGCAGTCTCTCAGTGAGTTTAAAGAGCTATTGAATATTTATTTACATCGCAATCCTATTAAAGTTTTGCTTCACGTTTATCTATCTTGATTTTCTTTCAAATTTTCAATTTTAGTCTATTTCTATAATTTACATAGTTTGTTCTAGTACTTACTTAACTCTTTTTTTTGAATCATTAATTATTTGCCAAAATTACTCAAGAGTCGATATAGAAGTCATTGTTCCAAGTTACAGATGTCACAAACTGTCCCACAGCCCACTACTGGAAATGGACTCGCGATAAGTCATGGATACCGACCATGTGTGGATTGATATACCTACGAGTACTTCACACACATCTGTAGGTTTCCTCGCGATATTTGGTCATCCAAGGTGTTTTTTTTATTTTTAATATAATGAACCCATTACGATTACGAGGTATTAGTAAGAGTATACCTACTTTAAAGTTGAAACTAATTAGTCCAGTAATTTTAGTCAAAATTAGGTAAGAATTGCGGAATGAGAGATACCCAGCTGATTTTTTTGTATAAAGTTGTATTTTGGCATTCTAAATCTTGTCTCAAAACCTGCATATGGTAGGGTGACCGCGTCTATTAAAAATTTGAGGACAAAGGTCACAAAAATCGGTTTTTTGCAAATATCTCATTTCCTATGAGTTTTTCGCTATTTGTATCTTCATCAATATTGTAGAGAATTAAATTCCCTACAACTTTTGTTTCAAAAAAATTTTTATACGTTGAGTCGTTTTCGAGATAGAGGGCAGAGCGCGCGGTTAGAGCACAATGTAAGGTCAACCGGTACAGTCCCGGTCAAAACATGCTATATTAAGTTTATTAATTCTATCTATCTAACAGCCTTTTAAAGTCCACTGCTGGACATAGGCCTCCCTAATTGGCGCCACTCCGACCGGTCCTGGGCCCTCTGAATCCAGCGGCTTCCCGCTGTCTTCTTTAGGTCATCAGTCCACCTGGTCGGGGAGCGACCAGTGCTCCTTTTACCGAGACGTGGCCGCCATTCGAGGACTTTGCAACCCCATTGGTTATCTGTCCTTCGAACGATGTGGACTCAGAGGGCCCAGAATCGGTCGGAGTGGTGCTAATTAGGGGAGGCCTATGTCCAGCAGTGGACTTTAAAAGGCTGTAAGATAGATAGAATTAATAAACTTAATATAGCATGTTTTGACCGTGACTGTACCGGTTGACCTTACATTGTGCTCTAACCGCGCTCTCCGCCCTCTATCTCGAAAACGATTCAACGTATAAAAATTTTTTGAAACAAAAGTTGTAGGGAATTTAATTCTCTACAATATTGATGAAAATACAAATAGCGAAAAACTCATAGGAAATGAGATATTTGCAAAAAACCGATTTTTGTGAGCTTTGTCCTCAAATTTTTAATAGACGCGGTCACCCTACCATATGCAGGTTTTGAGACAAGTTTTAGAATGCCAAAATACAACTTATTACAAAAAAATCAGCTGGTATCTCTCATTCCGCAGTGAATTCCTAAGATGACTGGACTATAATGTCGTTAAACTGGTGCTAAACGAAAACAATGGCTATAATATTTATTTTTAATTTGTGTCATCATAAGTGTACAAACCTATTTTCTATTAGCATTACAATAATATTAATCAAAAAATCTGTATGAAAAAATCAATAAACTAGACAATAAAGATAATAAAATTACTATACTTACTAAAAGTATTACCATGCTGTACGGTAACAGTACGGTACGGTACAGTATGCGAATCCAATTATTTTTGGTATATGAGCAAGTACATCTCTTCAACTATTTAATCAAAAAGCTCCAACTTTTTATGCAAAAAAACTTGCAATGCTATTTACGCTCTGCGTGCTCTGGTTACTGGTTAAAAGTTAAGCAGAAATCAGTGGAATGTAAAGAAAAACATCTTTTTTACGGAATATCCATTTTAAAAATACGAAAATAAATACGCACGTTAAAAATTTCATCATACTATCGAACTAGAACATCACAATTCTTTTTTGGTGGGATTATAATTAGATATATCAGTTTTTTAAATATGGAAATAACCGACAAACGAGCTCACGATCCACCTGATGGTAAGTTTGCTATCATCGCCCATGAGCATCAGAAACACTTAAGGCATCCCTGATGCGTTGCCGGCCAAGAAAGAGGGAGGAAAAGGAATAAAATATAATCTGAATTTTACCACGAAAAAAATAACTCAAAAACTACTCAACATAATATCTAGCTCAAATTTAAGTGGGACCACATGACAAGCACCAGCATTCGATTAAAAAAAGAATAATCAAAATCGGTTCACCCAGTCGAAAGTTCTGGGGTTTGTTAAAACATAAAAAAATACAGTCGAATTGAATATAATAGGTAGCAATTTGAAACAATAATGGAGAGAAATAAGTGCTTGGGTTGGGAGGGCAGGTAAAGCGGTCCCGGTTGATACTTGGGTTGATCGCTAACCCTGGAAAAGTTAGTATAGGTCAATCCGTACTAGAGCAGCCCAAAATTTAAGCACACAGCTGGACAATGATCTGGAATAAGTTAGTGGGTAATTATTATCCCGTAAAACCCAGGAAAAGCTGTGGCCGGGAATTTTTTAGCGAACCTACTCGCGATATATTTTGTAGTATAACATTATATTTTTAGTATACTAACTGTACCACTAATTTTAAACAGATCGGATCGGATCTTTTACAATCTGTTTGTAACATCAATCAAATACCTTCTCTAATTAGCAGCTGTTATGCCTACCTACTTTAACGGTTTCTAAGTTTACGCTATAAATAATAAACGAATGAAAAGGCCGAACTTGAACGGAATTAAAACTTTATGGGAGGTTTCACCTAAATCACGGCAGCTGATTTATATTTTACGCACTTTTCCGACCTCAGTAAGCTTCATTTAGCGGTCGCCCGTTCCCCGATGCGCAATGCCTCTCGTATGCTAATCAGTTGATAGTACACAGAACCCATGTTGATTTGTTTGTATATCATTAACAATTCATATTAACTCTGACCAGGACAATTATCAAATCAACTCTTGTAAAATTAAATTAACAAAATATGCTTACAACCCGGCGGCTGGTATGGACGAGTTATGCATCAACAGGCGCGGTTGATAGGTGAATAGGTGGAAGGTGGAACGTCAAGTGACTTGGGTGCCTCCCCGCTCCAGGGAGCACGTAAAGCCATCGCATCCGGAGCCCGTCGTATTCTTTGAGCAGCATAGAAATAACTTCCGACGCTTGGGTTGGCCACTAACCCCTCCACCAATCTTCATCGGAGTTCAATGATCTAGAGATGAGATTAAGCTAGATGATACCTACTTATAGGACCCAGCTATCTCAAAAGACGCAAGAGTACAAAGCCAATGAAGGCTCTCTATTCGACTCTATCGGACACTTTTCGAAAAACAGGCCTTATCCAGTATCTTTATGCATTTTCTCTTACAGCTTTATAATTAGTAGCGTTAGTACAGACTAATAATAGCAATATAATCTAAATATGGCATTAATTTCTAACGCAATCCCAAATCACGCAGCATCAGACTACTCTCATAGATTATAACTAGAATCACAACACTAATAGACACTTGTCTCGAATCCATTCTCATGAATGTTAAATGTACACTTCCATTACCTTACTGACACTAGCTTACACATGATTTCTACTATTAATGAGTTAAACATCATTGATGTCTACCGTCACCGTGTATTGTGATATTGCATTTACTGATTACTCTTTTAGGGTTCCAAAGTCAAAACGGAACCCTGAGCCTTTGCACACGGCGTATGCACGACGTATTTTTTATGCGCGTCCGACGCGACACGCAAAATCTGCTCGTTTTCCGCACTGTAAATGACGTGGCGGACAAGGCGTTTCTTCGTTCCGCGCTTCAAAAATACGCCGTATGCAAAGGTTCTTATAGTTTCCTCTTGTCCGTTTGAAAAAATTCACGGCAGTAGCTTAATTAATGATGAATTTAAAAGGAAAACTATCACGGCTATGTCAGCATAAGTAGTTAATGAGTAATAGTCGATAAACTTACAACTTCGGAACCTAAATTGCCCGAGCTGACACCCACTTGGCCGGTTTTTATGGGACTTCATATTATAGCAGAGCGGTTAGGGAGAATGGGAACAGGCTGGCTGTGTGACATGGTATCTATTGGAGATCTCTTCTAACTCGAGATATCGCACAAAATACCATGTCTCTAATACACTCGGAAATGTTGTCACATTTCCGACACCTTCCAATCCTACGCATTGGAGACTTCGGGAAATATTCGGTAGGACTTTGGAAATGCAGCTGAGCGTCTTAGTTTTATTCATCATAATAAGTACGGCATCAGGTTTGAACTGCACAAGACTCTAGCACCTAATTACCTAATTATCGTATACTCGAGGATAACATGAAGTCACAAACTCAAAAAAAAATCCTGCTATGCTACTCGAGTGGGAACGCCTCATTTGTGTTGTCAAAAATTTTCTAGTTCTTGTAGTGAGATTTTACATGTTAAAATAAAATAACATAGTTATTATATTCAGGGATGCGTTATTTAACAAATCACCGTTACAAAAGAGTGCAAACAGCTCATAAGCAACGCTTATTCAGCTCCCATTAGCCCCTCCAGGAGCCAGCGAGTCAATAAATCATTTCTCCGCTTTCCTCGTCGATTCCATTGAATAGCGATTTATCTGAAAAGCGCTCACTCGACGCTTTCTTGGATACAAGTAAGCTTAAACAGCTAATGGGCCTCCGGGAAATAAAACTTATAATACCTACGTACCTCTACCTTCCGATTGATTTTTGTTTTTTCAAAATGCCTTGTCATTGGATGGGAGTAGTAGCTACCTAAATGCAACAATACCATAGGTGCCGTGATACGTGGGACGTATGAATACTGAATCTGAATACCCATTAAAAGAAACATGAGAAAAATAGTTGAATCTTCAATCATTACTCATTAGTACCAACGAATTAGGTAAACACCTCGACATGTGTAAAGCTGTCTGTAAAGTCTACTAATATGCACTTGTCCACTACTGCCATATTCTTTTGTATTCTAGATACTAGTTATATACAAAATTACAAAATTCTAGCTTGATATTGGGGATGGACGTTAACTTACATGCAGTAGTTATACTGCGCCTCGCTTCAAGTTTGTGAATAATTATTATAATTTGAGTTTTTAATACTTTTACTTTTTAAATATTCAAGTAGATGTTTCTATAAAAGATTCCAAAACGTTTAGAAATATTTCACAGCGCAAAACTGTATTTACGATCAAAAATAAAATAAATCTTCAATAACAATTTACGGTAACTTGGAAATTCGATAGAAAATGGGGATTGCATCGGATATGCATAGCGCTTGCACGTTCATTGCGCCTTGGGGATCACTCGAGCTCTTGCTGGTACAAGTGCCAAGACGTGGATAGATTGAAGAATACGATTTACATTTATAAAATTTATGAAACAGAAATACAGGTTGACGATGCCTGTTAAAGATAGGTAAGTATCTACTTATTTTTTTTACATTCTTACTTTTTCATGATTAGCATATTTATTTTCAAAGGTCAAATTGGTAGGAATCCAATTTATTTCTAAACATTGTAACGTAATTCGATGAAACTAATTGGAATGTATTGTAAAAGGATTGGTTAATGCACTTTGACGAAATTTTTGTGGACTGGTTCTAAAACGGGTTGTAAATAAAAATTTATTATTATTAGATCCCGTAACCAAAGAAGACCCCTATTCAAAGGTTTTCGTTCATTATCACAGGAAATTGGATATGTCAGTAAGTTAGATGTTTGATTTTGTCTGCGGAACTCACTTCTGTGATGAACATCACTCCTGTGATGGAGACAAAACTGACAAAAGTTTATAATTGTGGGTATAATGTAATTTTGTTTTCATTATGGAATAGATGAATATACCTACCCAAGTCCTAGAAACTGGTGAAATATATTTGATAAAACTAAAGTACCGTTTGGCAGAGAAACGCAAAAAAACTATATTTTAGAACTTTGACCTTGAATATTATTTTTTGCAAATGGCGGATCGATAGGGACTTTTCACATTTCATTTATAATGGTGTTCCGAACATTCGTACAAATTTTCAGCCGTCTCGGAATTTATTTTACCTTGCATGTCTAACTTGCCCGGACTCTATGACGCACAGGCATGGACTTATATTTAAGTCCATGCGCACAGGCATTTAAAAAATAGTCCATTCCATAGCTGGTGTAAACTCGTGGAAAAATGAGTTGCAAAACTAATCGCGAAGATTTAAACTTGGATGACATTATAGTCATTATACCATTTGATACCTCATAAGAAAATACATATTATCAGAATTCAGACATATTAATATCTTAATTTAATTTCCTCTACATATAAGACGGTTATGTTGACGTTAAAAAATTACACGACGAACTGTGGAAAAGTACCGCCTTTTATGAACTAAATTTACGTGGGAGACGTCGTCTTTAAATCAAAAGAAAAATATTTGAGGAGGCTATATTAAAAAGTTTCGGCTCCGAACGTTCCCTTATAATAGAGCAGAATGTATTTCGGCCTTATTTCTATGAGTTATGGCTCGAATTTTTATAGCGATTTCTTTAATTTCGTTGAATCAAATAACAATAATGAAGAACCATGGATTCTGAAAGCAGGTTAGGAACCATGCTAATAAGAATCGAGATGTTTTTTCCCGAATTATGTGTCTACACTACTTTTTAATTGACTGCGGCAAAATAAATTAACCTAGTAAGTAAGTAGATTTCAGCCACTCACAAAACGCTCAATGGTTTGGGAACTAAGTGCTTTATATTTTTTCCTCTTTTCAGCCTCGAGTAGCCGCAAACGTAGATAGGTATAACGTTGGTATAGGTCCTTAATTGGTGAACCAAGTCTCATCAAGAAAACGATTGTTTACTTTTTTTGTTTTATCCCTATTCCAAAAAGCTACATTGTACGGAAAATTTCAAAGCTAGTCAGTCGGATTGTCATTTTCAAAAGTCGTTGACATTGCGTGGAATTGTTTTGCAATATAATTACAGAGGACAATTTGCCGGAATCGAGCCCCAGTGTTTCGATTTACATTTAGAATGGAACAATTTGTCCCGTATCCGGAACGGGCACTTCATTTAATTTCACTCAAACATGCTTTTCGAATAAGTGTCATTGTTTTGTTCAATATATTGTCAATTTATGCATCATTTGGAACAATTTTTAAAGCTGTTATTTTATATTAACTTTGAACAGGTTCAATGTGTTTTGTTTATTTTTCCATAGCTGGCATGTTGAATTAAATATACCTAATAATCAAAAAAGGAAGACTATAATTAATTTTTGTTTTAAGCTGTACCTATATTTTAGGCGATGCGATAGGTAATAACTTGTAATAGTAACATAACTGTATTAATAAAATTTATTTGGGGGGACAAATGAATAATGTACTCAGCTTGATTTGGAAGCAATAGGTTTTGGGTTTTTAGAAAATTTTTACGAACTCAGGCCTCAGGCTCCTAAAGTAGCAATCTTAATTTATATAAATTACGTGTCACGTTGTTTGTCCGCGATGGACTCCTAAATTACTTAACAGATTTTAATCAAATTTGCACACCGTGTGCAGTTTGATCCAACTTGAAAGATAGGATAACTTACAATGTTCCTTAAGGCACACGGAAGGTTTTAATAAAAAAAACTTTTGACAGGACGAAGTCTGTCTGGGCAGCTAGTTATATATAGTTCATTGCTGAAGGCGGAGTTTGCTGTATAATTTTGTTTATTTTTTCATATGAGCCAATTTAGAATATCGCCTATTACGTTGCTATCAATCGATGGGCGCTTGAGCTTACTTATTGCAAGAGATGAATAAAATGAGATAAGCTCTTTGTTACTATATCTATGAAAAGATGTGGTTGCTCGTAATTTAAGTTATTGAACAAAGGCGCCTCATGCAGTTAATGGGTATAAAAATTAAATGGCCAAATTATATTTCACTAAAGATCTTTATTTGTCTTACATTACAAATAACATTATTTACAGTGTAAATTACATGTACATTACATTTCCTTAAATATAACAGTATCTATATTATACAAGTTAATGTTATGGATATAAACTTTAATCAATTCTATTAGCATATTTCTATGGTTTAGGTAGTTTTAGAATTGATATCGTCTGATAAGTTGAAAGTAAATGTTAAGTTTGTTTCAGTTTTATAAATTAAATACATTTAAAGCTGTGATAAAACTTATTGGCCGTATATTTTAAATAAGGATTAACCCCTATAATGCAGATGTACCTATTCTTAAAACTCAGCTTTTAAATAAAATCATGGTTAATTTTATACTATTAAATGAAAGTGTATAACTTCACTACCCGCTATCATTAATTTAATTAAACCTAACGTAACTCGATTTTTGGTTACCACTTACCGTACACGATTTTTCAACAATTAACTGTTTTAATAAAAACCATAATTTTCATTTAATAATGTGTTTTAAAAGTTCAAGTAATGTTTAAATATTTTTTATTCTATCATAGGTATTTCTAAAGGGTTCTAAAAATAAAAATGTATAATTTCCAATTTATTTGCGAAACGATATTTACTATGAATAAATTTCCTTTTTTTTTAATTCAATACGCATTTAGTAACAATTTCGTCTATAAATTCTATCCAGTTTGACTGAGGTTAGTGAAATCAGTCACTATTTCTACGAACTAAATGTTCTTACAAATCAAGAGCGCCTGAGAAATCGCATTTTACACGAATAATAAATAATAATACTGTATGTGACAACAGCCATTTTATGTACAATGGATTATATCAACAATATGTCCGATATGAAACAAAATTATACATTCTTTTATACTCGATAAACTGCTAAAGGTTGCATATCGCTATCTCAAACTTCTTATAAGGGGGCATCCATAATTCGTGAGGTGTTTTTTTAAATTTTCTGTCCCTCCCTCCCCCCCTGGTGAGATGTCGTGACATTTTATTCAACCCCCTCCCCCATCCCCCAATCTCACGTCAGATTTTTCAAAATGTGGGTTTCTTACGTAAACGCGTTGGATTGTTATTGCAAAAAGAAAAAAAAATGCTTCGTGCTTTTATTTAGTGAATGATCTTAATCGTATTACGATTACGCTTAAGATTAAATCTTAAGCATGTACAATCTGGATTAAATGGACCAAAAGAGTATATTTTTTTTGTTTCAATCAGAAAAAAAATTGCGTGATATTTGCGGAGAAACCCCCCCCCCTTTCCAACGTAAGATAAGATGAGATTTGACTTGACCCCCTCCCCCCCTTAAACATCTCACGTAATTTATGGACGCCCCCTAATGAGTTACGTGGCAAAATACATAATACAGAGGAAATGAATAATTACTAAAAGTATGTCATTTAATTTTGTCAATCTATTTTATTGGACACTATTTCTATCTATAAAACTTGTATTTACCATAGCTATAAAATGGATAGACGTTATCAAATTGGATTGTATAAAAAACCCTTATTAATAGAAATGAGCAACAAATCATTGAATCATTTATTGTTGTTTATATAGGAGTGTTTTTTTTTTAATTATGCAGTTATACTTAATTTATTTTAGTTAGATAACCGTCAATTTTATTATGCAATGATAAAAGGAAAGTAGTGTCCTGTAAATAAATAACTTAAATAAAACTGATACATCACGAGGCATCCTGATACAAATAATTTATTGATACATATACTTAACTTGAGTACACTGGTGGTAATAAAAACGATAAATGATGCACTTTATTTACAAAATATGAGACAATTGGCACTACATTATTTATGTTTATACGTTGTACATTACGGTGAAGGTTTTGGTTCATGAAGATGGATCGTTGCGTTCAAAGGCTATATTCACTAACAATAAATTTGTAATACTTGTATTTACACGGCACATGTTTTGTTAAATTAATATTACAATTAATATTACAGTAAGCCAACCAAACTTAAACGCGTGGGTCGTTGCTAATATTTACACTTATCTACAAGAACATAAGGTACTCATCACCGTTTCGGTAGCGGATACTGTTTACAAAGGATAGAATGTATTCTATTTTTAAAGTTGAAACGGTTGAAGCCAGAGAGCGAATGAATTTCAGTGCGGTTCATTATAGAGCAGGCGTCGTCGGTAGCGCGCATAATCCCCAAAATACAAAGTTGGAAAGGTTGAAAATGCATGCTATTTAATTCGCCTGTAATTTCATTTGTACTCGTAACTGCATTATAACATAGTCTTTGCAATTCCATTCTCTTTAAATTAAATCATTTGACCGCTGGATGGGCACTAGACGTGTTCATTTTAAATGTAATACAAATACAATACAAATCCATCCTTTGTACATTGGATTGTACCGAAACAGAATAATATACATTTAAATACCTAAAATTTACAGATTAAAAGTAACGTTTTGGGTAGCAAATACCTCTTATCACTTAGTTCGTTCACTGGTCGAGCACTTATTCGTTTAAATGTCTTTGTATGCTTCGGACCACAAACGCCAGATGGCTCGTTATAAGTGAGCCAATATGTCGATTTCGGAAGGCGGTTGCGTGATTGTGTCGTTTAGCGCAGCCGATCCGGATACGGTCACGATGACCGGTTGAGAATCTGTGTGCACTATGGTGACCAGATGTTCGTCTGGGTCCTTTTCCTGCTCCGTGGGGTTGGGTAGAGCTTCTATGGTGTCTTCGGCGTACTTGAGGTCGAGGGGCGTGATGGAGGGGAGGTTGTCTGTGACTGGGACGGGCGCGTCGGTTCTCGGCGCCCTGTAGGACGGCGGGCCGCTATATTCAGAGCCACACCACGCCGCTCCAGTTGATCCTCTGTGGAAGATGAGTTGGTGGGAATAAGACAAAACATTAAACGGTAATACATATTCTCTTAGCTTGCATAAGATTTTGCGTATGGATCCAATTAGGACACCACAAACTGAAAAGACGCGAGTCCTGAAATGACGTCGCTTAAGTTTTTCTAACGAGACAAGATAATATCAATTAGAAAATGTCAATGGATTTTATTGGTCACAGATAAATGGTACAGAGGGCTTGTCGTCAAAAAATGCTTGATTACTGAAGGGCCTTTCGTAGGTAAATCTCACAATAAAAATATCATTTTAAGTTTTTCCTACAGCTATTTAACTACAACAACGAGATGTACCAATACCCGTGAAGCGCAAAATTTTTAACGTCACCGATTTTCAATCTTACTTCTGATCACACCCGATGTTACTTTACTTGATCGATCATTTACTATTGACACGAGCAGCAGGGCTGGGAGCGCTTCTCTAAACAAACTTTATTATGGACGAATGAAAATCGTAAACGACAGACAGTTATTGAAAAAATATGTTCAGTAAAATATTGCTAGGGCTCGTGTGCCTTTTAAAAACGTTACTTATCAATGAGGAAATTCACTACCGCAGTAGCAATAAATCTAACCGTGATGTCGGTTAGGCACAAAGTCCTCTTTGAAGTTGCGTATAAAGGTTTATGGCTGCTGAATTAATACATAACATGGGGCATATAAATAAAAAGTGGAGGAAATAACCCTAAATAAGAAAAGCATAAATCTCATCTTAGTGCCACTTTTTCTGTAGCTAGCTGTACGGTCATTGGTTAGAGACATATCGCAAATGCCGTAGAGATTATATCACACTATTGTGTGGAATTCAACATATTATATATAAACACACTGACCCAGAAAAATCACATATACACTAGAACTAAGAAAGTGGGGTATCTCTGTAGTCGCAAATATGTTTCTCGGACAGAATACTAAGAGTTTCCGGCGCTTTGAAACAATGGGGTTATAGCTTTATGGTTGACTGACACGAAATTATTCATGAATCGTATCTACATATATTATGTCATGCCGATTTATCGAGTGATCAGAGGGCTAGTAACGATGTTATGCAGAGATTAATTAAGCAACACGGCGAGTCAATTTTAAGAAGAATGGACGCGATGGCTTATTATGTCTATAGTCAGTGACCTAGGGAGTTAAGCGACACAAGGGCAAGCGAAATTATGCTTATAAAGCGTAAGCAGTAAGACATCAAAACCATTGGTTGAACTAAACGCTCGAGTTACAGGTTACATACCTTCTAGTCTAATTAATATTTTAAATTATTCCCAAAAATTAGATAATGTAAATCCAGCTTTATAGTTTAAGTAGGTTAGACTGTACAAATTACCTGACTAGACTGGATGAGTTGGATCTGTAGGTAGGAGGCGGCGACACCGCTGGCGCACTTCTGTCAAGTAGAAGTAACCTGGAAACAATATCACGTTACTAATACAGTTTAATGCAAACAGCGGTTAAGTAAGCCGATTTCCGTCGAGCTAATGAGCTAATCCTCTTACAAGGTAGTCTAAATCTACTTAAAACAGCCAGTATCATGACGTTCAACTTCGACCTTGATAATTTGCTTAATCTGCAAGATCGAACCTTATTAGGGATGAAGTTAAAACACATTATTGTTAATGACAAAGTTTAAAATCTTTGGGATAAACCCCTTTTTACTCCAAGTAATAACAACAAAATCAGAATGTAAAAATAAACAAATAAATATTACTTATAATTAGAATTTTAAGTTATACATTTTTTTAATTTTTTTAGTTATTTAGTTTCTAGTTAGAAATATTCAGAAAGCAACGTTGGACTATTAATAAAAATTCTCAGTTATTTTTTGAATAGACACAACAGTTTTTCTTACCTGAGCCTATATTCATGCATAGAGGCCTGGTACGTAGGTGGCGGAGGTCTGTAGTGGAACTCGGGGTACAACATAGCCGCATAGGGATGATGCGGCCTAGCGTAGCTGGGAGGTAGCCGCGGGACCAAACGTCTGCACGACGCACGTCTCAGGCCTAGGAGGGCACAGGGCGCATCACTAGCTCCCAGTCGCCATGCCAGCCCGGCCGCTGTGACCAACACTACGCCTATACCTGAAAGAATTGAAAGGTTGGATATCTTTAATGATTTTGTCTCTAGTGATGTTGAACGCAGTAAATGTGTCGCTTAGGCATTTATTGATAGTACAGATTGATGGGTCCCTTGAATCGTAATAACATTTTTTATTGGCTGGCTTCAAATAAAACTATAGCACCATTTTTGAAGACAAGAATAAAGGAATACTTACTATTTGTAAATATCTAGTTATATGGTTCTAATGTTTAAAATTTTCATGTGTAAAATAAAGGCTATTTGTACCGAAAACTGAGACATATTTTACACAGACAACAGTTTAAAACGAGCCAAGATAGAGAAGCGTAAATAACGACAATTTTCAGGTACTTGCTCATGACGATACGTTCCGGCTTAGTTCACGTGCCGGTGATAATGGCAAGCTTCGCACGTTGTTCTGTAATGGTGTATTTAGGCTTACCGACGTAATAAAAATAACTAAAAACAGTTGCAGTACTTAATAAGTTACAGGTCTATAAGTGTAAGCATTGGCGCCGGCAGCAGAGTGCAAAGTGGTGCAAGAGGGAAGAAATACATAGAGTAGACAATTTTTTTTATGTGACTGTTAGAACAGCTTGTCATGTGGTCCCACATAAATTTGAGCGAGATTTGAAAAGTAGTTTTTGAGTAATTTTGAAGTCGTTAATTTTTTGTTAGTAAAATTTCGATTATTTACACCAATGAACTAGAGAATTAAACTTATGACCTTGTTCAGGTATGGATGACGACAGTAACAAATAAAACGCGATTGAAAATTATTTTGAGTCGCACCTTAGTTACTTACTAAACTGTTCAAATAGGTGTACCTAATTGAATAATAATGTACAATTAGAGTGTAATTGAATTATAAATGATAAATACATACAACACTAGCTTTTGGCTTCCTCCTATTAAGTTAATAACGTGCGTGAATTACTTGCAATGAGTGCGTCTTTTCCATTGTGCCATGTGCCATTATGCATCTACAGTCCTACACCGACATGTTGCCACGTCACGCCCCACTGAATGTTGATGCGTGAAGTTCCCAAATGAGTGACGTGAACAAATTGCCCCAGCTCGAAACTCAACAATAGATCGCTTGCTTGTAACAACATCATTTGTTCCTATCGCTAATGAAAATCCAATTAATTCTGCTCCAAAACTCATTCCAAGTTTAATTGAAAACTCCGCCCGTTGAAGGGCGAACGCAACTTTGTGAATGATATAATGAGATTTAGGCCTGACTTGTTATTGTCATATGCAAGCCGAATACTCGATGAGCAGACAAAATTACTTCACGGCTAATTACAGCCATTTGTTAAATTGCGGTGTGTTGGTCCAATTTATGTATAATAGAGTATGAACGTTGAATTTTATTCACAGCTGTCGACATAGGGTCAGCTGTAATTCTCGCCTACTTTCATTTCACTGAGCATGCACTATTCGCTTCTTTGATCGGCTGAAAATGAGGACGATTTAAAATAACTGAGTGATCAAAGCTGGGCTGGAAAGTAAAAAATGTAGGTACCTATATATTATTTAATTTATTACGAAATGTATGAAATTTATTTCAAATTCAATATTGTTTCTATAAAGGTATTGGTAAAAACTTGTAAACTATTATGATTTGTGCTATCGTTTTTGAGGGGATGTTTATGAGTTTTCCTGAATTTCGATTACATTGACATCATTTAACAATCCATCAGACGAAATTGATGTAAAGTGTTAATAAAGTACAATACACGAACTCACCTATCATAAGCAGTAACAGCGTAAGTGGTGCTTTGGGGTGCGGCCTGAGCGCACCCAGCACTGCGCCCGCAGCCACCAGGCAAGCTCCAACGACGCCCAGGAACAGCACACATAGCCTCAACGGAGGTCTCCCACAACACGACTTGGGGGCATTGCCCTCCCCTTCAGAACACGCATACGCCGCGCCTCTACCCGATCTGTAAGTAAAAGCACGCAATTACATATTATGTAGTGTTACTGCTAATGGTTAGCTCTAATCTCGGTTCCAGTTACGCAAGTGATTCGTTGCTTTCGAATAAATTAATTATCTGTATTTTAGCATTAAGTTCGCCTTTTGTTCTTATACATTTGTATGGAAAATGAAAAATTTCATTTCATTTCATTTCATTTCTGTATTTTAGCATTAAGTCCGCCTTTTGTTCTTCTACATTTGTATGGTTCAATAAAGACTAAATAAATAAATAAAATAAATAAATCTGTAGATAAAGCACAGCGAAATGTTATGTGGTATTCATCGCATAATTAATAAACTAAGTAAAGAAACTTTGAAACTGCTTAAGTTTTTCCATGTTTTCTGGGTTGGTTAGGAGACGAGGATGACGAATAATTGTTTGTTTCTTGGATTGTTGTGGTTAAATGTTTTGAATGTTTGGAAAGACGCAAGGTTATCTAACGGTAGAAATCGATAGAAATGACACTTCATTATACATTTTATTGATAACATATAATATTTGATGACTCTGTAGCCTATAGTTGGTAGCGACCCTGCCTGCGAAGCGAGGGGTCCCGGGTTCGATTCCCGGCCGGGGCAGATATTTATGTGACAGATAAATATTTGAACTTGGGTCATGGGTGTTATTGTGATGTGTAATACGTGTCGTCCATGAAATCCGCGACACAGGTACTATACACACAGGACACCTACTGCGGGGGGTATGAGTGTAAGCGTTTTGTTTTAAGCGTTTATTCTAGTTTTCTCTAGAGGAAACTAGAATAACGAGTTGTCTTTCCTAGCAGAATCAAATAGATTGCAAGCGTTGCAATATAATACCCAGTGGTATGGCCAGGATATGATAGCCCACAGGGAACGTGTCTTATCTACATATCGATTACACCTACGTTAGTATAACAATAATCTATTTACGAATTCAAATTCAAATTCAAATTCAAAATCATTTATTCATGTAGGTATCATTGATACACTTATGCACGTCATTTTTTTAATTTACCAGCTTTTCGGAAAGGTGCTTTGTCATGGAGGAGAAGAAAAGCCGAAAGAAACTCCTCAGCACATCTTTTAAAAATAAAATACATTGGTATATTTCTTACAAAGAAGTATCACTAGCCTGTACGGAACTGGTTGCAGATCTGGTCATTTCCATGCGTCTTTGTCATTTATGTACTCATCTACAGTATAGTAGCCTTTGCCTAAAAGTTGAGATTTTACATGTTTCTTAAATAATTCCACTGGCAAATCACGTATTAACTTTGGGATTTTATTATAGAACTGTACACCACGGCCCATAAAAGATCGCTTCACTTTAGAAAGACGGTAAGATGGCGTTACTAACTGGTGCATTTTTCTTGTTTGGCGATTAGTGATATCAAAATTTTGTTTATACGCGCTTATATTATTCCGTATAAAAACCACGTTACTATAGATATATTGTGAGGCTACTGTAAGTATACCTATTTCTTTGAACTTGTCACGCAAAGTTTCACGAGATCTAAGTTTATAAATAGCCCTAATAGCTCTTTTTTGTAGTATGAAAATTTGTTCTATACTGGCTGCTTTGCCCCACAGCAAGATGGCATATGACATAATACTGTGAAAATATGCAAAATAAACCATCCTAGCAGTTTCGACGTCAGTAAACTGCCTTATTTTCCTAACAGCATAAGCAGCCCTACCGAGTTTAGTCGCGAGATTTGTTATATGTGGGCCCCACTGAAGTTTACTATCTAAGGTCACCCCTAAAAAGACCGTGTATGTACCGTACGGACTCCTGTATTCAGTGAGCTAAGTTACAGAGACTATTTTAGAATGCAAGTCTTAATCTATGCAGTGATTTACGTATCTTAAAAAATAGGTAGTTTGTCAGATCACAGATGACGTCCATAAAATATTTTTTTGCGTTTTATTTATTTATTTATTTACGTCGATGGGCAAAAAAGTACACTGTTGGTAGGAATGTGTTCACCACCAGTCGTGAGCCAAGAAACTTGCAATTTTGACAGTCTCTCTGAAACTTGTACCAAATGAAAAAATATCTCTCATGCTTTATTCTAGAACTAGTGGTGTTTAGACACCACTGTGTTGGTTAGCCAAGAAGGCACAAAGGTACCGTCGGGATGAAGTTACAGAGCCCAGCGTCTTTAAACACGAGCGGCATTGCGCATCTACTCGTAATTCTCTGTTATTTAATAGGGTGTACATACCAGGTCAGTAGAAGAGATTGACCTTTACCTACTCCAGGATGAATGAAGCCTTTCACCTCAAAAATTCAACAAATTAATTATAAGTATAATTGTCTACAATTATCCCTTTTGACTGCTGATACCGAAAATAAAATGTGCTGCATAAAATACACGTACTAACAAGAATCGGTACTTGAATCCTATGTCATACAAAGCACTTGTATAGGCTTGTTAGGAACGTTCATTCAGTAATACTACGCAACTATTATGGTAGCTTGTTAACGAAGTTCCACTTCATGGTAAAGCTTTGAAAACGGCTTATTAACTTTTGAATGAGGCTGTATGATTGAAGTAGTGAATAGTTCGGTTATCATGTAGGTATGTTAATTACGATTATTTACGATTCTATTTTTCTAATATTGCTTTATTAGACTATGCGGGTCTGTAATCATGGTAGAAAAAACTAAAAATAATGTACGAGCTTGAACATGGTGGTTTTATTTTATAACTAGTCAAAACAAATAACCACTTGATGGGAAGTGGTCAACGTCGCCAATGGATAGAAAAGTTGCAGAAGCCCTCCACTATTAATAGCCTAATGACACTGCGACAAGTATTTAACTGTGTAATGTGAATACATAATATTAATCTATAAGGCAATTAAAATAATATACTCAGTATTTTTTCACAGTTTTCTCCAGATACATTCGCAGAAGAATTCTAGTCGGTATTGTTACGAAATTCGTGCTTAAAACTAATACATAATACTCATTTACGTATAGTGTAATTCGTGAAACATCTAGCATTGTTTTGTCTAATTTAGTCGCTGAAACTATTTCCTGTAGCATTCTTCTGTGTGTCACTTGCGTGATTACGAGTACCAAGAGCTAGAACGACACAAGTAGCAACCAGCCAAAACCTATTAGAACTCTCAGTATCAAATAGTACCTAATAAATCGCTTTCTCGATTACCTAGTTCATTAATAGCTATTCCCTGTATCTACATATAGCTTAGTAAAGCTAAAGTTGTATGGCACTAACCCAACCTAACCTTACAAAAAATTGAAGCTGCATTGCGGTGATGATTCTACCGCAATCGAACTGTATACAAGTTTTACCATGCATTGAAATACGCAAATATTTTTCCTATATTTTTTTCCCCGCCGGCTATGGTTGCAATTTCATGGAAGCTAGCCTTCGTCTATCTTTGGGGCACTAATGGTCTTTCTCTGTTTTCGCTCACTTCTCGACTACTGCTTTTTAGTTTTTATTTCGGCGGCATTACTGGCTGCTATCACCCGACCCCTAATTAATTCAAACAGTAGAAATGACTTTCAGTTCCTCTATTTTTAAGGACAGATTACGTACATATTTAAGCGTCCTGAACTTACAACAAAAGGGTTTTTATTTGAATATGAAAGTACAAGGGTCATGAAACTAGTAATGAATCGAGGGAAAGGTTCATTGTAACATGAGTTCGACGACCTATATCTATTCGAGCCCGAAGAAAGGATCTTTATAGCCTTAATAGCTAATGTATGGTATCGGAGCTCACAAACAAATACAAAGCTGCGTCACTATTATTGGTGTCACGCTCGACGAATCCGCTTTTCAAAGTCATTAGTTCATTATTCTTGTCTATTCATTATGAATATTATCTGGCTTACAAGTCAAACAATGCCGGTAAGACTTCGAGCACCAAAGAAAATCATCACCAAAGAAATGTAGGAGCTATAAAAATAAACATAACTAATTCCTCCTTGGCGTGATCTTACCGAGAAACCACCAAGGAACTAAACAGACCGTCAGCTATCAAACACAAAATCGTTTTATCTTCTAGCAAAGCTTCTATAGATCTTTCTACGTCTTGGGTATAAAAACAGTTAAACTATGCGCTTCGCATCGGATAAGACGCGGCGCGATCGGGAGAGACGGTCCAAGGACATTTTGATTAATGATTTATTAACCCTTACAAATAAATTAATTTTGGTCGGTTTCATCTCGTTTTGAGATTAAGTATTTCTTTTCAGTTTAGTAATCCTTATGCTTGACTGATTAATAAAATTAAGACTGAAGTACAAGTGACCGAATTGTTTGAGTCTTCTATCGAGTCTTCGGGTTCTTTAATAAAAAGTTAGATACTTGCGACTATTGTCAAAGACAAAAATCTTTTTCCATCATATATTTTTACATTTTTCCAAAACCATTTTCCATCCCATGACAAATATGAACCTTTATAAGATGTCTGACAAAAATGGAATGTGCCCTGCAATGAGGCGCTTGTGAATTGTTCTAAAATGATTTTTAAATATCCCTAACTTTTCCTTTTTTTATCTTCTACTTCCAAGTAATTTCTATTGCTATTTCGTAATTTTCATGGAAATATTTTTAACGTTTTTAACGAGTAAGCTAAAACAAAAAATATATTCCTACTTCCAAAATTCGTATTTTCAGCCAAATCACCAATCATTGCTTAAATGTTGTGTGTTGCTTAACACGTGCCATTATCGATGAATTATTAATTTAATATTATATAATACGACACTATCTACATACATAACTCGCTCGATAATGCCTTTCTTGTCAATATAAATTGTGACTATAATGATAGCAATTCTATTTTATGTGTCTACTATCATTAAACCTTACGGGACACTGATACCTACTCGTAATTCCAATAATCCGATGACATCTTGCACAGCCATCGATCGATAGGAAACGATGGCTTACTCGTTATATTTTCTAAATGGTCCTGCCATAATAATTAAATAAATACAGGGTTGCTACATTAGTGAATTTTTTTGGTCATTTTCGCAATTTAAACATTTTGTGATGATCCTATTGGTTCATCAAGCGAGATATTATATCTAGCGTATTAAAAAGCCATGTGTCAGATAAATTTCTGTTTGTAGGTCGTATTTAGAACGTCCCATTTGTGTAAATGTTATGCCAGAGAATCCTAGTGTTTGGGTTTACGTGGTAGCATCTATTTGTTTCGATATCTGGTCACTTGTAATGTCCTATTTAATTTCTACAAAGTGTAAACGATCCTTGTCAAAAATAAACTCATGTCATATTTTTGTTGGTAGTAAGGATTAATTTTTTATATCTCATAACGTCGGGTAACTTTCCTCAAATTCACGCTATGGAAACACAGTTGAAACTAGGACTTTAGGCGGCGACAATTGAAACCTGGAATTAATCTAATTTATCACAGGTCTCTTTGATTAAGAATTTTGCTGAAACTTGGGACATAAACAAATATGCTTTTAGGCAGTCTTACGCAAACCTTTAAAGGTTCAGCATAAGCCAGGCCCAGATCAGCCGTAGAATATGTTATGCGCATCTTAAACCCACATCACGTGGAGTGGTGAGCCGACGCGCGTAATTTATGTCGTTAATAAGGGCCAAGGGTTAATTATCTGATTTATGCCCATACTAATGTTGCCACTCAAGCTCACGCGTCCTTAGTCAGGCGCAAATTAATAGGTGCTCCATTCCACTCGTCATACGAGTTTGTTTACGAACTAATGAGAAGCCAACATATTGTATCGTAATTCGCGAGAAACACCAAAGACAATAAAAATGTTTTCATTACTTTTGACGATAATAATTTATTATTTTTGATGCAAAGAACTGCTATTAAATCTTAAGTACCTAATCTTATGTGAATATCTAAAAGTCCTTTATTTCTATGAATTGTTTACGCTTTGTCCTTGGGAATATTTGGACATCGTCAACAACCACAGAGCATCAATACGATTGATAGAAATCTTATCGAAATATAAGTGAAAGTAAATTTTTTACTACGTTGATCCTTGTATTATGATATTACTTAAAATTGTACAGTTTGTTTTAAACGTCAATAGCCGAAAAATTGCAGACGAGTCAGCTGATGTTAAAAGTGATATCGCCGTAGATGGACATCAGATAGTCATCTCGTGTTGCTGGCTAAGAAAAAAAGATGTTTATGCTTCAAGCGTAATTCTTTGAAGGACATTGTATACCAATGTCACTTGCCATAATAACTGCGATATGGACGTAAACGCGGACCCTCTTATATTCCAACAGGGAGACACGCTTCATCGAGCACAGCTCCAATAAAACCCATAAACATTGATATATATCACTGGTGCGGTTGTTTTGCTATTAGACTATTGTCAGCGGTCCTGAGCAATGTTCTGGCCAGTGAATAATCTGTAGACATTTTCAAAAATCTAGCCAAGTCCATCTCATACCATTCCACTTTGTCAGCAATCCGCTTACGATTCCCGGCTCCTCTCAAAATTCATTTGTGATTGTAATCAAGTATTTTTGTAATAGTTATAAGTATGAGGTAAATTAGGCAGGTAAGTAGGTAGGTACGTAACGTTATATAAGTAGGTAGTAATAATTATAAAACTTTCAAATTAATCCTTGAACACTAAGTAATATTTTAAAGATTACGTAAGTTTTAGGTAATTCTAAGTTCATACAACTTAGAATTATATTTTATTTTAGTAGTAAACTAGCTTTTGCCCGCAGCTTCGCCCGCGGTAGAGATCGATTTTTTATAAATCCTACTTACTTTTACTTAGTTAGATTTAGTTGCCTATGACTTAAAAGTAATTTACATGTATCATTAATTGATAGTGTGATTCAGAACTTACAAATGAATTTTACTAACGCCATCTATTAACAAAATCCGGAACTAAATATCTAGCAACTAACAAAATATCGATCTCCCCGGCCCATGGGGATGTTTTACCGCGGTAAAAAGTAGCCTACGTTACTCTCCACCCTCCTCACTATCTCCACACATAAAAACCATACCATATAACAGCTTCGTTGCGACGTGAAAGCCGGACAGACAAACAAACAAACAAACAAACACACTTTCACATTTGTAATATTATAGTAGGGATGTTAAAACACTTGTGCAATAAACATTTCATAAGTATATTTACCAACATTTAATATGTACATCTATTTGTACACTAATGCAGTATGTCGTATATTCATACCGTAATAGATTCCGTCGCGTGAAATTAGTTATGAAATTGTCGTTTTGACTATTACGCTGTGGTAAACCTTGAAATGGCTTTGGTGTTTTAGTAACATTCCATTCACAATACGAGTTACTAACAGTGAGTACCAGAAGACAATGACTCGTCACTAATGGTGCGACCACGCATGTGAACTTGCGACCGTTGAGACGATAAGTCGTGACCGCATTCCCTTCCTCTTCCTATTATAAGTTCCATCTTACGTTTTTGTTAACAAATAACTGGCTTAATGATCCTGTATTGTATTGACGCAATGTGCGCTTATAAGCTAAATGGACTTTTAAACACTTCTGAAAAGTTCGATAACCGTAGAACAAAATGAACACCCTGAAATATCCAAACTACTTGCTCTTTTAAGGCGATACCTACTGTGATAAAGTTTAGGTAAGTCTGTGTTCATCAGGATGAATTTTTGATATTAGATCTATGAATATTTTAGATGGTACGTAATTACAGCTTATTTTTCGTCGTATTCCATAAAAAAATTCAGATTAATTAATGTTACTTAACTGATTAGATGTAACTTAATTATAGCTAAGCTATTTTCTCATTTCCTTAAAAGATTGATAACTTTTAATATTTAATATTGATATTATGTACTACCGTTACGTTCGTAGTTTGGATTTGTAATTTAATTGTTATACAAATAATACATTAGGGCAGCGATTTTCCATATTTTAATTTCACGCGAAACTGCAAATAATAAGTGCTCTTAAACCAAAAAGTACCTACGCTTACAAAAACAGTCGTTTGGATTGGAGTTGACGGTGTTGTATGAAATTTGAAAGTCACGATCGTTTAAAAAGTTGCTTAATAGTAGAGGTTATAAAATTGTGTGATACATTTACACTTCGTGCTCAGTGAAACGTTAAATTAATCGTACGAAGTTTATTTCATACATTAATTTCAGAAATCTTAAGTATTAATTACTTATTTATTTGGATTTCTTAAACTCTGAGCTTCGTAATGACTCAGGGTGTCAGATGACTCGTACATAAATCTTATATGCACAGGGTGGCGCAAAAGTCATCACCCTATCAGAAGATGCTATAATTTTTGCGAATGATGGTAAATGTCACTTCACAAATTAAGGAATCATCTAAAACAATTATTAAAATGTGTGCATTTCACACGTAGTAGAAGTGAAACCTTCAAAAATTTTGTTTTCAAGATAATGAGACGAATGTAAAATTTCGGGAAGATGATAATTGTAGGTTTTAGTAATGATCTCTCATCCCTCATCTCCTCTCTCAACTCATCCCTCAACTCATCTCTCAACTCTCAACTCATCTCTCAACTCATCTCTCAAATCTCAACTCATCTCTCAACTCTCAACTCATCTCTCAACTCAACTCCCCTCCCCCTCCAATACTCCCCTACCCCTGTACAATGCTTCCTATCTCACTTTAGAATTTTTACTGTCACGGGACAGCTTCGTTTCATCGAATTTCAAATCAACCCCGTATTAAAGAAGTTTTCACTTCAAAAATAAAATCTATTGAACATTTCAACATGTAAATGGAAACATTCAATATCCAGAGACATGATAACTTACCCGTCTATTGGGGATCGGGTCCCTGTGTGTTTTATATGTATCTACGTGTATGTATTTCTGGAACCCGTTTGTAAGGTTACTATGGCACGCCTATGACAATATCACGTTTAAATCCCAAGGAAATAAATTGGAGGCTGCGATAAGCGGTCCCTTTGACGAGCCTGTCTTCGGATTAGGATGTGAAAAATGATAGCTTACACGTTTGCACAGGCGGCACGTGAGCGCTTTGTAACGTTTTTAGATGTGTGTACTTTAATCCTTTTTTACATTAAAATCATATCGTCACTGGAAAGCCAATAATACTTAAGCGCCATTTTGGCGAAAATGAGTTATATACATCGTTGGATTGGAAAAAAGAAATCCAATCCAATGATGTATATAACTCATTTTCGCCAAAATGGCGCTTAAGTATTATTGGCTCCATTTTGGCGAAAATGAGTTATATACATCGTTGGATTGGAAAAAAGAAATCCAATCCAATGATGTATATAACTAATTTTCGCCAAAATGGCGCTTAAGTATTATTGGCTTTCCAGTGACGATATGTAAAGTCAAATTTTCTTTATTTAAAAGTACGTTAAATATCCAAGAAGTGAGCAGACCACCTGACGATCAGTAACTTGATTACTCAAGAACATCAGTAATCTATAGGTACTAATATTATAAAGTGGAAAGATTTGATTGTTTGTTTGCATTGACTAGGCTCCGAAACTACTAAACCGATTTGAAAAATTCTTTCACTGTTGGGAAGTACACTATCCCCGGGTGACCGGGTGAGGGGGAGGGGGAGGGGAAGGGGAAGGGGAGGGGTTAAATATTTATTTAATTATGTCAAAGAAGTATAACTTCTCACGCGCGTACACAAAAGTACACCCACCACCCTTTTTTTTAAAGAAAACGATGTAGCAGCCATTATGACAGAATATCAACATTTACCAACAATTTTTCAGAGAAACCTTCCTACAAAAAGAGTACCTACAAAAACATTTTCCTCGACTTTAGATAGTCGTTGGACAACAAACGTTTGACGGACATCAGGCATTTTTTATGACTTCCCAAAAAATATACCAACTGGAAAACGAATGCAGCACAGCGTACTCAATTCTAAAATCTGCCATTGAACGTGTGAAGTGCGACACGAGCCTTTGAAATCAAATACACTGACTGTTATACAATCAATAGGTATACATATATAGGTATACATATATACGTAGCAAACTAATCTAATCGTAATTTACAGTTTTTTGATGCAGTTACATCACATAAAAAATAAGCCTCCAAGGGCATTGAATAGCTTAAGAATAAATATAACCATTTACACTCTGAATTTTGAGATATCAGCCAAGCGATACATATCGAATTTGAAACGGTAATAATAATATTAGAACCTAGAAAACTGCACGATAAAAAAAAATCTTTTGAGTTATTCTATTCTGTTCATGGTACGCTTCATTCAGCGATTTCATCTTTGTAAATGGTTTGACTATTATGAAAGCGCAATTGTGGCAAGAACAGCTGCACCGCCGACCGAGTGCATAATATAAATCAGCGCAGTATGCGACAACCGACAACGCTTTGGATTGTTTACTTTTCAATGAGATGGTTCAATTTTGAAGCCCATTACATATGTTTTCTATGCTAGCAATGCTTAACGTAATTTGTTTTCGTACGAATGCTCAACATAGGCTTAATGACGCAGAATCTAAAGGGCAACGAGAGATTTCGTTGCTAAAACCAGTACTGTGAATTTTGAGGCTTTCAATTTTATTGTTGTTTATTCAATCACCATCATCTATTAGCTTCGGGCTTCGGCATTCAATTTACACTGCTTTGAAAACATACAGAGAACTCTGATACTCGACCTCTTTTCTTTCATTTATTTTCTCCTATCAAATTGATTACGCTTGTTAGATATAGTGTAAATATATACGATAAATATACTTATTTTATGAAGATTTTTACAAGAATAAGATGACTGATTCAATTAATGTTGCAATGTGTTGCAATAATTCTAACAGGAAGTGGAATTGTTTATACCTTGTTGAAATATGAAACATAATTATAAAACATAATTCCATAATAATATCACAAGAATCGTTTAAAATAACCTACACATTTATTTATTTATTGCAACGAATTTATTAGTTGAATAATCTTAACAGGATATCGAATTGTTTATTATCCATTGAAATTTTAATAGATGTCATTTCAGAATAATTATAAAGTGTTGTAAAATAACGTAAAATCATATTTATCAGTTAGGATAAATTATCTAGTTTTAATTAATGTAAATTGCATAAAGAGATAATCAACGAATAATCAATGACGTGACTCGTTGTAAGGTTAGACGGTATATAAGCACTGGCACCAGATGGTCCAGGCTCAGTTCATTGCCAGTACGGAACCAAATAAGACGTTATGCTGGTTATCGTTGTGATGTTGTGTTGTTATGCTGTTATAATGGAGATATTATTATTATAATAGTGTAAAAGTCATGTGGTGAATAATTAAGTCAGTGACGACTAAGGAACAAGGAGTGACTCCATCACAAGTTAAGTATTTTATTATCAATACAATATTTTACTGTCGTAAATCGTAATGCCATAGACTTATGTTATAACTCTGTCAGTTTACATAATAATTTATGTATCTCAATTCAATATAGCCATACTAGTAAGTAAGGTGATAATTGTAGCACTGCCAGTTTTTTAATTATATTATATAAATGGGTGATAAAATATGATATGTGGAATGATATAATATTAAAGCGGTAATTCTGTGCTGTTATGGAGTTTCTTCCCTTAGTTCTTCTCCATAACTAAAGCACATTGCGAACTAAGGGCTTCAATAAATTAATTAAGTACCGCAATATGTGTTTTACTTATTTTACCTACTCTACACCTTGAAAATCTATCATCAGAAGTGGGATTGGCATCCTGCCCTGCTGTTTAAAACAATATATTAATATTTACTTCCTCAAGTTTCAGAAAATTGCGCATTGGAACTTCCTGACAAGAGTCGATTCATTGGTGATTCCTCGAGTCGGTGCCGTTTGATGGCGAAATGGTGACGCTGACGGAGTAGACTGTGATTGCTCCTGTGAAACCATTGTGCCAGGCTTAGGATACGATATAACAGGTGATCTGTATTATTTCTTTTTTGAGGCTTAGAAACCAACAATTATTCTTTATCGATTTTGAGTTAATATTATGTGATTGACAAGTAATTATTTTAATATGAATATGATAAAGGTATATTACTATAACAATTCTAAATAACTATGTGATGTTGACGGTGTAATGCTGGCTGAATAATAGCAGTGTAAAAAATATTTTTGGTCATTAGTTTGAATTTCTCGACAATAAAAGTGGGTTAAAATATTACTTGACATAGCGAATTTGTTCAGGGGTGACATTGAATAAGCGTGGTGTGAGTTTTAATTAGAGATGTAATCATAATTACTGACGACATAATTTGCTCCATTCATTCTGGTATATTAACTTTAAAAGTTTTATAAATTACCTTCAATAATTGCAAAAATACTTCAATATTTTTGAGCTACCCTCAACATTTGTGAAGTACCCCATTGATTAGAAAATATTTTAACAATAGAAAACAGAAAGGGCTGAGCTTCGAGATTCCTCGTTTCTTGTCTTCTACAGTATATCCATAAAGTGATTCTGTCAATTGCGAACGCCGCGGAGCTGCTGTAAAAACAAATGAACCAACCAGTCTTCAATCCTGAAACCAGTGATTACCGGTGAACTGGTATAAAATTCAATACATACAATTAAATAATCAATCAATGGTTTCAAGGCTAGTAATATGTGAATGTAAGGGCTATGCTTTAACATGTTTTGTACATTGAATATTAAACACGAAAAAAAAAAAACAACATAACAAGATCAGAACATCTTTGTTCGTTTCCCTGAACAAGCATCACGTGAAAACCAGTAAGCGGATTTTGGTAATTTTCTGTTAATACACATTTACCTAAATAGCTGACCGACAGACGTTCTGTAACATGTTTTGTTTCATATTTATATAAGATCTAAAGTATCACTTATAGCTTGTGACTTCGAAGAAATGTAGCTTTCTAATATGGTAAAAACAAATCTTTTTTTTTATCGGCCCAATAGTTTTGAGTTTGTCCATTACAAATAAACAATAAATCGAAACTTTCCTCGTTGTGATATTAGTTTAGATGAGTATAGAAGAAATTTAAAAAAAAATTTATAGCACAAAATTAATAAAAACTATTCCGTTGACTATCGTACATTAACAATTAAAAAAAAAGAGAATGTATGGATTCAATATCCATATAGTAACATAGCTACAATAATGAAACAAATAAAACGGTCTAAACCTATAATCATCGAGAGAAAAAGATATGATACTACAAAAATTCAAGCAAGTATCAGGTACCTACCCGAATATCGAGACTTTGCGAAAAACATGCTATCTAGAAAAAAAAAAATGTTTTTAACTTCGTTTAGCTATATTCGTGGCATAGCTTTAAATCATGGATGTTTATGATATTTACAAAAATATTTTCGAGTAAAAATTTGGAATTACATTAGCATCAAATGTCCTTTTTCTATCAATGACAAAGTAAATGATTAGTTACTACGTTTCTACGTTTAGTATGTTCCTATCAATCTAAATTAAATTCACTGTGAAGCTTTTCTACCGATTTGGGAAATGTATGTTTTGTTTGCTCCTTGTGGATGGATCTTGTAATAGATGAAACCTTAGTGGCCAACATGCTATAATAGGACAACACTTTATTGTCTGGTTGGCAGACGCAAATGTGATTATCCACAATTGGAGACTTGTCCTGGGACGTTGCAAGAGTAATATGGAACCACAGAATTATCAATCATGGTAACACAGTTTTTCATTTTTTTATGAACAGTTACTTCCTGTAACAAATCTTTACATACTTAGTATTTGAAAACAGAAATAACCTAATACTTGGGGTCAGTCAAAATAATTAAAAATCATAAATCCAGAAAGTAGGTATGCACAAAATATTATTGTGACAATTTCCATAGATTATGTTTAATGTATCAAGTCGAGTATGGAGTTTCGGTGATGTCATCTACCTTTATACTAATAAATTAATATGTACTATACAAACCTTGTCTTCACATTGCAGACTAATAATAAAGTAGTTTGGCTATTTGTAGCTTCCTTCATGATCGTGCCGGGTTAAGGCAAAAAAAAAAAAAAAACACGAAATACCTTAGGATTAAAATAAGTTAGGATTGAAATTAGGTCTGGAGAAGGTAAAAGTGATTAAATTAAATAAAAATATATTAATGCTTTTGTCTTTAACGAATATATATTAACAGCTGGTATGGGAATAGGACGTTACTGTTGAATTACCATTGTAAAAAAATATATAATTAAATTAAGGGGTAAATATTCTAAGTGAAGCCAGAGTGGTTAGTTAGTTGGTAACAACTAAGAAATTAATGCTTTTTAAAATTATTTCAATAATTGTTGACTGTTATTGGGGCCCTTTATTGTGAAGAATGAGAAAATAAGAATAAGGAGTAGGAATGAAATGCAATAGCATGGTTTAAATATGACAGGACGAAAACGTTTTTATTTTATATGACTGAACATGATGATAACATAACTATGTTTTTTGTTTTTAAAAGGTCGTCATTTATATAAATAGTTCACAGGATATATTTACAACAACTTACAAATATTGTAAATACAATCGTAGAAACTTTACGAATACTAATAGTGCCTCTTTAAACAGACACAATATTTATTATTTCATTTTGATAATAATCCTAGTAATGCAAGACTTTGTAAGATGGCCATTACATTTAGACGATTTAATTTACATTTACATTAAACACGTTTGTAGTGTTTGAACTTCAAGCAAGTTGAATATTGTAACACATTGAACAAGTACATGTGATAATTAAAACGGAACACAAAAACAACAAAGATATAAACTGTCTAACGGGGGTATCCGCATAAAAATATAACTGAGGTGTTGGTTGCCAGCGGCGAGCCGATCGCTGGTAGTTGCGTATGGTCATGATTCACTAAGAAAATACTAATAGTGATGGGGCAGTCGATATCTACTGTAGATCCCGGAGTATGACAGGGTATTTAACCTAGATATGCCAATAGATGATATAAGAATATTTGGATGTTTAGGATTTTTATATATGAAGAAGTTTTTACATACCTTTAAAATTAAATTTTTGATGAATGGAAATTTTATATTACTCTGTAATTTCTTTAAGTTGGTTCTAAAAGGTGTATTGTAAGAAATTTTTATTCAAAACAATATTCAATTCTTTTGAAGAAATTGTAAAATTTTGTGCTGAGAATCTGTATACTGCTCCAAACGGGAGCAGCATATGTAATGGAAGGCCGAACAAGCAAAGAGTTTTTTTTTTAGATTGGTTAATGGACTAAGTTTTGATTGCCTATTTAGAATGGGTCTAAGAGCATTTAAACTTTTAGCGCCTTTAAGCAATAATCTTTTAGCGTTTTCATGCCAGTTTATTTTGTGAAATTGTTATTATTGATAGTAATTATTTATACGAAAGTTAGAAAACGCGCTGAGGTCTTTTGTTTGGTGCAAGCCTATCCCACGGACTGCGGGTGGAGGGGGTTTGACATGTCTATGCAACTGGCCGATACCAAACAATAAATAAGCTCCGCTGGACGGTCACTTGTTTGGTGCAAGCCTAGCCCACGCGCAGCGGGTGGAGGGGGTTTGACATGTCTATGCAACTGACAAACAGCTTATTTGTTGGATGGAAATATAAATAAAAAAAAAAAAATAGGAACAAATTCCTGTGGTATTAAACTTATAAAAGATACAATTACGAATAAGTATTATAACCAGAGAAAAATATGTCAGTATGGCTGAGCGGAATATAAATATTTGATGTATTTAACAATAATAATAAAAAAAATTACTTATAGGTCTACTGAAATCTGATGACAAAATGAGAAAATAATAATAAGTGACGCTTGGTAAATATGATAAAATTACAAAATAATGTTGTTTTACAATTAATTTCATAATTATTAATTTCAGGTAACATCAAATTGACCACGCTTGACGTAATTACTTTTAAATGTTCATTTCATATTGGCGACCATTTTTTTTTTCTAGTAGTAATTGGTAAGAAAAATTCTTCTGTTGATGTCGAAGTTTGCAGATTTATCTACAAAAAAAAGATGAAGTTAACAGTTTGAAAAATTTGCATTGCCATGTAAAAAAAAAAGCACTTTTTTCTGTCATTTATGCCGTGAGTTTCTGGTACACCTATAGTACTTCGAGAGCGAAGTACTTGTCAGTATGGCCGTGTTAGATATAGTGTAAATATATACGATAAATATACTTATTTTATGAAGATTTTTACAAGAATAAGATGACTGATTCAATTAATGTTGCAATGTGTTGCAATAATTCTAACAGGAAGTGGAATTGTTTATACCTTGTTGAAATATGAAACATAATTATAAAACATAATTCCATAATAATATCACAAGAATCGTTTAAAATAACCTACACATTTATTTATTTATTGCAACGAATTTATTAGTTGAATAATCTTAACAGGATATCGAATTGTTTATTATCCATTGAAATTTTAATAGATGTCATTTCAGAATAATTATAAAGTGTTGTAAAATAACGTAAAATCATATTTATCAGTTAGGATAAATTATCTAGTTTTAATTAATGTAAATTGCATAAAGAGATAATCAACGAATAATCAATGACGTGACTCGTTGTAAGGTTAGACGGTATATAAGCACTGGCACCAGATGGTCCAGGCTCAGTTCATTGCCAGTACGGAACCAAATAAGACGTTATGCTGGTTATCGTTGTGATGTTGTGTTGTTATGCTGTTATAATGGAGATATTATTATTATAATAGTGTAAAAGTCATGTGGTGAATAATTAAGTCAGTGACGACTAAGGAACAAGGAGTGACTCCATCACAAGTTAAGTATTTTATTATCAATACAATATTTTACTGTCGTAAATCGTAATGCCATAGACTTATGTTATAACTCTGTCAGTTTACATAATAATTTATGTATCTCAATTCAATATAGCCATACTAGTAAGTAAGGTGATAATTGTAGCACTGCCAGTTTTTTAATTATATTATATAAATGGGTGATAAAATATGATATGTGGAATGATATAATATTAAAGCGGTAATTCTGTGCTGTTATGGAGTTTCTTCCCTTAGTTCTTCTCCATAACTAAAGCACATTGCGAACTAAGGGCTTCAATAAATTAATTAAGTACCGCAATATGTGTTTTACTTATTTTACCTACTCTACACCTTGAAAATCTATCACGCTCAACTATGCACATATCGATATCATTTTAAATGCGTCATTAAAAAAGTACTACTAAGTAGATATAACACTTTAGGCTTTTTTAAACGTAAACTCACTATCACTAATAAACTAAGAGGATAATTTCAACCTTATAACCTGGTTTCTTTCAGACTCTTGCCAATTGCCACATCCTTTTAACACAATACTAAAGCAGCATAAATTAATGTCACGATGGCATCAATCGATAACTTTCTCGTATCGGTATTCCAAACAATAGATAAAGATGGCACATCTGTTCTTTCTCATCGCTGCGTGGGTGAGGCGCAATTAGTCACAGGATGTTTACAGGATGTACATGCGTGAAGATAATTCCTACGCTACGCTCACTGCACTCAAGTCTCAAAGTGTTACCTGGTGTTTTACGAAACGATTTGGTAACCAATTTTGGATTTTGTAACATGTTACACCATATTATGAACATAGTCAAGATAGTAAGGTTGACAAAAAACTGAATAGTTGTCTGTTGCTGAATAAATATCTGCCCCGGCCGGGAATCGAACCCGGGAACCCTTACTTCGCGGGCGGGGTCGCTACCCTATTGAGGCTACAGAGTCAAAGTCACCTTTAAGGATCGATATGGATCAATCTGAGTTGGGGGCGTAAGTGACAATAAGTATACAATCCAGATTATATACGTAGCAATGTCAAAAGGTCATTAATTAATTTTATTAGTTACTTACCACGGCTAATGGGAAAACTTCACGTACTTACCTACTTGTAAGTTTTTCACATTAATTAGATACATATAAATGTCGTAGTTACACTACAGCATCAATACTTATATAATATCTACCATGTGTAATTACTTCTTTAGCTATTCTTTATACGGGACACACAGTTACCCAGCTGGCAACATTCTATGGAAATCTTAATTAACGCTTCAAAGTTCCGAGGAATTAAGACGATAAAACGGGATTTTTCTTGAAGGAAACTTTGTCGGATCGAAGTTTAACTAATTGTTTATTCATTCACGTTTATTTACATTGAAACAGGATATAAGACTCTTTACTTTGTTGCAGGAAATGTTTACTCCTTGTATTTAGTAACGATAAAAGGCTTTATTTATAGGCAATACCTACTTGTGCTAAATCTATAAAAAGAACCAACTAAGGTTTCACAAAGCATACAAATTTTCTTTTAGCAAAATTTTTCATTCCTAACATGTTCTGGCGTCATAGAATGAAATAAGTCGACATTTTCGTAAAAGTTTTAGGAAAAAATTCTGGAGCTCAGACAGGGACAGAAGAAACTTCATTTTAATAAAACACTACGCTGCGCTCATCCCTCTTTGTATATTATTACGAATATTGCGGCATTTAGTGCTCCATGCTCCATCCCTCAGTTTTTACAACTCCGCATCAATATTTATCTCGTCTCAGGTAAAATGGCCGGGTACGTTACATCCCTACAAAAAATTAAGACATGGCCCATGTTTTGTGACTCAACCCCGGTTACGTCTATTGAAATCGTTGTTTTTTTTACACAGCTGTTAGCAAACCAGATGCATCCAAAGTGGATCCAATTACAAATTTAATTTGCATTTAACAGCTCAGATTTTTTATTCTGGATAGATTATTTGCTGTTGTCATAATATCTTTGACACTAATATGGCCTTCTGTAGACAAAAAAGTGATCAGTGCAAATGTGCTTCTAAAATATTCAAAATTGACAATTTGAGGTACTGCATGTGTAAAAATTTATTTACCTTGTGTGTTATTAATTTATTATCAATGTAGCAAATGTTATCTAGTAGCGAGCGACAATTGGTATGGCACAACTAAGCTAGATAAAATGTAGAGCTTGAATTAGGTACATGTTCTTTTGACTAAAATTTTAGGCTTTTCTACAGAGAACTTGGCACCCATTTACAACTCCATTCTTCTTTTTGAACTTGGCTCTCATTTCACGTTTATGTCTTTGATGAGATTTATTGTGTATTTTTTTGTGACCTTTTTCCGATCCATCTGCGTGGCACTGCATTTAATTTATTTTTTAATCTTTACATTAGACCTAAGCATATTATTCTGTTGCAGTGCCCTGTGAGGGAAATAAATGTTTTTCTTTCTTTCTTTCTTTCTTTCTTTCTTTCTTTCTTTCTTTCTTTCTTTCTTTCTTATTTATAAACCTAAACATATTCGTATACCACGTATGCCACGCAAAGATCACAAAAGCGGCCATCGTGCCCAACGTGCTTATAAAGGCGTATACTAAATGTAATATTCATGCTTAAGGCAATAGCGTGGTGAATTTTCCATTGAACCGCGGTTAAATGTAAGTAAATTAGGTACGTATAGATCTGGCATAAAGGTCGGCAAATTGTGGACCCTCGTCCAAGCGTCAAGCAAGCTAGGACCGACCGACCACTCGATACATTTGATTGAGAAGTCGCGGTGACAGCCGATACGGAAGATTGATGTAAATAACAATTTAGATCCAAAAATAATTGGACGTATGCTTGGAATAATGAATTTGTTATGTTGCGTGATTACGACTCTTGATAAAGTATGATACGGAAAACAAAGCAAATACGATTATGATTTTTCTTAAAAATACCTAATTGGTCCGTACTTTGCGTCAATTACGCGATGCGTATATTATACCTATAGTGAATAATGAAAAATACACAAAAAAAAAAAACAAGAACGGAGCAAAAACTGCCAAGTGCATTTCAGACCACACACACCGAACAGTAGGTACTCGTACCTAGTGTGGTCGAGAATGTCGAGATGAGTAGTAGTATCAATAAATTTATTTCATCAACAGCAATAATAAGTTTGTGTTTTATCTCTATATATATTTATTAAATTTAACAGTTTGAACCTCTCAAAATTTGGAAACTCTCGAAAACTAATAATATTCAAATCAAATTTCCGTGGACTCTATTGCCTGAATGTTTATTAATATTTACACCCAATAGTTATAATAGACAGAGAGAGCACATTATAGTCACTAAATATATAAATTTTAGGCACCTTATTGTGCCAGTGTGGTCCTGATAGCACCAACGCTAGGTGTTTTATTTGCAAATATTAATACGTAAATATTTTTGTAAACAAAGAGTACAAAAGTCATATTATTTTAAAAAATAAACGCAACATCCAGGCTTAACTAGACTTTCTTAACAGAATAGCTGCAAGGAAAAATAAATAATATCATTCTCAATTTCTCATCCTTCTTGACAATAAATGTTTTGTCTAAATTCAAAGAGACGTCCGAGCTTTTCTCTTCATTTAAAATGTAAGCTTACTTGAGAGCAATTTATCATTTCAATAGACATCACTGTTCTTTTGTGTCAATGCCTACGAGTAGTTCATTTATCAATTTGACATAACTTGTATCGTTTCTGTCACAAATACTATTTAAATGTGTGTAAACATTCATTATCGTATATTACAATCCACAAGTTTAGTGTCTCAATTGCTGGTCTTTTGTAACATTAAAAGTGGTAATCAAAATAATATATAACACGCTGACCAATATTTCTGTTGATTGTAACTTTATGTCAACTTCAAGTCCCAATTTCAAGGTTTAAAACTTTTATGTGAAGACAGAATGTTTTTTGTCAGGTATTTCATGACTCTGACTGCTAATAGAGGAGTCCAAGGTGTAATTGGCTATGCCATCTAAGATAGGGAATTCTAGCTGTATATTAGCATTCATAAGTATCTACGACAGGAAATCCTAGCTATATGTTAGCATGATGTATCTTCGACGAGGATTCTATATCTTAACACTATATCTATCTTAACTCTATATTTTAACACTTAAATGTATCTATTATTATCGATTTCCTCCGGTCATATTCAATTACATAATTTTATCAAAATTATGAGAATATAGCTTCCCCGGATATTCATGGGACTCAATTCAATTTAGTATAACGCTCCGGGCTGGCGAAAAATTTTCCTTTGAAATTATGACGTTGATACCGTTGTCACTGGGTTCATCAATTAAATTATCTTGACTTGTTACATTGAATTGCAGCTACTTGTTTTTGTTCGCGATTATGATCATTCGTTGAAAAGAACGAATAATTTTAACCTGTATTTTTTTTAACTAACTTTTGAGACTTTTGAATCAATTTTATAAACAACATTTACTCGTTAAAGATAAACAAATGCAAAAGATCCGTTAATTTACTCGTAGTTATTTAGTCGACTAGAGCATATATTTCTGTTAAATTGTTAAATTTTTTATTTAGGGACATAAACGCTGTAGGTTTCTACTTCCCAAAAATTATAGTAGACCTACCTACCTGTCTATTAAAAGTAAATTGATAAAACGGAATTAATACAAAAATCCATTAATTATGGTGTACGATACGTAGGTTTTAACAATTTAGTTCGCTAAAAGGGGATAAAAGCAAAACCTACCCGAAGGATTATCTCTGAACCATTAATCATCCGGTAGGTATTGACGCTGCAGCTCAGTTCTGAGCTCCTAGTCTGTAATCCCGCGGATTATGTACCCGACCCATTGGTAATTATTTAACCATTTTTTATTAAATATAATTTGTTTGCATTTCCAGGAAAAACAAGATTTTACTGTTGGAGAAATTGTTGTCATGCATTGGAATGTTTTCTTTGAGACTTCTGGTGTAATTCAGAAGCATTCTGATAAATTATCCATACAAATATTTTTGTTCTTTTTATTGTGGTATTATGTTCTTTTAGGGTTCCGAAATAAAATCGGAACCCTTATAATTATGATGTCAATGCTTTTATTTTTGTTCGTATTTATGTAGATAATATTTATAATCGTTGATGGATGCTTGTTCAGCTGTCAGGGTGATTAATAAAATATTTTTTTAATTCATAAAAGCCAAAAATTCAATAAAATCAAAAAGTCTTTTGAAATACTTGAGATTTAAATGAATTCCTAAATAAAATTTGAAAGTTAGTGAGCAAAAACAATTTGTTTATCCACTATTTTTCTTAATTTGAATAACCAATTACTTATTCATGTAAACCAGAAATATATGTCTCATAAAAATGATTAACGATTGTTGCGGGTATGTACCTTTACTATTTGTAACGTACGAAATAGATTTCCCAAAGGGAAGGCGTATTCCGCGTGTTTCTACTAGAGCAAGAGCCCGTGAGTGCCAGACCTTCGGCATTTTATAAAAGCTGAAAATTTTTCTATGTGTGTCCCTAGTACAGGTAAGAATGATCCCCACCCATGAAGCTGAGGCAGCGGTGGCTTTGGCAGGTAACAGGTAACAAAGGTGTATAAAATTCCATTTCAAATTTATCATAAAATAAAACTCAATTTTTTTATATTTGATTCATAATAATATCAAAACTCGCGTTGCTCATTGCCAGACAGTTAGTGTGGTTGCAACCCTCTGCCGGACACCCTTAAACTATTATAATTTATAATTATACTTACGTTATATTATAAAACCTAAATTTTATATATAATTTTTTGGGGGCCTATTAATCTATGTTTACATAATAGCCGGACAGTTTCGACGGTTCTATCATCTTGCCAGACGCATTCAAAGTGAGCAGTAGTTCGGAGAGCAAGGAGCGTATACAGTAACTAGTGCGAGTGAGACAGAGCGCTTGGTCTATTGCGGCCCAGTGTTGCCAATGAAAATTTTTGGAAGGCCGTGTACATTACATAAAAAAGCCGTGTTTATATGGGAAAAGATCAAGTGTGGGCCGTAGCAATGCAATTACGCCATTATATACCATCGGTTCAGCGCTTGACCTAAAAAAAAAAGGTCATAGGCAGTGAATATGATGTCCACAAAACAAGGAATCACTTTTCATTAGCTTAAATTAACATCAACATTTGCCTAGTGGCGCTGTTTTATGGGTTTTAATATTCGTAAAATGTTTCAAGACAAGTAAATAAAAAAAGACCGGAGAATTTGCGAAAAGCCGTAGAATTTGCTACGGTAATACGGTTCCGGCCGTAGACCGTAGATTTTGTGATTTTTTGGCCCGAAAGCCGTAGAACACGGTAATTGCCGTAGCATTGGCAACACTGTTGCGGCCCTTCATTGCGCATCAGCTGTTGTTTATTGTAACTATCTGGTGAACGACTATGCTCATAATAAATGTATTATTTTTCTGTGCAGTTTATAAAATAAAAGTGATCAGTTGTAATAAAGTGCTATCATGAGTGACGAAAAAATAGTTTGCTTTGTTTGTAAGAAAAGTGATGAACATATAATAATATTTTCTGAGGAAACTTTAAAAAAATGCCAGACTATTCTTAAATTACGAAAAATACATAACCTAAAATACAGAGACATTATTTTACCCAGTGCTAGCTGCCTGGACAGACTTCGTTCTGTCAAAAGTTTTTTTCTTATTTTGAGATGTAAGCTATCCTATCTTTCAAGTTGGCTCAAACTGCACACGGTGTGCAAATTTGATTAAAATCGGTTCAGCAGTTTAGGAGTCCATCGCGGACAAACAACGTGACACGTAATTTATATATAGTAACTAGCTGCCCGGACAGACTTCGTTCTGTCAAAAAAAAAATTGCAATAAAATAATATTGCAATTATAAATTGAGATGTAAGCTATCCTATCTTTCAAATTGGATCAAACTGCATAAGGTGTGCAAATTTGATTAAAATCGGTTAAGTAGTTTAGGAGTCCATCGCGGACAAACAACGTGACACGTAATTTATATATATTAAGACTAGCTGCCCGGACATGTATGGAAATGTCAGTCCCCCGAAACCCCCCCCCCCCTGGCTACGCCCATGCTTTGGGAGTCTCCAGGTACCTAATTTAAACAATGATATTCCTGGGTGACTTAATGTCGTATTATAACACCCAAAAAAGCACAATATTTTGTATTCCTGTTTGCCATATTAAATACTTTTATAAGTCACACGCCACACACGGCCACCACGGAACTAAACTAAAATAATTTGTTATTTGTACCGTGGGGCGCCCGGCCCCGGCCGTGGCTCAACCCGCGCTGGTTCGCCACAGTTTCTGCCCTTTACTACACTTATTCCGATGTGCGTAGGTATGATGCGCGTTTCGACCGTTTGTATGAAGAGCGAATACTGTTAGATTCCTATATTGTGCTCCTTGCTCTCCGAACTACTGCTCACTTTGAATGCGTCTGGCAAGATGATAGAACCGTCGAAACTGTCCGGCTATTATGTAAACATAGATTAATAGGCCCCCAAAAAATTATATATAGAATTTAGGTTTTATAATATAACGTAAATAGAATTATAAATTATAATAGTTTAAGGGTGTCCGGCAGAGGGTTGCAACCACACTAACTGTCTGGCAATGAGCAACGCGAGTTTTGATATTATTATGAATCAACTATAAAAAAATTGAGTTTTATTTTATGATAAATTTGAAATGGAATTTTATACACCTTTGTTACCTGTTACCTGCCAAAGCCACCGCTGCCTCAGCTTCATGGGTGGGGATCATTCTTACCTGTACTAGGGACACACATAGAAAAATTTTCAGCTTTTATAAAATGCCGAAGGTCTGGCACTCACGGGCTCTTGGACCATACACTTTATACTCGTACTATAAACATCGCAACTCATTCAAGTAATTAAAAAAATAACCCACTAACTGCCTAAATTACAGTTGAACGAGTAAGAACGCATTTTCACTTCGGGCGTTATTGTAACACATTATAAAACAATGGTCGTTAAAAGCGCACATTAAGGGGTGTTGTGCGATTTGCGAGTTGTTCAGAACTATACCTACGACTACCAAGTGTAGAGTCCATTAAACAAAACTCGTTGAAATCACTAACCGAATAGTTGAACGTGAGAATTCACGTACACGTATAATAGGTATCTGCTATTTGATTCTCACGACTATTTTACGACGACATGATCAATAATGTCTTAAAGGTAGCTAAATTAAATTTAAAATAATTACCATGAAAATTTTAAATATTAAATGACACGTCATGTTAATGTTGTCTATTTATTAAACATTGACAAGCATTCTGAACCTGTATAACAAATTATTTCTGAATGAAGTACAGAATTGTAATAACTGTCTTGATAAGCTACAAAAACACTTATAAGCAGGTTAATTCACTATAAAGCAAGTTTCCCGTTTGCATACGGTAAAACAATTGCAAGCGAAAATGCTACTTATTAATATACATCATAAAGAGCAATATAATAGTCTGTAGGCACCCGTAACGAGTCGCGACACATATAGATATAGAACTCCATTAGGAAGCAGACGTGTCATATTTTATATTAGGGAGACAGTTTTCACCCGGACGTATATTTGTACTGTCATCTATTATATTCTGAAATAATATTTTTCCCATCCTTTCCGCTCTAAAAGTTTATGTGATGCTAAAACACTCATTCAGCTATTAGACCAAATAATAAAAAATGTGTGCAATTCACACGTGTTAGAAGAGAAACCTTCAAAAATTTTGTTTTCAAGATAATGAGACGAATGTAAAATTTCGTGAAGATGATAATTGTAGGTTTTACTACTCCACTCCACTCCACCCCACTCCACTCCACTTCTCTCCACTCCACTCCACTCAACTCAACTCAACTCAACTCAACTCAGTCTCCACTCATTTCTAGTCTCCACTGGACAGTTTCGTTTCATAAAACTTCAAGTCACCCCCGTACTAAAGAAGTTTTCACTTCAAAAGTGTTGAGGTGTTTTAATGACACAAAAAATTTAAAATCTCTTGATTTATTGTGTTTAGTAAAAAAGTAAGTAACTATCTAACTGCGATCCATTTTTAATGCAACAGGTTTTTGTATTCACCATTTAAAGCTACTCCATACTTTGAGTTATTTCTAGTGATAATAATAAATTGTTTAAACTATCAATTTGAGTGCACAAGTTCATATTGTTTTTAGATTTGATAGATTTGGTTGAGCCCTAGTGGCAGACATATTTTGAGCGCTCGAGCGTTTCCGTGGTTCGCTTTGTGCAGTAAAATAACAGTCGTTAAGCCATGTCAGAGGTCTTCGGGTGGCATGAAAACTTCTCCACTAACTCTTCCACAAATCCTCACTAAAGCCACGTGGTGGAGTATGTTCTAGTTAATTGGAAGAATTAATTTATTTAACTCGTTTAACCCATACATAAAAACACTAGGTAGGTAGTTTAAGTAGTACATTATCACTGAAACAGTTAAAAGTAGATAAATAAGTTAAGATAATAAGTTGTTATTATTATATTCAACTTGATTTCAATCCATAATATAACACTGAATCCGTTTTAAAATGAACCTAAAATCTGTAACAATCAAATTTATAAATTAATACAATTATATCGGTTATTGACATTGAGGTAATACATAGAGACGCTATCTCAAACAAAATGTGTGTTCCACCGCCGGCTTGCCCTCCGTTCTCTTTTCAAACTAGAAGCCTCGTTTGCACACTTGCCATAGAGTAACTTTGTATATGACACTTGTCAAACCAAGACAAGCAGTAACCGACTCCAAATCTTTACAAGCTCTTACTCCAACTTTATTTAACGTGCAAAAGCGTTTAAACGATTTCAAACGTAATTACCATTGATTCGTGTCAAAAAATCCAACACTTTAAATTGGTCACAAGCGTCCCGTCGGCAAGCTTATTTAGTCCATTAACACGCTAGTGGCTTGCCAAGTTCAAACGCTCCTTATGATTTTTTCATTCAAAATGGCGGGAACATTGCTCAATAATTTAATTAAATTCGTTTTAGTTGATTTAAGTTAAGATTTTGTTTTCTTACTGATGATAAAGTGATAACATTATCTTTTTTGTTTTTTGTCGTGCAATTGTCACACATTCTTATTACGCACGACGGCATTTTTTCAGTTTTTTCATAAACAATTTTGTCATGCGGCCGCAATGAGCGCAGCCGAGTGACAGCCGAGTGACAGAATGAAATGCAGCCGGCCGGCTGCAATGCACTCCCCCGAACCCAATGTTCGCGATGTCTGTTCTATACGCTAGTAATATTAATTCTATGGTTATTGATTGATTTTTACTGTCCACTACTGTATTATACTTATTATTTACAGACAATGTTTGCTACGTAAATACATTTACTCGATTTATTTGCTGATTTTTTGGCTCTACGACGTCAAACTTCGTAGAATGGTAATATTAAAGAGTACTGCTCAAACAATGGGTACAAGTCTCCGTTATCCATCCATACGTCACAGGTAATTGAATCGTAATACGTAGCAAATAGTAAAAGTAAGATACAGTTAAAATTTTAATGGGTACAATACAACAAAAATGTTTTTTCGATGCTTTTCATTTTTGTTCAAGTTTAATTCTTTATTGTTTTTGTTAAACTATTTTTAACACTAGTGTTTCAAAGCCAGTGATAAAGAATCCTGTGTGAGTCCAACTCGCATTTAGTCGGTTTTTATTCATAAATCGGTAGTCATTATTCACGGACACAAAACCATCCACCGAGGCAAAATATAAATTCAACCACAATGTCAGTCTGCCAATGTTTATGTTGCAATGTTCAACGATTATTGAAATAGCAATATTTATGAGTACAACATATTTTATATTGATTGTTTTATAAACATATGAAAACTACAACATTAGACAAACAATATCATTGTTACTCTTGATTATAATTAATTAATTTAATTAATAATTAACGTAATTTATTTAATATCCTGAAAATATTTAAGCATTGATATGAATTTACCGCAGTTTTCACTCTTTTACTTTTAACCCCGAACTACAATTGAATCATGTTTTTCATTACTTCCTAATGACCGTAAAACCTGTTCAATCACAAAATCATAAAGCTGTGCCGGTGTAAAAAGTCCCGACATTTGGCGAGATGTCTGACCACCTGACCAACTGAGCATGACATCCTGTACTGTCACCGGCCGCGGCGGTCTCGAGGGCATGGCTTCCCGACAATGCGACGCTCGTATCGCTTAGGGACAATGTCGTAATTTTATAGCTGTGTAGGCTAATGACTGTCTTTGATCTAGAACCACGACATGTTCCATTCATATGATGTGAATGATGTGATATTTAAGTGTGTAAGTTTAGGTACGTGACGGGAAAACCTTTGTAGTACCTACCTATTTACTTTTTATTGTAGGAGTCCGAGATTTGGCATAAAGGCGCATGTTTATTATTGGACACGCAGAAAATAAGTGCAGAAGGCAATTTTTATTACCTTACAAAATAATGTCACACATAAATAAAATCAAAGAAAATAGAACATTTAAAACTGTGAAGCAACTGGAGAGATTGTTGCTTTATTATTTAGAAAATGTCTACCTCAAAATTTAAATAAAGAACTGTTTAAGAGAATATGTAAAGTAAATTATGCCAAGTACATTATTATTTACGTGTTGTAAATATCGTACACATTTGTTGAAGGCCGAGGACGTCGCATTCTAAGGTTGCACGCACGTAACATCGCAACGCAGTTTTATAAGACCATGAGTTCACACTGGAATCGAACTGTTTATATATTTTATACACACATAATTTCAGTATTTTGTCAAACGAGCAAACCACCTTTTGGTTAATGGTCACTGTCGCCCATGTACATATGTGGCACCAAAAAAGTTGCAAAGCAAAAAAGCAACAAAAGTTACAACACAAGTTACAAGTTGTAAAGCAAATAGGAAGCAAGATTCGCGTTCTGACATCTGTTCTGCAATCTGCATACTGCACCCGAATCACGTAAAAAACCTATTACATACATGCATGCTGCACTTTGCATAAATCGATTTCCTCGTTACACTCATGACTCAAGAAAGTGTAGTTGATGTGAAAAAAGTATAGATAGAAACCGAGGTTTTAATGAACTCATAATAAAGTACCACTGACTTTGAATAATAGCTTGTTAATTATCATAGAATTCAGCACTTACAAAACGGCTATACAACCACCATATTAGGCTGGTCTATCCATGCGCAAAATACGTTACTAATTGACAATGAATCGAGAACAAAGGTGGCATTTTAAATGCATCCAGCACGAAACAGGTCAAAGCCATTCCGATACAGAACCAATTTCGAATAGAATTCATTAACGTGCACGACACGATGTGTGTAAACATAATTAATACTGAAGTACATGCGTTCGTTTATTCATTATACATATCGGTTTATTCATTGTGTTGCAGTCTTCGCATTAATGAAGTGTATTCGTTTATTTTCTTACGCGCCAAATAATACGTTTCGCACCCGTAAAGACGGTGAAATAATCATTTGGTGATAATTGGTGTACCGCGCGGAGTTATAAATATAACTGGGCAAGTGCGTGTCAAGCTACGCGCAATGTAGAGTTCCGAAGTAGTAAGTTTATCGACTATTACTCATGCTAACATAGCCGTGATAGTTTTCCTTATAAATTCATCATAAATCTAACCTTTTTTTGAGAATTTTTCACTTGTCCACTCCAACCGTTTAGCCGGCAGGGGAGGGACACTTGACTAAATAACGCTAACCTTATCAAAATTAGCACTTTAAAGCCAAATATTTTGCAACTGGACCCCTAATTCCAAAAATGGTCTTAGAAGAACCAAAATATTTTTGAAAGATCTTTTAAATTTAAACGATATCCACACGTATAGAGTATGCGATGAATAAAAAATTCATCCTCACGTTACTTGTAGGGGAGGTACTCTGAAAAAATTTTTTTTGTAATATTTTATTCTAAGAGTTTGGAGTTTTAATAAAATATGTAATGCCATGCCAAATGACAGGTTTTTAGCACTAAGGGTCACGGCGCTTTGCTTCGGAGAGACGGACAGACGGACAGATGGGCATGACGAAACTATAAGGGTTCCGATATTACTTCGGAACCCTAAAAATTACGAGGATATATGCATAAACAATATAGTATCATAAATTTTCCTGGTTACAAAAATAAGGTTTGGGACACTACATTTTGAGGATATAATCCTGTCACTCTGTGTAATTCGAAAGCACTAGTACTATCGCCCCAAGCCTCAACTCAGAGTCACTAACGGTTGCTTTAATCGTTTCTTCGTAAAGAATCACTGTACAAATTCTGTACTAAAGAGCGATTTAAGCAACCGTTAGTGACTCTGAGTTGGGGCGTAAGTAAAATGTATTTTATTTTGATATTAACAACGATTTTCATAGGCTACGGTGAACACAAAAACCTGAAATGCATTCATATTCGCTACTTCAATATCAATAAAAATAATCGATTCATACCAATACTCACTAACTGCTCATAAAGGTCTTATGTTTCAACAGAACCGTTGTTACGCCATCTATAATAGTTAACAATGAAAGGCACAAATGTAACGCACCATAATTTGTGAAACAAATCGTTTCTCGTTTCGTTTCAATTTGAAACTACTACAATTTTTAACCGACTTCAAAAAAAGGAGGAGGTTCTCAATTCGACTGTATTTTTTTTATGTTTGTTACCTCAGAACTTTGGACTGGGTGTACCGATTTTGATGATTCTTTTTTTAATCGAAAGCTGGTGGCTGTCATGTAGTCCCACATAAATTTTATTGAGATCTGACAATGGCATCCATTAGAAAACCACATAAGTCGTAAATTTGTGTTAAGATGTGCGCGACAAATAAACGAATAACTCAATATCACGCCAACCGATGTCGATGATTCTTTTTTTAATCGAAAGCAGGTGCTTGTCATGTGGTCCCACATAAATTTGAACGAGATCTGACAAGTAGTTTTTGAGAATTTGAAGTCGGTTATTTTTTGTTAGTAAAATTTAGATTATATTCAATTGAATTTACTACTTTTCGTATTACAATTTCCTAATCGCAGAGGCAAAAAGTATACATATTTATTACATAATATTTATAAAATAAGGCCGTCATTAAATTCGATTAATCTAACTGTGTGATGCCTACTTTTAGGTTTTTTGGGTATTTTCTGGTTTCGTTATCATTGTTTTATCATTTTATGTGACTAGACCATAAAGGCTTGGACGAGCTACTAAGTGGCTAACTTTATACTCTCAAAAGAAGCTTTCCGAAAAGGAAGCGAATAAGAGTTTCAGATCAAACAGAAAACAGAAAGATTTGCAATCGAAATTCAACCTTCATAGGAGACAACTCTATTGAGCGCGACCTAACTAACGATCTTCACACTGTTCTATCTTCCACACAACATTTGTAACCAAATACATTGCCGGACGCGAAGATTTATGAACAGAGACACCACAATATCTCAAATTAATAGCCTGGGCCGTGCACTGCGCAGTGTCTGTATGAAATTGATGGATAGCCAATCAGGTTAAAATATTCGGGTAATTCTTCTGAATATAAGGTGTAGGTACTTATTAGGTGAATAGAAGCATATTTTGTGAGTATTAAAATCAATATTGACATTTTGGTTGCATATTATAATTACAACGAAGTACCTATATTACAAAAAAAAAATAGCGGGAAAGCATTGAAGTATTATTACTAGCGTATAGAACAGACACCGCGAACACAATGTACTCGTATGTTCCAATCAATTGGCGCCGCGGCGCCGCGCGGCTTCAATCTTCAATGGATTCGTTTGATTTTGAAAGGAGAACAGGGGCTCAATTTTGAAAATAGAACCTCCCGGCGGCTAAATACATTTTGTTCGAGATGTCTATTCTATGACATTATACTTCAATGCGGGAAAGTTCCTTTTTAACCGACTTCAAAATTTTTAATTTTGAATAAAGAATATTGTAACTGTAAAAAAGCGTGGGGTGCTTTTTAAGATATTATCACAAAAGAAAATAAATAATAGTACTTATAAATTTAATATTATCAAAATGATAATCCTTCTACTCATTGATACCACACACACGATGTACATACACCCACGCTTTTTCTGCAATTACATTATTCTTAAATTAAAATTTATTTTTAATTTTTTACTTAGATTTTTTGAAATGAAACATAAGTACCTTACTCTGCGTTTTTTTTCTATTTTTTTTAAATACTGAATTGTCATCGGTCCTTCATAACTATGCCAAATTTCGATTTAATCCGACGTTTTGAAGGAGGTCAAAATCATATTCAAAGTTTCCGTTACATAGATACGTATGAAGCTAATAAAAGCGTGTTAAAAAGTAAGATGGTCTCAATTTTTCGGGTTTTTTCTTTTATAATCTTGTCGGAATAATTCATAATAACATTGATGATGTTAATTAAATCCACGAGGAATACCGTTTTCCTGTTCAGAGTACCTTTGCATATCGAGAGCTTTACATATGTGCTTTTGACATACATGATTTAAAATTGTTAGAATTTCTAAAAATTCGAATGCCAATTTTTATTATGATCTTGCCAATATTTTTCTACGAACTTTTGATTGTTGATGACCGACTGTAGAGATTGACTGTAGAGTTATATCGTTATAATCGTTATGTCGGAACAATTAGGTTGGGAAAACTATATTTTACTCCTAAATACACATCGAGGCCTGTGACAAAGGCAATACGTATACAAATATTATCTTAGATTGAATGCTAGACCCGGCCGTAAAAACGGCCCGTTCAAAAAATGCCCTGTGATTTTTCACACGTTTGGTAAAAGAATCTTAAACGTGGTGAGCCGAGGACCGCAAACGGACGTTTTTGCAACACTTTTTTCCCAATGAATAATGTCTGTTTACCATATTGTGCTCTAGTATATAGCCTCTAAACAACACGGTTGATTTGGTTTTGAAATTGAATTTTTTTTTGGTTGCTTAGTGGACTATACTTACTTATTTATGCTTATCAATCGGGACTGAAATTATTGTTAAAACTATCCTAGATTTAGAAATGTGTAATAGTTAATTTAATCACTTCCACGGTATTCAAAACTAGTTCATAATAAATGCTGATAGTGAACGGTTGACATACTGGACTCAAATTATACATAATTATATTATACTACCATTTTAAGCTCTTTAAAACTGTATTTTTAAACTAAATCTTAAAAACACTATGGTATTTGACGCAAACTAAATAATAAAGCAAATAAAATTAATGATTGCAGCCATCTCAGTGTATGAAAAATGTCCGTAAAAACGCGTTCAATTACGGGTGGCGCTGCGGTGCGGTCTATAACAGCTATGTTCGAATATCTATTTATCAGATACTAGCGCCATTCATTACGCGTGGCATAACTCAGCAAAATTCACTCCGTCTACAACAACCATGTTCATATATTTTTCACAAATTAGCGCCATTCTGAAACGGCCATTGGAACCTTTATTTTCAGTAAGCACCTGAACACTTTTTCAACTTTTCCCTCATATGAGATGGCCCTCCTTCTACTCTATCCTCCATGGATTGCAGTTAGAAGTTCTCTACCAATACAGACAGCGCAAGCGAGAGCTCTCTTGAAACTGGCTAAATCAGACATTTCTCAGCATAGATTTTCTAACCACTATTATTTATTCTGTGGCTGAACTAAAATGTTACCACATAAATAATAAACTGAGGTGTTGTCGCTTTGTTCCGATTCGACCTTTACCGTGGTCGTAGATTCAGCGGCTGCCATTGACAGTGATCTTGATACTTTATTTGTAGTTTTTACTACGCGGATAAGTACTTTTTTGTTTCAGTTTTACTTTATAAAACAGCTTATGACACTAACATTATTGTTAAGGAAAAGCCTTACAATCGTTGGAATATTATTATTGCGTAAAAAATATAACAAAGTTTAGCATTGTTGGTTATTTTTCTGCATCGGTGGAAGGACAATAATTATACCAAGTGCACCTCAAAAAAAGTTTCCTAGATTCATATTCATCCATTAATCTGTAGACGTTAAATAGGTATACCACAGATTCATATTATTAGTTATATTTAGGTACTATTAGTCCACCCGATCATATTATGAATACGAGCAAAAAAACTTATTGTAGTCTGTGTACTTAATGATGAATATCTGGTGAACCCGTGTTCCTTATTTATTTCGTTAAGCAAAGATAGATAAGTAAAATATAAATTACAAATATAATATCTGAATTTTGCCTTTACAACCACATGCAAAAATAACCAAAACGTATTGCAAAACAAAAACTGTACCCACCAACTTTTGTTTCATTTGCATCACTTATTACAATTCATCTGCACTATGAAACGAGTTTAACTGTTAGTCCGTATGTTACCTAAACATAGTTTACCTCACCACAGACCTCACATAATTCCCAGCACTGCTACAGAAACGTTTTACCGGTACTTGTTTTTGAACTCGTCGTGTGAACGTTGCGGCCTTGGTTTTATAACAGAGACGTACGTGGACTGTAGGTACGGTTTGGATTTATGTGATCCTGGTACAAGTAGAATTTTAACTTTATGAAATAATTACATAAAAATGCAATGCCAAATTTAAATGCCATAAAACATTAATTACAAAAACCAAGGTGGTAGAGTTTGTGAAATTAGGGCTTGTGGTGTAGAGTTAGAAGCTTGCCTCTATATGCGATCTGGAGGGCTATTCTCTAAAATACAAACTCGAAAGCGAACTTGCATCTTCTTGATACGTCATTCTCTAATAATCTAGAACGCACTTGCGAAGTGAAGTGAGTCTCGTACTCGAACTTCAAACGATTAAAGATAGGAATTTTGACACTCATCGCGGATTCCGCTGTCGAGTTACAAAATAGAATAGCCTTGCTGATAACTTTTTGACAGTGCGAGCCGTAATATGGTCTCGTATTGGCCGGTATTGGTAACATTTTACATGAAAATGTTTTTTGGTGGGATAATATATTATTAAGTTAGTATTAGTCTACTTTGCAACAATCCGCGTTTAACATGTATGATGGTATATACTTTAAAACATGCGTGGCACCTCCCTCCCTCCCACAACGGAAACATGCATTACAATAATTAAACGTATATACCAACATACATACCAGCACCAACACGTGTTTCGCCCCGAAACGGAGCATCATCAGGGTAAGTTGACTCTACGATGGTTAGTCGGAAAGTGAGCATCGTTCACTGAGCGTGGCGTATTTATACCCAACTCGCCCACTGATTATCTAATGATGTTGTAATAATTAGTAATTAGTAATTAATTAATTATTCAATCAATTAATCAATCGATTAATTAATTAATCAATCAATTAGTGATTCACGCCGGCAGGAACCGGGTCTGACGTAATCTGGTGATGTGTACTGTTGAAAATCCTCAGTAAAGGCGAGTTGGATACATTTATTTGTTCATTCAGCAGTGTAAAACTTGGATTATTATTATGTTTTATTATTTCTAATAATAAAACAATTTTCGGATAATATATTGTTGATCGGAACAGGGCAATTGCTATGTTAAATGATTACTTAACCAGTGTATACTGTAGAGTTATACTGTAGAGTATAGTGTAGAGTTGATGTAAGAAAAGATCCCACTTCTTGGTATAAGTCATCAATTTATGTTTTTCTCATGCACATCGAATCGAGATATTCTCATACATTTTATAAAATAAAAATATTTGACAGGGATATTTTTATTTTATTTATGTACCTGGGTCTAAAAGTAATTTAATGTTTCCTTCGTATCTTGTATTGTATGGTAAGAAATAAGTACTCGTCCCGCATTAAAGTGTTAAAGCGTGACTGGCAACGCAAGGTCGTGTAAGTTGATCTCAATACCGCAACCGATCGTGCGATGAGAGCGCGTCACCGTAAGCGTACAGCAAGACTATTCACTTTTGTAACTTGACAGCGGAATCCGCGATGAGTTTCAAAATTGAAGTTCGAGTCCGAGATCTTGATATGTGATTCTCTAATCATCTGGCACGCACTTGCGAGGTGAAGGGAGTCTCGAACTCTTACTTCAATTTAGAAACTCATCGTGTATTCCGCTGTCAAGTTACAAAACAAAAGCGAACTTTCATCGTATTGATATGTCATTATCTAATCATCTAGTACGCACTTGCGAAGTGAAGTGATCCTAGAACTCGAACGTCAATTTTGAAACTCCGCTGTCAAGTTACAAATCTGAATAGCCTTCCTGTATACTATACATCATTGACGTATTCCATGTCAACAGTAGATGGATGGATAAAGAGCTCATTACATTTTCTTAAATTCAGAGACTTCGGTATACACTGCTGTTTAGGCAAAGAAATCTGACTTTTTTCTCGTTGACGTGAGTGCGTCACTCAATGTACAGTATACAATACATTGACGTACAGTGCCAACAGACACAGTAGATGGATTGATAAACCTAATTACATAACCACTAGTGGCACTTCTTGAAACTTCCATGCTTCAAAGGGCATGTAAAGCTTTCTTTTCCGAGCACCTAAGATTTCACGGACTCCCCCTCCCCCCCTTCTTATTTAAGATTTTATCTGGTTTCAGAAAATGATAAATTGGACTAAAACTTACAATTTGACGTAAATATATATTTTTTTAGTCTTTACTATTAGTATTTCGAGTTATAAAATATTACGTAAGAAATGCTTTACCCCTCCCCTTTATAACATAAGGGTATGGAGAGATTTTGAATACCCCTCTCCCCCTCGGGACCCTTACGTAATTAATGAATAGCCCCTAATAACTTACGACACTTTATTTGGCAACCAACCCCTCCACCGAATCGCACCCACCCGCACAGCTGCAGCGCTGAAGCGTAGAGATGGTCACGGACACCCATTCGTGCGGATTGATGGAGGGGTTAGTGGCCAACCCAAGTCTCGGAAGTTTTCATGCTGCACGAGGGCCGCCGAGATGGCATAACGACAGCTTATTTCACGATAACAACCGGATCCTACGGCTTTACGTGCCCTCTGAAACACGGAAACGCTCTATTAATTTTGGCCAAATGCGGACACGATGTGATGACGTCAATGGGTCAAGTCGTTCACATTGTTACATGGTACAACTTTGTTACATGGTCTAACAAACCAATTATGTAATTATATATTTTTAAATATAGATACCACCAGTATAATTAAATTACGCACATTATCGCAGCTAATATTACCATATGATTACTATGTAGTATCCTTTTAAATAAAAGAAACTATTTACTCTTTCAATTTAACTTGATTGCTAAGCGATTTATCATGCATCAAGCTATAAAACTAAAAGCAACGTAACCTAAATTTTAAATCGAACACTGCTGAATTACTCTGTACGACTTCGCATTAAAAATGCATATAATATTTATCTATGTATATATCTAACATGCCACCTTCATCAGAATTATATTAACAGAAATTCTTAAACTTCCATAATACCAGCTTTCTTATTGTGACCTTTGTTAATCATTGAGTGACTATTGTTTTTGTAGTCTTTGTGAAATATTTCTGAGATTTTTTGGTAAAAAATTTTACAACCTTGCTAAAGAATTAGTAGAAAATACTTATTCTTTAAGAAAGTAATACGATATAATGTGATTGTTTTAAAATATAAAACAAAAATATTAGAAACATTCGGTATATCACAACTTAACAGCTCGTTAAACACACATTGAAATGTATTGTGCTGTTAAGTTTCGCAATTAATTTTGCAACTTAACACGGGCAATTATGTGTATGAAAATTAACAATTATTTGGTTGATTGATTTTATAATTAATAGTGAAGCGAACAAAGTCCTGCAAATATCAAGAACGCTTTGGCCATTCATATTCATTGTGTTGTACATTGTACGACCACATTATGTTCATTGTTGAACAGGTTTTATTACTAATTATTACTGGAGATTCGTATTATTACCATTATTATAAGAGGTAAATAGTTATATGTCCGACACATACACAGGTATAAGGCTGGCTTCATAGCTAATTTAAATAACAATAAAGTTCGCTCATTAATTCTATTCACATTGAACTTGTATAGTGACATTGCATTCATTATTATAATTTAAATTATAACGTACAATGCTGCCAGATAGTTAAACAAATAATTAATATCTTTGACAAGAAATACTGAGACATTCTTTAACAACCGGATTTAGAGTTTGATTTGTAGTATAAATGAATAGAAAATCACAATTGAGATTAAGAGATTATGGGCTCTTTCTCTCTCTTCATTCATATGTGTGCCATTGATACACCTTAAGTTTGTCATTTTTAACCCCCGACGAAAAAAGAGGGGTGTTAAAAGTTTGACGAGTCTATGTATCTGTATGTCTGTTTGTGGCATCGTAGCTCCCAAAAGGATGAACCGATTTTGATCTAGTTTTTTTTGTATGAAAAGTGAGGTCGGGGGTTTTTTAAATTATAATTTATGATTATTGATTCTAGCATTGTTTGGAATGGTTCTTAATAATTATGGTGTCGAATATGAGTCGGTATTAAATACTCACCACATCCATGCTGAGTAATAAAGAACTTACATAGGTGGCTCAACCCCTTTTAAAAATTTACCGTGAAATGTAGAATGGAACTTCTGAACTTATTACGTGAAGGCTACTAATGTAGTTAGTGTATGTAGCTATAACACGCGATGCTAATACATTTTTAGGGTTCCGTAGCCAAATGGCAAAAAACGGAACCCTTATAATTCGTCATGTCTGTCTGTCTGTCTGTCTGTCTGTCTGTCCGTCCGTCCGTATGTCACAGCCACTTTTTTCCGAAACTATAGGAACTATACTGTTAAAACTTGGTAAGTAGATGTATTCTGTGAACCGCATTAAGATTTTCACACAATAAATTTTGGGGGTTCCCCATACTTAGAACTGAAACTCAAAAATTTTTTTTTCATCAATAAGTGTGGGGTATCTATGAATAGGTCTTCAAAAATGATATTGAGGTTTCTTATATCATTTTTTTCTAAACTGAATAGTTTGCGCGAGAGACACTTCCAAAGTGGTAAAATGTGTCCCCCCCCCCCCCCGTAACTTCTAAAATAAGAGAATGATAAAACTAAAAAAAATATATGATGTACATTACCATGCAAACTTCCAACGAAAATTGGTTTGAACGAGATCTAGTAAGTAGTTTTTTTTTAATACGTCATAAATCGTAAACTGCAATTTACCTCGATCAAAGTTACAACGAACTTCAAGAACTTTTATATTATGTTACTTGCTGCTACGGAACCCTTCATGGGCGAGTCCGACTCGCACTTGGCCGCTTTTATTTCAAGTACGTTACCGGAGGCCGAAAGGTTAATTTGATTAGTTCCTAATTTATGCGCCGACGTTAGTTCACCTCGACTCAGTCAAGAATTTGGATTTGGGTTTTAGACAGTTAAGAATTTACAAATTCACTTAACATGAGAACATTAAATATAGGAAACTCATACAAAGATAACTTATGGAGGAACGTACACGATTTAAGACAATGCATTCAATTTTGCGTTTACACACATATCGCACAATCCGGCTCCGGCGTAGATGGGCGTAGATGTCGCGATTTGTACCAAAGATCCGTACGAGATAGGTCTAGAAGTTGCATTTAATGTTAAACAAGTTATATTTTGATGATGAGAATTTTAAATTTTAACTAAACCTTTTTATTTATATTTCTATAAATAGTATAATTCTATAAATAAAATAAAATTCTATAAATAATAATAAATTTCTTTCTTTCTTTTTCTTCTCTTTTTCTTGGCCGGCAACGCATCAGTGATGCCTTTGGTGTTGCTGATGTCCATGGGCGACGATAGCCACTTACCATCAGGTGGATCGTCAGCTCGTTTGCCGGCTAATTCCATAAAAAAAATAAAAAATGGTATGTACTACATATCTACTAATAAATAAAATGTTAAAAAATTCGTTTTAGTCATTTTAGTTATAAGTTAAGGGGCTAAAACCATATTGTATTATTGTATAGCTGGGCGCCTTCGTACACAAGACTCTTTTTACCATAATTAGTCCTTGGATCGCGTATAATTATTTTATTTGCACTTTTTAAATGTATCTTTTGTATTTGTTTCTTCTTTGTAAAAGTGTTTTGTGTATGTATGACTTTTGTAAGTCTTTAACGGATTAATACACTGCAGGTATTGTAAAAATAAGTATGAATAATAATTAGCACCTTTGTTTCTCTATATAGCCTAGCAGTAGGGGGGCAACAAGTTGTAATGAAAAAGAACCTTTATTAGTTTGTTTCGAGCCCTTTGAATTAATTCTAGGTACGTTTTGCAGCTTAGCCTCAGACTTCAGCTAAGTAATCTATGTATATGTGGCCTATACAATTTTATTGGATTCAACATTCAACATAAGAAACTCGATAATTTATACATTTCCCGTAAAAGCGCCCAGCACAATTCCAAAACCTATAAGAAGTCCGAAATAATAATATAAAATTTATGCCGGCGTCGTAAATGCAGTCCGCGCAGCAAATTAAAGTGACTCCATAAAAATGGGATGAAAACTATTAAAAATATATTCATTCGTTATTTATTACCTGTAGCGTTGGAAGATTTTTATTGTTGCAGGCTCACGTAATAATAACAACCAGTGTCGATAAAAGTTACTGCTTGCGCAAGTTGGAATACGCTTGAAGGTTGATTTAATGTAAGGAGTTAGAACAACGATACTCCAGAACCTCACTCGGCCGAGTACGTTGCAAGACCGAAAACCGAACACTCGTTGCGACATTCGACCAACTCGTGACGGAGTTCGTGCACTCAGACCAAAGTTGTCAGTTGCTACACTGCAGCATTAGGTCCTATAGACGTGACTTTTTATACTCATTACGTCATCCAGTCTAATAGACAGACCATTAGGAGAGACCGGTTGTTCAAGGTGAAATGCACTAGTTATGAATGACACAGCAACATGTTTGAACTTTATTTTAAAGCCTCAATATATAGTTAAGAGACGGAACTTATGTAATAGGTACCGAGTCAGTTTTTGTTGATGTTGTTTATGCTTCATGTTCTTATAAAGGGAAATTAAAGTAAAGTTAATATTTAAAAAGCTTACTAATCAATACCAAGTTCATATTAGTTTAAGATATTAAATTTCTAACATTATCTTCGTTTTAATATATATTATTATGTCCTTTTTACCCTGCTACTTTCATAAAACAGAGAATTGGCAAGATTTCCTTTCTGCCTTCTAGCCTCAGATGTAGAATCGAGTCGCAGGCAGCTCAGTAGAATGTAGGCTCAAATAGTTAGTATGTAAAGGATTAAAATTATGTAAGAAATCTACGCTTTCATAGCCATCTCATCATGCCATAACCGCATTAAAGTCGTATAAAGTTCCGGCATCTCGTTATTAAAGACGGTGTTTAAGCGCACATCATATTAACTCAACTGGTTGGACATAGTTAATGAGATATTTAGATTGTGCGTCGTAAATAACGTGGATTCGCAATCGCGGTCTCGAGCGTGACTCTGCAGTCGTCATTGCGTAGTACTGTAATGCACAATTGACAAATCCACATCGTCCGTCCACAACATGACATTTGGCTGCACTTAGCCAATTACCCATTAAACTGGGCAACGCGATTTTGAGTTGTAGTGTTTTGTTTTGTAACTTATACAGGCCGACTATATAGATTATAGAGCAATCTCCTAAGAAGATAAGTGGTGACTATCGCCCATGTCGTACATCGACTTTACAGAAGAAATATTTTTACACCTTTTTTGAATAACCCTGTATCAAAGCATTTCAGGAATACTTAAAAAATTATTGGCGAGAAGAGAAGTCTAAGAAACAAACCATTGCCATGAATCTATAATAATATTATAAAGACGATAATATTATAAACTATAATATTAATACTATAATATTATAAAAGACGAACACGATCCAAAGCGACCAAGTCGAACTTCCCACAACAGTATTCGATGTATTGAGGACAGAAGCAGATTGGTGATCGATATATCGAATAATCACCATTAGATGACTCTTTACATATCCCTTCATGCATAGAAAACAGTCTAAAAGCATCGAAGAAATCCAATCATTTATCCCTGAATTATGATTCAAACACAATGCAAGGCTTAGGCGTAGAAAGGAGATGGAAAATTGGCACCAGTACGAGAATACGAGCTAGAAATTTCTGTTTGCGGTAAAGTTGTAGCTTTGCGTAACCGACGGACGGAACGAATCGTTACGATGCACCGTGGACTCATTTCCTGCCGACGAAGTTGCACGTTAGTTCTCTTAAATGAACAAGCCTTTGATATTATGCACGCGAGTGGAAACATGCTGATAGTGCAGCTATTTGTTACGATATTTTACATAATGCTATTCATGTTATTAAAAAGTGATACGAATAATTGAGGTGCTAACGTAATTTGTTAGCAATGTTAACTATATAAACATTACGAATTGACGCGTAATTATACAGAGCTCGTTCAAAACTTTATTTTCTCGTCAACATTATATACAATCTTCATTGAAGTATAATTTCAGACTTCGTTACTAGAAACCGTAGAACAGGTTTACGCTTAAATTAAGGCAGAGCGGAGCAATCTGTACAGATCCTCAGATTTGTAGATTTCATTAGAATCTTGCTGCTCTTCAGGGTAATGAATGGAAAATGCGCGTTTCATTTTACGTTTGCTCAAATTGAGTGAAAAGATACTGGTATAAGAGGATTGTAACTGCTTGAGATGATTTTATGGCCTAATATAGCAACCTCATTTAACCTAGTTTACAAAGTACGATGAATAGTTTAAATTAAATGGCTTCATTTAATCTTCAGTTCAAGCTAACAATAAGTAAGCAATAACTAGTCCGTTTTTTTAAGACTACACTTACTTGCTTTGTATGGGGTACAAAGGATTTCCCTTCAAGTATTAATATAGATATAATCGTATTTTCCTGCTTCTATTCAGCAACAACATTTATAAAACCTTATCCACATGTTTCAAGAGATTATAGTTGTAGAATATATTATTAGGCCATGTCCCTATTACAGAACATCGAATGTAATTCACAGCTTCATTGCGTGGCCTTAACCTGCAACAATTGAGGTGTTGTCCTTACTCCTTCCTAATAAGAACTCCGAGCCGGCTATTGAATTTTAATGTATCGCATTTGTAACGACACCATAAGAGTGAACTTGAATATATATTACATCTATTTCAAAATAACGTTGTAAATTAAGTAGTTCATAGGTATTGCTAGCTAGAAATAGATTTAGATAGAAATAGGGCGAGGAATACTTATATTTTTAAAAGAAACGCAAACACAGGGATGTTATACCTACCTAAGTTTAAAATGTGATCTATTTATCCGAAAGAACCGAGTTTGATTTTTCAAAGTAACTTAAGTATGTGTCGGCACAGTCTCAAATAAGTTCGTATTATCTATGAAAATTAAGAATAAGAAGAACTGACATTACGATAGACAGATTGATATAGTATCGCGAAACCAAAGAAAACTAAATAACGTTGAATTCATGAAACCGGGTGTTATCAGGCATTAAACGAAGAGTATCCTTGTGCCTGTTGAACTGTGTGTTTTATTTAGTATCCTGGCAGTCCTGACATATAACTACGCCCACAGAGAGAGATCTATGTTCATAGTACTGAAGTGCTCTTTGATACATGGTTTACAGAGATGATCTGAACATACGAAAGCATACAGTATACACTCCAACCCAGCCTTGGACGATATATGCAAGAATGTCTAGACTAGAGATATGAATCAAATCTCTTAGGCCGTTTTAAAATCTGAATGAATTGAACTGAATGAGTTGAAGGAAACAAGCAACTTCCATAAGTTTGATTTTTTTCTATTCAAGGAGTGCAATTATGCACCTATTTAGCAATTTCTTATTAACTACATAAAATAAGTACCCGTATCAAAGCTGTAGTTTTCACTTAACTATTTAATATTAGTGACATTGAAAATGCATTTGCATAGAATTCTAGATCATCCAATTTGCATAATTAATTCATTCCTAGCAATGTGTGATTTAAAAAAGTGGATTAATTATCTATTCAAATTCCATTATTATTATTACATACTATATTACATAAGAGATAGGCACAAATTATTTTCATTTATTGTCCAACTCTAGTGATCCAAATGGGTAAGTCCAACTTCGAGAAAGAAGTCACTCGTAGAATCCAACTCGGATGGGCTGCGTTCGGGAAACTACGTCATATCTTGTCGTCCAAAAAGTTACCTCAGTGCCTGAAGTCGAAGGTGTTCGAGCAGTGTGTGTTGCCAGTGATGACATATGGATCCGAGACGTGGTGCTTCACTATTGGCCTTATGCATAAGCTTAGAGTCGCCCAGTGGGCTATGGAACGAGCTATGCTCGGTATTTCTCTACGCGATCGAATCAGAAATGATGAAATCCGTATACGAACGAGGGTGACCGACATAGCTCAGAGAATTAGCAGGCTGAAGTGGCAATGGGCTGGCCACATAGTTCGAAGGACCGATAACCGTTGGGGAAGAAAGGTCCTCGAATGGAGACCACGCCTCGGTAAAAGGAGCACAGGACGCCCCCCGACCAGGTGGACCGGCGACCTGAAGAAGACAGCGGGTATCCGCTGGATTCAGAAGGCTCAGGACCGGTCAGAGTGGCGGAAGTTAGGGGAGGCCTATGTCCAGCAGTGGACCTACAAAGGCTGATGGATGGATGGATGGATTGTCCAACTCCAATTAGATAACAATCTTTTTTATCAACTCATTAGGTATAGTAAGAAATATAATTAATTTATTTTCTGTTATCTGTTTTTCGTTTGAAAGCCTTTTGATAGTTTTGTTGACTGACGGTTTGTAAAATCTGTAGATAATTGAATGTGACCTTGTGACAAAGTAATAAATGGACACGCGAGTGATCTTAAGGTGATGGATATTTTCACCGAATTTGCAGAGCCTTAGAGACCATGTAGGCAGCCTGTCAAAAAATTTAATATTATCTGTACATGTCCAAAAAAAGAAAAGGATTTCGTAAACCATGGGTTTTCTCTTTTATGAAATGGGACCGGATTTTACTGATAAAGTGCATATCTGTAAATAGATATTTAGCCATTATCAGCATAGATTACGTACGAGGCTATCAAAACCTTGTTCCGAATTCAAAAATAAACAAGCTTTATGAGGACAAAAATAAACTTTTGTCAAACCCGTGTTGAGTTAACAATAAGCACAGATATTAGGCTTTTCTATTTTATAAATACAAAGAATATTATAATAGGTAGGTATATTAGAATACATAGTATAAATCTGTGGACAAGTCTAGAATATTATAATATATACCAGAATAAGTGTATTATATGTATTTATAAATCTGTGGACAAGTCTCGCGTGTGGACGTTAAAGCACTGAAATAAAATAACTAAAAGTATCCACTAAATAGCGGCATAGAAATGTTACACAAAACGGTTCCCAAATAAAAAGTGATCAAAAGTATTCTCCATTAATACCGGGCAGCTCAGGCAAGTGGTTTTTATGATGAACTTTCACGATCACAAAAAGTACTTCAAAACCTCGTTTCACGTTACCCGACGAATCCGTCCCGATAATGAATAGCGAAGTTACCTGAAACAAGTATAAAAATATCGTTATAACGTGCTATATTGCCCATAAAAATAAAGTGGCCGAGCTTTAAATTTAACTGTATATTTATTTTCTTATTTACATTTAGTACGTCGTGTAGGCACTTGTTATGGTTACTTTACGTTTACATTTTCTATATTCTGTGCTGTTTACTTTTAACACACATTTTAACCAGTGTTCGTTTTAAGCATGGAGTTCAAAATTGATTATATTATTATTTGTTATACGAACATTACGAACAACAAATAATACCCAATTAATAGGTTTCAAGTTCAATTTTCAATGTTTCATGTAGATTTGCAGATCGACTTATACCTATCGCCGGCACTTTACCTACAATATCACTAGGTCCTGCAGTTATTCGAATAAAGTAGAGGTAAATTTCGCATCTGAGATGAGACATAATAATTACATAAATAAAGACATCTAGGGAAGTAAAAACGTCAATTTAAATGAAATGTCGATAGCTTTGCGTTTTATAGCTTACGCATAGTGCGTATGCACAATGTTACCGTTTCCGTCCCAATAAATATAGTTACATATAACCGCTGCATGATTGGATGCGCATTTGTTTTAGGGTTGGCGACGAATACTTGGAACATTTAAAGAATGCGCGTAGAAATTATGTTAAAACAAGACATGCCTTCAGCCTTAGGAACTACTAGGAAATAAATAATTAAAGACAAATATAAAAAATAATAAGTACCCAGTTCAATAAAGTTCGAAACTATATCAAATAAATATACTTTTTATAAAATAGAGAATTGTTCAGAATTCAGATGGTATGAGATCATACCAACACTATTTTTATGTAATTATGGCTTCTACCCATAAATGACCTACTGAAGGGCACGGGTCTTGCCACATAACTGAGCAGGCGTAGAGCATACTCACCCTGCAGCTTCATACTAATTAGTGGGTGGTCCCTTTCTAGAGCGTATCTTTTACTTAATTCTTCAGTTTCTGATGTTACATTATCTTACCTTCATCGGTCTAACTACTATTTTACTATCTTTACCTTCGACATCAGATACAATATAAGGATGTAGCTAGCGCCATCCCTGTATTCAGTGCGTATGCATCACACGATCACACAACGCGTTACGCACTACAAACAGATCATTTGAATAATTGCTTTGAGTTATGATTATTACGCTTCTAGTTCGGATTATTACACAATTGCAACTCATACAATCTAAGCTTTAGTCAATGATTTATTAAGGTTGATCGTTTAGTGGCCTTCTGTATTCTATTAATGACGTACGATTTTGACGGTCGCCAGGTGCTCATTATAATAACAAAGTAAACAAAAGTAAACAATTATTGTGCTGTTTTTTAACCGACTTCAAAAAAAGGAGGAGGTTCTCAATTCGACTGTATTTTTTTTTTATGTTTGTTACCTCAGAACTTTGGACTGGGCGAACCGATTTTGATGATTCTTTTTTTAATCGAAAGCTGGTGGCTGTCATGTGGTCCCACATAAATTTTATCGTCATCTGACAATGGCATCCATTAGAAAACCACATAAGTCGTAAATTTGTGTTAAGATGTGCGCGACAAATTGACGAATAACTCAATATCACGCCAACCGATTTCGATGATTCTTTTTTTAATCGAAAGCAGGTGCTTGTCATGTGGTCCCACATAAATTTGAACGAGATCTGACCAGTAGTTTTTGAGAATTTGAAGTCGGTTATTTTTTGTTAGTAAAATTTAGATTATTGCCCAGTTTTTTTTTTATGTTTAGTTATAATGAAACCTTCCGTACGAGTTTGTAATTGTTACAATGCAATTAGGTTAGGCTAGTTCATATTGGAGGGAATCCTCCAATATAAACTAGCCTAACCTCACCTTAAAAATAGTCGGATAAATATGCAATAAGACATGGTATTAACTAACTAAATCATAAGTGAGTACACTGGAGCAGCGTGGTGGAGTATGCTCTATGGCCTATGCCTCTTCAAGAGGAGAGACCCGTGCTGAGTAGTGGGCCATTAATAGGTTGAAGCCAGCCAAGTGAATACATTTCAAGTAGGGACTCCTTAAGTAATTTCCATTTGAAGAGATTTGAAGAAGACTAAAAAAAACTTCAATCGAACCATTTGCCCAAAAATAAAACAACGATATGCAAGCACAACTTTTAATACGGTCCCTACAGAAATAAAGGAAGTTATTCCGACCTTCCGTAGTCTAGCTAAACTAAATCAAAGCAAATTATGGAAATTAATTCATAAAACTTTATGCTTATGTATATCCCCAGTTTTAAACGTGCATTTTGAAATGGAGAACGATAACTTTATTGTTTTATTAGACAGACAGAGTGACTCACACCAATTCAATTAGGAAGCACTTAGAAAGGGAATTTAATTATCTCACGCACATGAGTTTTACTACCTTATAGGCTTTTGTACGTATTCTATAATTACAGCAGAAGATATTTGCCTCGGTGAAGCCACTTTATGCTCAGAGTGTTAATGAATCTACGTAAAAAAATATGAAATGTTTGTGCGATTTGGTAGATAGACATTTGTCTATTTATGCTAATTAATGGCTAGAATTAATGGCTAGAAATTAATTTCTTTGTTCGAGATTATAACAGCGTAGAACCAGCCTAAAGTTTCAGATGGATGTAGAGCAAGTGTGCACTGAATAAACGGTAGGTACTACCTACACAGTAATTACGTAAACAGCTAAACCGAATCACCGGTGATAACATCTACCAATTTGCGCTTTAATATACATTATAGCCGGAAATACTCTTTTACTCTCAAACTGGGACACTACGACTAATAGGAACTCCAATACGTTAGTTTTAGCTCGAAAGTTTTACTACGCTTTGTATCTAGTTGGATGGATGACAGTTGATGAAATTTTGTTTTTACAGCCACCGTAATATTACTATTATATCAAGATAATATTATAGCAATCTTTAGTTTGGTTAATAATGCGTTCATGAATTCGCAATGAAATAGTCATAGTCATACTTGCCAAACAATCATTAACACGTTTATCCATAACACCAAGGGCATTACCGAAGCGTTGTCCATTTTTTAGTAAGGAAGTAGTAAGCCTTATTAAAACTTATAAAAGTCACCTCCAAACCTTTTAAAGAACATTAAAAAACGAACTATATAACCCCGTACGGTACAATGACTTCGATAAACGAGGAAAATACTCAAATGGTTAGCCTCTAATCGAACAGAAATGAGTTTTTCTTTATTTTTCCGTTGATATCCGTTGTTTCGGCTTTGCGTATCACGCTCTGATTCCTATCAAATCCACCTTTCCGTAACAACCTTAAATGCATTGAGCATATTGAGATGAACTTAATAAGTTAGTAGTATGTTGATCCTACCATTAAATTTACAGAGCACCGCAAACAGAAGGTGGCTTGTATATAAAGGAGTTTTGTACTCGAGAAAGAATAGAATCTCTTGAGATGACAGACTAAAAACTTTTATTTTTATTTGTTGAATATGGATAAAGAATATTTTATTTCATATGAGTACACTTATCGCAGTCAAAATTCCGATACTTTTAGGTAAGTATGTGGACATGGACTTAAATGTCGACTCCCCTGGGATTCAAATTCTCATTTCAAAGGTAGGGCTAACCCTAACTTAGTTAATGTAATTATTATCTGTCTTTAATTTCACAAAGATTAGATAGAAGGAAATCGTTATTAAGACTGAAGTGTACGAAATGGCAATAAATAACAAAGTATCTGTATAATTGACGTAAATCAAACCAAGTACTATAACAGTTGTAATAATGAAGCGGAAGTAGGTCAAGATTCGCATTCGAATCGAATCCATTTCGCGGTTGTACTCACACCGTCTTACAATTCCGTTACGATTCATTCTTCCGCTATCATCAAGAATTTGTTTATTCCGTGTTAACGGAAAATATTTATTTCCGAGAATACATAATAAGAGAAACAACATACATATATTTATGAACGATCTATACCAAATAATCGCGATCCTGTAGTTGGTATCCACTTGTTCCGAACGAGAGGTTCCAAAGTTCCCAAGTTCAATTCCCAGCCAGAACGGGCGTTTGATTTAATAGATTAGATTAATCTCAGGAGCTCATTTAATTTCACAGAGTACCTACGCTTCTCCTTTTTAAACTCAACCGAGTCATTAGGGTCCTGTACTTAAAAAGGAACTCTTATAGATTTTTTTACGTGCTTAGCTTCAGCGACCTATTAGAAACTTAGTATGCCACTTCCTCCCTAGCCAGTGACGTGCCGGTGGCACCCCTATTGTTTTTTCTAGTTACCGTCGGCAAACCGATCGATCGTGATTTTGAATTATAAAATGTAAAAGAAATAATCTCATAAAATGAATAAATAATCTCATTGAATGTTATCGTTTGTAAATAGATTTTTAAATTTTCATCGGCAAAGCGTCGTCAATGCATTTGGTGGTTGGAGTACCTTCAGATAGTACGTCTTGTGACTGAGGTCAGGAGGGAAAGTGACCACTTACCTTCAGATAGTACGTCTGCTGGTATGTAGACAAGCTAGAAGAAACTTACATTATGTGTATGAGAGGAGTACTCCACATGTTTCCCATCTGGTAAGCCTTTGCTAATAGTTTATTATTTGTGGTGCATAACGTACAATTAATAAATTATACTTCATATTATTTAATACAGAGAATTACCAATTTACTGGCGCGTACAAATCGTAAATGGGGCGTAAGACGTACAGTCCCACGATGCGCCCCAACTCCCGACGTCTACATCCCCAGGCGATGACGTTGCAAGCTCGCTTGAGGATAATGGCCCCATTAACCGAGATTTCTTCCCATGCCATATTAAATACACCTTTTAGTAGCGTGTAACGTTCGAGTTATAAACTCTCCAAATGCCCGCAAGAACTGTTATTCCCTTTTTCACATTACACAAGCCAAATCAATACAAGAAAGGAAACTAAATTAAAACTCTATATCCAGATTGCTGTCTGTGAATCGAACCTGCCTCCATTCGATATTTTAAGAAGACTTCCTACAATACTACTTATTGTTAGTCAGTTAGATAACAGTACAAAACTAGTAGTAAGTACATTGCAAACCAAAATTAAACTCTCGAAGTAACTTCAAAAGTATTATCATAAATTATCTAAACTACAACGAAAATTAAACAATATAGGCAATAAACCGAGAAACTACGACTATACGACGAGACTCTTCTAAACCGTTACGGGAAAATACCAGACCCCGGAATAATTTCTTCAAAATACAAACAGTTAAAAACCTCACATAACACTGAATCTATAAGTTATCATGAAGATCCCGAATAATAAAGCTCAAAATTGTTTATAAAAAATATATGGTCAGTATAAATGTGTACATAAATTTACAACGATGTTTAATATAGTAAATTTTGGACGATAAAGTTAATATGTATTATTAACCATTATAATTATATTATTTGTTGCCCAGAGCCTAATCTTTCCAAAGCAATAACGTTTTCGCTCCAAAATTGACAACTCTTAGAATCATCCTATACAAACAGCCGTAAACGTATTCAAAATCGATATGTTCCCTTGATTTTGCAAATATTTGCTTAGTTTATCAATATGCCGGCTAAATAAATAGTAACGGGTCATAGAGCTGAAATAGATTGACAACTGGGGTACGTAAACAGATAGTTTATATAGAAATTCCATCCATCCATCCATCCATCCATCAGCCTTTGTGGGTCCACTGCTGGACATAGGCCTCCCCTAACTTCCGCCACTCTGACCGGTCCTGAGCCTTCTGAATCCAGCGGCTACCCGCTGTCTTCTTCAGGTCGTCGGTCCACCTGGTCGGGGGGCGTCCTGTGCTCCTTTTACCGAGGCGTGGTCTCCATTCGAGGACCTTTCTTACCCAACGGTTGTCGGTCCTTCGAACTATGTGGCCAGCCCATTGCCACTTCAGCCTGCTAATTCTCTGAGCTATGTCGGTCACCCTCGTTCGTCTACGGATTTCATCATTTCTGATTCGATCGCGTAGAGAAATACCGAGCATAGCTCGTTCCATAGCCCGCTGGGCGACTCTAAGCTTATGCATAAGGCCAATAGTGAAGCACCACGTCTCGGATCCGTATGTCATCACTGGCAACACACACTGCTCGAACACCTTCGACTTCAGGCACTGAGGTAACTTTTTGGACGACAAGATATGACGTAGTTTCCCGAACGCAGCCCATCCGAGTTGGATTCTACGAGTGACTTCTTTCTCGAAGTTGGACTTACCCATTTGGATCACTTGTCCCAGGTAAATGTACTCGTCTACAACTTCGAGAGCAGCGCCGTCAACAACAACCGGTACGGGTGTGACATGGACATTCGACATGATTTTCGTCTTGTCCTTGTTCATCTTAAGACCCACCCGTTGTGAGGCGCTGTTCAAGTCCCCGAGCATTGTACCAAGTTCCTCCAGGGATCCCGCCAGGATGACTATATCATCGGCATATCGAAGGTGTGTGATGTATTCGCCATTGATATTGATGCCACGTCGTTTCCACTCCATCAGCTTGAACACGTCTTCCAACGCAGCGGTGAACAGTTTTGGGGATATGACATCCCCTTGTCTGACACCTCTCTGCAGTTGGATGGGGTTCGTTGCTGTGTTTTGTACTCTGACGGACATGGTGGCAGATGAGTATAAACACTTCAACACCTCGATATACCGGCAATCGATCCGGCACCGTTGGAGAGAATTTAGTACCGCCCAGGTCTCGATAGAATCAAAGGCTTTCTCATAGTCCACATAGGCAACACATAACGGCAGATTATACTCCTCGGTCTTCTGTATAATCTGCCGCAGTGTGTGTATATGGTCTATGGTGCTGTAGCCTTTTCGGAATCCTGCTTGTTCGGGAATATAGAAATTAATTTTGTAATATGATTGATCGGGATGATGATATTTGATGTCATGATTGGGAAAAATAACTAAAAAAATGTTTTATTTATTTACAACGTCAGAACAAGAAACTTGTGAAAATCAAATTGTGATCACGTCATCTTAATAGAAAGTAGGTCAAATAAAAAAGCATTTATCCGAATTATTTATCTGAGGAAAGTAGGTGGACATTTTATCAGTGTGGATTTAAGAAGGATAAATTATTATGGAATCTCTACAATGAGACAGGAAATAGTAGACCAAAGACCAAAACCTAAACATACAGTAATCTCATACCGTTGTTGACATTACAATTTAACATCGCAGTCCAACCCTCGTACGCATAAATGCCAACCCAAGAACCACTAAACAAATATCGTAGACACCAGTCAACGCTAGCGATTCTGGGATTTTAGAGCCCTGAGATCTGAGATGTCTTTTTTCACTTTCATTTTTAGTAATATTTTATAGCTATATATGTTTATAAGAATTTTGTTTTTACTAACATCATAATATGGATTTTATCCGAAATAAAAGTTATTATTATTATATTATTATTATATTATAGCTGTTTAGTAGGTAATAAAAAAATAATGTTCACCTAAATAAATGAAATACATAGGTACTTATATAAGCGCGTAAAAAAGGTCTCTCTCTGGTGTTTATTATAAAATAATTTTTAGGCATTGCAATTAATATAAATTAAGTTAACTCAGTTAACAATAGACGGCATCAAATACCTACTATGGATAAAAAGTCAAAATTACTAACATTTTAACCCTTTAAGGAGCAAAGAGGTATTGGAATTGTTAAATAAAACAAAAACTAAACCAAGTTAAATTTTTTTGATATATTAAATAAATTTTATGACAAAAATATTTTTTCAGGAATAAGACACTGAGTTTTCAGGTTGTATCTTTTTAGATACAAAAACAGAATTATACGAAATAGGTTATTGCGAACTTCGTATCTAAAAAGAACAAAATGACTCTAGGGCTTATACACTAGAAACAATAATTAGCTTTAAACAATAAAAAATAGTTAACTGAAATAGGAATTTCTGTGAAATCAAAGGTTAAAAGTAAATAAAATAAAATGAGTGTTTATTAGTTTGTTTAATTAATAAAAGTTAATAAAACAAATAAAATAAATTGAGCCTTGAAAAACTATTTCCTATGAAATTCACGAAAACAGTTATGTTTTTCCATGAGGCATAGCCTCGTATCACATTTCAGGCAACTAATATCTGACATGTTGTGCAGTTCCTGCACCGACCCTTCCTTACAACGGTAGGTATATGGTATAAGCCATCAGTGCGTATATCCATTTTCGGCCTTGACACAACGGGTTGTTTAATTTTCACTGTATTTGTGGCCATAAATAAATAAATACCAAATGGTAATACATATATTCTTTTAAACCACTTCCTACTCTTACCGCCTGTTCAATAAAGAGAAACGAACGTTCCCGCCAAGTCCACATCGCCCATGTGCTGGTTATATTCTGTAACAACGGTTGGGCATTTGACATCTACTTTACGCTTAGAGGTCTTGTAATATCTTTTTACAAAATTTTTCCTGTTGTCTGCTGCATATGAATTCGCTAAAGTAACACATTTATTATCCGCCCATTTAGTAACAGCAATATTCTTATTGTTTTCGACCATAACCTTATAGCTACCTCTTCCTTTCTTTAGCAAGTCTTTGTCCGATATCATGTCACATCCTCACAAACGATTTTTACGGATAACCCCCAACGACAGGATGCCAAACTCACTTCTCAAATACGATATAAACTGTATAAAAACGACTGATAAAGACGCCCAGTATCTATTTAGATACACAAGTAATAAACTCGATTTATACAGGTAAGTCGCAATGTATCTTTTTAGATACACATACTTTATTCCTTCATTATACATAAAATAACATAATTTTGTAATGAAATAATACTTACTTGTTATTATTAGATGCCTTTCAAATAATATGACACTAAAATATTCACAGTTTACCCACTTTACAAAATTTTTTAACAAAATTTTAATTAACCGTCCACTATTCCTCAATTTCGGCGCGAACAGTCTAATTTATTGCTGTTTTTGAAGATAAAGGGATAGATAGTACCTGCGGCGTGACTTATTGATTTCTCCTTTTATTGTACGTTGATAATTCAAACGGAAGAGTCAATACTTTCGTGTGACTTTTAAATTTTGTGTAAGGTGCGTTTAAATGTGTTGTGCATATTTAGATACAAAAAACCTTAAAGGGTTAATACGTTCACTGCGCAAAAATAGTGACTTTCATCTGGAGCGATGGCATGGCGGTCCAAACTTCCGTACTGTGAGTGGCAGTCACTTTCGACCCGACAACTTTGTACAGTATTACCTAGCTCTATATTATATCACGAAAACAAAACGTACATTAAATACATATTTGATCTTCAAATAATAATAATAAAATGATATTGTCAGGCAACTTCACTCATATTTCAAATCTAACATATTGGAGAATAAGTTCATCCTGTTTTACATCCGCACGCGCAACTTTTGTTTCATCATCATCATCTAATCTGATTTTCATAACTCACCAAACGAAATAGACCTTCAATTACGAGTACAATAAAATCTCGGCAGCGAGTAGATTTAATTTTTTATGATACAATACAACACTATTTGTAAAAAGACAATTTTCTATGCTTATTGCATGATTTACTCGTAGTTCCGTTTTGACGTTGGGTGGTTTCATTTCTATCCAAGTTCATGGTCAATATATTCTAGAAAGTCATAACCTTGGTGTTCAAGCGTAAACATAAAGTAGCCCATTGCCTACTTTGAATTAAGTAATTCGAGTTAAGTCATTGCGGAAACCGTATCTGCCCAAAGTGTAATTAGACTCCGAAACCATCTAGGTCAGCCCAACGTTGAGGTTTCAGCAGATACTATACACTTAGTAAGGACGTGGATATTGTGTTCCACAAATCAAAGTATGTTTGGACGATACAAAGGAGAATGCCCATTTTGTATGGAGAAATGTACTGACATTAATATTTTTGTGTCCTGATAAAAATACCTTTATTTGAATAAGTTATCTTAATACATTACACAAACCAAATTTAGTCAATTTTAATCGTAGGAGTTATGAGATTTTCAACAAAATTATTTTGTATTTAGGTTATAGTAGACACAGTAATATGGACTCTATGCAGGCGCATTAAGTCGTATACGTTTAAGTTTAAAATTCATTTGACAGTCCCCAAACGCCATCTAACTTTTAATGTAATAATTATCAAATTCATTTGACAGTCCACTAACACCATCTAGTTTGTTGTATCATAGTCATAATCGAATCAAAGCAACCTATTGGCCCAAAGGATCTTAAAATATCCCTGATTGGCTCCAATTCCAATATAAATGGCCGAATGCTTTTGTGTTGTAAAACGGAAGTAAAGTTACTTATTAATTTAAGAAAATTAAGCCCAAAAAGATTTTTTTAGGAAATACGGTAAAATATTTAAAATATTTTAACTTAATTTTTAGTACAAAAGTCATTGTGACACAATTATTTTTTTTGAGAGTACTGGCTATGGGCATTCTCCTTTGGTCAGATCCAATAATACAGTGCCTAAAGAATTTTTGATACGGTTTACGAATCGAAAATCGACGCTTACAATACTTAAAGTAGATATGTAGCTGCCGAGTTATTATACTGAGGGTTGATTTAACCTATTATTTCTTTTGTGGTTTAACTTATAAAAAAAACAGAAAGAAAGGATCTATTGTTTGAATTGCCATCGCTGTCTTTTGCCTTTGTCAAATAAGAGTGATATTTGCCGTACCAACTGCACCAATTACAGGGCTGCTATGCGTTTTCTCAGCCAAGTGATGACTATGAAACAGAAGGCCTGACTTAACGAACGCACTGAGAAAATAGCATTATTTGCATACCGTTGAATCTTTACTTAAGCAAGTGTCGTTTCTGAATACGGGGGTCAGTCTCTAGTTTGCAAGGATAACATTCTCCTTTTTCAAGATAAACAGCTGAGATAATGAAATTCTTTTGCATATAAATTCTTAGTTGCATGCATTTTACAAATTTTACATAGAAAAGTTAATACTCTTCTTATTACCGTTTCCCTGTAAGTATGAATAGAACTTCTATTATAGAAGCTTCGTTTGACTTTAAAGGTACGGCGTGCTGAATATTTTACGCCCACTGAACTCTTACCCAATAATAGTCTCCTTATGGGGTTTTATTAAGAAATAATACCCTCACCGCCAGACAATAATAAGAAGCACTAATGGAAGTGACGAGTAAAAATATATTGGTGCAGTGTCCCAACTTCTTTTTGGGACTATAAATTAAATAGTACCTGATAAAATAATGATCAAAGAATAACTATTACTCTGCATTAGAGAGATCCAAGGTAGTTGTACTTTTAAACGTCCTTTCTTAAGGCGCGGTGTGATCTCAATATTCACAAAACTGGGTTTCTTTGATGCTCGAGTACGAGGAAACCCAATGAAAATATCGCACGCAAAAAATACAGAGCATAGAAGAAGGTCTAAAGAAAAAACTTAACCGTATAGAATATTAAATAGTTGTTTAATATTGCACAATAAAAAATCGTAATTTGCTACACAAAAAAGAGCTTTAGCGTCGAAATTCTCTGTATTTTCAGCGGTAACAACATATTCTTTTTTGAGAATATAATAGGTATATGGATTTATTAAAACTTTAACCGGACAGATATTGTATTTAATGTGTATATTCTGAATTATCTTAGAAAAACCCTCAAATTTATTTGTTTATTCGCAGTCTAGTTACATCGTTAGTAAAAATATGCTTTGCAATTTTGAACCCTATTCAGCGTCACGTAAATGTAACATTAGATTAGCGCAGATATGCGGTTGTGTGAGTGAAATCAACGTTTTTAAATCGTAGTCATACCGCGCCTTAAGAGCCAGTTCTTTCTTTATCTTCTCTCTTGGCCGGCAACGCATCAATGATGCCTTTGGTGTTATTGATGTCCATGAGCGACGATAGCCACTTACCATCAGGTGGATAGTCAGCTCGTTTGCCGGCTATTTCCATAAAAAAAACTTGAGAGGTGTCAAGGGACACCCGGATGGAACGAAGTTCCTTGCAGTCAATACTACATAGGATAGCAAAAACATGCAAGCGAGTGTGCCAAAACAAATCTAAGGTATTAGGTACGTAAGAAATTTGTTTTTGCTATCCTAGTACTCTGGCTTGCTTTCTATGTAAAAAAAACTACGAAGGCAAAAAGTGTCGTTACCAAATTTTCCGCCTAGCCCCCTTTCGCAACGCGCGATAAGGAACTTCGTTCCAAAAAGCTTTGCCAGCTTGGGATTTGATGTTATATTAGTCCAGTTAGAAATACTAGGAAATAATTGATGAATTAGTAAGCAGAGTAAAAGGTATTATTAAATTTCCTGGGAAATTTAATACCTTAGATTTGTTTTGGCACACTTGCTGCATGTTTTTGCTATCCTAGTACTGACTGCAAGGAACTTCGTTCCATCCGGGTGTCCCTCGACACCTCTCAAGTTTTTTTGACCTTTACTTTTCATAATAAGTCCTATAAAAATCTTTATTATTATTTCTATTATAAATTTTGCTTATACATAATAATTATAGTGGGTTAATATCTTTACCAACCCTAAACCAGCTGGCACGTAGATAAGGAAGTGTACTGACCGGTTCCAGAACAGGTGCTCGTCTCTGAATTCATTAGTATTTTCTTAATATTCAGGTATTTACACAAACTACCAAGTATTTTTGTGTAAAGACGTAAAAAATATTTTAGCAAGAATTTTTAATTTGACTTTATACATGTTACGTTATTATTATTAATTTAGATTTTCTTTAATAATAGCTAGTTCATACAGTAAACTCAGGTTATTTTAAATTCTAGTGTAACTTTGAACATAATGTTTTCTTTGGCGGAAGGCCTGATCTTTCAAAAATTAAATTCATAAGTGGGATAAGGATTAGGTTAAATTAAATCAAAACAGAATAAGGACCCCGGAGCATATCAAATGTTACCTACCTGGAAGGCTATTCAGTTTTGTAACTTGACAGCGGAGTTTCAAAATTGACGTTCGAGTTCTAGGATCACTTCACTTCGCAAGTGCGTACTAGATGATTAGATAATGACATGTCAATATGATGCAAGTTCGCTTTTGTTTTGTAACTTGACAGCGGAATACACGATGAGTTTCTAAATTGAAGTTAGAGTTCGAGACTCCCTTCACCTCGCAAGTGCGTGCCAGATGATTAGAGAATCACATATCAAGATCTCGGACTCAAACTTCAGTTTTGAAACTCATCGCGGATTCCGCTGTCAAGTTACAAAACTGAATAGCCCTCCTGAGTTGACTTTAGTTATATAAAAAAATGTCAACTCCCAACTCAGCCTGCCAAGCTATTATTATTTTACAATTCTTCACCGCGTCTCTTTCAGATCTTTTCAACAATGGTTTTCATTCAAAATAACTCAAAGTAGGCATTCGATTGACAGACACTACCTCTCTTTTAAAACGATTCCCTTTGTTTAAGTTCTCTTTCAACATTTACAAACACTCACAAACAATAAAATTAAATAAAATCTAATGTTTAAAATTAAATAAATAAAAGACAGCTGACAATATACATTAATAATTTGACTGATGATATAATCCCAATATCAAGAGTAGGTATAATCAATTCCACTTTCCGTATTTTGTACTATTAATACATTCTAATCCTTGTTTGATTGACGCTATAATCGTAGTATTAAGAACTGATTGTACTATAAATCGATTCTATTCTATCTCATACCGTCGCCATGACACACATACCAAGTAAGGACAAACATGGATCTAGCTCGGCAGTCGAATCCTTATAGAGGAGTATAATAATGTGATCATACCCTATAATACTAAGACTTTTCTTATTCACAGACAGGTGGACGAGACTCATTCAACTATAAGGAATTTTAACATCAACTTTATATTCATCAGGTGTGTTTAGATACTTACTAATCTGACATTGACACTTAACAATTACTTACTTATCTGACATTGAGGTCAAACCAGCAGCGGTCTGCTACTGAGGATGGGTTTAACTTTTGAATTGGATCAAATCACTACTTATTTTTCAAATTATTTGTATATTTTGAACACATTAGAATAATTATCACTTCTTTAAAGGTAAACACAGGAAACTATGGAAGCCACATCTTTGGGAATTTTGAAATTAATAAGGATGATAAGGCACGTACCAATCAGTCTAAAAGACCTAAGCTGAAGTGTGACTTGAATGAAGACACTTCTTTGTCAAATCAAGTCAGACTTAGAACGAAAAGAACCTGTTTCATATAAATCGAACGTGCATAAACATACTTTATCACACACCTGTTAATTTAATAGTAAATATGTAGTCGCATTGGTCGAAAACAGCCAACGACACGAATTTCACTAACATAAACCGGAAGCCGCGTAAACGATGCTCTAGATATTCGCGAAATTATCCTCCCCTTAATCTTATAGGAAAGCAGTGTTCAAAACTTTCCAATCGCCAGTAATTTAATATACCATACGCCGTCTCAAAGAAAACTCATTATCCAAATCACCTATTGTAGAAATTCTTTGTTGTGTCTTCTATACGTATGATTTAGTTGGGTATATCTAGCTATTACTCAATTTTGCATTAACCAAGCTGAAAAGGGCTTCTGAAGAATGCTTGAATAGGTAACAAAGGAGACTTTGAAGGTAACAAAGTCTCTTTTATTTCCATATGTCAAAAAGTTATTATTCAAAAGTATAAAGGAATTTTTAATTATTGTCATCGGACTATTCAAAATTATTGTCTATCGCTTGATGATCGAACTCATACCATGTACCTACTTACTTAAAGTTAAACTATATCTAAATGTATATGATATTAATAACTTAATACCGTAAGTAACCTGGTTACTAAATCTCTCCTGAAAAGCGTCTTTTTTCTCTTGTTGCTGCGGTAACTGCTTTACCATGTCATTTCTCATTTTCTCTAGAGCTAATGAACATCCATTGTTGGCGAACCCTTCAGTGTCTTCCAGTCTTACTGCATTTCAGTCAATCTAATCTATTTTTCCTTTCAGCTTGCACATGGAAGTCTGTTTGCACGGTTAACAAGGCAGAAGGCATTGTGAAAAGTGAATTGTTTCTTCATAATTAAGTAGATTTTCGCTGGAGTTTAAAAAGAATAAGAGCAATAAATTTTCTGGCACGTCCCCAGAGCAACTCCAACTTGTAAGAAACATGACTTCGCAGTTAATTACTTTGTATCCGGTTAACTAAGTGCTAACTTAAATGTAACAGTATATGATTGTCTGGATAAGGATAACTGGTCTATTTTAAACTTATGCTTCTTCTGACTTTATATATTTTAAATGGAAGTGTTTTTGTTGTATTATACTGATTTTGTATTCTACTTTACTTTATTCTGCTTACATTTTATTTTCAAGAAATATTTGCATTTATAGCATTAACATCCTTTCTTTCTTAATTCGTCCGACCTAGTAACACGGAATCTTTGTGACCATGATCCCACTTAGATAGTCTCGTGTCGCCGTGATCATGATTCATGTATTTAATTTAAAAACACAAACACTATATTAGTTCCTAGAACATGTGAAAAGACTTAATACATTAGATCTGCATTTTAGGCCTTTATTCTCGCTACAAACCTTTTGCAAGATCTAGCCGTCCAGCTGTGACCGTAACTAAGGCAAGTTTTCTGAAGATTACGAGTTGGCCGTCTGCCAATATTAATTCCAGAATCTATAATTTTTGAGCGTATACCATTTGCAAGAGAAACAATGATGTCATAATTCCTACTGGTATTTTGCTGGCATATTGCAACTTATAAAGAATGATTGTGTTTTCTTTACAGATAAATGCAGTTAGTTGTTTGTGCTAAGGATCCATTCTGATGATTAATTATATACGTACCTAAATCGTAACTTTAAAAAAATGAAAGCGAAATAAATCCAGACTTTTATTCGTTAAAAGTGTACTCTTTACCGAAGACTAGAATGCTAAAATTTATTCTATTTAGCGCTACAGCATAGCATTGCCAAATCTGCGAAATAAATTTTACACGGACAGGTATCGACATTGTTCCGGTGCCAAGGGCTAAAGCTGTCACAATATGTCTAGATAACAACAAATGTCTCTATTAGGTTTATAATCTAAATTTTACTAACAGATAATCTAAATTTTACTAACAAAAAATAACCGACTTCAAATTCTCAAAAACTACTTGTCAGATCTCGTTCAAATTTATGTGGGACCACATGACAAGCACCAGCTTTCTATTAAAAAAAGAATCATCGAAATCGGTTGACGTGATATTGAGTTATTCGTCAATTTGTCGCGCACATCTTAACACAAATTTACGACTTATGTAGTTTTCTCATGGATACCATTGTCAGATCTCAATAAAATTTATGTGGGACCACATGACAGCCATCAGCTTTCGATTAAAAAAAGAATCATCAAAATCGGTTCGCACAGTCCAAAGTTCTGAGGTAACAAACATAAAAAAAAAAAAAAAAAATACAGTCGAATTGAGAACTTCCTCCTTTTTTTGAAGTCGGTTAAAAATAACCGACTTCAAAGTCTCAAAAACTACATAGTTGTCAGGTCTCGTTCAAATTTATGTGAGACCACATGACAAGTGCCTGATTTCGATTAAAAAAAGAATTATCGAAATCGGTTGGCGTGATGATTGAGTTATTCGTCAATTTGTCGCGCACATCTTAACACAAAACGACTTATGTGGTTTTCTCATGGATGCCATTGTCAGATCTCAATAAAATTTATGTGGGACCACATGACAGCCGCCAGCTTTCGATTAAAAAAAGAATCATCAAAATCGGTACGCCCAGTCCAAAGTTCTGAGGTAACAAACATAAAAAAATACAGTCGAATTGAGAACCTTCTCCTTTTTTGAAGTCGGTTAAAAACTATACGCTTTTATACTAATGTTAAAATGTTTATCCGGTACTTTTGACTCCCTGATGAGCCCATTATGGGCTGCCCATAGTGCCCATGGGACATTGTGTAGGGCAACGTATCGGTGCTTTCCCTCGAATGAGCTTCCCCACATGCGCCAAATGACGGCCCTAATTATTGTTGCGGGTTACAATCCTAAGTAACTTTAAACTTAAGTCACAATTAACAACTGCTGGTATTTATGTTTGTATATACGTTTAATTATTGTAGTGCATGTTTCCGTTGTGGGAGGGAGGAAGGTGCCACGCATGTTTTAAAGTATACTAATTGGATTGTTGCAAAGTAGACTAATGTCTAATACTGACTTAATAACAATGGATTTCCGCAAAGTAACGCCTGATTCTATTAACTACCACAATTAACACTTTCTCCACAACAGAAAAGGGCCTCTAATTTATTAACCGACTTCAAAAAAAGGAGGAGGTTCTCAATTCCACTGTATTTTTTTTATGTTCGTTACCTCAGAACTTTGGACTGGGCGAACCGATTTTGATGATTCTTGTTTTAATCGAAAGCTGGTGGCTGTCATGTGGTCCCATATAAATTTTATTGAGATCTGACAATGGCATCCATGATAAAACCTTATAAGTCTTAAATTTGTATTAAGTAAACGCGACAAATGGACGTAACTCAATATCACGCCAACCGATTTCGATGATTCTTTTTTTAATCGAAAGCAGGTGCTTGTCATGTAATCCACACAAATTTGAACGAGATCTGACAAGTAGTTTTTGAGTAACTTTGAAGTCGGTCATTTTTAGGGTTCCGTAGCCAAATGGCAAAAAACGGAACCCTTATAGATTTGTCATGTCTGTCTGTCTGTCTGTTTTGTTAGTAAAATTAAGATTATGCCTACATTCAGCTTCAGTAAATAAAAATTTCTCATTAAATAATAAAAAGTCAAAGCACTTAGCGCTGCTCCGTAGCCACGATCAAAGTTCTGAATTAAATTTTATTGAGCGCCATAAACAAATTACAATTTCGTAAAAGTACCAAAATATTTTATATATAACGAGCCCTGGGAATACAAGAAACGATGTCCTGTCACTTGGCTGTTCAATTACGAAGTTTAGGAGCAGTTGAAAATTTCTGCGATATTACCCCCGGTTAACCATTTATCATGCACTGAGCCTAAAGCTTTCGAACATTAAAACTACGTATATATCGTGCTATATGTATGCGATCCAAGTTATATTAAATTATGCAATAAGGATTTTACGTTCCGCGCTATCTACTTGTAACAGTATGAAATAGATTAAAGGGTCCAGACTCCAGTGATCGATAACATTTTTTTTATTTAAATAGTCATCACGAGCAGACGAGTCACACGATGGTGAGTGGTCATCGTCCATATAGGGTTTCCACTAGTATTAATATAGATCTTAAAAACAGAACTTCTTTCACCTTTCTGTAACTTTATTAGACAACATTGGCAAGAATGTTGTGTAGACCTAGTCATTGAAATTAGAATTTATTAGGAGAATAACAGGGTGATTGATACTCGAAAACAATTTCTACTTATTTATGGAAATCATTACACTGATTGATCACTCGGATAGAGGTGATGTTAGGTTCCATCAACACCACCTAGACATCTGGCGTTTGCCTCCGGTAAGGCGCCCGTTATTGAAGCAATCATCGTATGTTTACGAAAGTTCTAAGCCATTCTAAACTTCATAACTAGCTGTAGATAGGCAATCGCTATAAGGATTTTTTATAAAATGTTCCCATCGAGAAATGAAGAATTTCTAACACAATTTTATTCTTTAACTGATTTATGCCATGCCTTGCGCACCATAGACATAAATTGAATCCGTTTCTTGCCATCGACTAAACTCATTATCGTTCTTTGCTTTCTTGCCTGTTTGTTATTCTTCAAGCGAATGTTAAAATGATAAATTCTTTGTAATTATGGGTAATATTGGATTGGAGATGAAATCATTTTTCAATTCAACTGTATTTTTTAGGGTTCCGTAGCCAAATGGCAAAAAACGGAACCCTTATAGATTCGTCATGTCTGTCTGTCTATCTGTTATTCTGTGAACCGCATTAAGATTTTTACACAAAAATAGAAAAAAAACAATAAATTTTGGGGGTTCCCCATACTTAGAACTGAAACTCAAAATTTTTTTTTTCATCAAACCCATACGTGTGGGGTATCTATGAATAGGTCTTCAAAAATGATATTGAGGTTTCTAATATCATTTTTTTCTAAACTGAATAGTTTGCGCGAGAGACACTTCCAAAGTGGAAAAATGTGTGTCCCCCCCCCCCCCCCCCCCCCCGTAACTTCTAAAATAAGAGAATGATAAAACTAAAAAAAATATATGATGTATATTAATTACCATGCAAACTTCCAACGAAAATTGGTTTGAACGAGATCTAGTAAGTAGTTTTTTTTTTAATACGTCATAAATCGTAAACCGCAATTTACCTCGATCAAAGTTACAACGAACTTCAAGAACTTTTATATTAAGTTACTTGCTGCTACGGAACCCTTCATGGGCGAGTCCGACTCGCACTTGGCCGCTTTTTATGTTTGTTACCTCAGAACTTTCGACTGGTTGAACCGATTTTGATAATTTTTTTATCGAAAACTGGTGCTTGTCATGTAGTCCCTCTTAAAGAGCGAAATCTGACGAGTAGTTTTAGAGTTATCCCTAATTTAAAAGTCGGTTATTTTTTGTCAAGAATTATGTAATCTTAAGTAACTGATTATTCTTCATAATTTTACAACGTAGTTTTCTATCAATTTCTTCTCCCAAGTATTTAACTAGGTACAATAATATTAGATTGAAAGTTATTGTTTATTAATCTGTTTTATAATAAAATAATAAAAATGGGCCATATTCTAAATTTTCGTAGCCAAAATAATGGTTTTTCTCGTTTTGTCAGGTTATTAAAATAATAACATAACCTTTCCTAAAATGGCATAACATAATATTCCTCTTGCCTTTGTTGTAATGGTTTAAAAAAGGTTAAGGACATTTTTGATAATATTCGTGAATGAGGCAAATAGTCAATGTAAACTGAAAATATATAATTAGAATACACATAATGTAGATATGAATTCGTTAAGGTCGTTGCTATAAAGTTTTTACAGTCTCTATCAGCAATGAGAAATATTCATATTGAATCAGCAACCGATATTTTATGGGTGATAAAAATAATACTCTCAGAATAATATTTGGGTGTTAAACTGAAAATGAAACAAAAGCTCGTAAAAACAACGCTGTATTTAACCAATACAAATATAGTTTCTCTAACTTATATAAAAGTTTTAAATAAATAAGGGCTTATGTAAGTAAATATCTTGTTTCACTGTGAACGTTAGAGAGATAATGCGACCTTCAGTGAGGCTTCAGAGAAGCAGTCGTCTTTTCCTTTGTTTTTAATTTTAAATATAAGATTTATAAATGCATGCTTAATGAAAGCCGTATATTTATTTACGTTTAAAGTGCATAATTATTTTGCGTATTGTTTGTTTTTATGTTCATCTACGAAGTGACATTGCACTTTAAATCCTAATGCAAGCTGCTTTATTAGGCATGGACGTAGCCAGGGGGTTTCGGGGGTTCAAACCCCCCCCCCCCTCCCCGAAAAGTTAAGGACTGACATTTTTATGTGCTAATAAGCCCTTAAAAACATTTTCTAAACGTCATTCCGAATCGAATGAGCTATCGCACATATTTTTAGGAGCTTTATTTCTATTAAACACGTTTTTGAACTTTTTGACTAATTTGATTTGACTAATGGCACTACATACGTCGTGAGAAAAAATAAAGTCTCAATTTTCTTTAGGGAGGTTATTACCTAGTTAGTTACCAACGACAAATATAGGGTACGTAACAAAATTTAAATTACAAAATATTACAAGCAAAAGATCTAATGCCAACAACAATGAAATGACTTGCCCAGCTCTGAGATATCTTCTACCGCTCTCCGCTCACTATCAGACGATCGCAAAGCCGGGATCTATAAATTAGGGTTGTACGACAGGCGCAGTATAATTATCTTTTTAGTGTCGTCCAAACAGCTTAAACTAAAAATACCCGGTCGTTAGTAGACTCGTTCCCGGATTAAAATTAGTTAACAGTTTGAACTTATTTAGTTTGGAGTCTGTCGGATTCAACGCGCCAGTTTTTGCTACCTTACTTTTACAGTTCTTAGGTAAATGTACGGAGACTGGAGAGGACAGCTATTAATCTATTTGCTGCAGCTATTCGCAGTCTGGCTCTTAAGAAATTTTATTACAACAACATTTTTGTAACTTGCTCTGATTTAATAGACGGCTCGGCTTGACGAGGAAAAAATAATAGATAATAATGGAATATGAAATGTAAAGAAAAATATAAGGCATATTTTTCGGTCTTCCATGATAAAATAATATTGATAATGACGCATAACTAGTAATCTACAACTATGCTTAGAGTTGAAACTACACTCCGATCTACTGTAGAACATCAATAGAATTCTGAGATATTAATAGTATGATGAAATATTTAAATTAAAAAGTTATGTGCGTGTTATGTACCTAAATGTGATGATATCGCTATCACAGCTCGGATACTAAACGATATGAACATTACCATAAGTCATATCCTAGTCTGTAACCTCAGAATAAAGAATAAACCCTGTAACATACCAACGGTAAATGGGGAGACCTAGTTATACATACGTGAATCAATCACCTGAAACTTCACCTGTAGAAATCAAGACAAAGTTATCTTTATCGTTTTGAATCAATGAATAATTGATGCAAGCATTTGGGACTTTCATTAGAATTGGGACAAAATAACTTTGAAACGAAGAATTCAACATTCTCAGATATTCCTTTTGATGTCCCGTGAAAGGTCTTATTAAGTAGAAATTATCTATTCATTGAACCAGCGTTAACTTAAATTGCGAATACGATTGACAGACTCCCTAACGAATTAATAAACCTGACATAACTGAGAACAGTCCCATTTGAATTTACGTTATCTAATGTATAGTTGCCACACGTTTTGTGACATAAATGGGACGTAGGTATAGTGTGTATCTGTCCGGGCTGATTAAGAAAAATAGATACAATATTATGGTAAGTTTCATAAATAGATGGAGCCGGTAAAGTTCTTAGCATTAAATTAAACCGTCGTATTTGTCGAATAATTATTATCAATATAATCAATATTAAGCAACAAGGTTATGAAAACAAATCTAACTTTATTGATGTGAGAAAATTTGAATTAATTTTTAATTAATACAATCATAAATAAAGGCTACTTTACTGCTATTTTAAATAATTTAATCTTATGTTAAAAAGTTTTGTACGTCACTGTATTGTATGATTTTCTACTAAAACATGGCGACCGTACAGTGGGAGCTATTGTGAGCACTCCAATGCAATGTGGGCAATGAAGCGTAGTTTAAGATAAGCGCTGTACGATGGCCGCAAGATGATTATTAATTTTATTATCACGACTTTGTCGACGTAATTTGATGCAGACAATCCCGCAACCGGCGTAAGTTATTACGACAATTTAATAAGCGTTTATTGTTCTCTATTTTGGCTAAAGACTACAAATTGTTAAGTTTATCGAACCCAATTGGTCATTTGAAGCTCTCTGTGGCAAGATTATGAGTTATGGTAATAATAGCGAGCGAACTAGTAGACGGGACCACAAGATGGTAAGTGGTATCAAAAACATTTTTCAAATCCGATTGGTAGTTCCAGAAGTTAGCGCGTTAAAACAATAATCTAAATATTTAATACTAACAAAAAATAACCGAAAAAAAATACAGTCGAATTGAGAACTCGAGAATTTTTTGAAGTCGGTTAAAAAAAACAAAAACTGTTTTTTTACCACACCAGATAGATTATAAGACATACTAATAATCTATCTGTGGTACGATCACCAGATAGATTATTAGTATGTCTATAATCTATCTGGTGATCGTAATGACTACAGACTACAGACACATCCATATATCGTCGACGAAAAAATTAAAAGAAACGTTCTTTCCGCACCGGCGTGGAATTTGTAAAAAAAAGCCAAGGGAATGCCTGATTAAAATGCGTACCATTCCGAGTTCCGAGGAGCGTGGTGCCGGGTCGTGGGACTAGATTAGTTTCGGCCTCGCTTTTTAGAGGACCGTACATATTATAATGACGAACCTCTTATAAGGTTAACCGTGTGTTAAAAATACTGTTTTCTTTGGATCTATGGATGGATCATAGATGCATTAAATTGGTATATAATATAGAGTCACACGATTAATTAAGTAAAACATATGTGTAATGAGCTAAATATAAGATTTAAAAAACAATACAACTAAGTATGTATAACATGAAACGACTTTTGTAAACTTTTGTGATTGAAAAAATTAAAAAATACCCCTAATCTCCAAAACTTTAAGTAATTTAAAAACTTAAACAAGTCAACTTTTGAACGTTGGAAAATAATTCTAATTCTAATGTATTTTCTGTGGAAATGATAAAAAACCATTACACTAAACTATCTTCACATCTTTAATAGTATCCACGTAACTACGGAACCCTATTACTTGATGTCCGATTCGGACTTGGCAGGTTTTTTACCAATCAGTTTCCACAGACACAACAACAATCGGATCGCACACTTTGTAAACTAAAACGTGTCAGGTGAATTAGTTGGTTTCTGGCCATGACGTAACGTAACTAATTTACTTTTTAACCCCCGACGAAAAAAGAGGGGTGTTATAAGTTTGACGTGTCTGTGTATCTGTCTGTATGTCTGTCTGGTCTGTGGCATCGTTGCTCCCGAATGGATGAACCAATTTTGATCTAGATTGTTTTGTATGAAAAAATCGTTAGCTTTGTTTCGTGTAAATCATACTGTCGGAGGTATTTTAAGTTTATAAAAGTCGGTAACTCTATAAATGTGTGTAAAGAGATTGAAAAAGCTAGCAGATAACAAGATAACAACAATTACATCCAAGTGTATTTATGTAGGAGTCAATAACAGTTTTATACTTATAATGTAGGTGTTAAACCTTGAATGTTGGTCGATAATAAAATAGATTAATTGTATAGATTATATTTACCAGCACGAAGTGATTTGCAAAATTTTAATTTGTTTTCGTATCGTACTATGAACACTATCATTTTTAGTACTAGGTTGGTTTTATTCCTAATCATCTGCAGGAATAGTCTTATGTAAGATTAGCCAAACCGCGTAAAGCTAAAAGGTCGGAAAAACCCGGCTCTAAATTCACCTCTCATCAAGTAAATGTCGTTTCCACGTAACGTACCTCCACTCATTCCAGTTTCCCGAGGTACTTAGTCCAATGTAGTGACATAAAGGGGAAATAGAGCATCTCTGCGTTAGAGTGCACCCATTAAAACCACGTGTGTCATCGCCGCTCTACGGTCGTTGCTCAAAAATACATCTAACAATAAGTACGTTATTAGGAAGTATGTTATTCAACTAATTGGATTGACTGAAGTTTAGTTGAATCATTTTAGTTCCTACTTTTTGTACCTACTTTTTGTTGAACTTTGAATGTAGACAGAAATAAGTAATAATTAAGACTCTCTTTTAGCAATAATTTATAAATAATTTTATGGTATTTTATGTATCTAGTATAGATTGAACAACTGGCATTTAAAAATATAATAAAATAATACATAAATAAACACTCAAATATTTATGCCCCATATTAAGATTCTATTTGTCTTATGTGACATTAAAATATTACCGATGGTATTTGATAAAAGAGCGAAAAGAATACTCAAGACCAATTTTTTAAATCGAAGCCGGGACTCTGCTCTCGCTGCTCTGGACATAAGAAAATGGTCATTTAATTAAATTACATTGTGAAAAAGACATTTTACATTAATTTGTTAAATTACTGGTACCCGTAATTACTTCAAATATATATCAGTTTTAAAATATTAATCCTCAGTAGTAAATTAATATCAATCAATTGTTACCCAGTAAATTAATAAGGATAAGCCGAGTGTAACATTTTAAAAAGCAATTTGTTCGATTAAAAATGTTGGAAAACTCTAGCCCAATTCGTTTAGAAGGAAAGGATGTGATATTTCATACGGTTTAATGAACTCGCCAGCGACCCAATTACGTCAAATAAATTAATAGCGCTATTTTTGCCGTAAAATAAGGATTAGTGTCGTAAAATATACTTAAAGGCTGCACAAAATAATAGTCTTCATTAAAAAGGAGGTGATAGGATGTTCGTTTTTCTTCACGATTTAGTAAATTGTGGAAATAAATTTATTTTATATTTTTATTTTAATAAACATTTGCAGGTACAAAGAGTGCACCTATTTTCCTACGTTTTAATGAGCAAGGGTCCGCATGAGGAGGCCTAGAGCATACCCCACCACACTGCTCCAGTGCGGATAGGAGGAAGGGCATCAATCTATAGAAGATGAAGGGCGACCAATTGTCGGAAGTCATATATGTCCAATAATTATCTCCTAGGTTTGACTAAAATACATTAGTCAAAAGTCGAAATAGAAATTTAGTAGAGATTGCCTAGAGGCGTTGGTCAATCCTGAGGTTTGACTAGGCAAACTTCGGAGCGCCTTAGATTCGAGGTTTGACTATCAGCACTAAAATTAGGTGGTAGTAACCTAGTCTAGTAGTCAAACTAGTCGATAATGTAAATACTGATATCTATGCCTGTTTTAACGGTGGTGTTCAAGCTACCATACCATCAGGCTCTGTACGAATAACGCAATTATGACGATATAGACGATAGATGTAAAAGAAAAGCATAGATGATGCTAGTACCTCAGTTAAACAAAAGTATAGTTACATAAAACCTGAAACGTCATTAAAATAACTTTTTTAATATCGCCTTTCAGTCCATACCTACTTACATTACAAAACATACACTATTACCCTACTTAAAGTTTCTCAAACAAGAGTAACATTAACTACCAACTAATAACTTGAATAATTCTAAAACAAATAAGCAATATTATAACTACTATTAGAAGTTTACAAGCGTGGTTCATAATTTGTTTACGTTCGCTTCGTCGGTATTTGTGCTCCATTCCATAATATTTATACTGAGGGATCAACTAGATGCTTTATACACACCTCCCGAGTTCGAATATTCGGAGGGTTATTAGAATAAATCTTTCTTCCGTTGATATATACATACACATTCCCGTCTAAGTGCCGACTGTCGTATTTCAGTTCAAGCTAGTTTTATTAGAGAAGAAGTAATCCGTGGTTCGCCTGAACGTATTTTTCTAGCTACATAAAAGTAATGGGCTCGTGTTTGTGAACATGTAGCCTTAGTACATCTACAGTACCTACGCTATGTCCATTCCCTCTTAGTTAAATGAGCAATTGAGCATACTATTGCGGCAATTTAAATTTTAATTATGTAACCGAAACAATTTCAATTACTCTGTAATAGATTAAACTTAAAAACTTGAAACTATTCACTTATTTAAGTTAAAAAAAAGTTAATATCAAAAATTTGGTCGTCCAATATTAATCAGTGTATTATAATAATCATACGTACCTATCTGTCTTTTGTGCATAGAAAAGAATCCAACCGAGAAAAGGCCGGAGAAAGTGGATTTAAAATAAAGCAGGGGAAATTTGCTCTCGAAGACATCAAAGGCTCTCAATAAATTCCACTTAGTTTAACAGTCGCTATGGCGAGGCACATCTGTTTCTAATAAACTACACTGAATAAATAAAACGCGATGTCACCATCTGTCATATTTATAGGATAGGGCTTTCTAAGATAAACATATTTTTTCATTATTTTATTTAAAGAAGCAATTTGTGTCATAAGAAAGTATATTCAGAATAAGTTATTCAAATATATATATACTTTTATTTGAAATGTAAGCTCAAAATACAATAATGGTCTTGGTTTTAGAATTAATGATGTTATTTATAGTTCAAAACAAAAACGTTTAGGTACATCAGTGTTACTATAATACTGTTATTCTATAACATGGGTGCCTAATTACAAAATGTGTTATAAGCGGTACAGCTTTAAATAAGTCTCCAGCTTTATTCCATTTCATTCGTCGTCAAGTTCTCTCAGGAGTAATAAAATCTTGAAATAGAAACATTGCCCTATTCTTAAGTCACTATAATTAAGTAAAGTATTCCTAGAGCACTCTTAAGCGTCATGAAAACTAGTAAAAGTAACTTGGAGCGGCTTTTACTCCAGATTATTTATTTTGTATTTTCTCGTAGCTAATGGAAAAGGACTCGAGTAGACATAACGTCGCGTCGGAACGAATTGTTGTAGAGTAAGATGAACCTAGCCATCATTATAGCAAATTCTCTAGACTCGTAAGGGTATAGACATACGGTAAGACATTAAGATATGAGCGAAGCATAATGCAAATTCCTCGCTCGCTTCCTTTTTTACCACCAACGCTTGGATGATAGTGATGTCCATAGGTGACGTTCACCACTTACCATCAGTTGGCATTTCGCTAGTAGCTTGTCAGATATTTATACATATAAGAAATTAGATTTGTTTCACAAGAAGACAAAAGCACCAAGATAATTCTTTACATATATTCATCAACATAATCCGCGTGAATTTGTACAACATAATAAATTCAAAGAACTCACGCTAATCTTTTTTTTCAACGGCGACTCTACTAAAATATTTTAGTTGTGAAGAAAGTATATTTCGGTGCCCGTTTTATTTCAATCCTTTCTCGGAAAGTCTTTCAAGAGTGTTTATTTTTTCTGTCACGTAGCAGCACCCTTATTACGACAAGTAGTGTGTCGGAATAAATTAAATATTTTCTGTGTTTGTCCAAATGTGACAATTCTTTTTATCAAAAATTTTTTTTAGGCAGGTACAATGACGTAATTACGATTCTTTAATTAAATGAATGTTAAGTGATTTCCACTAATATGTATATTTATGTATGTTCAAGAATGTCATGGAATTCCAACCAAAAATAGAGTTAGATATTATAAAGCGACTCCATAACACCAAAATAACAAATTCATTCTGAATCTCAAAGTTTAAACCAATATTAGAAGAGATAAATCTCTTGTTTTTTAAATTAATCAATTTGTTTTCCCAGGAACATTAGACGTGACAAGCAGGTCTAATTTGCAAGGATTGCGGATAGGTAAAATTTTAATGAAGCTATCTCACGCCGACCCTTAACGACCGATAAAAGATTTAACAGGTCCACCGTTCAGGCGAAGACATCAAAACAAACTGCTCTACAATTTAGGTTAAGTGTTATGAGAATTTTGGCCAAGATAAATTCTTAAGCAAGTAATTAAAAAGCCGGAACGCTATAAGACGCTTATGAAATAATCTAAACACTTACACAATTAGAACGAACTTTCTTTGGGCTGGTTTATAAAAAAAAAACATGTTAATTTTTTAATTTTAATGTTATTAATAATTTAATTTAATTTAAAAGTATCTGGGATGAAAATTATCTGATATAACTCTCCTATAAACTAAAAGTAAACACAGCATTACACTTATTTGATAAAAATAAAAATTAAATAAACCCGAACCTCATCTAAAGATCACAATTTAATACTAAAGTCACAAGAGAGAAACTGTATTTAATTTAAATTATCTTAATTCTTAAATCAAATTACTCAATTATTAAATATAAGTAATTTAGTTATAGTTAACATAAGATATTTGATTGTGATTTTGATTTGACACTTTTGTTACGAGAGAGTGAATGCTAGCTTCTCGCAACACAGGGAATCCTAGTGTGGGATCTAATGCACTGAATCTTTGTCTAAAGATGGTTGCTGAATAAATCATTTTTCTTTTTTTTTCATTCCATCCACACACAACAACTTCTGGTGTACGACATGTCGTAAAAGTATAAAGAAAAATAATATTACAAAAGAAAATGTATTCAATAGCCTCTTTCTATCGCATAAATCTAAAAGCTGTCTCTAATTGAATATTCCTTTTGCGTAATGCCGTATTATTCCACCCTTTTAAAATAAAATGTAGGCTGAAAGCGAAACATGTAAATTTTACCGTGTCTGGGCATAGCCTTCCGTCGGGAATGGCACAGATTTTTTACTAGTCAAGGTAAAGGAAGAAACTTGGCTCGTATTTTCCGCTAAAAGTTCCCCTATTGCAATGTTCGTCGAAATACTTTTGACTTACGGAGCGAGTTATAAAAGTATGGAGTATTGTGCGGATTTAGGGGAAACTAACAAATCATTTCGAATACTACAGATTATTCAACTAGTTTTGCGAATAACTCTGTGATCATTCTTTACGAACTTGTTGACAAGGATTACTGAATAAAATAAATAACGAAATAATGTTTGCATAAAAGTTGTCCCAAAGTTACGTGTTACGGAAAAATCATGTTATTTACTTAGTATTTTGCTCTTTATTGTTGGTAAACTTACTATGACTACAAATTTTTTGAGGGTGTTAGGATTTTTTATAACTATAATTAAACAATCAATCGAAACAATCGAAAATTATGCCGCGTTATTACCCCAGCCAATAACATTTTTATAGCGAATGAGCGTATAGGCTATGCTTTATAACCCCTACCTAGTGATTCTTCATTGCTCCAAAATTGCTACTATATTTTATAAAATCCGCAGTCTTTTGTTTAAGTTCAGCGGATACTGCCCAAGGGCAACAATTGTCTAAACAATTCTTTCAGTTTGCCTCGTCGACGGAAACTTTGAAAATATAAACTAAAATTCTAGTAAAATAAAATTCGAGTTCCAAATCTGTTATTTCATATGTACCCTGTATGAATAAAATGTCAACAACATTATAACAAGACAAAATAACAAAGTCAGCTGTCTAAACATTCAACAAATAAAACGTTGCACTGATTTACCTTGTGGTTTAATCATTCTGAGCAACCAAACAAGGTGATATTAATATTAATTTAACATAGGTTTACTGAACTTGCACCTTACCAGAATTATTGTAGCAAGATTGTAGCATTTACTTTCTTACAAAAAATATTTTTCGCGTTTGTAATATGAAAAAATATTAAAAGTCTTAGTTTACTTTAATTAAAACAATTCTTAGCCAAAAGCGTTTTCGCCGCGGTTTTAGCCACGTTGGGATTTTAGAATTACCTTTAACAGTAGAAATGAAATGTTGGCGAAGCTTGCTTACCCACACAGATAGGGTTACCAGATGAAAATTTTTACTCCGGACAAAGACTGATTTTATAAAAAAGTACAAATAATTTTCTGCCGTTTTAACTCTTTTTTCGTTTCCTTTGCCGATTGTTAATTCGCTCTTGGCATTGCGCTCATTAACTAATAGATAACATAATATGGTGTGCTAGTTAACAATACGTAAATATTTATTTTCTACAAGTTATTTTTCAAAATCCTCAATCCTACCTAAAAATTCACACGTCCAAACAAATTCTCACGTGTGGTAACCCTGCACAGATGATACTGCGGAGTCAGCCGCGCCGTGGGTAGTGGTTTGCCTTTCACTCCGTAATGTTATTATTGCGACGCCTACGTCCGCGTCGGTCGGCCTCTTACTAATTGTTTTATAGAGAAATATGAAAGCTAATGCGAATGCAATCTGTTCCTACCTCTACGAAGTCAGCACATAGTCAATGTCGATCACGTAATGTGTGATGTGGGGACTCCGGTCTTATTATGTTATCCCTTATACCGGTATTTCGAGTCAACTACATGGATCCTGATGAAAGCAACACTGATGACAAGGAGAAACACTAACAGATTTTACGCTTAACTAAATAGACGCAGTTGAGATTCTACATATGCACTTACAATAGGAAATACTTAAATATCCTTCTGGTTTTATTCAGCAGCTGTTCATAGCAGCTTAGCATAAGATAAAATAAATGAATGATGACCCGCGCTAGATTAAAACAAACCAGTTAGCACAATATTGTGATGTGTGACATTTAATATGGCGTAAAGCGCACCAACAATGAACGCATGCCTACCGAGGATAAACCAGCTCCCAGTGTGGTAACTCAACCCGTTACTTAAGGTATGTACGTTATGACGAACTGCCTGTGATGTTTTCAGGGTTCCGTAAATAACTATATAGGCATACTACTAAATAGGTAACGCAATTCCGACATGGTTGTTGTCTATTTAGTCTTAGGTACATGGTAAAAACTAATTTTGAAAAATCTTACTGGACGAAAACAGATGAAATCTTTTAAATAGGTTGTTTACCAGATATACAACCAACGCATTGCCGGCCTTGAAAAACGCGGAATGTGACACGACTGTCAAACTATTACAGCCATAAAGATAACCCTTAATTACTCGTGTTTATTACAATTAACTATTGCTAGTGAATAAATCTGATATTTAACGAAGCCAGATTTATCACCGCAGCTGGTAATCACCGTAATATTTGCTTCCGTAATGGAGTGTATGTATGAGCCTATACACAGTGCAACCGGATACGGGGTAAAGCGTTGACTGCTTTTTGTAAATAACCCAACAATAGAATAATGAACTACATTTAAACTATGGAAATAAAATAAACATCTGACAGAATTCTGTTTGTTTTACTTTTATCTGTGGCTATGGATATGATATGCAGCTGCTTGAGTAGTAGAGTTGTTTAAAAATATTACTTTTCTATATTCAGTGGCGTGATCACCGCTCTTCGATAAGACCAAAATTCAATAAATATCGTGTTTTAGCAGTGATAATTAAACCTACCAGGTATGCAACCTCATATAAAATAGCTCTTTTAATAAACATAAGGATTTAATTTTAAAACCACTTTTAAATATTGTTACAAAATATGTAAATAACTTAAAATTGGATGCATCGAAAACTGTAATCCATATCTAAATCTGTATAATTTACGTACATTTATGGCATTTAATATACAGTATACAACAGACGTTTCTTATCCTGACATGATCCCCTGCTTCAATAAGAGGAACTACTGCAGATCAAATTATAGATAAATTCCTTCCCTCTGTACTAAAAGAATAACTGGCTTCACATGCAATTTTTACAGCCAATAACGCTCTTACGGCTATAATAAATCCGATTTATCTTGTTACATCAACAAAGAAGAATTGTATGTTTCCTAACAAAAATGTAAGATTTCAATCACTGCGCCTAACAATGAAGGTTACTTCCAAAGATGTTAGATCTCATCTAACTGCATATAAACGATTGTACCTATTGTCTTTATAACCGACACCACTACTTACATTAACAGAAATCGCCACAAGAATAGTCATTCGTAATCCTCACATCTGCGACTTGATACTTTTTTTGTAAGCTGAAGTGAACTAGTCTTTAATGCCATAATAGCTGAAATTCGAAGAAGATGTACCTAATTCTAATAACAATCTCGAAAACATTAATGGCATTAAATCCATTTATTTCTTCAGTACGCGGGAAATTCGAGACGAATTAATGTTAAAACAAATAGTCGACTTACAAGCAGACATACTTTGTTGGAAATGATCTCAGTGCCCATGGACTTCACTATCAAAGACGAAGATACATCAGATCTCTTCTGCTCATTGCCAGCTCTTTTTACAGATGACAACACCTTTATTTGGCACTAGGCATAGGAAATCAAGACTCATAAAACAAGTTGTGTGCTATCTTGATCCGGTAGACACAACATAGTAGCCGACTAGAGAAAATTGGATCTCACAGGATTTACTAAGATATCAGCTGTGGTGATAGTATACTAAATCGATTTTCAGTAACAACTATGCATAATTTGTAACTTGGTTTCATGGATAGTTCGTGGTTCTCTATTTACAAACTTATACTTAGTTGAGATGTAAATAAATGTTCTGAAAGTCGTGTAAAGTTGTTGTGTTTGTATTAAATTCGTCTTTAAAACTCTCTAAGTTCGAAGAAGCGTGTTGAGCTTTCCACAGCGTAAAATTATACAATCTAGAGGTATTTTTAATTTTGTCACAAGCATAAGAATAAGAAAATCACTAGTTCAAACAAATAAGAAACGCTCTTATTATGTAGCAGAGTTGTCTATCACGCTATTTAGACTTCGCAGCAGAAAAAAGCCAGGAAATCATATTAAAAATGTGGCGTGAAAGATCTCCGGACGTGACTAATGAGGAGTAGAAAAAGCTCATTGACGGGGCCAAAACCCACGAAGGTCAGTAGCTCCATCGCAATTAATTAGGTAAATACGTACTTTATTCAAACTGAAAATTTGAAATTTATCCGTTTGCAAATAACGTTTTACACAACATAAATCGAATTTGTAAGCACCCTAACACCAATCCTGGAACTCTGGAACTTCGCCGTTTACGTTGACGCGTAAAATATTCACCGACCTTGTCGAATATGTATAGGAGTTGTCTCGAATAGTTACATCAAGGGAATATTTGTCATTTCCGACAAAGACAAACGGTTTAAAGTACAACACTGAGACTAAAACAACATAATAATATAACATTAATACATCTCGTTATTGTAGGTACATTCTGAGAAACTGCGTTATTTAATAGCTTATAATAAGACAATCAAGCTATTAACAAACATTAAGAAACAATAGCTAGATAGGTTGCTTTAAGCAAAACAAAAAACCTGCAAGACGTTATTTTTGAATTTTGTGTATGAAGTTTTAAATTACTTAACGAGTACAAGTGGATTACATTAAACTATAAATATCCGTATAGATAGATCAATATTATTATAATTACATGTTATGCATAGGTAATTTCAGATTATATAAGATTCCATTCGTCCAATAGACATAATCTTACCAGCATTGTTTTACCATCAATAAACTTTGTCGTGACATTCAATAGCCTAATCGTTGAGTATTATTAACTCCATGCGACAAGTCAAGGAAGTCAACTAACTGCACATTTGATGACATTTGTATAATACAAAGGTCGAGCGGTATTGTGGCAAGGCCAATTAGTGTCATTTTAATAGCTTGAGAATGACTACATAATGGTGGATTTTTATACGATGGGTGAATTACATCAGGGATAAGAACAGTAAAGCAATTTTGTTGTGTACTAATAAAATTATCCCGGGAAATCTATTCCTCGTTTTACTAACACTACTATTATAGCACCCAAAGCAATAATTATTGAATACTCATTTTAATAAAGTTTACCAATCGTTACCATAGCAATGAAAATAGTAATTAGTAATTAGGTATGTAAAATTATATGTTAATACAAAACGGTTGAAATTTCCTATTCCAGGGGGTACTTTATACAACCAGACATAAATTACTAACTACAAGTTACATGTCGTACACTCCAACTCAGAGTCAGTAACGGTTACTTTAATCGCTCCTTAGTAAAGAATCACCATACAAATTCTGTACTAAGGAGCGATTTAAGTAGTAGTTAGTGACTCTGAGTTGAGGCGATAGAGACAGAGATGACTATAACTATAATTAAACTGCAATTATTATACAACTCATGTAGCTCAAAGCTTCGTCTAACACCAATTTACCATTGACACTGCAGTTCTCAAATTGTGACAATTGCTACAATGCTAACAGAATGAATGGCTTGTCTTTACATTTAATTATGATTCTCTGAACTGACTAATATGAAGTTAACAAGTGGAAACCGCGTTTATTATTGCTACCGATATCTAAATTTTCACAGACAGCATATACCACATACCACGTAGCCCGTCTATACATATAGTAAACAGATGCAGCCGAGCGTTTACGAATCGCACTACTGCATCGCGACAAAAAGTAGCAGTAGGCGACCTCCCTAAACTGTATCAATAAAAACTAAAATAATAAACAGTTTCCTCAAGAAACGCTTGAGCAGAAACGTTTGGCAAAGGTGTTTCAATCGATGCGGAGATATCGGCCAATGCCGCAGGTAAAGTGAGTAATTGGAGCCCCCTAGGCCCCTAGGGCACAGTGGCGACCCCCAACGTTCTCGGATTGCTTTAATGACACACAACGAAGCTTTTTCGTACCGTACTCACTCTAAATGATTCGGGATACGAAAGTTTTATCGCTGCAGAGAGAATTTGTTCATTCCTACAACTTGATTTAGGTTATGCTATGTACAATTTTTGTGAGTGGTTTTTCTCAACTTGTGAGATAATATTGAAATCAGGTAAAATCAGGTTTGGTACATAAAATAAGTTTTTGCTTAAATTAAAATATTTTTTTTAGTTTTATGATCGCTGAAATTCTGCGTGTTTATTTATCAGATTTTATGCTACAAATATCCTTCCTTTGCCATGAAGTAAGATATTATAATATTTTGATTTATAATTGTCTACCTTTTTCAATCCTAAACCGTAGGTTTTTTACCTGCCCTCCACCACGTAGTGGCAGTACCACATTTTGACTTGATTTACTTACATCCAAAACGTTGGGTAAAACCCTAGTTATATTTTATATTACGGAACTGTAACCTTCACGAAATAAAACATCGTAAGCAGATCTCGCGTCAAGTCGCGTCAGAAAGACGCAGTATAATGCTTTTTTGCATCTAGTTCTCGAGCATAGCTTTGTTCTTATTGCGATCGCTGTGATTGTGTGGACGTTCCGTTTCTCGTTACGTAAGAAGATGGATCGTTAACTCGCTTTCTTCAACCAACTTTATACTTATTCTGAACTAGCGGTTCTCAAAGTACGCCATAATACCGGTAAACGCTCTGGAGGCCTTTGTATAGGGGAGACGTTTTTCTCTCGCGTTCAGACAAGAGGACCCTGGCTGATAAAAAAAAGACGGGTTTTCATTATTTAAATTAAGAGAATAAATGAGAATATATACTGTTTTTTTAGTATTTTGTTTAATTATGAGATGCGTATAAAATTACAAGTTTCTCTTATTAATTTAGGACAAGTATCTAGCTAGTGTTATTCCCAATAATCATTAAAATAATAATAAAATAAGTCAGTGAGTATTGTTATTGATGTTAAGAAATTTAGGAATTTAGGAGGTTGTAGGTACACTATAATATAACAAATCTCTAATTTTTAAAGTGAGCGGGAAGGCCGGGAAGTGAAATAAGTTTAGGAATCTATGTTGTAATCTAAACAATTCAAATAGAGCTAAAGTCAGCTTCTTGGGTAGGTATGCTAATACAAACTGTTATCGTATATATCATTTGCAATTCTCATTTTGTAAACTTACGAGATGTTACCTTGCGTTCTCATTAGCGTGCATTTATAGGGATTTTACAATAGCTATCTGGCCCTGAAGTCGGATTTACTCGCAAGTAAATGGTTTTATATCAACCAATAGAAATATACTTTGGAAATTAAAAAGTTTGCTATTTTAACACATCAGCTCAAAGCCATCTACAAACCATGTTTTATTTTTATTTATTTATTTTATTTAAGATTACACATAATATAAATATTATATAATGATTGTGCATCTACATCACTCTTAAAAACTAAGCAGTTTATCTTAGAGTGAGAAAAATAAATTAGGTAGGTATAGGATACAGGTTGTTTACGCACGCGGCACGGCCAATCATCGCAGTGCAGCCCGTCCACGCTCGGCATACCGGATAACCGGACTCTCACACAGTACACGGTACAGGCTGCTCCAAGTTAAATAACTACATTTTATTTATGCAATTTATATTTTTTTATTTTATTGTTATTTATTTATATTATTTATTTATGCAAAATCTACTAAATATATATAAAGAATAAAAATAAATATAGATGTTATCTTACACAATAGGTATACTAAACGCCTCGAGAAATATATTATTAATATTTAGATATAAAGTATTCTTTCAATATTTTATTTAAGTTATTCTCCTTTATCTTAACTTTTACGTCCAGTGGTATATTATTTATGAGGTCAGGTATAATGTATTGAGATGTTCTTTTGCCGTAGTAATTGTTCGTTCTTGGCTTTATAAGTATTTTATTAGTTACGCTTCTGGTTACTGTTTTGTGCGACGTCTCATGTAATATTTCTTTCCTAAAGTATTGTTCTTTTAGCAAATTAAGTTTAACTAGATCATGTATTTGGAGCACTTTGCAATATTCAAATATTTTTTCTTGTTCACTTAGTTTATTTATTATTTTATGAGGTATTATTGATTTTAGAATTCGTTTTTGTAGTCTGTAAATTCTATCTCAGTATGTCTTGAATGTTCGTCCATAACTTGTCAGTCCATATGAGATTATGCTTTCCACAAGAGCCTTATACATCGTTATCTTAGTTACGTAGGGAATTTTCCGCTTTATAACATGAAATTTTGCTAATATCGCACGTAATTTATCGCTTATATAGTTAATATGTTCTTCCCAATTAAACTTTTGATCTATTATTAATCCTAAATACTTATGATGCGTAGCTTGCTCTAGGCTGTTACATTTACAATTAACATTTTGTGTATGTAAGCAGTTATGTTGGTGTACTTTGACTGTGATTTCATCAATGCTTTTATTGTGGCTTGAATGAATGTGGAGTAATTTGGTTTTTGCAGCATTAAGGACTAGTCCATTGTCATGTGACCACTGGCATATTCTATTTAAATCGTCCTGAATTAGTAATTGTAAATAACATTTCACGATTTTGTGTTCAAATAAAATTGTGAGTAATCTTTGCATTTACGAGTACAATTTTTAATGTGATTTACAGTTGATGTTATTTTTGACTTGATAACGTCTATTAAAACGATGAGCGCCGGGAGCGAGAGAGAGGCACTATCGGCTACGATCGGCGTATCGTAGCCGATGCCGTAGGCGATCGTAGGCGAGCCGTAGGCGATCGTAGTTGAGTGGAGCGGAGCGGGGCGGAGCAGAGCGGCGCGGAGCTTTGTCATGACGTTGTCACGTTAAAATACCGTCCGTAAACCGACTTTACAGACAACCATTTTTTTATTTAATTCCGCAATATTTGATTTAATTCATTAAGTTTTTTTAAGGCTTTAGTTATAAATACTAGACGGTTATAATGAAATTATGTATATCAAGATATGTACGTAATATCTTATAATGACCAAGATCTTTGGTTATTAGCGTTAGTAACCATTAAAAACTAAACAATAAAGATAAATTTACGACAGACCTGTTATTTCTGTTAATAAAGTTCGTAGGGACCTACTAGGTACATTATGCGTTCCTTTACAATCGCAACACAGTAAAATAATTGAATATTACCGTCCCTAATTAAGGCATTGTTAGTTCCGCCAAAGTTTTCTTATAGTCAAAATGTATTATTAGATACAGGTAATTGTCCTTCTACTGCTTATTATAAGGACTCCTCCTCTTCCTCCTTTCTCCTGTTCTACTACACTACAATCAATATGTAAAACTGGTTTATTTGAAATGTTATTGTTTAACATTTTGACGCTAATGTTTTAAATTTGAAACTCAAACTGTCATAATTATCTTAATTAATTACGTTTCAAATGTCATACTTATCCAAAAAAAAACATTCTCAGTTATCTTTAATGCCTCACAGATTTTTGAAAAACGAAAATATATCTTTCTTGAATAATGTATAAAATATAATATACAGGGTGGATTTTTGAGACGGGTCAGTAAGGGCAGGTACCTTAACCGTTATAGTTACAGGAAAACGTTCCTAGGAGACTATCCATAACTTTTTAAGATATTCTGAACTGCATTCACAGATTTTTGAAAAAATGTACGGTCAGCGAAAAAAGTGCTAAAATCCAAAAAAAATTTTTTTATGCCTATCGATCCTACTTCGTATGGGGATCAAAATACTCTATGGAACCATTTAAGGTATGAGTACTAGAAATGTCAGAAAACGCTAAAAACATTTTCCATACATTTTGTACTGAAAAACGATAAATCAACTCGAAATATTCTTTATCGCCAAACAATCCTATTTCTTACTGCGATTAAAAGATTCTTTAAGGCCTATTGAAATTTAAATACAAAAACTACGGTAAGACACAACATATCACACAAACTTAAAAATAGGTTATCTATTGTTCTAAATGACCGCCGTTTTCACGAATACATAAGTTCACTCGTTTTTGTACTGAGCAAGTAGCAGCGGAAAGTTTTCTTTGATGAATATTATTTAAAATCCTCGTTAATGCCTCTTTTAGCTCCTGAACACTGTCGTTCTTTCTTTTGTAGACTTAATTTTTTAAGTGGCCGCACAAAAAAAAATCGAGAGGCGTTAGATAGGGGCTGCGAGGTGGCCACTTAATTGGACCATGTGTTCCCTTAACAGCACCTCTTGTAGCCTCGATCTAACGCTTCTCAATTTTTTTTTGTGGGGCCACCTAAAAAATTAAGTCTACAAAAGAAAGTACGACAGTGTTCAGGAGCTGAAAGAGGCATTAACGAGGATTTTAAATAATATCCATCAAAGGAAACTTTCCGCTGCTACTTGCTCAGTACAAAAACGAGTGAACTTATGTATTCGTGAAAACGGCGGTCATTTTGAACAATAGATAACATATTTTTTAGTTTGTGTGATATGTGGTGTCTGACCGTAGTTTTTGTATTTAAATTTCAATAGGCCTTAAAGAATCTTTTAATCGCAGTAAGAAATAGGATTGTTTGGCGATAAAGAATATTTCGAGTTGATTTATCGTTTTTCAGTACAAAATGTATGGAAAATGTTTTTGGCGTTTTCTGACATTTCTAGTACTCATACCTTAAATGGTTCCATAGAGTATTTTGATCCCCATACGAAGTAGGATCGATAGGCATAAAAATATTTTTTTTTGGATTTTAGCACTTTTTTCGCTGACCGTACATTTTTTCAAAAATCTGTGAATGCAGTTCAGAATATCTTAAAAAGTTATGGATAGTCTCCTCGGAACGTTTTCCTGTAACTATAACGGTTAAGGTACCTGCCCTTACTGACCCGTCTCAAAAATCCACCCTGTATAATAATATCTTGCCACCGACAGGCCTGTATACTTTGTCTAGACTAGACCTAAAAAAACAATAGATTTTGTACGTATGTTTACAATGCAGTGATTTTCCTTGTTATTCGGATCAAATTTAGAAAATATTGTAATCTCACCCTTTTGATTTATCCATTGTTAATGTTGTACAAACCTGTAACAAAGAATAAACGAATTAATATTTAAACAGCATTCGATTGAAACATGAAAGCCTTTTTGTAATGAAATGAGCTTTCAGTAGGTACACAGTTACACACACGGTATCGAATAGCCGCATTTTTGGGCTGTGTAAAATAGGGCCAAGTGCTATCGGACCACACACGGGGAAGAACTTCCCTGATCAGAATAAATAGGTACCTACTGAATGGATCCAATTTATCAGCAACAAAAATAAATTTGTATTTCATAGTAACGATGCGAAAGACAAATATACATCTGAAGTACTCGTAGACTTAATAACAAAATAATATTTGTGGGATATAATAATTTATGTAATACACAAACCAATTTTCATTCAAGGTTTTTTATAGCTTCCATCACCAACAATTGACATAATGAATTTGAAAATTGAAAAGTTACATGAAGTATTTACAAAACAAGGATGTCAAGTGTAGTTTTGTATGGTTTACCTATTAAAAGGTACCTACGGTCCGTAGGAGACTATCTTCACATTTCTAGATTATGTCTCAAAGTAAACCGCTTAAGAGATACATGATACAGACTTTATGTTTCAAATTGAATAACTTCAAGTCAGACATAACATTGAAAAAAACCTTACTTAACTATCTGCTTTATTTGAAACAATAATCTTCTACTTTTATAATAACATTATAAAAATATTAACACAATACTATTAAAAGCAATGATGAATTACGCGAAGTGATATATATCTACTTCCGCTTCTCTCATAAAAGCGCCGGGTAACATAAACAATAAAACCGTCACATCACGCTGACTTCTCGGATGTCTGTATTTCATAGCGAAATAATAATGCTACCGTATAAATACTTACATACATAGCTAATGGTAAGCAAATTGCTAACGCAATTATTGATTCGACTTTAACACGGATGCATATGGGTCTTTTTGTACCTGCTAGTGAAGAACAAACCAAGCACCGTGGAGTGCTTCAGATTGGAATAGTGGACACTGGACAGCGTCGTAGACAGCTTGAGCACACGACAGTGTAAATTCTATGTCACGGGTTTAAAAACTGCTAACTTTCAAAGTGCTCTCCGAGGCACGAATTCAAAACTTTTGCTCTTTGTTAACCCTTCCAGCCTGTCAGCATATTCATCACTTACTCGTACATCACCTGATTGTCAAAGGCTGTTGAACTATTAGCATTTAACCAACATCCAATTCAAAATCCAATGCGATAGTGTCTAGTGATTATGAATGTATAGGTAGAGCTACGTAATGGCAAGCCAAGTCTGCCGAGTATTTCTAGCCAGAAGATTTTCACCAGGCACCGAAGGGTCACGTGACCGCTGGCTGGATGGGAATAAGAGTTCGTAATACGAATTTGCAATGCAAGCAAGTTTAGGCCGTAAAATGCCTGGAATTAAGAGTTCATAATAAACCCGCTGTTCCACGTAAAACATGTCTATTTCCGAACATAAACCGCACTAGTTTAATAGGGATAGTTTTAATCCCTCATGGCCAAATCTATTTCGAAACCCTGGTTAAATTATAATTATGTGAAAGGTATTTCACTTAGGTATGTGCAGCGAGTCTATTTATAGCTGGTGGTAATCTTCGTTTCTTCTCATACCAACATTACTGTAGTGTATTTATTTATAACAGCATTTTTTTTATTGTAGGTACTCGTACAAATATCATTTTTTACAAATAGGTTTGTATCACTTAGCATAAACCAAAAATCTGTAACAGAACCAACTATTTATATTAATGGTAGGGGTTTAGCAAATATGAGGTTATTTTATGTCACGAAATATAATTATATAATAAATATCTCTTATGTCAGGTATGTGTGTACAAAAATTCTAAACGCGTTAATAAAACCAATTATGGTTGTTGAATTTCAATGCCAGCTGTTGACGAGTTTAAACTTAAATTATAATAATTAAATAATTGCTTCATTGCCACATTGCAGTACCTACCTACATTATATTTTAATGCGTGAAAAATCCATATTTAATAGGACGCACCAAAAATAAAAATAAAATTAACCTAGGTACTTTATATGAAACTATGATAAGATTGATGTAAAGATCGTCTCTACTTAAAAATGAACGTACCCCTGCTAAATATTATTGTTACAACCCATAAGTGGAAAATGCTTATTTAAATTAAATGAATATGAAATGGCTAATAAATATCGCCACTTACAATAATATAACTCCCCGCCCCCTTCATTTTTAAAGTTGATATGATCTCTAACAAAATGTAATTTGACCTGTAACTAAGATGGAATATCTGAAACTCAAAGAATAAGAAAAGCAGCGCCATTTTGCGACAGGAACAGATTTGGCGTACAGCAACCTAGATAAAGGCATGTGGAGAGGTTGTTTCCGCTTGATAACTATATTCTTGAAATAGAAATTCTGTCGTCCGTATTTTTAAGTTGGCTGTGATAACCTAGTTGTAAGTTGAACTTCCAAACGGGGAATTTGGGTTTAATCCAATGTTGCCAACTACCACATAATTACGGTAGATCTAATTATTTAGCTTCGGTCTACTACATAATATGTATCACAATTTTTGCATTTCTATTATCTATCGTAGTTCTTCTATATACGAGTACGTAGGTACATCTTGTGTGGTGAAGTTGTTTGCTCAATGCATACAGGTAAACACTGAAATTAGAACCTCTGTTTTCTCCATAAATTTATTTAGTGTCTGAAGCCTTTGAAGCCTCAAGATGATTTTAAAACCCGTTATAACATATAGTAGAAGCACAGTCTTACAATTTTACGCTGTGGTTTTATATTACTCGACTAAAGCCTCTTATTACCTACAATTATTATGGATGTCCATTACTTGAAATCGCCACATTCGCCAGAAAAATACATCATGCCGGACTAATTGTAATAAAAAATGTTTAAATCAAAAAAAGTCAGTTAGCCCCTTGGCCCGTGTAAAAATGAATATTTGAAATCTTCAGTTCGATTGTTAATAGCGTGATCGGTTGCCATCCGACCTCAGGCACCACTTGCCTTTACGCGGAATAATCAACGAGCCAATTTTGTGTGAGAAACACCGGTTTACCAAATTCCTAAACGTGATCGAATGCTCTGATTGTTGTTGCCGAATGATTTTAGGAACTTAAAACCGAAGCATCACTGATTTTATCGACAACGAGTAGTTTAATAGACAGAAAAATTAATGGGCGTTCAAGTTAGTGATGGACGTTGAAAAAAAACATCGATGTTTTTTTCGATGCAATGCATCGCATAGTGGCATCGATGTTATATCGATGTTTCAAAAAATACATCGATGTCTTCCATACATCGATTATAATAAAAAAAAAATATGTATGAATGTGGCGCATACCAGAAAATTATCCTGAAGTTAGTAGACAGTTAACTATTTTTGGGTTTTTCTTACTAATGAAAATAGAATTAACTTCATTTTAAAACTTACGTAAAAATATGATGTAACTTTTGTAAGAAAGAAAGATAATACATTTATTTGCAAAAGATACACTTAAGATTATACAATACTTATACAAGGTAATAATATCTTTTCATAATATCGATAAAAACAGCAATGCAAATATGTGCTGGCAACATTTTTGCATTTATGTTGTCAAAGTGGTCCGTCGATTTATGGATTCGACTATAGTGCTCTCCAACTAAATCTGCCCTTGGGCGTATAGTTGGTAGCATTGAAAAAGGAGTATAAAAATTAAAATGGTATATTAAATGTAATGTTTTATATTTCTAGTAATGTAATATATCGTTATTACCTTTGATGAACTTAATAACGACGCTATTATTATGTCCATAAAATAGTTTTTGAAATATAAAAGACACTTAATTCAATACTACCAACAGTACGCCCAAGCGCAGATTAACGCTTCCCGCCCATGTCCGACTTTTTGTAGGAGAGATAAGCAGGTTTGCCTCTTCGATGCATCGAATAAAAAACATCGATATTTACTCGATGTTGACGTATTAAAAAAACATCGGAATAAATCGATGTATCCATACTTTACATCGAGTGTTTTTAATACATCGATGTATATCGTCCATCCCTAGTTCAAGTTGATACTAGAAGCATCATCTAGCTAGTAGTTTAGTACAGACAGTACAGAGTAGTACAGGTGTTCGCACTAATAGAAACAAGTAAATATACTTAGCGTAGCAATTATTATAAACATGAAATGTTATATTAATGTGAGCAAGTTTTTCTCTGCAGCTTCGCTTCCATAAATGGGCAATTGCAGTAAATATGTATTCTCATTTTTAACTGAAATGACAAATATCCGTCATCAAGGATTACAGCAAATATGACGGATGAGTGGTGGAATTCACTGTTGCACAGATACAATATTTTTTCTAATTTGGACCGTTTCGCTTGAACATTGATGAATCGATTAATGAGTTTTCTTTTTGGGTTAGGTCCATATTTAGTACATACGACTTAATTTCTATAAGTGTATGAATTAAGTTGAATAAACGTTAGTAGGTAGTACTAGGTACATACAATCATACATCCACACGGCCACACCTGCAATTTGCAAACTACTGAAAACATGAAATAACCAGTTTATCATTTCTTTTTTTGACCAGAAACACGTTAGTAGTGCCTTTAGTGTTTGGCGGTGTTAGCTACGGCTCCCTATTAGATATATAATGCACATCGATTATTATCGCATAACATCAATATAATCGATACCTAAACGAGAACATTGTCGCTAATTTGCCGGTAGTGAGCGAAATGCCCTAAGTGCATTCTTTGCGATGCTTTCTCACGGAGCGTCTCACGATGGTACACTTAGACGCCATTTGCTGAGCAAACAGGGTTGGATTCTTTGGAAAACGATGTCTGATCGTTCACAGCTCGATACTCTTACAAAAAGTATAACGCTGCTTCTTAGGTATTATTTCTTTAATGAGTCATTTTGCGGAATTTATTAGTTTTATTTAGGCGTTATGCTTGTTGAAGTCAGCTTTTGTAACATGAGAGAATAAAGTATAAACATAAAACTTTTTTCCATGCATTATCAAGCAATACATACCCCTAACTAATACAGTCTTAATTAGCTCATTCCCGTTATACGACAAATGGGAATATCTGTGCGGTAGTTTGTTTGTGTAAGGGAGGGTTCAATGACACTGACATCGGATGCGGGCAAAAGGACACTTCGACCACGACTATCGTTCAGTTGATGGATCACTGTGCAAAATGTTCAGAAAACCCTCATCTGGAAATGTATTTTTTATTATAAGTAACGATTCAGTACCTATAGAATAGAGAATAAATAAAAGAGCCATTGAAAGAAAAAGAAGAGGTTCTGTTCTATCTGGGTAGGATTATTCAGTAAATAGATAGGCACAATGTTGATAAAAAAAGAATCGATGTGATAATAATCATAAATCTATCCAGTCCAGTCAGTGTTAGCTACTTTAATTAATTCACTACTAATAGTTGAATTGAACAGCGCCTCTTTGGAATGCTATCAAAAATCTAGAACAGAGCAAACACGTTCATATCAATTCCCTTGCCTCATATTTCGTAATTTTAATTACATATTATCAGAGTTAAAGTCTCTTACAAAATTTATGGTAACTAAAATTAACAATCCACAGTTAAAATTGTATTAACTCGTGCTAACGAGTTGTTGCGTGAATCATTTAACGGCCTACATAATTATTTTCGTCATTATCAAGCAGCTTATCACTCGTGCTGTTGCAGCTTCATTATAACAATTGTAAATAATGTTTATTTATTTCTGTGTGAATTTCGCAGAAAACTGGTATCATAATACGTATATTTTATGAGTTATAATGGGGATTATCCACTAGAGATGTGCTAAATACCAAGCTAGAGAGGGCGCGAGGAATAAATCCACCAATAGGATTACCATAACCCAGTAAGCCAATTACCTCGCACATTTCTAGTGAATACTCAGCTAGTGAATGTCGCAGATATTCGAATGAGCCAAGTTTAGAACCATTTGTGTCTACTTATCATATTGGCCACATGAGGATCAGCAAATATGATGTTTGAAATCGACGCCTCATCAGCAGATTCACTCAGATTCTTTGAACTCTCTTTGCAGGTTGAAAAGCAACGCAACGCTGTTGGTAGAGCCCCTCGGAGGGATTATATTGGTAATGTTGATTTTAATAGTTTATTAATATAATCATTACGATCATATTTCTCCGTGGGGTCCGCCTGGATAGTTCTAGACTACGCTTTTGCTTGAGTCTGCAGCCAAATAATTCGTCATGTGTCAGCTGGAGGCTTGAGAGCCAGTTCTTCGTTTTTCTTCTCTCTTTTTTGACCGACATTGCATCTGTGATGCCTTTGTTATCGCTGATGTCCATGGGTGACGATGGGCGCTTACCGTCAGGTGAATCGTCACTTCGTTTGTCGGCTATTCCCATAAAAAAAATCTCGTTACAAAAGATAGTAAATTTCAAAATCATACTTACTAGCTATATTAATTGTAATCAAAATTTCAGTTAATTAAGCAAACAGTTGACAATATTTGGTCGTTGATAAATTTGTTCTCTTAATATTCCCAGGCCTATCTGGTAACTTTAATGGCCGAAGAGCAAGTGCACATCTGGTGGGCGTGCGTCGACCTCAGTACCGGTTTGCTTATCAACAAAACGCAACAGTCTAGAGTCGTTGCATCCTCGTCATTGGTACACTCATACAACCAGCTTCGCACGTGCTTTGTGCCTTTTTTCCTTGTTTGTATTCAAGTTACGCATTCATACATCGTTTGCTTAATGTTGAACTATTCAATTCAGCCAAATTACTTTAATTTTGATATACATGAATATGAATACACCTAAGTGAATAAATAAATATTTTATTAGATAAAACCGCCTTTACATCTCATAGTTGAAAGGTACAGTAATGTAATGCACGCTCTGGTTCTATTGTTTACGGCTGCATTCAATTCATTTTGCTATAACGGACCTACCTGCATTGTTTATTGAAATGCAGAGGATTACCACAACTAGTAGTACGACGTACTAAAACTAGTACGTCGCACGATGAAGCTACATTTCATACTATTTAGGTTTGAATTTCAATAGCTGGAAGGCTATTCAGGTTTGTAACTTGACAGCGGAGTTTCAAAATTGACGTTCGAGTTCTAGGATCACTTCACTTCGCAAGTGCGTACTAGATGATTAAATAATGACATGTCAATACGATGCAAGTTCGCTTTTGTTTTGTAACTTGACAGCGGAATACACGATGAGTTTCTAAATTGAAGTTAGAGTTCGAGTCTCCCTTCACCTCGCAAGTGCGTACCAGATGATTAGAGAATCACATATCAAGATCTCGGACTCGAACTTCAATTTTGAAACTCATCGCGGATTCCGCTGTCAAGTTACAAGACTGAATAGCCTTGCTGGTCGCATCTCTAGAAATGGAATGCTTTAATTTCGAATAGTTTCAATATCTGCATAAATGTCACAGTGTTGAGGAAAGCGTTATTCTGCAATTAAGTTTAGCAAACTACTTATGTAATTACAAAATAAGCATTATTATTATGGACAGAATTCCTGTCTTCTTTAGTTTGCACTGTGTTTTAGAAGGCCACGGTATAAGGTAAAATACCTTAAAAGTAAGCACATTCTATTGTTGGTCGACTTAATCGTTTAAAATTAAAATGATAAAAGTATTTTAATATACAAATGTTTGTTAGCAAAAACAATTACATACGGAATGAAACTGTGTATGTCCAATTATTATGGTTATACGGGTCTGCAATCTGCATGCGTGTAGTTTACGGTAAGCGACGCGTGGTCGTTCCACTAGCTAGTTCAGAGTTATTCACCGAATCAAACGTTACGAAATCATCACACAAAATTAACATTACATCATTTATTAATGCCACATGACTAATTGAAACAAATTCAAATAAAAAGATAACCAACACGCTAGCCAATTAAATGTCTGTAGGTACAAACATAACACGTTGTATAATCAGAGTGAATAATTATATTTGCTACTGTTTCATTGTTTAGACCAACTAAATAGCATTATCATTAGGTTTACGCAATATTTCATGTGTCAATAGCATTTGGACGCATCAATTCGAGAACAAAGGCCAATCATGTTAGCGGTAAAGCGAAAGGGACAACGAAAACCTTGTTTTAGTGTTTCCCACGAATCAAGATTGTAGGTGTGGGTCTTCTATCTCACTTTAACAGCATTATTCTTTCTGGGTGTAAAAGGGATGACGATCAAACGTGTTTTATTGCGTTTAAAGAAAGCCGTCCTTAAGGATCAAGTTTTAAAATGAACGGGGAATTAGGTCAAAATTAAAATGACGCTTTAGTCTCGATACTCTCGATAGATCTCATTACACGTAAGCGGAAAGCCAATTTCGCGACGCACTTTATCGTCAAAGTAAGCGCTCATGCCTTAACTTTAATTTGTCTGGAGACAAGTACCTATGTATTATGTATCTTACTTCACAGACCCACAGAACATTAAATGGACGAGACTTATAATGAAGCGTTTATAAAATATCACAAAAAATTGAGGTAAATCAGTTTTTATATCCATATCCATCAATGGTAAAATCACTTGGACATTGTTCGAAACTGAATGCTTTGTGATGTCAGGTAGATAGACTATTGTGAGTTGACAATAAATCTCTGAGTTACAGGGACGATACAATAACGCACATCGGCAAAAACGGATACAATTCCAATTTTAAAAGGTTTTCGATTTAGTATTAACCAGACCTGTAACGTAAGTAGGTAGGTGGGTATGTAACGTTTCTGGTAACGTTAATTTCGTGTCAGGAATTCAGTCATTCATGGATACAAAATATATCATGTACCTAATATAAGATACCTATCGGTAGTACCAGAACAATGCGTAAATCTACACGTTAACTATTAGTTTTTATAATCTTTACAAAAACGCGATCTATGTAGATACATCTTTGTTCTTGATTAAAGAGATCGGAAATGACTTTAAAATATAAACGGTCTTATAAATATGCATTAAGTTTGCAAAGTGCAATTAGCTCGAGATCTAGGCCATAGGGCTAGACGGCAAACTAATCAAGCTTGCAACCAGCGCAACTAACTTCAATAGCGAATTTCCTCTGGAATTAGGGTATTGTTCTGTGGTTCATCATTAATACCAGAGAGAGAGGGTTGCTAGCTCGAGGAAATGATTGATTTCTATTTTTTTAATAGTTGTAGCACACTGTATACTTGCAGTAATCTGTGACTTACAAGCAGTTGCTTTCATGTAGACTGTGTGCTCAACATGATGAATTGACGGTTTTATTCCAATTTTATATCGGTATAAAATATTTAAATTGTGAATGTTACATAACGGATAGATGGCTTGCTCGTGCAGTCATTCATGTTATGGAGAAGACCAACCAGTTTTAAATTTTTCGAATCGCTATATCTCACAAATGGCGTTTCCTAGAAACAACTGTATGTACAAAAAATTGCATGATCTACATTTTCTTTTAAAACTACTTACAATTTTGCTGAAAACTACAAAATCCCTTGAAATTCTTGTTTTTGCAGACGTGTGATCCGTGAACCAATGTAATAACAAAGGATATCCGCAAAATAACACCTCATAGTATTAACTATAATTGTTGTCTCATAATAAATTAAACATCTGGTAACACTAGTTACACATTACAGTATAGGTAGCAGGGTTCGACCGCATTTCTATAGCAGGTAGAAGCGTAGAACATCCCCTGTCAAACGACCCGTACCTACTCTGTAGAGGCACACGTGTTTCGATGCAATAAATCAGTGCCCTTAATACATAATGGCTAAGTTATTTAATAAAGCTGCACGTGTGTGAGAGAAGTGTTATGTAGTTATTGCAAGGCTGAGTTGCGAGGGATGTAAATAATACCTACCTAATACATATTTGTTATGACTCTAGAAGTCTACCTTACATGTATATTTTCTCTAAAATGCTTACTAATCTGAAGTATTTTTAAGTTAAGAAGAAGTTAAGGTGGTCTTAGCTTACCTACCTAGTTTCTTTATTTGTCTAATTAAATTTGAAAGACAAGACTAGATTAATTTAGTTCACGATCAGTAAAAGAAGCTGAAGTGTGCATAGTGAATATAATTATCAGTATATAAGACTGTTATTTTAGAATTATATTTTTTTCACTCTATTGTAACAACTACAAATGCTTACACAAACGTCTAAATGGTGCTTTGCTAGAGGGGCAACACAAATAGAGAAAGAGAGAATATCTACAAAAGGGATAAAAAAGCTCGTTCTCAAAATTGACGCCACAGGTTTTCAACACATACAAACATCGCTTATGATACGTTCATAGCAACAGGCATGCAACAGGCAGCAAAAGCATCACTTTGTAATCCTTATAAAACACCGATATGACTCACTCCTTTGTTATTGCTACTAAACCTGTTTAAGTATCGAAAAAAATTGATGCGCCGAGTTGACCTGCGCAGGCGCAAGTTCACTTGTGCTGCTAACACGGTTGTGTGCGTGGGAGCTGAGAACTTGGTGTGAGTGAGAGCTAGAACGTCTGTAGGGTTGTGCACTGCTTTTACTGGTAGGTATATCGTGATTCGATGTATTTTAGAAAGTACCAAGATTACAATGGGGTTACAGTAAATAAATTACAAAAAAGGTTTTTTTCTTAATCTTCTTTTTAAACCTCTTCAGTAATATTTCGACGGGTGCAAAGTGAAAAGAGTTATCTGCAATATAGCGGCTTTGTAGATGACTCTTTTCACTTTTCACTTTGAACCCGTCGCTATAATACAAATAAATAGAATTAATTAACTTGTTTTTGAGTGACATATTTCACAAAAATAAAACCTCCTAAATGGTATAAATCTTGCTACAAAAGCTAGAACACTTCATTTGCGTACTGTCTTCGATTTATATTCCTTTTTGTATTAATAAGAACACTTGTCAACCCTAGAAGAACCGTATTGGTAGCATCTGATGCTGCGTCACTTGGTTCTGTGTGAGTGAAGCTAAGCGAGTTGTAACCTGTTCGCGGCTGAATGAAGTGGCACAGGAGGTAAGCTACTTTCTATCGACAGTACCACGAGTAAAACGCGTCATTTTACTAGATTGCATTGCCAAACACACTGCAAAAACAGTAGAAAATAATAACTTGGTTGCATGTTGATAATTATGTCCATACGAGCTTTAAGATACTAAGCTGAAGCCTGATAGTTGACTCAACAAACAAACCCAAACATTTTAAAATTTTGATTGATTGATTCTAGAACCAACTTCTGGTTACACATCCTATTATACTATAGTACTTTACCAAAAGGTGATACAGAGTTACAATCTCGAAATTCAAAACTGATGACTGATGAACCACACAGTAATATAGTAAAAGTACTTTTAAAGTCCTTAGGTGTTTGCCTTGGATGCTGGAGAAACTGTCATTAGATATTGATTCTCGAACATGTTACCATGCCTCTATTGAACCTGTTTATCAGCAATTCAGGATTGTTAAAATATTATCATAAAAACAACTCGTTTACTACAATATACTCTATAAAATTTATTTCAAATTGAACAATCTGTATTAAACAACAACATAATATTTTATTAATTTGAATTGAATTTACAACAATAGAATCCCGTTATCGAGCTAATATGATTCGTTACAAAATGTGTCCTCAAATTGCACAATAAATATTTTGTGTAGAGCTATTCATGTTTGAAGAGCCTACAAATATGAACTACCCTAAAATCTATAAGTTATGTGTTGTTATTCTGTTAAAACTTTGTACCTACAGTGTATTTTACATTTGGTAAAACTTGGTTTGATTAAATGAGTAGTTAATTACTGAATTAGAGTACACCTGAGATAACCTGTATGTGGGCTTAAAATTAGAAGAAATTAAAAGAAGAAGTCGAATGAGTAAAAGCCAAAAATATAGATCAAGAACTAATAACAGACTTTTATTTTGGATACAAGTCTAAATTACCTAATTTCCATAACTATTGCGGGATTTACGTTTGGGAGTGTTCCACTAATTATATCATTAATTTTAAGTACGAGTATTTATTTTTTATTTTACACAGTGTAAATATGTTTCTATCAATGTTTTTGATTGTATTCTGTTTTGTGTCTAAGAAAATAAATAACTGTATAATCTAACCTATGTCATTCTCATTATGTCATTGAGGAACTATGTTTCGAACTTGAAGATTGAAATATAATACTAATAACTTCTCTATTAAAAATAATAAGACTCTTTTGCTTAAAATGTTACTAATCGGAAATTATATCATTCATGTAAATAAAGAAATTCCAAATCTGTGGATGAATGTCGAAGTTAGGAGGTAACATCAAAATAATCGACCATACCCCAAAACCCAATTTTTCATGACGCATCAAAAGAAGTACAGCATAATATTATGTTAACAAAAGCACGGGCAAAACTAGGACAAGACGTAGGTACATCCCAATAAAGAAACAGATATTCATCCTTAACGTTATGTAGCACTTTTCCCCGGCATTTTGCCTAACAATAGCGATAATGATAAATTGCCTCTAATAGATCTTAAACCTCGAGCAGATTCTGGCATTACAAAGGAAACAATACCGATCCCACAACTAACTCCGCTATCTATTACACTCCGACTAAATTTCAATAGATTCGGCCTCGCAACTATTCCTATTGCGAAACTTAATCACTATAAGATGTAGTTAGTGTTGATTGTCACACCAGTGCCACAAGTTTAGGAAAACTATATCGATGAAAATTATGTGTGACCGTATTACAATATCGGAATAGCTGATGATAAAAAAATACTAAGGTAGACCTCATTGTGCGCACTATCACACAAACATGTTTTTCATTTTATTTTTATTATAAGTAGGTATATAAATCTAATAACTGCTATTAAGTTAGTATTAGTCTACTTTGCAACATTCCGTGGTTGACATGTAATTATGACGACATGAATCCCTCCCTCCCACAGCGGAAACATACATGTAAAATACTATGGTAGAAATAAACTCGTAATGACACTAATGACAATATTTTGAAAACTAAATCACAATGTAATGTATTAAAAATTAATAAATTTTATTTTATAGTTTAAACCCAACCATAAATCGTAAACTTGTAATAAACTGATTTGATTTGATTATCGGCCCTAAAACAGTTATATCATCTGAATGGAGCTTAATTGATTCAAGTATAGAACACGGGTTGTCCACTGATCACTGAACGAGATATTATGTATTTTAATTCGAATATCTCACTCAACTAGGAAAGGCCGGCGGAACAAAAGGCTTGTCCACTCCAATAGTCTCTATTGAATTGATTCTCGTGGGATGAATTACAATTTACATGAGAGTACTTTGCATTTCAAATAGGTGGATACATTAAATACGTGCATGTGCAATGTGCATCGAGCTTAATAAAGAACTGTGAACAGATGTATGTTAGGGTAAGATACTTTTATTATCGTACATCTAATATGATTTCAAATGTAACAATTTTGTACTTGGATGTAAATTATACATAGAATAAACGATAACACTATAAATGTCTGTGCATTGTTTGGGTATTAATTAAAAGAATAGGTTTTTTTAAGAAACAGAGTCTTAGTCTTAGTCTAGACCGAATCAAAATAGATTTTATTCAACCCACTTAACTACCATAACACACTACATACTACTAGGATTACAACTAATTTTACTAATAAAATTTTATAACATTGACTTCTCATATGGTAAGATATTGTTATTTGCAAACAGTAGATACTTAATGTTATAGGGTATAAAATGGAGATGATCATAACTCATAAAGGTACATCAACTTTCTTAATTAACGAAGACCACCGAATCTCAACTTTGGTGAAACTAACTCGATAGTCTAATACCGAAGTTGAATATGGTGTATTATAGTAGCTGGACTCTAGCTCATTCGAAACCCACACTCGAGATCCGATGCAGTTGCTATTCAGCGGAGGTTTGTTTCCATTTAGACAGAATAAAATTAGCGTACTGTCTAGAAACACATTGTTAGACGAATGCGAACTTCAACAATAATGAATGTTTAATTAATGAATAACTTTGGTTGAAGGTTTTTCCGGAACGTTTGTAGTAGTGTTCTCCTACATGATTTCTGCAAGACTTGTTTCTTGTCTCAATACGAGAAGAGTTTTACCACTATGCTATATCCCACCACGCTAGAACACTGCCTTGAATTATTTTGAAAGTTTTCTTACTTCCAAAATAACTCAAGGGACTCAAAGCAACTCCAGTAAAAAAAAGTTGACGTAATTTTTTCACATAAGAGTAAGTTTATTAAACCAAGAACGAGGTCAAACTTAAACACCGGGTATATTAGTTTTTTTTATGTGTTACTCATACGAGCATTGTAACATGTTGATTACAATACCAGTAATAAAAAATAATAAATGTATTTGTAACACGTATTATACATAACACTGGGCTTTTTTGCGGTTCTTGTCCAAGTATAATCTTTAACTGTACAAAAAAAACAGACTCCTACGTACGTGCCTTAGTCCGTAAAAAGCGGAACAAAGTATATACTTCATTTAATATATAAAATTCGCGTGTCACGGTGTTAGAAGTTGAACTCCTCCGAAACGGCTCGACCGATTTTCGTGAATCTTAGTGTGCATATCGGCTAGGGTGGAGAATCGGACAACATCTATTTCATCCCCCTAAATGTTAAGGGTGGTCCACGCCAAATTTTTTTTTAACTTTTGACAGAACGAAGTCTGTCCAGGCAGCTAGTATTTTATAATAATATTAATTATTAGTATTAATAAGTATTAATACTAAAAACCGGTACAAAGTACTTCAAGTGAAGTACTTTGTACCGGTTTTTATAAAGAAGTTAGAAGAATTGATTTTCTCATTCAAAATTAAATCAAAATTATGTATTATCTTTTGAGGGTTTGCCCTAATAACGAGTAGTTTTTTGAAATAGTCACAATAACAAACAAAATATTTTGCATGTGCCTCTGCGGGTATACGAATACGGCTTGTCTTGTGGCGTGCTCGACAATCCTGGGAAATTGGGGGCCGCGTCGGTCGTGCGTTTTGGCACAATAGCGGTAATTGGAAATCCCCTAACATCACGTTTAGATAAATCTATGACCCCCTCGTAATGCCCTCATAAATCACTGGTTGCGACGCTACGATGCTTTATGCAGCGGGTCACAGTATCAAACTGGTTTTGACTGAGAATATAGCGCACGTGCTGTCAAAGAACACCGTATAACTAAACAATTTATTTTTAAATAATAGGTTTGTAACAGAAATAAAACAACTGTACAACATTTTGTGCTGGTCCGTAGTCGAAGTCTGGTTCGTAGTCGGAGTCTGGTTTGTAGTGTTCGTAGTATAACCAAACCAGACTACGATGCATCTACTTGTGCTATATAATTATGTACATCGTGCAATTTTACAAAATTCTTTTGCGTACTAAAAGTGCCTAAAAATAAGGCGCTATCTGTAATTTTTTTGCCATGTTGTGTATAGAATATAATATTTTAAGTAATTTACCGCAATAACATGAAAATCGCAAAATTGCAGATAACTTTTTTTACCGGTACCAGCTTGCTAATCATACCTGTATTAAGCAGTTTCCGAGTTTGAAATATGAAAATTTTTATGGAAGTTTATAGTTTTATAAAAAAGTTAATTTTAACAAATTTTTTTGGAAAATCATCCCTTAAAGGGTTAATTTAGGGGATGGAACAATGTTTTAAAAGCGTCGCGTTGTACGCAAATAAATTTACTTAGTTCCACCGAAGCCTCAATAACTGTCTCTACGAGAGCCCCATAGAGTTGACGCGCTTAAACAACTGCCTATCGATATTTTGCGACGCAATCCCAGCTGTCACCAACACACCTAGCCCAGATTAGGGCTGCTAAAATTGTAAATCGTCCACCGATTAGAGATAGGTAGTTAGACAATCAGTTATTCGTATTATTTTTAATGGTCAACGTATGTATGTTACACATTTTGACTGACTCAGTTATTACATAAGTGCAAAATATACCGTAGACATACAACAGGAAATAGGTAAAAATCAGATTAGATACACACTATTTGAGTAAAGTCAGACAAAGGCTTGTTTTTACTTACTTTCAAAGAGCCAAATTTGAACATTTTTCTCCAACATTACCTAACTTAACAAATATAATATCGTAATAGTGCCTCACTGGCTTTCCAATACATGTAAAAAACAAAAAATTGTAAGGCTAAAGTTTCCGACACGTGAGAAAGAAAAGTTAAGATACGAAATGTTACAATTCCATGGCCATAATTATTAGTTTCTTTAAGAGTCAAAACTATTGTCTCATTTTTACTTGAATAATAATGCCAAAGTGCCATAGAAAGTTAAGCATTATTCTTCAAATTTTATATACGAAACATTATTCGAGTATTTTTACTAAAAACACCAGCTTTCCAAATTCTGTAAAAGACAAAAACTTGTCAGCTAACAAAATAGTTACAAACCCGTGAAAAAAAGTGAATATAACTACGCAATATTACAATTCTCTTCTCTGCTGCTTAACACACTTGGAGATTCTTTATAAAAAGTATGATTGAATTACATAATATATCCTGATTCCGTTCAATTTAATTACACTTTAATTACGAGTATCTTCATTATTCGACAGATCGACGAACGCGCCGAGGTGTCGTGTTCGTGTACATAATTAAAATTTTGCTTCCCATATCATTTGTCCATTCTGTATTAAACCCAGTCAAATTGATTGTGAATTATATTTTAACAACTATATAACTATGTATATATGTACTGTACTTGTGTTTTTCTGATAGTAGTTTGTAGTAAGGGGTGAATGAGAGAAAAATTAGTTTGTCGCCTGTGTGTTAATCTCAAAACAAAATTATATGTGCAAAATGGACTACGATGTACCGTCAAATTTTATCTGATGTGGGTAGATTGTGAACTGTCGACGAGCAGCGTGTTGGCGGGCAGTAGGCGCCAATTCAAATAAAATCAAACTATTGCTAAAATCCTTTAAAATGTAAATAAATTAAAATAGAAATAAGTGTACCTAACTTACTTTTGTTTCTACCTCTCTTTTCTCTCTTTTTTTCTCTTTTGTTATTTACAGATTTTTTACACAATATCCACAACCCTAAATGTAATCACACATTTCCGCAACTCGCCTGTGATAGGATTCATTGAAATACTCGGGAAGTACAATGGCCGAACCGCAATTGAGTGTCAGATTTAACACAATGCAGTGTGCAGTGAAGATTTATTGTGTCTCAATCAGTAAATTCAATACTCAGTCCATGTTCAGCATGACCAACTCGATAAAAGAATTTAATAAACAGTAAGATACAGTATAATTTGAAGTTGGCGGTTATCTTCATAAAATATACCCAAATAGTTTGTGACTTGTGTAGCATTCGTCTTGTTTCGAGATCTGGCTGATAAATAGAGCGATGAGGAACGTCAGGTTTCATAATTTTCCATAGGTAGACATATTATAAGATATAATTACGTAGATATAAGCACAGACGAATAGAACTAATTCAACTAATAATAATAAACCTTTCTTCTTTTATTCTAATAAAAATAAATTGAATTACTGTAAATGCAATATTTTCCATAACTTTGATTCATTCTAATGGACAACTTCGACAACATTGAATCGTTTACCTTGGATTCTAACGATGCCATCTGGCATACGGGGCATGATTAAAATGTCAACATAGCCACCAATGTACCTATTTGAAATGTACATAGATACGTACATAATATAGGGTGACCCAAAAATTACGCAAGAGTTGAATTAATTACAAAGCAGAGTTCAATTTTTTTTAATAGTAAAATTTTACTATTTGAATATAAAGCACATAGAATAGGGGATATAGAATACTCACATAAGGCATATGGCGTCCTCAAAGGTCACTGTTCGACTTCGACCAGATAAATGTTTGAAAAAGTTCGGTCCGGTCATCATTTTTACGAATGCGATTTTATTTTTACGATTTGCATTTAGTTCTAATTAACATCATCAAAATACGTAATCGAAAGTAATTTTGACAAGGTAATAAGTTTATTATGTAACTCAACATCCTAGGTATGTCAATAATAACTGCTCGGATAAAATAAATCGCCATCAAAATCCGTGTTTGACGCTGATCAATCGACGAACATGCATTACGGAATCGGAAACTGCTCTCAACAGCATCGCTTGTACATGTTTAAGCGTTGCACTTACGGAAGCTCCACAACAAAGTGTTTTACACTTCAAAAGATGCAAGCGCTAATCGGCTGATGAAAATAAAACATACTTGACTTCAAAAGAGTAGCAGCAACAAACTCGAATGAGTGGTTGCCGTCCAATCGCCATTTTTATTCTGTTTTTAAAACCCTTACCGGCACGATCCGATACTGAATGTCTTTTGAACTCGTCTCGCTTTATGAAGCTTTAACTATTTTTCGTAACGACACCAGAGTGGGTATTTATTAAATGCTTCAATACTCATACAAGCTTTTCCATAAGCCGCTTTTCGGCTGGAAATCCCTTTTTATTAAACGCGATAAAAGAAATGGATGAATTCATCACAATAGAAGCAAGTTATATAAAATCTTATAGGTAACGAATGTGTCAATAATTGTACATACAATGAAAATTAATGAAGATAGAGAGATAGAGTTTGACGTTTTGGATTTTATTTAAATAAGCCAAAGGAGCCACCTGATAATAAGCAGTCACCGCTGCCAACGCCAATGACATCAGCGATGCGTTGCCGACTAAAACTTGATCATGATATTCATGATAACTAATATTTTTTATGCAATTACTATCTAACTTTGTAGCCTTTTCTACTTACATTTAAAAGCCTTTGTTACAGTCTGATAAAAAATAACGAACATTTAGACACATTTCGTCATAGAAACAAATTGCACACGTTAGTAAACGGTACAAGGTGCGGTTTAGTGTTTACAGATATCACAGCGTGGAATTCGGTTAAAAATAAACCTTATTTTAAAAACAATAAGAGTTACATTGATTTGATAGAATATAAAGTGAACGCACAGGTCAGTCGTAAGTGAGGCCACTAAACAAAATATCAAGCAGCCGGATCCGTTCCAGTGTCGCATTCATTTGTTCCTTTATTGCCTTATAAATACCTTCACTTTGAGTTAAAAATATTATAGCCTACTATTGTTTCTATTCCTAACTTTGTATACCTACTCTGTCATAATATTTTCCTTTAAGGTGTCATAAAATAATACAATACACAATCCGTAGCCCAGTTATGATCTCATTTATGCAATGCAACGTAATCAAATGTACGAGTAATTATCTTTTTTCCAAAAGTTTTGTTTATGTTTACAAAAAAAAATCCGATCTTCTGTTAGGTTAACACACTTCCGCCATAGATGACAGTAATAAATTTCTCCTATTTCACTCTTACAGCAAGCTACATTAAGGAACTTTGTTCGAAAAAGATTACAGCTACATAAATAAACTAATACACTAAGACCATATTCGGTAAGGAACAAAGAAAATCCCACGAAAATGTCTCAGAAATTTATTAATCCACTATATCAATAGAGATAAAATTTCCACTTCATTTACGTCGAGTTATTGACATCCAGTAAGTAATGTAGCTTCGTTTTCTTTTCGTAACAAAAGTAGGCTTGCGAGTAAGTTTGACCACAATGTTATTCGATAGAAAGTGATGATGCGGTTAGGGGAACACGCTTATTTATGTACAACCAATATTATACAGCCAACGTTCAAGTCTACTTGGTTATACATCTTTCATGAGCCAGAAATCTAAGAAAAATCCAATATCTTCAGATCTTTGATGAAGTCAAACCAAAGATCAAAGATGCGATATTAACAGCGAACTGCGAAATAGGAAATACAAAATACATTAAAACGAAATAAGTTTTCTTCACATAGAGTCGTCACACATAGTCGAGTAAAAGTGGTATGTGGTGCGGGCCTAAAAATATTGGTTGATACAAGTAAATGCAATGGAATAAACGCTATTAAAAAACTGAAATTAGGTATAGCGCGTGAGGTGAAAGGGCGTTTTGTGCCACGACTGTACCACTCCCGCGCCCCATCCGCTTCAGACCCTATTTAATATTTTTATATCCTTGTGTCTGACCGTATATGACCGATTTATGACCGTATCTAACAAACACAAGATATGACACTGTTGCTGCGATGCCAAAGTGACGCAACCTTTCACCTTTCACGCAACATTAGATTTGGTGGTTAAGTTGCTCAGGGTATAGTGGTAGAATTTGATGTGTCCATCTCCCTATACCAACTTCTGTCATTTCCATGTGTTTAACGCCTAAGGAAGATAATTTCAGTTCAAAGTTCACGTCATTACCGCTGACAATTTGTGCGATGCGTGATAGAACCGCTGCCCCGTCATTACTGTCGCGGACAATTTACATAATGATCGTGGTGAACGTTGGTGAAAGATATCACGTGCACACTAAATTTTGTCGTTATTATAAAAGTGTTTTCACATCGGGCGATGCTATGTTGTTATGGATCGACGACAGAGGCGGTAGAGCCATAGAAGCCGAAAAGCCCAGCTTACTATCATTGCTTTACTATCATCACTCTGCAGCTGTTAACACTCATATTATTTGTTGGTAAATAATATGCGTATGGAATGGAGTGTTCTGTGTTGTCGGGCCAAAGATCCTGAGATCCTAGGTTGTACGACACAACTGAGCTTGCCTTGTTCTGACTGCCTATAATTCGACGACACGATGTCGTGATGAGTAAATTTGTACACTTGCTAGATACCTAAATATACATCTACCATGGATATACATATAATACATATATAGTTACAGCAAAAAAAGGTAGATACAGGCATCAATAAATTACATAAATTTACAGTTTTGGTACATTTTACTAACGACTCAGAAGTCTGCCGAAGTGCCGACTAATAATTTACTATTTTATTACGCATAATTCAAGCCACAAAGCTAAAATCTGCCCCAAGTGCTACTTGGATAACAAAATGAAAGTTTTAAATGTATCATTGCATAATACATAATTGTTAAGTGGATAACACCAAGAGCGACGTATGTTACGTAATGAACTAGTGATATATAAGTCACCGTTGATTGCATAATGTCGATAGCATTGCATTGTTCACCGTAAAATTGGTCTAAAGTTGACTACAAATTAGTTTCAAACGTGATACCGATATCCCCGAACTCGTTAGAAAGTGACCCAGTCAATCGTTATCAGGGTTTCGTAATCTAATACTAATATATTTTTAGGTTCAATTGGGTAAAAAATAATATTTACATAAACAAATCGTGTAATCACAACGTGTCGTACTGAGCACAGACAATGTGGACGTTCTTGGTTATGTTAATTAAAGGGTGGTAATTAAACTTACTTCTATTTAATAAGAGTCAGGCTATAAAATTAAAATTAAAAATTAAATTAGCTTTTATAAGTTTATTCCGTGTCTGTCTCTCTGTCTTCCCGCGATTATCTTCAAACTTACTCGAAGATGAAAGTTGGTAGGTATACTTAATAGTTTGAACGCGTATTGACGCGGCACAATTTTGGTGACCTAGTGACGATTGGATATTAATAACGTAGGTAAACGAATAATTTTATTTACAATTCGACTACGGATAAGCTAATACAAGGCTAAGGGTACATATACGTAATCTACAAGTACATAATGATCGTGGTGAACATTGGTGAAAGATATCACGTGCACACAAAATTTTGTCGTTATTATAAAAGTGTTTATATTTTATTTTAATATACAGGTAGATCCGGATGATAATTTGATCCTGAAGAACTCTTTAATTATACTGAAGTATTATGAATATTATGATTCTAGAAATAAGATAAGGTATTGTTAAATAATAAGTGGCTTGAACGTGTCGATTTCCTTTCCCATACCTCTATTTTTGTAAGAATGTACAGTCCCCTGCAAAGAAAAGTAACCCATCTCTTAATAAACACACAGTAAAAGATGGGTTACTTTTCTCTGCAGATGACTGTACGAATAAGAGTGAGGCAACCTGCACTAATAAGAATTCTCCATAACATTCTTGGTCTCTAAAGTCATGAAAATTCGCATGACAAACTATGACCTCGAGTGCCTCGACCCCCTCCACTATGGTTCCCAATAGTTGGACTGTTACGGGTTATAAAGAAACAATTTCTAATAACATAGCAACAGAATGCATACACAGAATGCATATACGTATACTTAGCAATGCTTCTGGTTGCATAATTACAATCTAGTGCACGTTAGAGACAACATAACGTACAAAGTGAGCTTTAATATGTTTGGGTTAGTAACGAAGCATCAACATTCATCAGTCGTAGCACTATAGCATAGCTAAGCAAAAAGATATGCCTTTTGTTTTCACATTAATGTTCGCATCGCATGCCTCGGTACGATGACACGGAGATCGAATAGCTAGCGTTCGAGACTAACTTCGAGTATCATCGAAATAAACATTAGTGCGTGTCGCACACTATTACCACACCCTTTAATAATTTCTTATACATAGTCCTTTTTAGGGTTCCGTAGCCAAATGGCAAAAAACGGAACCCTTATAAATTCGTCATGTCTGTCTGTCTGTCTGTCCGTCCGTCCGTATGTCACAGCCACTTTTCTCCGAAACTATAAGAACTATACTGTTGAAACTTGGTCAGTAGATGTATACCGTAAACAGCATTAAGATTTTCACATAAAAATTGAAAAAAAAAACAATAAATTTTGGGGGTTCCCCATACATAGAACTGAAACTCAAAATTTTTTTTTTTCATCAAACCCATACATACGTGTGAGGTATCTATGGATAGGTCTTCAAAAATGATATTGAGGTTTCTAATATCATTTTTTTCTAAATTGAATAGTTTGCGCGAGAGACACTTCCAAAGTCGTAAAATGTGTGCCCCCCCCCCCCTGTAACTTCTAAAATAAGAGAATGATAAAATTAAAAAAATATATGATGTGCATTACCATGCAAACTTCCAACGAAAATTGATTTGAACGACATCTAGTAAGTAGTTTTTTTTAATACGTCATAAATCGTAAACCGCAAAAAACATCGATCAAAGTTACAATGAAGTACAACAACTTTTACATTATGTTACTTGCTGCTACGGAACATTTCATGGGCGAGTCCGACTCGCACTTGGCCGCTTTTTTTACACGAGTCCTATTTAGTGAACAATCTTGTCAACTCAGTCCGGAACATAGCGCAGCAACATGGCATGCATATACATAATAAAATTATTATTATTTACTTTAACCTGTTTAACAATGTGGTAAAATATAATGTTAAAAATATTTTTTGGTCATGTTGGTTCCTCATTCCGGAGCATAGCTCAGAGAAATATTTTTTTATTTCGAAGCTAATACTTATGCTATGTAGTTATTCACCAAGTACTTACCTGACGAAATATTTAAAAGCTAAGTTCTTGTAATAAATTTGACGTACGTTCCGAGGCAAAATATACCCTGTCCAATTAATTTGATACGAACGCCCTCAATAAATTAACGACAGATCTTATGAGCCTTCGCGCTTACGCTTCATGAATGTTGAATTTCAACACCAGCTAATAATCCGCCGTCTTAATTAGCAAATTTATATTTGTTATACTTAAACTTCTCCGAAATTTCTATTTTCGGAAACGTTTTGTTTATATTATATTATCCTCATTTGCTTTTCACTAACATTACGCGTATCGTTGGATTTGTTGGAAATTACTAATCCAAGGATATAAAATTACAAATACACGTTGTAAATTGTCTTAAAATGTTTGACGGCTACAGCAATCCTAATCTGAAAAGATTTGTGATTTAAATCAACAAATATTCCTAATGCAAGTCTTCTAATAAACAAAGTTTGTTTTCGATTCATTGAACATTTCAAATGTCAGACGTGATTCTTTCGACTGGGAAAATCTTGGTACCCCCTTTACATACGTTGTGCAGAGATCTAATATTATGTGGTGTAGAAAGTTTACATGAAGAAGTTGTTTTTGTCTTCTGTCTTTCTTTGCCGGTATCGCATCAATTATGTATTTGGTGTCGCTGATGTCCATGGACGACAATGGTCACCTACCATCACCCATCATCAGCTCATTTGTCAGCTAATTCCCTAAAATAAGTAAGGAATGCTTAATTTATTATATTATTATTGTAATGTATTAAAAAAAAATGGTTGTCTGTAAAGTCGGTTTACGGACGGTAGTTTAACGAGACAACGTCATGATAAAGCTCCGCTCCGCCCCGCTCCACTCAACTACGATCGCCTACGATACGCCGATCGTAGCCGATAGTGCCTCTCACTCACTTTTGCCGCTCTCTCGCTCGCGGAACGCTACATTTTTTCATAGATGCGCCCGGCGCTCATCGTTATAATAGACGTTATCACGTCAAAAAAGAAAATTCATCATCAATAGCTTCAATGCGAAGTAACCTTTTGATTATAGAATTACGGTTGAATTTCGACTACAGATCTCTAATTTAATTATAAATTCGAAGTTGAATAAAGCAAGTTACTAGTATACAGCTGCAGTACATGAAATTAAAACATACCACCTCAATTGTCTCTCACATAGCAGTGAATGCCGGCTACAGTTTCACAACGACGACCACAAGTCTGCATTCGTGCTGAATCCAGTCTAAACTAACATACTCGTACGTGGCTTTTATTTCGAATCATTTGAAAATCATTATGCTATGCTGTATAAAGTTTGTCTATGTGCCGTCGGTGTGTTTGTTATTTTAAGTAGTATGTTTTTTAAACGTTGCCATTTAAAATTTTGTTTCGTATAAAAAAGTAGGAATGGTTGCATTTAATTATAAAATAGCGGTGCTACTTGTAATACAAAACGAACAAATAAATTAATCAATCAATACTTTATTTGCAGGATAACGGTAGTTTGTTACATAGTAGTTTTATGGTGTTTGTTACAACGTTGTTAAGCGATCTCGCTAGCCTATGATTTAGTAGAGCATGCATTATATAATTAAACAAAAAGTCAAATTTAAAGCATAAGCACCCCTTTCCAATACCTACAGGCATCTTACAGCTAATATTTCTGCGAGGTGAGGTGTGACTTGGTTAATCACTACCACAAAATTGACGGTAATGTCCAATCCGTTTCCTATCAAGATTATTGCGCCAAAGTGAATATTGAAATTGAGCACTTAGAAATCTAATGCAGGTACTCCGTTTGCGGTACGACGGATAGACAATATCCCGCAAATTGGATTGCCTGTGCCCCAAGGATCGGCCGAAGTCGGTTCGTAATTGCCTGATCCAGTCACGATGCAGCCTGACTGCAATCTTGACCCGCCGTAAGACAAGGGCACTATTTCATAACATAGCTCCAGTAATAATGGTTTGTGCAATCGATGGTTGAAAGGCACTCCAAAGTTTTAATTAGTTTATGATATCACAAAGAAAGTAGGGCAAGAGCCAACCAGTAGCTGTTCCTTTACCTGCTGAACTATTAAAAGTTTCACTCGCTAAAGGCTCCCTATGAATGGAGTTCGTTCAATAAGCAGTACATGTTTTAAAGGTAACGTTACATAAATTTCCTTTGTACATTGAAAATGGTATAAAATTTTGGACATATGTAACGTAAAACATTGTCGATGAATTATTATGGGGTAAAAGGTAAAAATATTTTTGAACCAGGTTATTCAAACACTTTTTATGTCATCGAAATACTAGAGCCTGACGTAAAAATCTTATATTTTAGAGTACAATGTGTATAGTACATAACAATATTCCATAATACGAAATTGAACAGGAAATCAAAAACTTTCGTCCGCGATGTTCACAACAAAAAACTGCTTCAAAGCGAATATTTAATTCGTTTGCGTTCATTGCAAATATCAAGTCAATCCACTTTCAGTTACAAGTTTAGTTTCCAATATAGAAGATTTTCTGGTGGCTTTGGCGCTACTCCCTAGCCATTAGGATGTTGGCAAAACGCCAGCGTTTGAGGTGCGAGTATATTTGTAAGCTTAACATTCAAGGAAGTGTGGAATCTTGGAATAGAACTCCACATGGAATGATGAGCCCATCCCAATAAATAAAACGGGATTAAGGCTGGAATTAAAATAAGAAATCAGATAGCAGATTAAGTAAGATATATTGTATTTTAAGACGCCTTTCGGTTGTTTAGTAAATAAATATAATAAAACTTCAAGAAGGCTTAATCTATTCATTGAATAATTTATGACATTTCTAATACATATGGGTACGTCCATCTGTTTTTACCCGACTGCGCGACGCAAAGAAGGGTAATGTGTTTATACCGATTTGTTATTGTTATTATGTCATTAGATATTAATCAATATCTAGAAGATTTTTTAAACGGGATAGCAGATCTAAAAATTAGTTTTTAGGGCCTTTTTGTAGGTTTAACGTTATCACTATGTTATTAAGAGAAATATTTAAATTGTGTGATGAGAATAAATGGGTAACAGTTGTTTCGCATGCGTGCCATGCGGGTTTTATTTGAAAATGTAAGGGGGAGGAACGAGGGAGGGTAACCATATTTTTTACTATTAATTCCACTAAACACGTTCATATTAATATGCAAGTATCAAAACAATCACAAAGTTCGAATGCCTAATTTAATAAGTAAATATGTTTGTTTAACGATTTGTAATTTGATAGATAAAATTAGTTTTATTTTTATTTTTATTAAAAGCACCATCATTATTAGGTATACTGGTAACAACTAGTAATTGACTGAATACCTAATCGAACACTATCAATTTAATCACACTAACAAACTATTACATCGACAGAACTATAGACTTCATATTCCCAGATAGAAAGCAAGTGTCACGTCACGAATTTTTAAGCGCAATGGCTGATGCAGCAACGCACGGCGCATACAACGCATTTCGCAAACCGCACCGATATTGACCGACAAACACTGAAGGACAACGCTGTTTACCGAGCTCTGGAAATTTTCGCTTGCGCCACATAGCCCACATAAAACACGTGCATCAATCGAAAAACACGCAAATGTTTTCAACCGTGCGCGTGCTATCCGCGGTATCCACCATATTGTTACAATCTGCAAAGTTTCGTATATTTTAATCTAGAAACCCAGTCTGCAGTCAAAATTTGAATGTAAGTGTCAAAGGGTTTGCTTCACGTATTTAATAAATAAAATAACACGTGAAGGGAAAATATGTGTATTCCCCATAAAAATTACGCTAGGTTAAAAGGAGTCCGAGACTTAGAACAGAGAATATAGGTAGGTATATGAAAAGAAGTATTGTACAATTACCAAAAGCATTAGTGACAATGTAAAGTAGCCCTTAGATAATATGAATTACGGTCAAATTTCGAGCGCCGAGTGAGTCTCTACTGTCTCTACTATAAGCTGTGTTTGAAAGTTTAAAATTGTTTATCCGTTTAGCTTTAAGACAAAATCGAAAATAAAATGGCTTAATGAATTAGGTCCCTATTTCCTGAAAGTAATTTTGTTCGCTGCGCCAAATTCAATTTTAATTTCAATGTGATTACAACGTTTATTACTACGATGAAGAATTTTAGACTCCTAAATGTCTCTACGGAATTGGGTACCAATTACTTTAAGAGGTGTTCAACAATTACAAAACTTAAAAATATAAATGACGAAAGCATAACGTTGTAACAAGTCGATATTTATCAAACAGAACATTTACTTGGCAAAAGGACAACTAATTGTTTTATAATACAAGCAACCTCGAAGCATTAGCGTTTACTATACAAAATGTAACAGACTAAAACGTCTCATTACAAGAGTTGATCTTTATTAATATCTTACAACAATTGCCTTCTAAGTTGAAACTCAAAGTATTCAAAGGACAACCAGTTTTTCGTCAAGGTGTTAGAATACTGCGTATGTGTTAAATAATATAATTTTATTCAGATGTTTTAATATGTCATAAATAAATAGATAATGTCATAAATAAATAAACAGTTATAAAAAGAGAAGAAATAATTATTGAAATTTTATTTCACTTAATAAATAAAAACTTTTCTCAACGTCAAAATATGATCCCAAAAGCCTAGCCCTAAGCACTTTAAGGAATGTAATTTTATTCAGATTGTGTAATATGTATGTTATAAATAAATAGATAATAGTCATAAATAAATAGTTATAAAATGGAAAGAAATAATCATTCTTTGATTTTTGTTTTACTTTAATAATAAACCATAATGATATTTGAAACCAACATTTGTCTTTCATTCAACATTTTCATTCATTCAACACAATGCTTTAATAAATTTACTTGTTTCCGAATTCGAAAGAGGGAAGTGAAAAAGTCAAACAGAGTTAAAATTGGTGCCACAGTGCCCTCGTGAAGCTTCGTGTTGTATCGTGGTTACGTGGTTGTACCATGTATGTCACAAGCGAACGCCACAACCTACACGGACCTTGTCTGTATGTGGGCCGTGGAACAAGTACGACGGATGATTTAGTTTCACATTGCGATAACAATATGTAGAGCTTTTTAACAAGGCTGGAAGCCATTCAATGAATAACGACTAGTTACAAACTTGTTATTACCTTTATCAATTACTTAGCATTATTGTTGATTTGAGTAGGTATACTTAAAAAGATAGACCTGATAAAATCCCTTATTATGTCTGCTATTTCCTCTTCGTGTTGCTCCTTTATTTTATCCTCGATTTCCATTCTTAGTATGTTTGAATGCTTGTTATTTTATTTATTTCTGTTTTTTCTGTTCTGTGTTTATTTTAGTTATTTGTCTCCTTTTGTTTCTGTCCAGTTTTATCTGTTTCTTATTCTCGATAAGCGGGAAAATGTAGTCATAATGTGTTTTCAATTTAGTGTAAAAGTAATAAAATGTTAAATTACGATATTTTGCTGATTTGCCTGGAGACTTTCAAAATTTAGTGCCAACGCCGTCATAATGTTAACTCTGCTTTTATTGTAATTTAACATTAAGTTAAGCTCGACGAGCGAGTAAATTTCACTTGAAACGTTTAACTAAATTTAACTAAAACGTTTGCTCCAGATATACCTACCGACCTTTATGGTCGTAGGTAATTACTACACATTAGTAATGTTCACACCTCTTAAATACATGTGAACAGAATTTTGTTTATATTTGCTTGATATTTGCTAATAATATAAATATTTGCCGTAGTTTCTGAAATCTTAACCTCATTCTGAGCATTAAGAGTCCACCTACTATTAACTGCCTGTACGAAGAATGTCACAAGGTGCAAAAAACGAGTGCTCCAGGTAGACACGCAACTACCACTTTCCACCATATGACCGACTGAAACCAGTCTGTCTTTATGTAGGTAGTTCCTTCGTTTCTTATTGCTCGTATATTATCTACTCACTAACCTATATCAGAGTGCATTGTTTTTTAACCTTAAATAAAATCTAAAATTTTTAAACCGATCAAAGAGACAAATTACTCTATCGACTTCTATAAATTAAGTAATATAAATTAAGAATAGTAATTAAAGTTGTTCCGTGTATAGCTAATGTAGGTATATACTATAGCTAATGTAATATGCAGCTTAACTACAATTCCCGTAATGATATTGACAAACATCGGAACTAAACGCGTTAGCACAAATTCCCACCTAATGATCTCTTATATTTATGTATGCATCTGGTGAATGACCTTGTTTTAGGAATATATTACACATAGGTAGGTACATACATTACAAGGCTGCTTGTATAATAAATGTTAACTTCAAAGAACAAAAAGATTTTTAGTTTTAATGAATCTATGCATAACGAGGCACAGCGAGACTTATAAGTCCTGTTTGATCCACTATAAATTTTCAAAATGTCGTGAAAGTAAATGTTTCTTCTTGTGTATCTTCGTTTTCGTATCAATTGTTTCAGTTTATCTTTATTCTAAAGTTTATCTGGTTTCTCAGCTTTTTTTATAATCTCTGTTCACCTATTTCTATCTTCAGTTCTTATGTTCATAATTATTTTTCCTTTTCGTATTTAGTTAGATTTCTTTGACCTACCGAAAATTTAACTCTTCTATTGTATCGCTTATCCGTTCTTTGCATCCTGAATATCGACTGTTAGAAATTGCTATTTAGCATTTAGTTCGCCACTAGTATCACTTACTTTACAATTCAATAGAGTGTAAATATAGTTAATAGTATCAGGCGTTACTTTGCGGAAATCCATTGTTATTAAGTTAGTATTAGTCTACTTTGCAACAATCCGCGTTTAACATGTATGATGGTATATACTTTAAAACATGCGTGGCACCTCCCTCCCTCCCACAACGGAAACATGCACTACAATAATTAAACGTATATACCAACATACATACCAGCACCAACACGTGTTTCGCCCCGAAACGGAGCATCATCAGGGTAAGTTGACTCTACGATGGTTAGTCGGAAAGTGAGCATCGTCACTGAGCGTGGCGTATTTATACCCAACTCGCCCACTGATTATCTAATGCTGTTGTAATAATTAGTGATTAGTAATTAATTAATAATTCAATCAATTAATCAATCAATTAATTAATTAATCTATTAGTGATTCACGCCGGCAGGAACCGGGTCTGACGTAATCTGGTGATGTGTACTGTTGAAAATCCTCAGTAAAGGCGAGTTGGATACATTTATTTGTTCATTCAGCAGTGTAAAACCTGGATTATTATTATATTTTATTATTTCTAACTGCTCTAGTATACTTAATTTAAAACCCTTTTCAGATTTATGTAATCTTCTGGTAGAAATTTTGACACACGTTACCGGGAACATATGGCCGCGTACAGGAATGGTCACGCAGATAAGTCTAACTTCGCTAAACATCTAATAGAATCAGGTCACAGTTTAAATAGTAACCATACATATAATATATTACATAAATCTGAAAAGGGTTTTAAATTAAGTATACTAGAGCAGTTAGAAATAATAAAATATAATAATAATCCAGGTTTTACACTGCTGAATGAACAAATAAATGTATCCAACTCGCCTTTACTGAGGATTTTCAACAGTACACATCACCAGATTACGTCAGACCCGGTTCCTGCCGGCGTGAATCACTAATTGATTAATTAATTAATTGATTGAATTATTAATTAATTACTAATCACTAATTATTACAACAGCATTAGATAATCAGTGGGCGAGTTGGGTATAAATACGCCACGCTCAGTGACGATGCTCACTTTCCGACTAACCATCGTAGAGTCAACTTACCCTGATGATGCTCCGTTTCGGGGCGAAACACGTGTTGGTGCTGGTATGTATGTTGGTATATACGTTTAATTATTGTAGTGCATGTTTCCGTTGTGGGAGGGAGGGAGGTGCCACGCATGTTTTAAAGTATACAATGTATACCATCATACATGTTAAACGCGGATTGTTGCAAAGTAGACTAATACTAACTTAATAAGAGTGTAAATAAATTGGTTTAGTCGCAACGGGACCGTTTCTCAAAAAGTGTGTGCGTGTACTTTTGTACGTACCTTAGCAGATAATTACCTCTTACTTATAAGTACTTCTAGCTCGCACCCACGACCCGGCGCGCGCTAGCAATTCAAAAAAAACTCCAGCGAATTCTGTGCGCTTAGCACCACGCACCTTCATCATGTCGAGTTTTGGCTGTCGCATCGTAAAAATTTTACTCTCATAATTTTTCCAAACGCCCCGTACCTAAGAAGTGTAACTTCAAAAACAAATTATCTTATACACCGATTCGGATAAGGATAGATTTTGGCTCTACTTTTATGAGAAAGCAATAGGTATCCACAAACATACAACAACTTACGTCTCATGTGCTGTCTAATCAATTCATTATAATAATAACAATAATTATAAAGGTCAGCATATGCAGAACCCGAAATATTACGAATTCTGAATTTATTTATTCCGGCTCAAAGATTCTAAAAGAAACAACTTTAAGTTTAAAATGTGTTCAAAATATTAAACTTGATCCTGATATCATGATATGTATAGATAGGTTTCACTGTTCATTTTATACCCATTGTGTATATGCAACAAGTTGTATGAATAATAATAAACCTATCTTCATGTACATCACAAATCTGTTGAGTGTGATGTTGCACCGATACCATATGCCAAGGTAATACCTACGCACGCTTCACAAAGCGACTTGCCTTTCTCCAAATCCGCGTGCCTACCTACTAGGTTAACATGACCGACTAAGCGAAGTCGTTTCTATTTTATTTAATGCCAATCGCTGCCATAAACGGTTCACTATAATACTTCATTGTGTGCTTTCTTAACCCAATGTCACTATAGTAGGAAATTGTTACACTTACATTAAGTTGGTCCTCAAAATTATTCGCGTGTTTCGGTTTTCGTAAATTTAGAAATTCCGCAATATTATTTTAAGAAACAATTAGGTACCTTATTACTTTTATGTTTTATTAAATTGTTTTTTGTTTATTTTCAAGTTTCACTATTTGGATTGTATAATTAACGCCAATTTCTATCATTAAATAATTTTATTATCTCCCCTTGTGATGCTTGTATTCTTTTACGAAATGTAAATCCAGGCAATGCTTGACTTGTTTGGAACATAATGATTTTTGTGCAATGTTCCATGGAATAATTAGTTTTGTACATCATTAAAATAAAATCTGAAAGTTTGAAGGTGATATTGTTTGTATACGGGTGAAGTATTTTGTCTATTTTGTTACATGGTTTCAGTGATAAGGATTTCTTTGTTAGTGACTTTATAAACAATTTAGTACTTCTGACGTAATACAATGTGCGGCGTACATTCATGAATTGTCTGATCATTCCTTTGTATCCAGTTTGTAAAGGTCCCAAAAATGTAATTTATATCAACAATAGAATTCACAACTATTAATTATCTAAGTTCCGTACTAGGCACCATTACAGATTGTAATATCACTGCTAACATTGTTGATTCATGGACTTAAATGAAAATGCTATGTTTTTAATACCTAAAATATATTTTACTTAGCCTGTTCTTTGATCCCGTAGATTACGATATTCATTGGTTTGATGAATCTATTCCTCTAATGTAAAAGTGTAATTTTATTCTTGTCAATGGAAATTCTTGCAATATGATTTTGATCCTGATTCATTTTGATTGATTATTATGTGACTGAATTTAGCATTTACATCATATTGAATTTGTGTAGACTAGACGATCATCGCATCGTATCATATTAGGTCGGCTTAAAAGCTTTACGTGTCATGTATTTATTACCTTCACCTATTCCCTACTTTATGTTCGCTGTTTTTACGATTTGGGATATTAAGATACAGACGAATACGAAGGCAATGCTCGATAAAAATATAGCTTATCTGGTGTTCAGAATAGTTGCCTAAGCCCTCTAAACTTGGAATCTAAATGTCAGATATTAATTACTTTCGTGGTTTTTATAACTTACAACATTTATTTACAAAGTAGGTAGTGTGGAAGAGTACATAGGCGTATAATATTAATTATAGTACTTATTAGTTAATGAAGAAAACGAAAAGATACTTTGGTGATTTTGCGCAAAATTAAATTACTGCAAAATATCTTCCGCACATTTGGGTATAAAAACTCTGCTAAATGCACACGGTGATTAAAATCTATTGTGAAGCATTTACACAATTTGATGTATGTATCTGCTTCATCTTTCGTCTCAGGAATTCTGACCGTGTACGTGTACATTTAGACACATTGCAATTGTTTCTCATTGTGTGAGTATTGCACTGTGATTGCAACCGTACACAACAACGTCAACAACATATCTAGTATCTACCAATGTTGTGTTTCGTACGGAATCGAATTCTTTCATTTGCACTTCAGTAATGCCACATATGTGTGCAATAATTATCTCAGTAATGCCATAATACCTATTGACGAATGTAGAGAAAAGTGTAGTTTAATGATTGGAAGACTTGGCATTTTTAAATTTATTAGTTACTTTTAATAAGTATTGTTATCTGTGGATACGTAGTTTTCTGTAGATATGGAAGTAGAATGTTTAGTAGGCAGTATAATGCATTTCCCAATGTTGAAGAATTGTTATGATTTTTATCAAAAAACATGAATTAATATGGAAGCCAAAATAGACTTGAGGACTCTCCTGACACAATTTTCTTAAATGAGGCTGTTCACCACATTATGGACGATTCATTGATCGCAGAAAGGCTAGAAATATGGCGTTCAAGTGAATGATCGTTGAAAATGACTAAGGCTCTGTGGGTACATTACTATCATGTGGAAAAACTACCATGTGGCTTTATGGTTATGATCCGAACCGCCGTGCCAAGGGTCCTGGGTTCAATTCCCAGCTCTGATTTCTGTGCTCGATCTGTTATATTATGTTCTTGTCTTCGTGTGTTGTCCGTGATACTCACAACACACTCAGGGAATTCTAACATAAGTGTACTTATGTGTTCTATGTGTGTGTGTGTGTGTGTTTGTGACTATTTATTACCTGAGAGGAATGGGCTGGAAAGGGAAGCGGTGCGTTGGTGGATGAGGCGCTACTATGGGCGCAACTGGCGGCACCGCTACCGGCACGGGATGCACCGGTGGCGGCAGCGTGCTGTACGGCGGCGGCGGCACGCTCTCGATCAGGTCCGGAGCGCGCGGCGCCCGCGCACGCCGAGCTCGCCGCCGCCGCGCCGGCTCCTCCGTCTGGCACTCCGCTGTGGCCACACTCCTCTCGCGCTCCGTCTGCACTGCACTGTTCACGTTGCCACCCGAGGGTGCATCCTGCACATGCACTATGTTCACACTGCACACATTCTGACGACTCGGCTCGCCCGGCACGCGCACCGAGACCGAGTCGGACTTGCGCAGCGGGGCGGGCGCCGGCACGGGCAGCCGCATCTCGTGGCGGGGAGTAATCGCGCGGTACGACGCGCGCGCATGACGACCGCCGTTCGGCGACTGGGGCGACTGGGGCGAGTGGGGCGCGCGCACCGCGTCCCCCGCTGCGCCGAAGCACGCGCCCGCGATAGCGCCATCGGTGCGCGAGCGCAAGAGGGGCGGCGAGCGGCACTCATAGGGCTGCCACAAGAGAGAGGAAAGCGCCTCGGCGGCGGACAGCGGCACGCTCATCTCGCCACCGCGCTCCGCTGCCGCGCCAGCGCTGTCACCCGCCACCCGCCGCCACCATCGCCTGCAACAAATTAGAAACTTCATAAATATTTTTTTAAATGTAACCAGAAATAAAAAAGTAAATTTGCGCATGGGGTAAACACTGGCCACTCGTTAAATTTATCAAAAATGGTAGGTTTAGGTACTCAGTTTTCAGAATAGAAACCAGCTGTGTTCGCTTACTATTATACGTACATATTTCGAATATCATGTTAGCAGAAGATACCACCTGTATGAAATCCTGCAGACGTGTATAGAAAGCACTCAGATGTCAGCAACGCTCTTCAGTCATAAACAGAAACCAAAAGACCTTATTGGATATACCTACGAAGTTTGAAAAAATTATATGTATTTTTTCAACATACCTTTTGGTTTATAAACAGAAATACAAAGTTACAAAGAAATTCAAATCTGACGCCTTTTCATAATTCTTATTCGTTTTGATTTTAATACGATAATACAAATATATCAGGGTATGTATCCAAATAGGTTTCTTGTGGTAAGAAACTAAGAAGCAACAACGTCTTTAGTACAAGTACGAGTATGTATTCTAGTCTCATTAAAATCACCCAGACAAATTGCTTTAGTTTAACCGTGTCTAACGTAACAAACAGCTCATCACTGTTACTGGCAAAACTTGAATAGGTACATCTATGTCCGACTTTACATAAGTTTGTCAGTTCCCACTATTATATTTTCTAGTAACACCTCACCTACTTTTATACTTGTATACTTTTATACTTATACCTACCAACCTACGAAAAGTGTCGATAATAATTATCATGATTGTCTGTAAAACTTCTGTCTAAAATATCTGTTATATCACATAATTATAAAAAGTTTCGCACGAATGAGCTTGCTTTCATTTTAATGATCCATATCAACTATTAATGTGATACAACTGCGTCGTTTGTATTGTATATTGTATTGACCAAACAAAGGTAAGTAAGGAAAATATTTGATTAAATCCGCGTTGCCTCAGAAAATTGTTATGCAGCGCAGACCTCTCGCCGATCACTTCTACAAAGGACGAAATCATCGGTGTCCACAGGTAGGCTTCATTGTTAATCATACTTTTTGTTTACCATTATTCTATAGGGATTTTTAGCTCATATTTTTTATTCCGCTAAATCTTTGAAGTTACCTGTATTAGGGTAAGTGTTATTAATTTATAAGCTGAATAATTAAATTGTAGGGAAATTCAATCTTGGGAGCTTTTAAAAATATTTTCATGGAATGTGAAATTTAACCTTTAATTAGCAAGCAGTAGGTTACTGCTAGACGCTAGTAGCTCGTGAACTAAAATTTTAATTTTGGTAATGTGTTGCAACGACGTTGATAAATATTTAAACGTTGCTCAATCATTACATCAATACAGCAACCACATGTCATCTTGCGTCTATTCCACGTCTCACTGCTGAACTCGGGTTTTTCTGAGAATAAGATAAATTAATATGCTCCATGCTGGTCAAATGTAGATTGGCAGACTTCATAAAAGTTAGAAAACGCATTGGAGAAACCCCTGGTAAGGAATGCTTCTTTCATTTATTTGCGATGTTCCCGCCCGTGAATCAAGGCATAATTTTATTACACTCTATTCTTTAAATGTATTTATACAGTAAAAGTACCAACCCTAATGTTAATAAAGGAAGTATTTCCATAATACCTAAGTGATTGCTTTTCCTAATTCTATTCTATGGCAGTATAATTACAGGACATGGTGTATATAATAATCTAATGTTTCGAGTACAAGGTGAGATAGTATTTTCTAAATTGCAATTTACCTAAGTTCCTACCTGCTTATTTACTAACGTCATTTCGTGCAAACGTTCTGTGATAAATTATGTTATCATTCCACATGTTAGGACTTTCACGGCGGTATGTAATCAATCGTGTCAACCTACTTGAAAGGTCTTTGGAGCCTCATTCGGTTCAGTGCTTTCTTTCATTACGTAACTTCAGTTCGCTCGAGTCGCCTCATGCTTGACGCTAATCTTTTGTTAACCGCTTGCCTTACAACTTCTTTCTCTGTGGTTTGCATCACTACGCCTCTACCTTTTCCAAAGTACTCGCTTTGAGCCATTGTCAAGACTTTTTATCTCACTTTTTATATAAATACCCGGCTGTGCTCCGACTTCATATTTTATTAGGGTTACAAAATGGTATTCTAATGCCGACAAAGGTTTTATATCGTCGTCGTAGTGTAGACCTGACATTGGTGAATTGACTGCAAAACTTTATTTAATTTGGTTTTACCTGAATCCTTTTTGGTTTTACCTCAATTTCTGGCTATTTAATGGCTTTTTCATTCCTTTTTCATAGAATATTTAGTTTTGTATCTTTGGCTCCTATTACACTTCTTAAAAGAAAAGTACTGTGCCGTTTTAAGTGCCTACTTTAAATAAAATGTATTTATGTACGCTGAATATGTAGCAAGGGAGATCTCATAAGACATGAATCTAAGTTCGTTGAACGTAACTTATCGATTTTAAAATCTGAACTGGACTTTTGTTAGATGGATATTAAAATTTCATAAAGTTTCTCGTTTGTAAGGCATGTTCTTACATAAGCGCGTTGCAACGTATATTAACTTCGGTGAAGGTAGGTAAATGTCTACAGTTTTAAATGTTTGCATAAAGAGATTAAACGTGAAGCTAGATCATATTAAAGTAAGTTTTGACATGTAGCCAAGTTCTACTTTGGATGCTTTGAAATCCGACCAAAACAGACTACTAAATCAGCAATGTACCGTTTCATTAACTTAATGTTAAAATATCTATTTTGTACGTTGAAAGTTCTGTAAACTTTAGCATATGGACATTAATAAATCTTATTACTGGCACCAGAGTTCCATTCACATCCTCATCAAAGCCAGTACTAGATGCTATGGCCTATGAGTTATGATAAATTCTTAGGAAAAAAAATGGGTAGATACCTGCTTGAAAACACAAAATGAATTATTTGTAACAACACTAGAAATTGGTTGATTTTAATTTTTGTATCTTAAAGTATTTGCTAACCAAAATTAATTCGAAGGATACAATAACACAAATAAGTATCCACCGAGTTTTAATTTAATCCACGGTAATTAAGCTCTCGCTCGTAGGCGTAAGAATATGTAATCAATTTCCACCACCTTTTTTCCACGCAACTGTACACCATTAGAATCAAAGAGTTTTTGGAAAAGAATCAGCCGTGAAATGTTTTTACATCTGAGGTTATTAGGGTTACGAAGATAAATCGTTTTTATTCATCGCGTACCCTATAGTGTGGGATATCGTTGAGAAGGTCTTCCAAAAATATTATATGTCTTCGAAGATCATTTTTGCAATTAGGGGTCCATTTGAGAAATATTTGACTTTAAAGTGCTAATTTTGGTTAGAGTCAAGTATCCACCCCCCCCCCCCCTGCCTGCTAAACAACGATTGGAGTTGGATAATTGAAAAAATTCTCAAAATTATGTTATATGATTTTACAAGAAAAACTATCACGGCTATATGTTAGCATAAGTAGTTAATGAGTAATAGTCGATAAACTTACTACTTCGGAACTCTACATTGCGCGTAGCTTGACACTCACTTGCCCGGTTTTTTTACGTGTTTAATTTGACCAGTCACTTAGGTAAGCGGGTACCTGTCTGCCTTCTTCGTGATCAACGCTTAGTTACCAGCTCTTTATGTCATCAACATTCTTTTCTCATGTCTCTAAAGTTTAGAGTCACGCAAACGCATGTTCTCTGACCTTTGATCATTGACCATCAAACGATTCGCCTTCTCGTATAAAACTGACATGATGGAGAAGTTAAGGCACGGGAGATCACGCAATACGCACTGCCTGCCATCGCCTGTCAAATATCGCTTGGCCTTCTTCGTGGTCAACGCACAGGTGATGGCATAAAGGTATCTAAAGTTTAGAGTCACGAAACGTATGTTCTCTGGTGTCTGACCATGCACCATCAAACGGCTCGCCTGCTCGTGGTATAAAACTGACATGATGGGGAAGTTAAGACTTGGGAGATCTCAGATCACGCAAGACGCACTGCCTGCCATGTCAGAGATCGCTCGGTCGGTGAAACGCAGTTACTTTCTCCAAGGCCGCGCCGGCGCCGTCGCTCCCACTACGCCAGTAATCATGTTGCAAACAAATACGGATACTGTTATATCATGAACCATATTGTGGTAGGCCTTAATCTCTACTTTCATTTCCAATTCGTGTCGTATTAATATTGCATATCAGTAAAAATCTAGCTGCGTGTAGAAGGATCGGTTTTTTAATGAGTTGGGTTGGGTTTGTTTTTATAGGTATCATTTATCATGAAGGTCCGGTAAGGTTTATTTAAAACTAGCGGTTGCCCGCGGCTTCGCCCGCATGGAAAAGGGAATTAATAATGAGTTTGTAAAATATTTATATACATACATCCACTTTCGCATTTACATACATATAATATATTAGTATGGATTTCCAACTATAATAATTTTATATCAGTCGAAATAGATTCTTTACAAAGCTAAAGAAAGACCAACACATTGTTGAGTGGAGTGATTCAAATACGCATCATAATGGATTTTCCCATGGAAATGAGATGTTTTACCGCTGCAAAAAGTAGCCTATGTCACTCTCCAACCTCCTATCTCCACACGTGAAAGAAGGACAAAAAACAAACAAACACATTTTCGCATTTATAAAATTAAGTACGTATACTTCCTGAGAAATTCCATATTGAGAAATTTTCGAGGCCACGAATTTTCCAAAAAAAATTCCAAATTTTCCAAAAGTTTCTAGGTGCTCTTCTTTTATGAACCCCTGTACAAAGTTTCATGCTGCGTTGTCTGTTGGTCAATTACCATTGGCGTTTAATAAGGTATATAATAATAATAATTATGTAAATTAACCACAAAGTTAAGATATTAAACCAAAAAGTAACGCAAAAATATTCGAACTCTGAAGATTTTAAAAAACTTAGTTTTTTATTTGCAGTGGCAAATACTGCAATACAGGTGTAAATGTATTACTTTTCCTTTGAGTAAATGTTTCTTTTTTACATCTTTTTTTAGGCGCTCCACCCACTGCACCGCGCACCGCGACGGGGCGCGGGATGGCAGATTTTACCATTGTATGCAATTATGTCAATTTATATAGAAATCACGCCTAGCACAACACACTGCCGACGCGGCACCGCGCGGGAAATCGCCCCACGCGCAGTTGTGTTATCCGTCGTTCTGCGCACCGCGGCGGGACGCGTCTTCAGTGGGTGGAGCGCCTAAACCTCTCTTTTTGAACCCTCAACAGTCTACATTCTACACGTTTACACATACTACACTGTTTAGCCTAATCCATAAACGCGCCAATAATTCTGAAATCAAACAATGTGTCTGTGCATGAATTTACTTACTATTGCGAAATTCATAACACAGTTGATAACCGCAGCGGACGTCACGCCACGCTTTCTCCGAAGGTCGATGCCTGTGACCGAGAGCGATACCCGACAGTCGACACTGGACCGAAACAAACCATAAAACTAGAAAAAATAATCGGTAAAAATCCATTCTTTACAGTGTAGTGTTAGATATGGTAAAATGTCACAATGTGAAGAATATCAGACAGTTTTGGAAATTGGAATCCATAAAGATTTATAATGAGAATTTAAAATGACAAAAAAGGTTGGACATTATTGACACTAAATAATATTTTTACATCGTTTTGTTATTGTAACTTTCTCTAACTTCATCATTTTGATTAAATAAAAGGGAGTTTTCGCTATGGAAAACAACCAATTAACCACTAAGAAATTCACTAACGCAGTTCGTTATAATATTTTCCTCTAAGTAATTTATGTCCTACTAACTGTTGAAAATCTGGACCCTAATTCAGGATGAAAAATTTCTTACATCCTTTTTTGCTATCTACGAAAACTTATAAAGAAATGTAACATTAATGACGTATTTTTTTGTGAATTACAAAATACAGTTTCAAGTAAAACCAAAGTAAAAAATTTATATTAAAAGCGTCGAAAGCGAAATTTGTTATGTGGGAAATCTCTCGGATTATTTGACCCGGAAAACAAAATTATGTGGTGCGGAAGCTGTATAGACACATCTACCTACATTAATTTTTTTCCCTTTTTCGTTCCCTGTTATTTTTTATTCGAACAAACAGAGGAGAAGTAATTCTGACTAATAGAATAAAAAATAGCCGTCGAAGGATGTTTACTTTAAAACTTCATCTTTGTAAATTCCAGTAAGTTAAAAAGTCACAGCAGAGATGGTATTCTACAATAATTTAAAAGAAGAAATATGTTGTTTGAATTTAAGGAAATTAATAATGTTAAATAATAATAATTAACGTTATTAAGTATATTAAATTATTGTATTATTACTTCACATAGTAAGATTATATTGCACAAGCTAACTATTATTAAACTATATTCAATAAAGCCATAAAGTGAAAGAAGAGATTCAAAAAAATCACAAAATATACACTTACACCCCAACTCAGAGTCACGAACGGTTACTTTAATCCCTCCTTAGTAAATAATCACCATACAAATTCTGTACTAAGGAACGATTTAAGTAGCCGTTAGTGACTCTGAGTTGAGGCGTTAGAATAAAAAAAATTTACAAAGTTATTGCCAATTTATGATTTTATTTAAAGCGTAAATCAGTAGTTACTCGGAGACTGATGGCAATAAAATACTGGTTGTGGTTGTCCTGACTGTAATTTTAAAGAGTAGAGTACAACAATAAAATTCTATCATCATTAAAATAACAAAATCTTAGAACACACGTCAACATGTGAATGTATTTCCGTATTATAATAATCTGTAGATTAATATATATTATAATAAAGAAGTGAAAAATATTTTGTTAGATATCGATGGGTCCTATGGGCCAAACCAACAATTTAGCCAATTTGACTTTTTTATTGTAATCGTATCTTATCGATGTTATTATGATTTTGCATTTTGGCCCTGATACATAGGACCCATTGATATATCTAGTTATTTACAAAACAAAAAGGAGGTCAAACGGTTCTTCACAACCTTCACAACAGTAGTTGCTGCCGGAACTCAGAATAAAAATGAAAGTGGATTCGCTTGTTATTTTTATAAACCTGACAGTCTTGCCTCCTTACGACTGGATTAGCATAAAAAGCACTTTAATGTCCTTATTAACAGAGTTTGTTTACCTCTAACGAATTCCTCTACTGTACAAAGAGGTTGTAGTGTCAACGAATTGTCACGACCGTAAAGTTTCATAGTGTAAATTAGTTGCTAGCAAACAAACAAAGTAATAGGTATGACCTAGGTATATAAACTAGTGTGTGTATACTCAGGTTTAGGATAGATACACCAACTTACAAGGTTTCCCTTCTGAGTGAACCTTATTATCATATAAAACTTTTAAAAGAGATCAATCAGGCCCAAGATATAATCAAGAGTTAATACAAGGTTATTCAATGTTCCTTACGGTAAGATATTATTATTTGTTGAAATAAAATTTTAATAATTTTTTGACTTGAGATACCTATCTATCGATAAAACTGTTACCAGGGGTCTCTCGTTTTTCCGTAGGTTGCAAAAATACTAATAGCAAATACACATTATGTCGATGCATATCGTACATAAGTGACGTGTGCAAGCTAAGAACCACCAAGTCCACCAAGTCAAAGATCGCACAGACGTTCTCAAAAGCAAATTACTCTTCTAGTTCGCTCCAGATATTCACAAGCTCAAAGCAAATTTAAGTAGTTCGGTCCTTTTTAAAATAACTGCCATTTTATTTGCTTTAGCTATGGACTTAGATGGGACGAGTATGAAATTCGTTTTCTGGCTGTTAAAATAAAAAAGTATGTTTTTCAGTATGTCCTATTTAATCTCGAGCGAATGGCGCGGCGCGATGAAATACAGATTTTACATTATTATGCTCCTCGTCTGTTTAAATTACATATTATTATTCTTATTATATAATCATGAAAAAGTAGACGCGTGACATGGTTTTAAAACTTGACATCGGAGCAAATGTATTCATACATTTGTAAATAACGTGGAAATATTTGACGAACTTTAGCTCTCGAAAGTTTCCTCGATAAGCGAGCTTAATTAGGCAAATACTTATTAACTTTAAGTTTGATGATTTTCGTGACCTAAATTAGTATCTAAGTATATGTATGTATATAGTTTTTTTCTTACTTAATTTTGTGTTTTAACTTTTAATTAATCGGAAAAGGTTATCCACCTTCGTGCATAAAATTATATCATCCTTAGTTTTGTTTTAATTGGGTATTTATATTGTGTTTAGCATGGCATGATAAACACATATTAGATACATATATTTGATGACAGTATAAAACAAAGTCGTTATCTATCAAACACTTTCAATAATGTGAGTCCGCACAATCAAATCACGTTACATTATTTCATCAGATTCTTTCGTCGGTCCCTACGTTTAGAATCTAACATGATGAGTACTCGCCTGACCAGATTCAATTATTTCTGAATTGATTACTATGTCTAAGCTGCGGTTTCCATCTCCGCAGATTCTCCTCATAAAATTACGAGGTTTGATGTACCTGCACCTACCTACAAATAAGAGCATGACGATTGACTGTTTACTCGCAAGATACTATAAGATATTTGCATCATAATATCTATGATATCTCTGATTTATTTTAAAGCGAACGAAAAAAGGTAAAGTTTCTTTTTCAAAGGAGATTTTAGGATGTGACACAAATACCTAAGTATTCAGGTAAAGTCAATCTTAATAATTTTATAAGCTGCTTAGATTAGATTTGACCTTATTAATAATATTTAGGAATACATATATCACAGATTTAAAATTATCAATGATGAAAAAACAGCTGTTAAAATTGTAAATCACATCCTGTAGTATGTACCAAAAACAAGCTTTAGTAAGTTTGTTTGTATATTAATTGTATATATTTGTTTGAAAGCCTCTGGAACTGCCACTCGGCGCGGATTTGTAAAAACATTTTTGTATGATAGCCCTATTTATGAGAGAAAATATAGGAATATTTTTATAATTCTTGAAAAAATAAGAAGATTTAGGTATCCGAGACGAACCAAGGGCGGGTTACAAGTAGTACCTATAAATACATAGAAAAAAGTACACAACATACATTGTAATCGCATGTAATTGCAAAGCGCATTAATACAAAAACTTAGATACTATTTGGCATTAGTTTTCATAACATACATCGTAGAACCGGGGGCGGAGACTGAATGTTATATTTTAAGCAATGTAAACGTCAAGGTATCCATCTCGTAACTGCAATTCCGCTAAATCGAATTACAGCCAGCCACGTCTGTGCCACGTCTGGATACTCTGGATCCGGGAAGATGAGTGTCCGCGTGACCAGATTCAATTACTGCAGAATTGATTACCATCTGTCTAAGCTGCGGTCTGCATCTTCGCATGTATGTAGGTACTCGTAATAATTACGATCGGTGTAATAATTTTGTCTAGGTATGCTACATAGGACATCAATGTAGGAATAGAGTTTAGGGGGATTGAATAACGTGAATTGGTGTCTAAAGTATGTAATAAAACGATAAAATATATAAAAAAAATGGTTGTCTGTAAAGTCGGTTTACGGACGGTAGTTTAACGTGACAACGTCATGACAAAGCTCCGCTTCGCCCCGCCCCGCCCCGCTCCGCTCCGCCTCGCCCCGCCCCGCTCCACTCCACTCAACTAAGATCGCCTACGGCTCGCGTACGGCATCGGCTACGATACGCTGATCGTAGCCGATAGTGCCTCTCTCTCGCTTTTGCCGCTCTCTCGCTCGCGGAACGCTAAATTTTTTTATAGATGCGCCCGGCGCTCATAGTCTAATGCCGATAATTTTTGAAACGAAAAAAAATTATAGTAGAATGAAACCTATTGCAAAAGGAAGAGAATATAACGAAGATTATAGGAAAAATAAATTACGGGCGATCTGAGGTCGGGAAGGGGGGGGAGGGGGGGTTTAAGGGAAAAAAATGGTTTATCTCGATTTCCGGAAAAACTACAAGTCCTATTGAAAAAAGTTGAATGGCAAAGTTATAGGCAATAAAAAGATCTACAACTTTTGTATTTACACTCTTTTACATAACCTCAAAATGTATGTGAAAAATTCAAAAAACCACGTTTTTGGTTTTTTATTTTTATCTTTTACAAAAAATATTTTTTTTTCACGAAATTTGGTGAAAACTTACCTTTGTATGTCCTTAACATACTGTAATTTTTTTGATTCAAAAAAATATTTTTTTCCACCTTATTTTGACCTTAAATCAAAAAAACAACCTTATTTTCAGTCGAAAAATCTCACGTCAAAATATCTGATTTCTTTTAAAAATCGGTAGTCCTCTTATTCGTTGAAATCTCTACTTTCTAATGGTATATAAAAACCTATACACTACTATGGTAAATGTTCTCAGAAAATGCAATGAAACGACTACTATTTTCGCATGTTTTTTGCCATCTCATATGCAATCAATGAAATCCGAAATTTTTTTGCGAAAATCTCTACTTTCTAATGGTATATAAAAACCTATACACTAATATGGTAAATGTTCTCAGAAAATGCAATGAAAAGACTACTATTTTCGCATGTTTTTTGCAATCTTATATGCAATCAATGGAATCCGAATTCTTTTTGCGAAAATAGTTGTCGTTTCATTGCATTTTCTGAGAATATTTACCATAGTAGTGTATAAGTTTTTATATACCATTAGAAAGTAGAGATTCCAACGAACAAGAGGATTACCGACTTTTAAAAAAAATCTGATATTTTGATGTGAGATTTTTCGACTGAAAATAAGGTTGTTTTTTTGATTTAAGGTCAAAATAAGGTGGAAAAAAATATTTTTTTGAATCAAAAAAATTACAGTATGTTAAGGACATACAAAGGTAAGTTTTCACCAAATTTCGTGAAAAAAAAATATTTTTTGTAAAAGATAAAAATAAAAAACCAAAAACGTGGTTTTTTGAATTTTTCACATACATTTTGAGGTTATTGAAAAGAGTGTAAATACAAAAGTTGTAGATCTTTTTATTGCCTACAACTTTGCCATTCAACTTTTTTCAATAGGACTTGTAGTTTTTCCGGAAATCGAGATAAACCATTTTTTTCCCTTAAACCCCCCCTCCCCCCCCTTCCCGACCTCAGATCGCCCGTAATTTATTTTTCCTATAATCTTCGTTATATTCTCTTCCTTTTGCAATAGGTTTCATTCTACTATAATTTTCTTCCACTTTTAACCGTTTTTAGAGCTATCGGCACTGGGCTATCATCGTTTTAATAGACGTTATCACGTCAAAAATTAGAGCACCTACATTAATGACCGATGTGTATTAATTTTCTCAAATTATACTTATTTCAGTACGTTTCTCTGAGGTTTATTTAGAACTGCAACCGCAGCCCACACGGATTAAGTAGTACGTAACAATATATCGATAACTTAGTGCGAACACACAATTAATTTAATTAATTAATACACAATTTGTTTAGATTCCTATTATCTTTTGTAACGAAAATTGCTTATTTAACAGCAATTTAATAAACAGTAAAAATTTTACATTCAATAATTGAAGAAGACACAATATTCAGACACAATAATAATAAAACTTACTTTTACAAAAGGTTTCAAAAGAAACCTTGGAATAATAAAAATATTATTCTAGGTTCCTTGCATCCCAAAGAAACGAGTTATGACATAAGACGATTAAGACGACGTAAATACATACTTAAATACACCATTCAGTAGAAAATATTACTCTAAGTTCTCTCGTGTTAAATGCATTTAAAATTCATTAGCAAAATGAGTAACAGCATGATTAATCCGTGCAAACGCCAACTAACAAGCGTATCTAAGTTTGAGCATTTGCTTGGCGCCAGGGGGATCTTGCACATGATTTATTCGGAGCCTCCACTCGTGAAAACTTTGTTTCAGGTGCTTACCTGTCCATCCAAAACTCTGGGGTTCAATAAAACTCTAGACGTCGCCGAAGTGAAGCCATCACCCGCAGGGCGGGATGCATAAATTATTTAGCGGAGCAATACGCCGCTTGTTTGCATGCGGATTATCATATTAAACGGATATCAGGGCAGACGACCGTCTGTCCGATACAAATGCAAACAATATCATGCAACATTTATGAAGGTAAACATTGGCCACGATACTGAAAAGCCGCGGCCGCTGCCGCTGTCACACAGTCTCTGTGAGTCTTTAAATTTTGAAAATATCGTTTTTCATAACAAACGAGCCGTCAAGCCTCCCGATGTTGTTGCTGTGTGGACATGACAAAGGAGAAAAAGAAAAAAGAAGCTTTATCAAAAAAAAGAAACAGGTCACCTCTTCCTTCTCGCTTGTTAATTGAACCTTAAGGAAAGCCGAAATGAGTTAAAAATATTTAACAGCTCATTTTAACAGGACTTCAAAATACTGACATTTTCCCGTGAAAACAAATTCCTTTGTGCCTGCACATAGAAGTGTGTCTGTCTACGTTGTCTGTGAGAATTCACGTCTTCAAAAGTGTCACTCGCAGCTGATTCATTTATGTAATGGGCTTCCGGTTCCATTTGCCAAATTAGACAATACGTAATGTTAATTAAAGACTTCCACATAGTAATTTCACGTATAATACTCGTATGACAATGTGACGACAAAACGAGAATTTAGTTGTTCTCTCTGTTTGTTGTTGCAAACAAACGTGCAAGAGCACGCGATACTTACTTGCTACTTGTAGAAGTTACAAACAAATCTTAACTTAAAAACTTCAATATTAATTGCTTTATATAATTACTTTAAAATCGGTTAAGCACAAAACGGATTCGAGGAGTATGTTTGTTGTAATGCAAATGTTACTTAGTTTTTCCGTTTACTTTAGGAAGTTAACGACTCAGTGTTTGAACTGTTATCTACAAAACTTAATACGGAGCTATTGTAATTTAAAACTTGGTGGTAGAGGCATTTAATATAGTATTGCTAATTAGGAGGTTGGACATAAGTAAGACAATGCAAGTTGTTAAAATAGATCAGCATCTCGATAGATAGACTAGGTATTAATAAAATAGATAGATAGATAATTAATAAAACATGGCATTTTCGTTTAAGCATGAAACAAAAATAACCCTAATTTATCTTGGTCATAGTAGTCGTAGTTAGATGATAAGCTGTAACTACATTGACAAAAGATATGAAACAATTATAATTATAATGTAAACAACGATGTTATAGTAATATATTGTGAAGCTTATTAACCTTATATTTCTCAAAATCTTAATGCACCATTCTGTAATAATCATATCTCCATTACCCATGAAAACGGGAAAATAGTACAAGTAAATATAATTACAGTTAGTTACACCTTGTGAAATTTAATTACTGATTGAGCAGGTATTCGAGCGAGCTTTCAAAATGTAGGCACGCGTCACCAGAGCGCCGCAGCAATTTAATCAACTCCAGTGTTGAAAGCCGTGATAAATCTTAAACATTTCGACGACCTATTATTTTATCTTACTCACTACTATTTAATTACTGAATGAAATATTAAACATATATTGAATTATAGTTTCAAGTTATCAAAATACTTTGGACACTTTGCAAGATTGCATGATGGTGTGGAGAAATTGATTGCGGCAGACAGAATTTGGAACAAAAAAGTTTGCACCGTAGCCCCAAAGACGGTCAGACAAATTATTTAAACATCTGAAGATATCACCTGGCGCCAAAGATGGAGACATGCGTGATGCGACTTAAAGTCTCAGCAGCAGAATCACATTCCTCAATAATGAAACAAGATTGGCACGACCACGACTGAAGAAAAACAAACAGATTTAATGTATACTCGTAGTGTATTACAATACTGTAATGTTGTGAAAAACTCTATTATTTAATAAAGTAAGTTAGGAAGGATATTTTAATGCAACTGGTATTCACCCAGTTACATATAATAGATCGTGGTCACGGTGCCACTACGGTGGCGAGGAGAAAATCTTGACATCCATGTCGGGTCGAAATATCGGTATCATAAAATACTCATCGTGAGTACCCGTTGAGGCGCTCATAGCCCGACGGCTTGCGTCGTTCCGATGTGATCGACAAAGTTAAGCAACATCGGGCGCGGTCGGTAGTTGGATGGGTGACCGCTAGTGGCAAAAATTTCTTGAGCGTTTCCGTGCTTCGGAAGGCACGTAAAGCCGTCGGTCCCGGTTGTATCATAAGATAACAGTCGTTAAGCCATGTCGGAGGCCCTGGGGCGGTTTGCAAACTTCCGACACTCGGGTTGGCCACTAACCCCTCCACCAATCTGCACTGGAGCAGCGTGGTGGAGTATGCTCTAGGCCTCCTCAAAAAGGAGAGACCCGTGCCCAGTAGTGGGCCATTAATGGGTTGAAGGCAGGCAGAGTACCTACCCGTTGCATTAAAATGTTTGTGACGAATTGGCGAAGAAAATTGTGCGCTCAATAAGCAAGTAGGTATGACATAAACGATAAATATTGTTGGATGGAATTTGATATTGCTTCGTATACGTATTTTATTTTCTACATTACCGCCTACAAGCTAATCCCTACGGCAATGTAGTACACACAATAAAATACCCGTATAATTTGGAAGCCCCTAAAAAAACAAACCCTGGTAAAATAACTCGGGGCCATGTTTACGCAACCTTTTTAGAAAGAGATCCAATAGATACCTAGATACTGAATTATCATGTTTTTAGGGTTCCGTACGAAAAAACGAAAAACGGAACCCTTATACGATCACTCGTGTGTCTGGGCGACCGCCGCGGCGCCGTTCACAGCCAATGTACTCCGAAACTACTGGACCAAATGGTACTCATGTACTTTTTTGTGACCCAAAGACGGATGTATAAATTAATCAACTGAATTTTGAAAAAAAAAATTATTAACGAAATGAAAATTGAACATAACGGAAAAATAACGGTAAATACATAATCAACCTACGGAACCCTCTCCAAGCGAGTTTAACTCGCACTTGTCAAGTTTAATATTTATTCAATTTAAATAACAAATGCGTAGTTCGATATTGAATAATTTTAGGGAATGTCTTCATTAAACGTAGGTTCAAAGCTACAATACTCTTCTCTTACCAGACTGTCAAGGAAGGGTTATATTTTCGCGCGTATGTATGTGTGTATTTATACATGTAATATTCTTTATTACCTTCCAAACCGCTGGACCAATTTATGTAATTAGGATATCGTTAGATTCGTCTTGATAACCCAAGTGTTCTTAGATAGGTGTTCTTAAATATGGTGGCTGTGAGATGCCATTGTTTGAAGTATCAAAAAATAAAAATAAACCGAATAATGCAATATGGTTATCAAATCAAAGAGCTCAACATAAGGTTTTCAAAAAGGTGTATCATGATAGCTTTTTTGATAGCGGGCGGGTATTTTTTTAATTACATTTTTATATTCTCAATTCGTAGAACATACTGTAGAAATATTGTGTGTATACGTATACATAGGTGCAAAATATATAATACGGAAAATATAGTTTGAAAGATTTAGTACGAATAGGATTACACTCCAAATGCAGAAACCAGGAGATTACATATACCATTAGTCTACATATTTCTAATTTTGTAAATAACCATAGGTAGTTGTAGGGGAAGTAGGGGCATGACGGGGTCGCGAGGTAAGACGGGGTACGCAAATATACAAGAAACTAGACGTTTGTGAATAGAAAGCAATAAGCCAATAGGAAGCCTCATTCGACCAAAGGTCAGTGCCGGAGAAACTATGAGTGGGATTGCAAGCGTCTTTTGTTTACAAACGGAAAACTGTTTTAACGTGACGTCGATCTAATTTTGAGTGAGGACAAACGTCATAATTTTAAGGTAATTATGAGCCCCCCATTTATGTTTTTGTCATTTTTGTTTATTAATGTTGTTTATTTTAATATGCTATGTTGTTTCTATGAATCAGTGAAACATTTTATTGGTGAAAATTTTTTTTGGTCAAAGTTATCTTTTGAGGTAAGATGGGGTATTGGGTGTGGGGTATGATGGGGCATTGGGGCAAAATGGGGTCTTAGGTCTGGGTTCATTTAAATTTTAAAATAAATAATATTGGTTTATTATTTTTAGGTAATATCATGGTACGTACTTACAAGAAAAAACAAAACAGGAGAGTGGTCGACAGATGCTATGAAAATAGCTATAGATAAAGTTTTAAGCAAAGTGGTGGGATACAAAAAACTGCTTCTGCATATACAGTGCCTCAGACTACTTTAGAACGATATGTTAAGAAAATGAAGGAAAGCGGTGAAGTTACTATTGGTTTACCTTTAGACCCGAAAAAACTATATTTACACCTAAAGAAGAAGACGAAATAGAAGCATATCTGAAATATTAAAAAAAAACGACTTTTTGGACTAAAAACTATCGAACTGAGGCGTCTAGCATATCAGTTGGCAGTTAAAAATAGAAAGGCACACAATTTTAATACTGATAAGGAAATGGCAGGCATTGATTGGCCCAAAAGTTTTTTATAATATGCCCCAATTTCATTACCCCATCATACCCCGTAGTATGGGGCAAGATGGTTTTTCATAATGTTTCTAATAATGATTAAATATTAAAAAATGTGAAAGTTAACTTTCCAAAGACTGTACCAAATCATAGCTAGATTAATGACATAACGTGCCATAAATTAATAACAATAATAAACATAGTGATTATGCTGTATTTTTGTTATTTCCCTTAGCTACCCCATCATGCCCCCCTTTCCCCTATCTACCAATATTGAGAAAGTCATAATTTGGAAGATAGATAGTATAAAAACTCATTTTATATATAATTAATTGGATACATGAACCAATGCAGTATTTATCCATACTAATATTATAAATGCGAAAGTGTGTTTGTTTGTTTGTTTGTTTGTTTGTTTGTCCGTGATTCACGTCGTAAAGGAGCGATGTTATGGTAAGATTTTTTGTGTGGAGATAGGTAGGAGGCTGGAGAGTAACGTAGGCTACTTTTTACCGCAGTAAAACAACTCATTCCCATGGAAAGATCCATTATGATGCGTATTTGTCCATACTTCTATACTTCCATATCCATCCATACTATCCATACTTCCAAACTTCCATACTTAATATTATAAATGCGACTAGCTATTACCCGCGGCTTCGCCCGCGTGTTCAAAGGGAAGTAACAATGAGTTGTTTAACATGCATGACTCTTTCCTAGATATCATAACATAATAATTAATAATAATATTAATTCATAAATAAGTAACAGATCCAAAATTTAAAAGATACTAAGAGGAACCAACTGTAAAACCTATGACCCTCCTCGACCTTCCAACTATAAATATATATAACTTCCAACTATAAATATGGAAATTCATACATATATGATATTATTATTATCTATAATCCCACCTGATGGTAAGTGGCGATGTAGTCTTGGATGGTCATATACTTACTTTTGATATACTTTATATTTACAGTTGGAAGGTCGAGGAGGGTCATAGGTTTTACAGTTGGTTCCTCTTAGTATCTTTTAAATTTTGGATCGGTCACTTATTTATGAATTATTATTAGTATGTTATTTTATCTAGGAATAAATCATGCATGTTAAAAAACTCATTGTTACTTCCCTTTGAACACGCGGGCGAAGCCGCGGGTAATATCTAGTTACTTATAAATTATTATGTGGAGATTAATATCTCATTACATTATTCTCATATTTGCCCATAACTTTGTTGAAGGCGCTCGGCGTCAAATACAACTAACAACATCACTACCTCTCCATTTCTTCCAAGAGATATGAAATACATCAACCAGTTTCAGGTTTGATCCCCAGCTTAATATTTATATTTACTTTATTATTGTTTGTTCTTGTCGTCATCCCATTAATGGCCCACTACTGAGCACGAGCCTCTCATTAAACGTTGCTCTCGAGTGTTAGGCTTTAGGCTGACATGAAAACTTCGTCACTTGGGTTGGTCACTAACCCCTCCAGGTAAGGTTAGTTAGGGACCAATAACCATGTTACGGAGTGGCCTAGAAAGGAACCCTTAAATTAATCCTATCGAACATATATTATGGGACACGCTTAAAAGTTGAGTCAAGGCTCTGGCCTTATACCCCAGAAACACTACAAGAATTTAAAGTTTCTATCTGAGAAGTGCGACAGTACTCCACCAGAGTTCATCGTAACATTCATTGGATCTACGAAAAACCTGATGCAAGTTGCAATCAGGGCAAGGAGTGGCAATACGTGCTATTGAATCAAGTTTGTTTGCTTTTTTTACATGGAAATTTATATCAACATGCTCTTATTGTTTTTAAAACCAGTGATTAAAAGTTTATGTGAATTTAACCACTTGTAGTTTTAAGCCTGTAAAGTTGATAAATTAATTTTCAGTTCCAGGTAATATGGTAATTAAAATAACATTTTCGATTTTCAAAATAAGATGTTTCAAAGAGTTTTTTAGAACACAGTTTAGTTCAATGTCTTACACATAAGTAATCATATCAATACAATACTATAGTTCCATAGTTATATTGCATTGTATTGATAATGTAAGAATTAATATAGGTTAACATCAGTAAGAATTTCAATAAGAATATTATTCTATAGTTAAGAAGTAGGTAAATCATTAAAAAAAGTTATCACCGCTTAAACTACTTGCTCCTTTTCAATTATCTTAAGCTGCAGACCAGTTACAAATTACAATCTAAATTCGTAGTGAGCTGAAAGTTCTAAAACAATTTAAAGCGATTTAGGATGTAGGGGATAGTTAAACGTATAATTAAGTAGTTACCTACAAATCCAAATCAAGCACAAAAGTTAAGGAGAAGGAAAAGTTTTCCAGATTGAATTTAGCAAGAACACGATGTTCGTACCGTTGGAATTTTTGCACCTGACAGGACTTACAAACTGTATTGACTAGCCATCCGTTGCGTTCACTTAGGATTAGAACATTATTTCGCTTCTATTTGAAAGATGTTTAAATTCTATAGATGAAAGTTAAAATTATGAATTTCAGTTTGTAAATTCTTTGATAGCTGGAATATTCCTTTAATATAGAGGCGTGAACGTACGTCGTAAAACCGTTGATCAGATTTAAGAAATCTACTTCATTCAACCATATGCGGTAGAAGAAAAAACAATACAAAATAAATTTTTATTGCAGAAAAGTGATATGATATAAAATTCGTCTAGCGAGTTCGACGGCTTTTTTCTTGGATCCTAAATCCCGAGCTCATACAACTTTCTTTCTTTCTTTTTCTTCTCTCTTTCTTGGCCAGCAACGCATTAGGGATGCATTTGGTGTTGCTGATATCCATGGGCGACGATAGCCACTTACCATCAGGTGGATCGTCAGCTCGTTTGCCGGCTATTTCCATAAAAAAATCTTCTTAATTAATTCATGCTAAATAAAGGTATGAATGCTATGAATGTCAGGTGTGTATTATTAAAACAGTAAGAACAAATCAAGCAAAAGTGTTGAGCGCTGCAGAGGAAAAACGTTGTGTACATTGAATTTAGCCAGATTTACTGTACAGTCGTGTCGACTGAATTTTTGCACCTATAGGACTTACAAACTATATTGACTTCGGCGCTGCCAACTCCCATCCGTCGAGTCGGCTTTGAATAAAACATTGTTCTTGTTCCGAGATTTCTAATATTGAATTGTTTCAAATATTCACTAAGAATTTAAAATGAAACAGGTACTCACAATATTTGTTTGTTTTTGACTCAGTCAAGATGGACATCACAGCGACACACTACGATTGAGATGGGAGGTTGAAAGGTTTATCTTGACAGACGAATGTTTGGTCACTATCACTAAAATAGTGGAGAGATTCTCCAGCTCTCGCAGTTTCACGTAAATAATAACTACAAACATAAAATATAAATACAATCATCGGTAATTTGTCGGTGTACCTACTCATGTACATTTGAAATATCAAGTATTCGTCAATGGTATAATTTTAAATCATATCTAATGTGATTATTGCTCGAGGTCCATATAAATTAGAAACCATTTTTTAAGCAAAATGCTCTAAAAGAAACAAAACACCCATTGTATGCTCATGATTTCCGGCAATTTACATAATTGTCACGTTACATAATTTTCCTTCGAAATATTATATCTATTATTCATGCTTCATTCCTTATTACATATCGATATCTCTTATTTCTTCTAGACATCCGTCTAAGTAGTAGAACGATCCGGGGCGTTCAGTTGAAGATACCGATTTAGCTAATTTATTTCCGAGTACTTGGAGACGCAAAAAGTTTGCCTCGTTAAGTAAAGAGACAACTGTAGTAAATCACGCTCGAACTCGACTCGTATCTGACATGATTACTATCTCCAAATTACGGCAAGGGTAGAGCGCTCTCAAAATATAGGACGTCATTACATCTGTCTTTATTTTCCTTATCTTTATACCGTTTTGTCAATTTATCCTATTAATTAGTGCTGAGTAAACAATTCATCAAAAAATATTTAGATGTAAATTCTGTTACCTTTGAGATATAGAGTGTAATGTACCTGGATTTATGAAAATGGATGGAAGAATAAATTGGATTACAGATTGTTTGTAAAATAAAATAAAATAACGGATATAATAAATAATTCTGAAAAGGTTTTAGTTGCCGAAATAAACGTAATACTTTGACTACAGTATATTTCAAAGTTTTGTAGAATAAAGCAATAGCAAATACGTTTATTTGCGAAGTCCTAGCTCAAGCAATGGAAATCGAATAAGCAAAAATCACCTAAGCGTAGAGTAATATCGCGCACGACGATACAGCCTTGGTTTGATTTTATAAATAAATAAATGTTTTGTGTAAAAATGTACACACTCAACACCCTTACAAATTCAAGAGCCGCTTCGTCCGAATTGGCAACATTTTACTTTTTATAACCCATTTAATTAAAAATGCCGTTGCCTTATTTTTTGCTTTGAATTTGACTCCGGAAATTTTAAACAAAAAACCTCATACTCCGGATTGACCATTATAACTAAATAAAATTTTGCTATATTAATAAAAGGGGCTATAACATATAATTTTCCTTTATTCTCGGATGAGATATTTTTTTGAGATTATTTTGTTTTCTTCTTGATTGCCGATGCGTCAGTGATGTTTATGGAGTAACAAAAGTCTTGGAACAGGTGTTACAGAAATCTTAAAGAGAAAAGAACTTCAAAGAAGCAGTCTTTCTTAAGATCCTTATATTAAGATTTGATTCTAAACTCGCATTCTGTTGAATGCGAATTAAATTATTGTTATTAACATGCATAGACTTTAAGAATTCATTTTAATAATATTCCTCTCTCGTTTTGCTTCGAACGAAATGGACATATAAACAAAACGCATGCAATTAAATGTTTACAAATAGTATACGCACTCGAATCGAATATTAACTAGGATTTTACAGATTTCAATTATTTTCACCACATTTGATATGGGTCTAAATTTGATTTTCCTAGTTTTAAATGAAAATAGTGTTATCGTTAGCTACCCACGTGTGCTTATGGATTGAAGGCTCTTTTTTTAAAAAATACTCAGATTTTTTCAAAATCAAGGAGGAATTTAGGAAAAAATTGTGCTAACATCGTGGTGAAGAAAAAAAATTGTGAAACGTATGGTAAGAAAGTTCTGGTTGATTAACTGGAATACTCAATCCGCTAACTTAAGAAAAACTCTTTGTCGATTTTATTTCTTACTTGTTTCTCTTTATAAATATTATAGATACGTTAAAAACCTGAATGTTATCTAAATAGTCTTGGTCACTTATTAATTCTGCAACACGGAGAAAAGACAAAAGCTCGGAACGTAGAGGTTTAATTTAGATTTACCTGGGAAACTTTGTATATTTGAGGCAAGCCGCCCGCGCCGCCAAGCTTTTCGTAAAAATACAAAATATTAATTTTACAATTTTTCCGCATATTTAAAAAACATTTTCATTTTTACAGTAGCTTTACATTCTTTTTGGGAAATGTTCTTTCTAATTTGCAACTTTATTTTCGCAGAATAAGCAAATTGCTAGAAACTTTGAGTTTTGTTTTAATAAACACAACATAAACCCATTAGTGGCATGAAATTGGGTAATGTATCTACCTATCTCACAAATTGTGCAGGTCACAACCTATTAAGCTTATGCATATTTTATTGCTGTTCTACATAATTTGTGGTTTGTTTACTTTCAAGATCTCAGTAATTAAGTCCTGTGCTTGTCAAAGAAACTATCAACCGACATGCAGTGCTGCAGTTAAGCAGCTTTATAAATGTATTTGTCTAACAAAGTCCTGAAGTTCAATAAATAACAAAAGAGAAGGTCCCGCGTAATCAAAGTAGTGCTGAGGTAACCTTCCGCTCTTTATGGTAATTCCTAAGTAGGTTTTCTTTTATATTAACTTTTTTTATCTTAATATAATGCAAAATGAAGTTTTTTGCTTCGCGTTGAATAGGCGGCCGGCTCATTGCAACCCGTAGATCGTATTGTCGACAGGGTGGCGAGGGCCATCCTAGTCACTCTTACCTCTTACCTCGTACCACCCACTTCTCCCTAGTGATTCCATTCGGTATGCGGTGTCGCAATTTTTATTGCTTCCCGCCTTACAAGGGATTTGAAAGCGTTTCATTGACAGTTTAGTGTTTACGTCACGAGAGACGATGAGACCAAAGCTTTTTGGCTTGAATCTTTAGTAATCTGGATAAGTCCATTACCGACAAATACGGTTTTATTGTACTAGTATTTAAGATAGCTTACTTGTATTAAATTGGTTAACGAGTAAATAAGGAGGACCACAAGAAGTCTCACGAAGTGTTTAATGAAGTGTTAATAATCGAATTCGTTAAGTCCTCTTCTATCTATGAACAACGCCCATTACTTCTGGCAAGAATACAGAACAGATATCAGTTTCTATCTATATCGGTGGGTAAATAAATTTTATTCTATACATCTAATGCTTGGGAGACATGAAAAAACATAAAAAACTTTAAAAAATCCCTATCATGATACACCTTTTTAATACCTCCAACAATGTTATCTCACAGCCACCATATTTGTTTTTTTAACGTCACCTAACTAAGAACACTTGGGTTATCAAGAATAATGTCTTAAAAAAATTATATGATGTGGTCCAGCGGTTTGGAAGATGTTAGGTAATAAATACCTAATATTACACGCTGTATGCGTGATACACATGAATACATGATACGCGCGAAAAACATGACCCTTCCTTGAAGCGTAATAATAACGACATCGTTTTTTGATATAAGTTACTGTAGAGACAAAAATGTATAAACAGAAGCAATGATAGTAGAAACGGCTTACAATCGACTTAAAATTAGAGACTGCTGAAATGATCGCGAGCGTGGCTACAAATAGTGTTGTACGATGACGGATCTTGTAAGATACGAGTAGTCGAGTAGGGGGAAGATCCCCGAGTATCGGACACTTAAAGAATTGGTAATAAAAATTAAACATGCTATCGTTTCATTTGTTTCTTAATTTTTAATAAATCTAAAATATATGACGCATCGACATTCGACATAAATTGAAATTAATAGTGCTAATTACTGCTGGTATCGCATCCATATACATAAGTTAAAAATTTTGTAAGACTTTCATTCGCCGTTTATTCTACTCAATGACGAAGCATATCCCCGTAACGGTGATAGAATATAAAATTAAATGCGTGCGTGAAATGTATTAACAAAATACCGACTTGAATAAATTAAATTATTTTTTAATTTTATAAATTTCAAATCGTATGAATGTTGAAATGAGCATTGTAGTCTGGCTCTTGGCGAGTCACGAAAGGAGAACCCCATCTTCCATAGAGACACCGGCCAATTTTCACGTCTGCTAGCAATGGCCAACTAGTTAATGAAATCCTAGAATTTCCACCTAAATATGGTTATGTCACACTCATCAATCAATCGTTTGTAATGAGGTAAAAATGCAGATGAGGCTCAGATTTAAATGTGTTTATCTAGTAAATAAGATGAATTTTTTGGTATATAGTTTACTCTTGTCTTGTCTTATGCCTACCACAGAACACATATAATTTGTGGCCGGAAATCGGGGTTCTCCTTTCGCTTTTGAACCCCGACCGCGGAAGACATTACGTGACAAATGAATGTTTGTTTCCCGGTTTAGATATAATGTAATGTGATTGAATGCCTTCAACACATGCGACGTAGTTTACACATTTGTGTTAACATTACCAATTGGCATTATCACCGACATATTCTACCGTGAAAGCATAGTTTCAGAATATTTACTTTTCAAACACGCTTCTTCCCAACTCGGCCGTCATTGAAAATTTGGTTTTAAAATTCAATTTATTATGATGGATTAATAAATTTACTTACACATTTTACGCAAATTGTCATTTATCACAAGACGGGTTATGAACGTCGTGCGTCGTATGCTGAATCGACTAAAAACCAGGTAAGCGGATATTACTATTTCGAAATTGCTTTTATTTTAATTTCGTATATGATCATGGAGCATCGTGACATCCCTACTGTAAATCCTCGGCAAATGCGGCTTTATTTCGTTCCGTCGCACCAATCAGAGCAATTAAAGAGTAGAGGGAAAAAAATGCTCTGTCCACGTGGGGAGGGAGGCAAGAGGATTTTAATTGTGCATCGACGTCATACAAAATGCATTGAAAATGATACAATGTTGGGGATAGCTATAACGGCTGCACTGGTAATTAATTGATCTCTATTCATGCATTGAATTTTTATTAGTCTCGTATAAAAGAGGGGCTAGTGACATTCACACGTGAGATATCATAATTTTTAAGAGTACCAAATGATATTTACCCGTGACTCCCGTGAGTCCGTTCGGTTTCGTGTGAACCACAAATATCATTAAGATTGTAAAGTCCAAGTCCATGCAGTAAGAACCTGTATTGAATTAACATTACTATTGTCTTATTGATCTAGCTCAGGAAGGAAATTCGCGTAATCTAATCCGCGGCGCTTCGCTGCATGGTGCGAACTTTTCAAATAAAACTTTACATCTCGAGTTTGTGACGAAATTCTTTGGCGTCGTTAACACTATTACACGTATTACTCAAACATTCTTCTTTTTGCTAGATTTTCTTTCTTTCTTTTAATCTCTCCATATAAGAGGTTACAACAGATGTCACCCATAATAATAGCAAAGTTAAGTGGCAGAATTGTTCTAAACGTCATCTTCTCGATACTCAAGAATATAGATTACAAGATAATATCTACCTATTAAGTTCTGGATATATTTCTAAACGAGTTCCCCAAAATACAGGCAGAAATATCGATTTAGGTTTGCTTTATTTAGATAATCGTTATTTTCTTCCAATGAACAGCCTAGGCCTGACCTAAATTATTGACCTAATTTAAATTTTGTATCCGATTTATTACAGCTTTGAGTTGCGCGTTGAAATTATTTACCATTCTGAGGAAATCATCGATTCCGGAGAAGTTGAACGATTTAAATTCCCGTTATCGAAGTCAAGAATTGCTGCTACAGTTGAACAGCGAAGTTTTCGAATAAAACTTGTCGCCTCGAGTTTGTGCCTCAACTATTTGACGCGGTGACTAACAAGTGCTCTGCACCTGCAGACCAAAGCCACATAAAGTTTCCCTTATCGTTACTCCGACAATGCTATTCAGTTCAATTCATTACGGGAAGAATACTGTTTACGTTTAGAAGCACTGCTACTGTCTACATATTCCCGTATATTTCTTTGTATACGTCCCCGCGAATATAAACTAACCGATAACGTCGAATATAGGCGGATGTCGCATGGGTCATAATATAGCAGAATTTTATGAGCACTTCCATATTTGGACGAGTACGTTAAGCAATCGGTTACAGTATATAGATTATGCTTGAATACGACGAAACACTTTGAGAAAAAACCGGGCAAGTGCGTGTAAGGCCATGCGCAATGTAGAGTTCCGAAGTATCATAGTAAGTTTATCGACTATTACTCATTAACTACTTATACTAACATTACCGTGATTATTTTTCGTGCAAATGCATCATATAACCTATTTTTGAGAATTTTTCCACTTGTCCAACTCCAACCATTTAGCCAGCTCGGGAGACACTTGACTCTCTAACCAAAATTAGCAGTTTAAACCCAAATATTTCGCAAACGGACCCCTAATTCTAAAAATGGTCTTAAAAGACCCATAATATTTTTGGAAGACCTTTTCAACGGTACCCCACATTATAGGGTACGCAACTCATAAAAAATTCATCCTCATGTTACCTGTAGAGGAAGTAACCAAAAATTTTTTTTATTCACTTTATTCTACGATTTTGGAGTTTTAATAAATATCCATTCCAAATTACAGCTTTCTAGTACGAAGGATCTCAGCGCTTTGCTTCGGACAGACTGACGGACATGATGAAACTATTAGGGTTCCGATTTTACTTCGGAACCCTAAAAAGGAGATAGTGCCTCGTCTTGGCACTGGCACTCCCATGCCCCTAGATAGACGAGGGAGTAGTAGTAGTACTAGACTTATTCGCGAAATTTCTGGTAGCTTACTACTGCTTACTGGTACTACATTTGTATCATGTAACATTCAACTCAAAAGGAACTGCTGTATTTTAGGAAAGTCTTTCTTGCATAGCTACATAGGTACCGATGCTACACATACAACATGAGCTATGAAGTTAGAGCTCCACATGATTCACATCTACAAATGTTGATCACATTTCGATTGTTAATACTCTAGCCATGTTTATTGCCTAAATTACCTTTTATTTCCAATCACGTCCTAATGGCAAGGCTTACGAAATACTTTTTGTGTATACGAGTATATACTATGTTCACAGTCAGTATGTATCCCTTCGCGATAATCCTTATTCTTATAAACCACGGCTTTTAGCTGCCTTTCTGTTTAACTCATAACCTGAGATATAATGCCCTTGAGAATTATAGTAAAGACGCAAAAGGGAATATTGTCGACCTCGAACGAAGATGGACTACCTACGATAGCCTTTTATGATTACAATGAACAATGTATATTTTTATGTACATATGTGTAAGTAACTTTAAATAAGTACAATCCACGAAATAATAATCATGATCACTAAATACCATAGACTCAATGACGAATAATGTAAGGAAAAGAAATATAAAAGAAAGTCAAATTCAGGTAATATGTTTCAAAGTAAAAAGTAATATAATAAACTTACTTAATAAATTTTTGGTTGTTTCTGTAGTTATTATTAAAGAAACTTCTAGTGAAGACGACAAGAATAAAATTTCCACGTCAAACTTACAAAACATTTTTTTACAATTTTTTAATGCAACCGAAGTTAATAACTTTGGTTACATGCTGGAGTAGAATTAGCAAATGCTTTTATTTCATGGCCTTTGCTTAGACCGTTCTGGTTGTACAACACTCCTTTTGTTTAGACAACTATTAATACTAGTATTACTAATACTTTTTGACAGGTAGTTGAAAAACTACAAAAAACAGTTTGCAAAGAGCTCAGTCCCATGAATTTTATAGGAGCTCTGACGCAATTTCGTCCGTGCTGTCGACCGTACATACAATGGGCTTCTAAATTGACTTTAGTTAGTGGCCACGTCAGTATTTGGCAACCAAATTAATTCGCTATCAAATACACGCCATCGACAGTTTACTTCCATCAGACGAATATGCAGTTACCTGCGATACTAAAATTATGGTGGACAACAAGGGTTTTGGTCGACGCGATGTATCGAACAAGCCGCGAAATAACAAGAGATGATGATACGATACAACGAGCATGCCTTAGAAATCTGTAACATCAGGATTCAATCACAGTTTATGTAATATGTTTAATTCTAAATTAACTTTTACTATTTACTGCGTGTTTTTCGGTATATTCTTGTCTATCTTTAATATTTTTCAAGCAAAGTAGTAAAACTTTTAAAATATCAAAAATATTTTAAAAGTTTTTTACTGTTACCTTTTGTAAAATAATTTTCAATCGATGTGAGTTTAATACCAATCGCAGTACTTAATTACGTGTGCAGAAAATTTCTGGATTATTCAAACATGGCGCAGAATAAATAGCAAGCAGCTAATCGAGCGTGGGCGAATGCCCGAAAAACAAAGCGTTGCTTGCCTTCGGAGCATTCAACGGGAAAATAAACCCAAGACATTGTAACCCGCGTTGCGTATCGCAAATGAACTGGAAACCTTGAATTACGATTGAAGTCACCTGCTTCTTCGAACAAATGCCTAAAAAATTACTTTCGGTTAGGAAATCTAGGAAAACCTTTCGTTTTTTTCTCATTTTGGAAGGATATAGATTATGCGGGGAAACTATGTAATTAGGTAAGTATGTCTAATACGTAATATGTTTGAATGCAAAATATTTGACATAACAAACCTTATAGATGAGTGAGCAAATTCATTAAAAACAGGCACCTAACTTAAATACGTGAACCGAATAGATGCGAGACTGATATTTTACCCTTTATCCCCTGGGTCTAACATGAGCGTAAATAAGGTACCTAAACTATTTTAGTACAACAAATTTTTAAATAATTCTTATTATTTTTACATAGCAGCAATATAAATTTATAGACCTAACGAAATTAACTCTAAACCCAAAATGTATTTTCATTTACTGTAAAATGCTTAAAAGTTGTCTTTATGCTCATAGTTAAAGTGGATCATTTTCAAAGCGTTATGAAATCAGGCGATGAGATTTTATTGTAAAACAAATAGTAAAGTAAAACATTGTACAATATTTCATCAGTTTTGAAACACTTTAAATTAAAGCATTAGTTGCTCGGCCTAACTATACTCTATACACATTACCTATTACTTCGGGCGTGACTTATGTAAGGAAGGCAAGGATTACACTTAGGTCTAGTGGCGTCTTTTGAACCCTCGCATAATGGTTTTACCAGAGATATTAATTGCCTCCTTTCAAAAACAAATTTAATTAAACCCGCTTTCACTCAGATAATGTTCCGTTATTAATAAACACGACGACGCACAAAGACGTATTATAAACAAACATACGTGCACATAATGGCTACCTTTATAAGCTCCGGTGCGAAAATTAAACGTAGGTGTAGACTACAATTCAATTAAAAGCATTTTGGGTTCCAGTCGTAAATGAATGTTGATTAATACAATAAATACTTAACTTATACTGGATGTTCCGCATGTTATGAACCAATGCAATGGGATGTGGGTGATACAGGAGCTCAAACTGCATCGGAATCACATCGTCAAAGGTACCAGTAAAGGGCCAGTAGTTTAGAAGATACGAGTATAAAATTTTTTAGTCTTATCTCAGAAGGCATAATAGACCTACTATACTACTTATAATAGTAGTTTTATTTTGAAATTGTCATACCATGAACGTAAAATTTTAAATTTAATTTTATATAAGTACATACATTATAGTCACTAAAATAACCTTGGTTGTTTATTCATAGACCAACGGGTCACCGGTTCATAAAGCAAATATAGACGCATGAAGACATTTGCCGGTTGACCTCTTAATACTATCTTCCATACTATAATAGTAATGGAAAATCTTTTTTTATACCATGAGGCTTCCAGCTTTCCAGAACCTTTTTAGGTTTGGGATGTAAGGTTTATTTCGGTTGCTACATCAATGAGTCCAAGTTCAATTTCAGAATTTCTTCTAATCAGGAATGAACCAGTGATGTCGTTTCCTTTGACTTTTCCTCGAGTCAGCAAGCACCATACCACTTACCAGATGGGTCGCCTTCTCGTCGAAATACGTACATAAAAATGTATATCTATACTAATATTATAAAGAGGAAAGATTTGATTGTTTGCATTGAATAGGCTCCGAAAATTCTTTCACTGTCGGGAAGCTACACTATGCCCGGGTGGCATAGGCTATATTATATTTTCAAAAAATTAGGAATCCCTGGAAAATTAGGAAAATTAGGAAGCAAAGCGAGAGCGGTTACTCGTACATAATAAATAGAAAATAATCGAACATAATTGTACATACTATGGTATAGTAAGTACGTAATACGCTACGATATAAAAAGGCGGGCTGGATTTCAAGACCCATTTAGCAGATCTGTGCGCCGGACAGAGATTAACGTGTACCTTGTTTCATTAATTTTTTGTAACTCAAACCGTCAAACATATTGAACATTTTGGGAGTGAATTAGTGCAAAAAGATTATGTTGTCTACGTATTTAGGATACTTTAATATAATATGTGAAAGCATGGATTTTTGTTACTACAAAAACTATTGAACGGATTTTTGTGAAAAGCACTCTACACTCGTACTTATTTACACTTACTTACTTATCATAAATATCCCGGAAAACTTGGGCAAAGTCGCTGACCGAGTGCTAGTGTCTAAAAATCTTTTCTATTACGTAAATTAGGTTTGACGTGGCCACGCCATGCTCTATGGTGACCTAATCCATCTGTAATTCAAAGCCGGAACGATGTTTTTATTAGTATGTTTATTCCAAGAGACTCCAACTCGCTATAAGCAATTGATTGTGAAATCTCTATAACTCAACAATCCAGGAAGCAATTCTAAAATTCCAGTAACAGGGAAGGGAAAAACAGTTTTAAGTGTCTCTTTGGCGCTCTCTGGCAGGTTTCATTGATTGTTTTAAGTGAATTTTCCAATATTACCATTTAGTAGAAGGCACTCGGACTGAAAGCGTTAATTAACTTTAAATTTCATTGGTTCTGTAGATGTACTGGATGATTTTATGTTCATTTATTGTGTTGCTATTATTATTTTTGGTATAATTTTGATATTATTAGTATACCTGTCCATGTTAGAAAAAAAGTTGTAATATTAAATGTACTTTACACATATTGAAGACTTGATATAGACGTTGTTCATAAGAGTATTTTTCTTTTAGGATTAATTTACATCATCAGATTCCCGTTTTTAGTGTTCCGTAAACATTCCAATAAAAGAGTAGATACACAGGAATAATTAATGTACTAAGGAATAATTATATTCTCTGTAAACTAATTAAATCGAAATTGAGATGACTATATCAGCGACGAAAATATTTTCTGTAATAACTAGTAGCTGAAAGATGAATAAATTATTTTACTAGCTTTATTAAATTAATATTATAAACTTACCTAAGTTACGTAATTAAATTATATGAATTCGTCAATTTACACCATATTGCTGTTTGTAACTTTTAAACTTCAGCGTTTTGTAAGACTTAAATAAAAATTAGCCCTGTCTACCACCCGTTTTCTATTTAGTGAGTTCTAATAGATTTTTGTCCCTATATTATAATTTGCAGAGAGCTTATTAATCTTTAATAAACTGAATCTTTCAGAGGTTAAAATGAAAACATAACTTATTGAATGTGGCCTTTGTATTTTTTCATTCATCATCCAAAATTTAAGAAGAATCTCGAATTTTAATGAAAACTTTGTAAGGAAGGGAAATACACGAAAATTGATTGACCACTATGGACAGGTAGGACTCTTATAATCCTTAAAAATTGCCCTCCTATACCCGCACCTGGTAGTTATAAGATACCATCTTCGCGGGAGCATAAACGACCTCTATTATTTTTAGCTTAGACCCCAAAAATCCCAAAATGATAAGTTATACAACCATAAGTTTTTATACTTTCGAAGTACAAATCAAAAGTCCATCTTTTTTCACTTAAAAGGTTTCACCCAAAAAACTATGGCAATCTAGTACCCTTTTCACCAGACGCTATCATCAGTCACTAAAGTATAGTTGTCGCTGCGCTTACCGTCTGAGCACCCCAAGCGTACTATCTGGCACGTCTTCGCATCTCTATCAGAACATCGGATTTGAATACAAAACGATACGACCATGTCCAATGGATACATAGGAGTCAAATTTCCAATGGACATATAGGATTCAAAAGTCCCTCATTTACTTTATTGAGTCTTATACTTAAGAATTATGATAGTATTAAGCGCCCCTATTTATTTTATTTATTTTTATTTTTCTTTATTTGGGAAACATACAGTGTCTTATATCTATAATAGTAACACATGATATTATCTTTTACACCATTTATGAGTTTCCCCATATATAAATCTAATTTTGTTTGCTTCTTACAACACAAAAAATAAAAATAAAATATGGATACAAAACCGAATTTTTAAACAAATATATTCGTGTTTAAGCTACATAATTGAAATTCTTTCGGCGGAAAACCTTTGTTTGGAAAACAAAAACTTGCTATGGGTTTAAGATTTTTTTAGACTAACCAAGAAGGAAGAAAGAAAGAAGAAGATTCTTAACATAGATTTCATTACAAGGCGATTTTATACTAGACTTGAAGTGACTTGAACTGACTTCTCGATTACTAATTTAATGTATTGTAAATTATTTTAGGCACATAAAACAAGGCAGTATTTTGTTTTTGAAATATTAGCATTGTGTATTCAAGACGAGCAAATATTGAGAAATAACAAAATTTCAGAAATAACAGAGCTTAATTATATATCAGTACTTAAAACTATGCAGCGTCGGCTTTAATTCCACGGGTTAACATCAAATTCCACCAGACTTTTTATTATTTCTGTTGTCATTTATTTAATAGCGGCTGGAAAACTGCACAACAACAAATTCGACGAGACAATACAAGCGATAAGTATTACCTACCATAAAATACCTCGTTGTTTCAATTTAACATTTCAGATTTCATTTTACTGAAAACAAAGTTTGGAGTTCAGCAGACGACAAATCATTTTAACGCCAGACGATAAGACATTTCGAAATGGTTTACAAAAGTTAAATGAAGTGTGATATCGCATACATTAATTTCGAAATGAGTTAAACTGTAAAAAAAATATTAATTTAATCATAAATAGCAATAGCATCAAATTTTCAAATATTTTGGCGAGTTTGATGAGTGTTGACTAATTCATTAATTGCAGCAACTTTAAGTATTGAAGTTTATAAATTAGGATAATATTTTGACGTGAAACATTCATAAAGGTGGACACTCACGGTCATTCCATCGCGTCAAATGGCGTGATATACAGCCAAAATTTGATCGTGAATGTGAAAAACTGATGGCGTGATTTAAAAAATTTGTATGTCCAATCGCGCCATTTTGACATATGTCGTTTGGCGTGGCTCCAAAAATGACGCGATGGAATGACCGTGAGTGACCACCATAAGATATCTAAAAGTTGAAAGATAAGGACAACATAATAAAATCTGTGAAAACTGTAACATTTTTGTTATTATTAAAACGAATGAACTGAACACTGTATTAAAATAAAAGTGTCATTTTCATTCTCGTAAGTACATTACGTACATTAAGTTATATGTGAAGTTTAATTTAAGTTTAATTTCAACAAAGGCTGTCAGCCATCACTTTAATAATTACCCTGTATGGCTTATTCTTCATTTAATTGATTCGTTGTTCATAATTAATCAAGTCGAAAATAATTATAAGTAAATGTGAACATATGAAAAATGAATAACGATAATGCTGTTAACAGCATACATAATAAGTGTTTCTCTGGCGTGACACATTTATTGCTGTAAAATTAATTACGTATGATTTATCAAATTGCCTTGGGTGTATAAATGCAAATTTGTCAATATCACCCTTTTTATACAGTCAGTCACCAACAAGTAATCGTGTTCCGGCTGGGAGCTTGATAGCCAGTACCTTTGCTCTTCTTTCTTGGTCTATAATCTAAGGTTGTACCTTTGGTGTCACTGATGCCCACGAAATATTGTGACCACTAATTTATAATGACGTAGCTCCAATGTCGGCTATACATATGCTATATATTATATTTACAAAGAAAATGAGTCATTCAGATACACTTTCACTAACAGATGCATCAGCGATTATATAAAGACGTTCCCAAATAACTATATAACACAGAAAAACCATGATCATTATTTGTAAGTAATAGATACGTGTATAATGACAGATGCTGCGATAGACATCCCGATCGGCCATCTGTCCGAACTACGACGTAACGAGGAAGTTCGCTCAGCAATAAAGATACTATTTGGATCGTTTTATTATCCTTGATCCGTTTGTGTTTGCGGAAATAGAAAAAATATACGAGGGATAATGAGTTAGATAATCTAGAAACGAAATAGCGTTGCTATGAAATATGTACTTTATTTAGTGTCATTATACCTAATGACCTAATCATACACCGACAAGTAAACTAATATCGTAAAATTGAAGTAATATTATTTCTTCATGAAGTAGTAGTTAGTGGTTAGTAGTTATATAAAAAATATGATTAAACTTATCTTAATCGTTGTAAGATGGCTGTGCTGACTGGGTTGTGGGATTTATACTTGCAAAGTTTAATCTGTCTATGTTTATGATTGCTTTATTATTAGTGTGGCCATGCCACTATAACTATAATAAGATAGTTATAAGAAGAACTTATAAATCCATAGATACCTACACAATCTCGTATGGATACCTACTAGTGGAGCAATAAATTTTCTTTAACGACCAATTAGCCGAATGTGTAGCGCGAACCCACTATTTTCCACCGAGTTTCGGGGCCAAATACTTTTACTCCCTGTAAATATTTGGGGTATCTGTGCTCCGTAGGGACCGAGCCGCCTTTATCCATGGCAAAAGGGAATAAAACGTGGTGTAAATGTAATATTTCATTCAAATTAAATATCGTTTGCTTAATTATGTAGATATTTTTAATAAACATAATATGCCTGTATTTTTCCTTCTCGACCGTTTCGGAAAAGTAGTTTATCATAAAGAATAATAGTACTATTTTATTATTTAAGAGTCTTCATTATTATTTATGGTAATAAAAAAAACTTCATGTAAATTAATGAATGGTTTACAATAAAAATAAGTAAATCATTGAATATCTCAGCTTTTCGACAATTTCCGGTTTTGATTGAGAGGGATTTCCACGAAAACCCTCGACACATATGGAAATATATTATAATTAACAATGATTATAATAATATACCTACGACTGTATTTTGTTAAGCCCATATGAATATGGTTTGTTAATCAAAATCATGCATGTGAGAATTCATGTTACATTTATTTTTACATAGAGTTGTGCGGTTTGATAATAGGATCTTAATAAAATCCGTAGATGTATAATTATGTAAATAAAAGTTACTGACATACATTTTGCAACATACATCGAATCATTTCTATCTAGAATCTAGATTTTTTAACAAGTAGTGATTTTATTAATAATTCATTAGTTTATATTTGATGTATATACATATTTACAACATAATCGTATTCAAATTGCAATTCAAAATTCAAAATAATTTATTCATTTAAGTATCACTGATACACTTATGCACGTAATTTTTTTAATCTATCAGCTTTTAGGAAAGGTTCTTTGAGGAGAAGAAAAGCCGTAAAGAAAAGCCTGATATTATTGATTTGATTATATCTTACTAACCCCAATTGCATTGCATCACTCAGTGTCTCCTCCTATAGTGACTACTTTTCGCTAGTGTTAGATTAAAAAAATGTATTGGTTACTTGATACTTAATAAATAGACAATAACATTTTATTATTGGATATGACACACCATCGATGAAAAGGGTAAGTGAAAAAGCACTTGTATTTTCAACCAGTGTATTTTCGAATGATTGCTACGATAATTTATAGAAAAAAAGTTAAACTTTACGCAATAGTAAGACAGATGTTGTACTACCATTAGTTAATATAATTTGATATTACACTGTCCTACAATCAACATTGAAACAACTCACAAGATACCGTTTAGAAAAATGTTACAAACATGATACCATAATTTTCCGATTGATGTCGCCTCACAGATAGAACTTTCAAAGACAAAGTCAAATCAGCACGCATCACAGTGCTTTGTGAATATAGAGTTCAGTGTCGAATGTCGTTCCATTTATATGGAGTATGCAATACTGGATATACTGCTTTATGCTCAGAACAGAATTTATAGACTTCAGTATCAAAGAGTGACTAGTAGAAACTCGAAACCATTTTGAATTGACTCTGATATATTACTACTCATATTTCTGTTGCATATTATATAATTTATGTTTTTTCATGATCAGTATCTAAACCTATCCCACTGTTCCGCTAAGACATTCAATTAATACCCAAATAAAGGGGGCAGTCACAAAAGCGTTCTATTCTAGGCGAAATTTGAGTCCAGCAGATGGACAGTTATGACTCTTGCAACAAAATAGACAGAAAAATTACTTTAACTATCTAAAAGTAATACTTTTACAATAACGAAAAAAAAACAATCGCTTAAACGACATTTTCCGCCGAGAATCTAGACTGAAATACCTCGTGCACCGTCAGAGCTACATCTACGATCAGCCTGGATGGTTAAACAGCTAGCGGTATAAATATATATCCGTTTCTCATTTTGATTGAAACTCCGATAGAAGAATATTCATATAATATATCGAAGATATATTCTATCTTATTCCCTCTTCACTATTCCTTTTGAGGGTTCCGAAGTAAAATCGGAACCCTTATAGTTTCGTCTTGTCCATCCGTCTCTCCGTCTGTCCGAATCAAAGCGCCGAGATTCTTTATACTAGAAAGCTTTAATTTGGCATGAATATACATACATATTTATTAAAACTCCAGAATCGTAGAATAAAATATTGAAAAACATTTTCCCTATAGGTAACGTGAGGATGAATTTTTATTCGTCACGTACACTATAGTGTGGGATATTGTTAAAAAGATCTTTCAAAAATATTATGGGTCTTCTAAGACCATTTTTGGAGTTAGGGGTCCTTTTGCGAAATATTTAGCTTTAAAGTGCTAATTTTGATTAGAGTCAATTGTCCTCTCCCCCTGCTGGCTGGTTTGGAGTTGGACAAGTGAAAAAACTCTCAAAAACAGGTTATATGATGAATTTACAAGAAAAACTATCACGGCTACATAGCCGTGATAGTTTTTCTTGTAACACTAACATTAGCGTACTAACACGCTAACATTAGCGTAAGTAGTTAATGAGTAATAGTCGATAAACTTACTACTTCGGAACTATACATTGCGCGTGGCCTGATACGCACTTGATCGGTTTTTTCATCAATTATTGTGTCGCTTTTAAAACGTTTTATTACTATCCCAAATAACCATACTTTGTTGTTAATGCAAGAAGTTTTACGACCTTGATTTGTGGGCAAAATAAATCGGCACCACGCAAAATCTGCGTGGATTGCGTGTTGTAGGGTCAAAGTGATATTAAGTAATAAATTCAGGGTGGCGACCGCTCTAAACGCTTTCGAATTACCGAGTGCTCTAATGGGCAAACTTAATATTCACGAAGGGATCGAAATCCACCCTCCGATAGACCCCCGCGTTACCATTAATGCGATGTTTTATAATTTCATAGCAAACTGTATGTAAAACCAAACTCTTAGGGCACAGATTGTGGGGGTACGAGATTTTACTTAAAACAAAGAGTATGGTTCAAAGATGTATGCATAATGGACGTTGGAGAGTTATATAATTTCAAAGGGAGGATTATATTTCAAAGTGTGAGTTAGCACAATCCGTTTATTTTATTACAGTCTCTGTTGTCATCCATCGTCTAAAAATAATAAAGTGCTGATACGGATACTATAGTTCCTAAGCTAAGTAATAATACGTATATAGATATACCTACTATAATATTGTACATACTTCAGTACGTACAATCCATTAATAGGATAATATTGGTACTTTCTCTCTATTTATTAAGTTAGCACTAAGTGTAAGCCAAGGACGTTCAATATTAGAGTAGCTTACTCTCGTTTGGAGAGTGCTAAGTAATACTTGAAAGGCATTCGACATTAGGTATATTCGTTTCAATGGGACGTATTTTATTTCAAAGGCACTACTTCTACATGTGGCATTAAACTGCCATGCAAGGTATGCTGTCTTAGTGAATTTACGTTTCTCGTTACTTAGTTATGACTTTAGTCTGGATTTGTCTCAAGAAATTTTGCCATTAACAATCACCCCTTCATACCTCTTCGATCATACCTGAAGTTGCTTACCTCAGTTGATCACTTATATGTATAATTTAGTCAAGCTGTTCCGTCAGGCAGAAGGACTTTTAATTCAAATACTAGCCCAATTCAATATGATATATACAAATTAATCTTCCTACTTAAACATCATTTTAAAATGTTTATTGGATAAATACTCTTAACTTTGTTCAAAGTATTAATTACAAGCAGGGTATAGAATTATTTCATCAGCAAATAAAAAAGTTTTAATGAAGGGAACAAACGCAAAAGATCAATATAAGTGTTCCGTAATTAAGTTCTAAACATCAGAGCCTTTTACAAATAAACATTTTGCTTTTTTATCCTCAAGGAAAATTGGATTGAATATTGGACTTTACCAGTGCAAAGAGAATTTATGCAAACAAATAATTATGATCCTCAAGTCTAGTATAATGAACAGGATCAGACATCTATAAAGCAAAACGAGCATTACAACAAGAACTAGTAATCTGTCCATGTTTTGCTTCGGATTTTCCTTTTACATTTATGCTACTTACCTAATTGTACCTACACCGAATATATAGAAATTTTCTGTTCTTTTATTTACCCTTCTTTCTTTTTATATTTAAAAATATTGAATAACACTAGCGACAAAAAAGAACTACAACCTTCCTTCTAATGAGGATCTTCATACTGTTTAATTTCCCAGTAAAATAATTGTTTTACGATAAAGTGTATTACTCGAATTATGTACCTGTTTCAAATATCATTTAGATTAATAATACGCCAAGAATTAATTTAAGAAGTTATAACAGACAAAGAAACAGTAAGTAAAGATATTTCTTCGAAATTATAGCACACTGGTTCCCGCCCGCGGCTTTACACGCGGTTGCTTCATAGGAAAATATTTCCGTCTCAATATATCCTAGGGGAACATACAACTAATATAATATCCTATTTTCTTGTTTTGTCTTGGACATGGACTTGTCCTGGACTATCTGTGTGCTGAGTTTCATCTTAATCCGTACAAGAGTTAGCGCGTGATTAAATACAAACAAGCAAACATCTTCATAAAATTTCACATTTATATACTACTAGCTGCCCGGACAGACTTCGTTCTGTCAAAAGTTTTTATTTTTATTTTGAGACTTAAGCTATCCTATCTTTCAGGTTGGATCAAACTGCACACGGTGTGCAAATTTGATTAAAATCGGTTAAGTATGTAGTTTAGGAGCTCATCGCAGACAAACAACGCAAAACGTGGCTTCAACCCATTAATGGCCCACTACTGGGCACGGGTCTCTCCTCTTGAGGAGGCCTAGAGCATACTCCACCACGCTGCTCCAGTGCGGATTGGTGGAGGGGTTAGTGGCCAACCCAAGTGTCGGAAGTTTTCAAACCGCCCGAGGGCCTCCGACATGGCTTAACGACTGTTATCTTATGATAACAACCGGGACCGACGGCTTTACGTGCCCTCCGAAGCACGGAAACGCTCAAGAATTTTTTGCCACTAGCGGTCACCCATCCAACTACCGACCGCGCCCGCTGTTGCTTAACTTTGTCGATCGCATAGGATCGACGCAAGCCGCCGGGCTATGAACGCAAAACGTAATTTGTATATATTAAGATGTAGATAAGATTATAAATGATACGATGTACGAGTATATAAATATTTGATCCTGTTATACTTTTATGACAATATTAGTCAACAAAAGGGAAAAAGGGAAACAAATCACCCCAGCGATCTAAACGATAGGAATCGACAAGATCCGCTACGAGCTACGCGCTACGAGCCGTAGCCATCAAACGAATGATATTCCATTGCATCCATTCCTTTTGTAGTTCCTGTTTCAATTGTCTGCACTTTGCATTATTTTCTTTTTTCGGCTAACGAATTGAAGTTTTTCATCCATGTTACAACGAGGATATTGACGTTCAATTTATTAAAGCGTAGCATTCCTCCGCTTTGACTGCCGCTGCCATAACTGACGCTCTTCTTAACATTCCAATGAAAGTGGATGTCGTTGTTCAGAACGACAGGGATTTACAAGGACTACTCGTATTCGTATGTACTTTACAACATTTTAATTATTAAAACGCATATCTCAGGTATCTGAGCCGTGACCGCCTAGGTAACCTCTACATGCATAATCAATTCAACCTTTTTGCATATTGTTGTAAAGCCTTCTTTGTGCCGCCACAATGTCATCCAGTAAAAAGACCTCTTGTATGTTTAATCAGCGCAAATACAATGGGATTTTATGCATTTAAATGGCGTGAATTTTTTGTTCGTCGGTGGTTTAATAGATACGCCTGGTGTGAGTGAAACTTAAAACGTAATTAATACTCTGACTCAGTTTTTACAATAGGTATGTAACTGAAAGTTGAATAAATAATTAAAGTACTGTACTGATAAGTGTATTTAACACTTAAAAAATCGTTTATCTATCTAAAAGCACTAAAGTGGACAAAAGTCCACTGCTGGACATAGACCTCCCCTAATTAGCATCACTACGACTGGTCCTGGGCCCTCAGAATTCAGCGGTTTCCCGCTGTTTTCTTTAATTCATCAGTCCACTTGATCGAGGGGCGTCCCTTTTTCAAAACGTAGCAGGCATTCAGACCCCATCGGTTATCTATCCTCCTAAAGATGTGGCCTGCCCATTGCCACTTCAGTCAACTGACTAAAAGGTCACGTCTCAGATCCGTGAGTCAAAATAAAATAAAAAACGTGTACCTATGTGTACTTATGTACGCACGTAAGAAGTTATACTTCTTTGGCGTAAAAGAACAAAAATAGCTAAAGATTTCATCCCGTATGGTACCACCACTGTTTCATTGTAAAAGGAATTATCAGCTAACTTCATCATGTCACTTTTTGGCTATCGGTGTGCACGCGCATCGTAAAAATTTTACTCTCATATTTTTTTTCAAACTTCAAAAAATCTTTTAGGATAATGATAATTTAATGTTATGTTGTTAGTGAGAATACCAAGCCATAGATACCTAACTACAACCTTATACCTACCACCTATACCTACAACTATAGGTGGCATTCCTTAGGTAATTCGAGTGCAAAATTAGGTACCTACCATTACATTAATTTATAATAATAAATTCCATTTCATTCATAAATGTACAGGTAAAATTTATACACAAAAGCGTATAATAAAGGCTACAAAACTTGTCAATATTGGCTTAAAGTCTCTGTTAGAGGTTACCAAATTCAGAAAGTAAATACTGTCCAGTCACAAACGCTTAATCGTGGAATAAAATCGTAGTACTAATTATTAATCACGCCGAAAACCATTATCCCAACGTTTAATTTGTAGAGCGGAGGTCTCAAATTATTGGGCTAAATACGCGGCCCAATTTATCTTGAATTTCATCAGGATCGGGGAAATTTGAATTAAAATGTAAATGTTGTTGGGCTGCGTGCCCTCTCTAATTGCGATCTGCGTGCGTCCGTCCGTCCGTGTCAAACTTTCAGGTTGAATAACACTCATGTCTCATGTCACGATGAAAATGCAATATGTTTAGGGATGTAAACCTCAATCTAGTAGAACGAACCTCCTCATAGAACAATCTTTGTTTTTCGGAGTCCATTCTTTCTGCTAAGTTCCAAGAGATATCAAATCATCATCATCGTAACAAAAGCTACTGGACTCGGTTTTTTTTACAATAAGCAAAGAGTTTTACTCAATCAATATCAATTTCACAAAGAACTTTCATTCAGAGCGGTGGTATAAATATGACTTTGTCTAGAATTCTCCTCAAGTTACGCCTTAACGAATACATAATTCGTACACTGTATATTTTACCCAAACCCCGGTATAAAATAATTTTATCGGCGTCGGCATGACTGTTAATATCGGAAATCCCCTCCTCATATTTACATTACCGTTGCCTGGTACCGACCATTCATTACTTAATCCGATGATATTGGAAGTTGTATTTAAGTGGTTTTTGTTTACTATTTTTCTTCGATTGTTACGAAATGAAAATATATTTTAAACTGAAGATATTAATTAATATGCGTTTGCAACGTTTTTTCTTTATTTTATTTTTATTTATCCTCCAAAAATGACCCGCAAAATATCAAATAACAATGTTTTATAGTTTTGACAGTCTAATGATAGATATGCGAATTTAATAATATCATAATATGAAACCTGTATTTCATTAGTTTTCTAAAACACAAAAAAAATAACAATATGCATGAATACAATTACGCAAAAAAAAATCTTCCGGAATAAACTTAAAGCTGTGGCAAAATATCCGTTACCCATATTATTATCACAGGTGAATTTTAGTGCTAATAAGAACAGCCAAGTACAAAGTCTGCACTTAGTCGAGCTTTGTTTTGGCTCGTCTTTAGCACTTCACGAGTTTAAACTCGGTTGAACTGAGCTCGGAAGCTACCCTGCAATTCGAGCGGCAAATCTGCTTAATTGCTACAAGTCCGAAAACCTTTGTAACTGAAGTATATAAAGAGGATCTTCAAATATTTATCTTGTATACGGATCGTAATTAAGTTTCCGATGCAAAATTTTAGATAGCTTGGTTCAGTCGGTGAATTTGCAATAGTGACACTTTCATTATTATTGTAATAAAATAAAATGTATAATAATAAAAATATGTGAATATGGGACGTTGAGAAATTTTGTAGTAACTGTTACGTCAGCTATCAGACAAAAAAAAGACATACAGACACGTCAAACTTATATCACCCCTCTTTTTGCGTCGGGAGTTAAAAATAAGCCTATTTCTTATTAAACGATATCTAGTAGCATTTAAAATGTACTAGTCCCTGTATAAATATGGTATAACTTAATGAATTTTCATCATCATCAATCATATTCATATTTACTAATAGGATTGATTTATACTTTGAGTATCATTCACCAAGAGAGACATTTATCAATTCACTAGTAAAAAATATGTAATGATTTTCTGGAGTAGCATTTTATGTGGTGTAAAAAACCCCGAATGATTTATTTCATTTGAAAAAGGCACTCTTATTACGTTTTTATTTGAATAGAGGTATTTTTCTTATAACGAAACAATGTAATCTAGTTAGTCCGTAGCCGTCGTATTAGACTAAATTCCTAGCTTCGCTAGATAATGTAATTTCATTATCTATTCTCTAGCTTTATTCTAATAGAAGTAACAGACCGTCGTCGTGGTATTTATCTGGTGTTATGTTCACTACCAGATACCACAACTATCGTCTGATGTCTACTGGCAACTGACCACTTACCATCAGGTGGATTGTATGCTCGGTTTTGAGCTATTGAATTGATTAATTAAACAATAAACAATTGTAATAAAATTCCGCAGCATCAGCCATTTTAACGGCCACCGCAGGGCACTTTGCTCTCATAGATGGGAGGTCCAGAAATTTACCCATTATACTGTTCTAGAGCGGACGGATAGACGGGGTAGTGACCAACCCAATTTTTGGATTTATTTTGCAAACTCAAGATAACCTATCTTAATATCTGCTATCTAAAGTTACAGATCAGTCTTCCGAAAAATGAAAACTATCAAGTTTGTCAGTAGCGATCATCTTTAGTTAATTATTAAAGTCGATCACTTGATATTGGAGATATGAGAACAACCGTGACCGAATTCAAATTGGTTTATGTTTTGTACATGGTGTGATCCCCAGGGCTATAGCTATAACTTCATCATGTTACTATGACCGTCAATCTTATCTATATTTGGCTTATCAAACCTAATCAAATTATAATCCCCTGTAATCCTCTAATACCAAACTTTACAATCGCCGCTACTTTGGACTTTGTCAAGACTCAAGAGAGCGATTATAGGGAAATATCGATGTACAGGTAAACCTAACTCCTGCCTTCCTGTATGTCTACTCTTATTTATTTATTTATTTATTTATACTTATAACATACAAATAAACTACATGCAAACAAACCGGTATCATCGGACTATAAATGTATTTATCCTACAAGTAGTTAAAGTTTAAAGTTGTTATAAATAATGAAAGAAAACTTCATGATCGTTAGGAGTACCAATGTTAAAATAGATGCATTAAGACACCAACTAGGCTAGGGTAAATAAAAAAATCTATCAAGATAAAAAGTGTTGCCAAAATACTTACTTATTTCAAACATTCCAATTATCAGAAAAACAATCCATCAACACTTCGTCAGCAGCACTCGCGCAAACTCCAAATCGAACTATTATTCTGGTTTAATAAAAAAAATAGGTATGTCACTACTTATTCATAACTGTTTCTAGTAAGTTGCTGAAATTCATTCGCCGTTGTGAGTTCCGCACAAAACATCCCGTTTTACAGACGCGTCTGATCGGGTCGCGTGGCGCGAACTCACTGACAGGTTTTCCTGAAAGCAACACATGATTTTCTAAAACAACCTCTGCCATAACTCGGTCGAGAGTGCAAAACCTTCACACAGTGACACGAGGGCGAAACATAATAGCAGTTCGTTAGCATAACTCCGGACGGCGCGGTTCGCCCCTTGTTAGGGTATAAAATGTTTACTTATTAGACACCCCTTCTTTCCCTTGCTCAGCAAATGATTCCCTTTGTTTAGATATAATATGATTAGGATGTTTTCTATACTCATGTAAAATATTTTGTAATGTGGTTTAACATATTTTATGAGAAAACGTGTAAAATGTGGAAATTGTATGGCATCTACCAACCTACGTGTGGGCAGTGTAGGATATTATTGTCATGTTTTCTATATCTACATTATACATATAATATTAAAATTATAACTCGACTATATCTGTATATTGCACATATTTAAGAAAAAATAATATCAAGGGTCTTTTAGGACAAATAGCATCCATATCAGTTTTTTTTTTAATCTTGTATTAATTTGAAACTTGTAAGCAGGGCATTAAGTAACTTAAGTAAGAACTTTGAATAATGTCAACTAGAGACATTTCAATCAACACAGCCCTTTCAAATATGTCTTTACAATACATTGAAAGAGAAAATGTGGATTATATGCTTAGAGTTGAAGTATTCGACATTCATGAGAACTGCAAGCATATACAGACGTTACTCTTTGTTTTTGCGGGCCTTTTAGACATTTATTATGCAGCTTTGCAATTTTCTGACAAGCCAGTATTGTGAAGACATACATACACTAGGTCAAGGTGCCCGACTTAACCCAATTTCAGAAAGTAACTGAAATATATTTACATTTTTGGGTCTTGGTAAATAGCGAGTAGCATCATGGAGTGCTTTTAACGGAATAAAATAAGAATACCCTTACTTTAAGAAAGTGATTCGGTGCAAATAAAATTACTTTTATAATTTTTTTAACCGACTTTAAGAAAAAGAAGGGGTTGTCAATTCGACTGTATTTTTTAAGTATATGTTACCTCATAACTTTTTACTGGGTGTACCGATTTTGATGATTCTTTTTATATTCGAAAGCTGGTGGTTGTCATCTTGTGGTCCCATAAAAATTTGAGCGAGAACTTCAACTGACGAGTAGTTTTTGAGTTATCCCTAATAATACGTATTTTTAAAAACTATTTCTTTGAAGTCGGTTATTGTTATAGTAAAATTTGTTATTACGTGTTTATTTTCAGAATATTATATCATATATATTTTATTACAAAATTATAGAAGGTTGCAGACACCCTAAAAAGTTTAATTCTTGGCAATGTGACTATTGGTCTTTCATAGAGTGGTTTAAGGTTTTAATCGTGCATGTCAAAGTGTATTAAAAATATTTTTGTTTAGATACAGAGGGTCGTTTTAGGTACCTACGTGAGAATTCATAAATAATATGTAACCTGAGTTCAACATTACGTTTATAATTACTTGTAATAGGTACTTATAAAATATCGGCGTACAAAATAAACGTGAGTATCTCATTGACGTACTATACATAGACAGGCTATCTCAAACAAAATGTGTGTTCCACCGCCGGCTTGCCCTCCGTTCTCTTTTCAAACTAGAAGCCTCGTTTGCACACTTGCCATAGAGTAACTTTATATATGACACTTGTCGAACCAAGACAAGCAGTCACCGACTCCAAATCTTTACAAGCTCTTACTCCAACTTTATTTAACGTGCAAAAGCGTTTAAACGATTTCAAACGTAATTACCATTCATTCGTGTCAAAAAATCCAACACTTTAAATTGGTCACAAGCGTCACGTCGGCAAGCTTATTTAGTCCATTAACACGCTAGTGGCTTGCCAAGTTCAAACGCTCCTTAAGATTTTTTCATTCAAAATGGCGGGAACATTGCTCAATAATTTAATTAAATTCGTTTTAGTTGATTTAAGTTAAGATTTTGTTTTCTTACTGATGATAAAGTGATAACATTATCTTTTTTGTTTTTTGTCGTGCAATTGTGACACATTCTTTTAACGCACGACGGCATTTTTTCAGTTTTTTCGTGAACAATTTTGACATGCGGCCGCAATGAGCGCAGCCGAGTGACAGCCGAGTGACAGAATTAAATGCAGCCGGCCGGCTGCAATGCACACCCCCGAACCCGATGTTCGCGGTGTCCCTTCTATACGCTAGTAATAATAATTCTATGGAGTATCTACCCATTTTACTATCACACGATACGATAGTAAAATGTATTCAGTCTACGTTGAGTTAAGTTTAAAATCGTGTACCTATAAAACTCAGTCTCCCGAGGGAATGAATTGAAACGAATAAAATACTTTCGATAAAGGAAGCATCGCAACCCATGTCATGAGATTTCATAAACTCTCCAATCTGTAATCTATATGTACTTAACATTATAAAGCTGAAGAGTTTGTTTGTTTGGTTGAATGCGCTAATCTCAGTAACTACTGGTTCGAATTAGAAAATTCTTTTTGTGTTTGATAGTCCATTAATCATGGAAGGCTATAGGCTATATAACATAATTTATTAGTTAATTTTTTCCTCAAAATAACGCGGGTGAAACCGCAGGGCACAGCTAGTTTCTTATAAAACCGTAATTGATCAACGTAGGACACAACATTAGCAAGGTTGTGACGATTGAATGAAACAGCTCTAAATATTAGTAAGAGCATAGATTTACGAGCAGAATAGGCGGCAGAGTGCCATTGACGTAATGTCGCAACGTTGGCGAAGAAAGAACAGTATCTATTTAAAAATTAAATCGCAAAATGGACTCCGGCCGGGTTCAGCGCTTTGTCTAAAAGAATCTAGGCTAATTTGCATCGGCAGGCATATTTAAAATTTTCGAATATATTCCAATCACGATGTAGGCGGGACCGCGGCTAAGTAAATTGTATACGTGCTTGGAGCTGTGCCGAATGGGGCGACCACGAAGCATCCTCACCGCAATTCTGCTTGGAATATACAGCGTTCAGGCGTATATTTTAAAATTTGATTAAAAGCAACTATTCCTTGCACATTCTGTCGAATTTGTTAGACGATAAAGTGTCGTCGATACAGAAACTGGTTTTGACACTGTGAAAGCAGTTACCTATTCAATGTGAGCAAACATGTCAAAGTTGCGGTGAACTCATGAATCAATAAAGCGCTTAATAGGTACGGCCGAGGTTAGAATTTGCATGAGTGACCTTTCTGCCAAATTTGACGAACTCTGCCATGCTTTAACACATACGCTATACAACAGTAACGTGTTGTCGGAGGTCGTATTAACTAAACCATAAACAATTTTTAAATATCAGAAGTTCTTGATTCAAAAATAGGCCAACCGTGCATGAAATTACCTCCAGACCACCAGACTATCACTGCCTCTATGCTGCCTCAAGCAATTTTGTAATGCATTTTGGAGTGTAGGTTGCCAGTAACTCTTACAAATGAAGTGTGTTATCTCCGTCCTCAGCTGTAGCAAACTTGCAATACATCTATGCGGAGACTACTCTTGTAGATTCATGCCGTAAGATGATATTTTTGCCTATTCATTACTTTCATAGCAATGAACAAATCAATTCAAAGTAAAGAGTAATTTACGCTAAGTGCCTTAAAGAATACGATGACACAGCATATGAGAAAAAGGTTAATAATTATTTATTTATTTACGTTAGTGGACATATTTTGTTATCATCACCTATGCATAATAATATAATTCTAAAAACTAAGCCATCTATGCATCATTTTCTAACGTCAACGGAACTCTGTAAGTGCGAAGGAACTTACACAAATGCTTCCACAATGCCTGAATTCATTTAACGGGTCTTACGAGTACAATTGCAGCGAGTGCTCTGAAGACGAAAAAATCTCGTTACACTGAACATTTAGAGTGAGATACTTGAGTGAGGTTATTACTGAAGACCATAACGGTTTGAAGGCTCGGTATTAAAATAAAGTTTTCCACTCTTCAACCGAAAATACGTCCTATTTTATTCTTACAAAATCGCGAAGCGTCGACGTCCACGTCATTCCCTCTTTATTGCGAGACGTTTCATCAAGATTATTTTCTTTTCAAGATATGGTCGACACTCGACACCGTGTCGTTTCAGCAGGCGCTATCGATTTTCAGTACAAGTGAATGCCACAATGGGATAAAAAATAAATATTTTTGTACTTTGGCGTACTTATCCACATTTATTGTACCGACTCAATCCCCTTCTAAGTCAATTATCCGTCTCTAGTAAAAATAAAAAGGGTAAAAAACTTTTGAAGTGAAAACTTCTTTAGTACGGGGGTGACTTGAAATTTTATGAAACGAAACTGTCCAGTAAAAAGAGACAAACACATAAATTCTAAAGTGAGATAGGAAGCATTGTACAGGGGTAGGGTAGGGGAGTGAGGGGTAGGGGAGCGGAGCGGAGCGACGCGGAGCGGAGTGGGGCGGAGCGGAGCGGAGTGAAGTAGATTAGTGAAACCTACATTTATTATCTTCCCGAAATTTTACATTCGTCTCATTATCTTGAAAACAAAAATTCTGAAGGTTTCACTTCTACCACGTGTGAATTGCACACATTTTAATTTTCTATTGTTTGGGTGTAGCACGGATTTTTTTAGTTTATTCTGTAGTTAGGATGCAAAAGGGTACGTGTACCTTCGGGTACTTGATCAACTGCATCATAGTCAATGGCGTCAGGACCCCCCATTTGAAAGCCATTCGTACGCTCTGTATTTTACAACTTAATGCCGGTGACACATGAATCAAAAAGTCAAAGGCCTTCATGCAACGTAAAAATTTCCAAAATTTCGTTTGGTAAGCAACCAATCCGCTTTGGAGCAGAATGATGGAGTATGTGTATGCTGTATGTCTCGGGTATTAAGAGAAAAGACCCGTAGATATTCAAAAACCAACATATTTCACCAAGAGTTTAAACCAAATATTTCACCAAATGTCGAAAGCATACCATAAAAGTGCAATTAAATTGAAAGAGGTGTAGAGAATTCAAGTGCTTAATCTCCGTACCGAGCAATAAACAATGAAAACTTTAGACAAGTTTGAATGTATTGTGGGTGCGATTTTGTCAACAGGAAAATGGCGGACCCTACTGTCGCTTTCGAATATTTATGACCACGACTCGACAAATTTTCACATCCTTTTATTTTCAGTGGCGGACTAACTGAGCATAAAGGTAAATACGATAAAAAAACTAACGGACGCCGGCGAATGAGCGAGCAAAGGACTCGGTGGGCACTTTTTAAGGCTGATTTTATGAAGCGTTAATTAATATTCAACTAAGCACCTATGAGTAGGCACAACTACCTATGTATGTATATCAAGGCAAGCAAACCGACCAACAAGAAGACAACGACAACAGCCCCCAAAAGGAAGACGTTAATGCCGGGATATTCTTCGTGAGTTTAATTTATCATGTTAATTTATGGCTAGTATGCGACAAAATATTTTCCCAAGATTGTGTTACCAAGAGGGTAACAGTGTTAACTATTCCCATTCATTGAGAAGTTACATATTTAGTCCTTAAGATACATCAAACCCTGGAACCTATAATTTCCACATGATGATAATTTCCACATTTTGTCTCCAGAACCCAGAATCAAATACCATAATTTCAAAAAACTTTTAAAGCCTTAGTCATATATAGATATTTATTTGTTTTTAACCAAAAAACTAAATCCCTGTTTTCGAAGATCTTACTTCTAAATCTTTTTAACTGCATTGACAATATTGACATTCAAGGACAGTTACAAGAAACGAAAAAATCTGTTTCGCAATTATTATTTTTAAATTATGATGAACTGCACCATAATTTAAAAATATTTTGTTGTGTCCAAGTGACGGTTCTGCGACGTTCACTCGATCGCGCATCCATGACGGCGGCAATGTTCGAAAACAATCCCACGCTCCAGTAGACTTTGATAATCTTCCAGCGTGGTCCAATTCCCAAATTACTGGCTGGACACTCACCTGCCCGAACTTGTTTGCAACTAATTTTCGAACGGGCCTGAACTTATGACCGGAAAATTTAAATTTTTGGAAGATTGTAGATCCTTTGCGTACAACTGACTTCTGAAATTCGGCTGCGATTGCTTTTTTTCTCTTTATTTTAGGTGCACAGAAGTTTTCAGGCCTGTAACTAGAAGTGTAGAAGATATTCTTCGTCAATTTAATTTAAGACTTTTTAATGATTTGAGTACAAACGAAAGATTTGCAACAGAACAGAGATAACATCACCGCGGAAAGGTTTACAAGGAAAACTACTTTATACGTACGTAAGCGTGATAATTGATGTTTAAGCTTTATGTAGAGCGACAAACATTTGATATAAATTATTGTATGTGTGTTAGATCACTCAGTATGCTTTTCTTTCTTTTGAGATGAGGTTGGCCTAAGTGATTTTATTGACCTCCTTCTTTACAAACGTGCTTAATTAATGCATATAGCTAACCTATATCATATTCATAGACATATTGTTCGTGCCGTGTGTTATCCCAAAAATATCCAATTCTCGTGCAAATAAAAACTGCAATTGCACGCTCTAGTTATCTTAATTCCAGTGTTCCCATATCCCATTCCGGTTACCAAATTACTGAACTTTCCAGTTTCTCGCTAACATTCTAGCATATAAGTAAAACTCACTCTCGCATACAGAATTAAAATGTTCTGCCCTCGGTTTCTTAATGAAAATAAACGTCCATTAAAACACTAAAGGAAATTGCTATTACGTACTTCGTGAAGTTTTTATGATTTGGTTGGAGATATCGTTTATTCTAATTAGAAGTGTCTTCCTAGATTGTTTGTTCAACAAGTATTTTCATTATTTAAGCGTAAAATATATTATCTACTACTCAAGTTTAAAATAATTGTTTTTCAATAAAGATTATGTAGTAGTTGTTATATTAGAACTAAGGAAATGAGAGCCGTTAGTGATTGAAATCTCATACTTACATACTATTTTATTCATACACCTTATGTCAATACATAATAGGTACTACTATTTCTTAATCAGTCTAAATTCTAGTATTAAAATTTAGTAGAGTCTAGGTAACTCTATATTCTTGTACTCTATATTCTTGTACTCTATATTTTTGCCAAGTCCATAACTGTGAAACTCTTTAAGCACAAAGATAGAATAATATTATGACAATAACGTTGCAATTTCTGCAATTTCTGCAAATTCTGGAAAAGTATACTTGTAGCTCCTGAGATTACCATGCAAAATATGTTCACGAAATTGCTTGATGATATTTCCATGTTCTCAATAAGTTATAGAGCAACTTTTAGCTCATCTAGTAAAGCTTATTTCGCTGATTCTGACTTAATTGAAACTCATTTTCGATAAAAACCGACTTACAGAGCTTTCATTGAAGCACGGCAGCTCAGGGGTACGTTCGCCACTATTTACTTGCTTCTAAGGACATTTCATGCCTAGTTCCAATGGGTACGCCGAATTCTCAGGTTAGGCGGGAATAAATTCAACCGGAAGGAGAGGCCGAGGTAGAACTTGTGAGTACTTCACACCAACAGTCTCTGCGCTATGCTGCGGACGAACGGACCGACAGACATGACGAAACCATACTCTTAATTGTTTCATTTTGACCACGGAACCATAAAAAGGGTTGACGATTATCTCGTCACCGTTTTACATACTTTACGTTACTCCAGCTAAGGTGTGTGTGTAACTTATGAAATAACAGCATTAAAAGCCAAGTATAAACATCTGTAACCGCAGTACGACAAAAATCAGAACTGCCTGGCGAGCAGCCAGTAGTAGTTTGATTGTAGTACAAACCTCTTACTGAAACGAGCGTGACTTCGCCAATGCTACTTGTATCTAATGTGGTGTGTCGTTATCACACAATTTGTGTAAGTGCTACGATTTATGATATTTTTATTTTCTGTGTGTATTTAGTTGTACACCATCGTCATAACACAACACGTTAAACGGACTTTCATTCCATTAGGATTGAAATAAATTATATTTGTGATTTTACCTGTCAACTAATTTTGTGTTACAGTCTCAAAGTTGGGAATGAGAGACATTGATAGCCCGCACTACCTGGAGGTGTGTTCCATGTCAGTCGGCAGGCGTACCTAATACAGTAGAACCTCGTTAAGTCGAACCTCGATAAGTTGAAAACCTCCAAATCTCGAAAAAATGTTTTGTTCCCTTCCCTTCAAACACCAAAACCTCCACTACTCGAAATCTCAACCCTCCATTAGTCGAAATAATCAGTGAGTCCCTCCAAGCCATTTTGGTACATATTTTACCTCCATAACTCGAAAAATTAAATTTTACCTCTGTATCTCGAACATAGCAATGTTTTATTTTACAACCTTTAAAACTCGATTATTTGGGAGTTATTACCTCTATAGTTCGAAGAAAAATAAGTTACCGACTTTAAGAATTCGCCGACAGCGTAAGTACACCATTGTTTGTTAGAAAGCAATTTAGGAGTATACAATGAATAGAATTACCACGAACTTATAACTCACGTTAACACGTGTTTGCTTGCTTGGTGTCAGATGTTTAATTGTATAATTTTTTATTTCATTTGAACTTTAGCGAAGCAAGTCGTTTGTCGATTTGTAATAAATAAAAATATGTGTGTCAACTCTCCAACTTGAATTTTTATTTATTTTACCTCTCTAACTCAAAATTTATAAGAATGAATCTCAACCTCTGTTTGTCGAATCAAAATCCGCATAAGTCGAATTTCTCTATAATTCGAAAACTCTATAACTCGAATTTTTTGGCGTCTCCCTTGATTTTCGACTTATAGAGGTTCTACTGTATTATACTTTACCTGTGCGTGGCTTTCGGCGACATCTATGAAAAATGTGTGCCGATCCTTACTTCAACAAAAAGAAAGAGAAAGATATATAGGATCCATCCACCTTTGTATCCAAAACTGAAAAAAAATATGTTCTGTATACTAACAGCACACATTTCAAACAAATATAGTTAATAGGATATTTTTGCAAACACAGTCGTGTCGTAATCCACACTCCACACTTCCCTTTTATAGCGTCAAAACAGTAACAGTGGCAGTAATTGTTGCAAGGCGAGCACATTTCATAAGGTTTTGTGCCGTTTTGTGCAAAGGCCAATTACGGCTTAGATTTAGAATGGCGGCGCAGTAGATTTACTGCGTCAGCGATACCGGCAACTAATGGCTCGTACCCTACGCTCAGCTATTTGTTCGCCTTTTCTACTGTACTTTTTAATTAAATATCGTCCTCTACCTACATATTGTCCACTCTTCTTGTTGCATACATTTGGATTTTAACGATATTAATGATTAAATTGTTGGGGAAATTATAACTAAAATTTTCATATTATGGTTAAGAGAGTAGTATACACAAAATATATTTTGATAAAATACAACTTACAGTGATAAAGGATCAATTCTCGAAGCTCTAAATGTAAATTCTTGTGATTCTTGGATACTACTGAAACATGAAAAATATTTGTGCAGTAGATTTTAGGAGGGTGTACTTACCATCGACTCACTAATCTGCTAGTTAATCAGCTATTTACATAAAAAATGTAAACCTTATAATCGTTCGCTCTATTAAACATTGTAAATAATCGATCATGTGAGATGTGTACGCAAATATGCTGACTAAAAAAATATTTACTTTTTCTTGAAGACAGTTTGGAGAGGCTTTAAAAAAATTTTGAATTATAAAAGAGTGTGGTGATACAAATAAATATGTTTGAGAACGCGTATAACAACTACATATCCGAATGACTTCGCCTGAAAACAATATTGCCAGAAAACAAACACACTTACAGTTTACGTAAAACAGTTCTACAGAGTCATCCCATTATACATTATCAACCTCTCCTGGCAGACATGTATTATTCATAGGTACTAAACAATATATCATTTTACGAAATCCGTCCTGAAAATGTACGGATTATATTTAGGAGTAATAGAAGAGACTACGATATCACCTTTGTTTCTTGTATGATTTAATATATTTCATCATTCAGGTGAGATAAAATATTTTTTCATTTTGTTGGGAATGGAAGAAAGAGTCAACTCACGATTACATCCGTATGTATACCTAATTGTATAGTAAGAGTACCGCTGCGACATTGGTGGCCCTTAATGTCGCATTTTTATTGGTCGTTAACTCAGTCGGGTCACCGTCATGTGGGTCCTATACGCATGCGTTTACATACATGAAAGTCATAGATCGATATTAAATCATGGGGGCGTGTACCCGTATGCCATACGACGAATGCAAATGGTTACTTGCATTCGGATCCTATGGCATGCGGAACAGAATCTTCAGCGGGAGCGATCCGTAGATGGTTCTGACGATCCTTCTGGTGATGGTAAGTGGCCATCGGAGCCCATGGACGTCAGAGATACCAAGGGTATCTTTAGGTAAGTAAGGAAGGGACCTAATTATTATGGTATGATATTAATGAACTATTAAAATCAATACTGAACTATTTTCTGTCCCAAGGTCCTGTCCCAAGGTGGTGTCGGGTTTCTCGTTCACAAGTCCCTCGTCAACAACATTGTGCAAGTTGGGAGCGTGTCGGCTAGGGTAGCGTACCTTACACTCAGAATATCCAAACGGTATTCGTTGAAGGTTGTACAGGTATATGCGCCGACTTCGACACATCCCGACGATGAGGTTGAGGTTATGTATGAGGACATAAGTAGAGCCATACATACCTCTAAAGCTCACTTCAGTGTTGTGATGGGGGACTTCAACGCGAGACTGGGCACGCAGAGCGGCGCCGAGACGAAAGTGGGTCCCTACGGAATTGGACGAAGGAACCACCGAGGACACTTGCTGGCCAACTTTTTGGAGAAGGAAGATCTCTTCATGATGAACTCCTTCTTCAGAAAGAAGCCACAACGCAAGTGGACTTGGATAAGTCCTGATGGTTCCACGAAAAGCGAGATAGACTTCATTCTGGCAGACAAACGGCACATATTTAATGATGTCTCTGTGATCAGCAGGTTCAAAACCGGGAGCGATCACCGACTTGTAAGAGGCACATTAAATATCGACCTGAAGCTGGAACGGTCACGCCTGATGAAGTCTACGCTTCGCCCAACATCCGTCCTAATCCAGGGATCTGAAAACTTTCAACTTGAGCTGCAAAATCGTTTTGCGTGCCTAGAATCGTGCACGTCAGTGGACGAGTTTAACACCAGGATGGTAACAACTGTCCACGAGGTAGGGTCGAAGTATTTCAAGACCCACCCTTGTGGTAGATCTCAGGTTCTCTCAGAACAAACTCTCGGTCTTATGAGGGATCGACGAGAACTATGTGTGCAGTCTCCAACCTCTATGAGGGAATACCGACGGCTCAATGAACAGATCTCCAAGTGCAGGCGACGCGATTTGCGAAAACACAACGCAAATCGTGTAAAAAAACACAATTGAGCGAAACCAGGGCTCCAAAGTGTTCGCCAGGGATCTGTCTATTGGGCAAAGTCAGCTTACGAGGTTGAAGACCGACTCCGGCACCGTGGTTTCGTCGAAACCGGAAGTTCTGAGAGAGACTGAGAGATACTACGGACGGTTGTATACCTCCTCTCAAGCTCCACCTCCTCGCGAGGAGAGCGACAAGCGAGCTAAACTGACCCGACACTACACAGAGGATATCCCGGACGTCAGCCTGTATGAGATTAGAGAGGCTCTCAAACAGCTTAAAAACAACAAGGCACCGGGAGATGACGGAATCACAACCGAGCTACTAAGAGCTGGAGGTAAACCCCTTCTAGTGGCGCTCCAGAAACTGTTCGATTCCGTCATTAATACTGGAACTACCCCGGAAGCGTGGAGCAGAAGTGTGGTGACGCTGTTCTTCAAGAAGGGGGATAAAGCCCTTTTGAAGAACTACAGGCCCATTGCACTTCTGAGCCACGTTTATAAGCTGTTTTCGAGGGTGCTCACGAATCGCATTGCACGCAGGCTTGACGACTTCCAGCCTCCCGAACAAGCAGGATTCCGAAAAGGCTACAGCACCATAGACCATATACACACACTGCGGCAGATTATACAAAAGACCGAGGAGTATAATCTGCCGTTGTGTGTTGCCTATGTGGACTATGAGAAAGCCTTTGATTCTATCGAGACCTGGGCGGTATTAAATTCTCTCCAACGGTGCCGGATCGACTACCGGTATATCGAGGTGTTGAAGTGTTTATACTCATCTGCCACCATGCCACTGCAGAGAGGTGTCAGGCAAGGGGATGTCATATCCCCAAAACTGTTCACCGCTGCGTTGGAAGACGTGTTCAAGCTGATGGAATGGAAACGACGTGGCATCAACATCAATGGCGAATACATCACACACCTGCGATATGCCGATGATATAGTCATCCTGGCGGGATCCCTGGAGAAACTTGGTACAATGCTCGGGGACTTGAACAGCGCCTCACAACGGGTGGGTCTTAAGATGAACATGGACAAGACGAAAATCATGTCGAATGTCCATGTCACACCCGTACCGGTTGTTGTTGACGGCGCTGCTCTCGAAGTTGTAGACGAGTACATTTACCTGGGACAAGTGATCCAAATGGGTAAGTCCAACTTCGAGAAAGAAGTCACTCGTAGAATCCAACTCGGATGGGCTGCGTTCGGGAAACTACGTCATATCTTGTCGTCCAAAAAGTTACCTCAGTGCCTGAAGTCGAAGGTGTTCGAGCAGTGTGTGTTGCCAGTGATGACATACGGATCCGAGACGTGGTGCTTCACTATTGGCCTTATGCATAAGCTTAGAGTCGCCCAGCGGGCTATGGAACGAGCTATACTCGGTATTTCTCTACGCGATCGAATTAGAAATGATGAAATCCGTAGACGAACGAGGGTGACCGACATAGCTCAGAGAATTAGCAGGCTGAAGTGGCAATGGGCTGGCCACATAGTTCGAAGGACCGATAACCGTTGGGGAAGAAAGGTCCTCGAATGGAGACCACGCCTCGGTAAAAGGAGCACAGGACGCCCCCCGACCAGGTGGACCGACGACCTGAAGAAGACAGCGGGTATCCGCTGGATTCAGAAGGCTCAGGACCGGTCAGAGTGGCGGAAGTTAGGGGAGGCCTATGTCCAGCAGTGGACCTACAAAGGCTGATGGATGGACTGAACTATTTTATTTATAATTAATTGAACCAAATGAATTAAGTAATAATACTAATATAGTCTTAATGATAGGTGACAGTTTGAACATCACGAGGCACCAAATTACTAAATATATTGAAAAGTTAGTACATTTACACAGCAGTACTGAATGCAAGTTTGTCATATGTGCTTTTCCTTATCTTAATAACTTAAACAAATACCAAAATAAGCGCATATATAGATTAAATTTATTATTATATAACTTGACAATTCATCATAGAGATGCAATTTTTTACTATGATATTAATAAGTTCATTCCGTTTAAGTTGATAAAGGAGAATATGTACTTGCCATCTAAAGTAAAACGACAGTTAGCTAAATTGTTAGCTTATAAATTAAAAGATACAGTTACATGTCATGTAACTAAGTCTATTGACAATGTTTTAGATTGTGGTAGTAGTACCACTAAATATATTATTGACTCCTGTACAAGTACAGTTGATAACCATAATTTAAACTAGATGTTAAGACAACGGGAAAGCTCTATAATATGAATATTGTACACCAAAATATACAGGGCTTCTCTGGCAAAGAATTAGAAATTGAATTGTTTATTAGGCACTTTAACATACATGTTTTATGTTTAACTGAGCATTGGCTATCTAGCACTCAGAATAATGTAAATTACCATAATTACAGATTGTCAAGTGCATTCTTCAGAGAGACCGCAATTCATGGCGGATCATTAATTTTAGTGCACAATGATATGTCTTGCAAGGACAGAAAAGATATTGTAAGTCTCTCTATTGAGCGCGCTATTGAGCTGGCCTGTGTGGAACTGGAGCGGTTTATTGTAGTCTGCGTATATCGACCCCCCTCTGGTGATTATACTATTTTTGAAGATACATTGGAGGATGTACTTAAACGGTTATGTGTTTCTAGAAAAGGATTAGTGATATGTGGCGACTTCAACGTAGATATTTTATTGAATACTTCGATGACTACTAGGCTACTAAGCTTGTTTAAATGCTTTAATTTAAACCCACTATTCAACGAGCCAACCAGAATAACTGAAACTACAGCTACATGTTTAGATAATATTTTTTGCAATTGTGAGATCTTAGATAAAGAGATATTCAGTAAGTTGAGGTCAGACCACTGCGGACAAAAGATTTCATTGTATAATTCTGTCGATAAGAAAAAACAACTAATAAAATGTAGACCAGTAACTAAAAATAAAATTTCAACTTTTAAAGAAAAAATTCATTCAAAAATACATACGCAGTTAACGTTACAACGAAGTGATCCTATTAAAATATATAATACATTGTCTAATAACATTAATAACGAATTTAATCGAATATTTAAGTTTAGGTACGTAAATTTAGCTAAAATTAGTAAATTCAGTGATTGGGCTACTGTAGGTATTTTCAAAAGTAGGAACAAGATGTATGATCTCTATGCCGAGAAACAATACAATCTTTCTTCCACTTTCCAGGAGTACGTGAGAAATTATTCAAAAATTTTTAAAATCGTCTGCACTCAGGCGAAGTCAATGCACATAAAGGATAAAATAATTAACTCCGATAACAAAATGAAAACAACTTGGAATATAATTAGTAGTGAGAACGGTAACACAAAATCCTGTGACTTCAGTTACGAATTAAAAATTAATGAAAAAATAATTACCGCTGATAAAGACGTGGCAAGCGCATTTGAAAATCACTTCCGTAATATTCCAGTAACATTAACTAGTGCACTAGCTTCTTCACCGACCGAAGCACTTTCTATATTAAAAGATAATGTAAACGAATGTAATATTTTATTTCAATTTGAACATATTACTACCAGAGACATAATTAAAGCGTTTCAATCTCTGAAGGTAAAGAATACGGGTGATTTGTGGGGGATCTCAGTAAAAATAATACAACATGTTATTGATATTATAGCTCCATCCTTAGCCGTAGTGTTCAATAAATGTATAGATCTAGGTATTTTTCCAGATCTCATGAAATGTAGTAAAATTATACCACTTTTTAAAACAGGTGAAAAAACCGACCTTAATAACTATAGACCAGTTTCTGTATTACCAACACTTAGTAAGATTTTCGAGAAAATAATATTGAATCAAATGCTAAACCATTTCAGCAATAACAAATTATTACACCCTGAGCAATACGGTTTTACTAAAGGCCGTAGTACAACAGATGCAGGGGCTAGGCTCTTAAAGCATATATTCGAAGCATGGGAGGCGTCACAAAATGCAATAGGTGTATTTTGTGACTTATCTAAAGCATTTGACTGTGTTGAACATGAAACATTACTGTTAAAACTTGGTCATTACGGAATAAAAAATAAGGCTCTTAGCTTGATCGCGTCTTATTTGAGTGATAGAATACAAAAAGTCAGCATAAATGATATTAAGTCATCGGGGTCACCGGCGGTGATGGGTGTACCACAGGGCTCGATCTTAGGTCCTTTTCTTTTCCTGGTATACATAAATGACTTACCTCATTATGTAAAAAACCAAGCGGATATTGTACTATTTGCTGATGATACATCATTAATATTTAAGTGTGATAGGAATAAAGAAAATTTCGACGACGTAAATAGTACTCTTTCGTATGTCTCGCGTTGGTTCACTATTAACAATTTACTGTTAAATGCAAAAAAAACTAAATGTATAGAGTTTGTACTACCTAATGTTAAAAAAGTCAATAAACTTATTAAACTTAATAATGAAACATTGAATATGGAGGAATCCACCGTATTTTTAGGGGTGACCTTAGATAATAAACTTCAATGGGACCCACATATAACAAATCTCGCGACTAAACTCGGTAGGGCTGCTTACGCTGTTAGAAAAATAAGGCAGTATACTGACATCGAAACTGCTAGGATGGTTTATTTTGCATATTTTCACAGTATTATGTCATATGCCATCTTGCTGTGGGGCAAAGCAGCCAGTATAGAACAAATTTTCATACTACAAAAAAGAGCTATTAGGGCTATTTATAAACTTAGATCTCGTGAAACTTTGCGTGACAAGTTCAAAGAAATAGGTATACTTACAGTAGCCTCACAATATATCTATAGTAACGTGGTTTTTATACGGAATAATATAAGCGCGTATAAACAAAATTTTGATATCACTAATCGTCAAACAAGAAAAATGCACCAGTTAGTAACGCCATCTTACCGTCTTTCTAAAGTGAAGCGATCTTTTATGGGCCGTGGTGTACAGTTCTATAATAAAATCCCAAAGTTAATACGTGATTTGCCAGTGGAATTATTTAAGAAACATGTAAAATCTCAACTTTTAGGCAAAGGCTACTATACTGTAGATGAATACATAAATGACAAAGACGCATGGAAATGACCAGATCTGCAACCAGTTCCGTACAGGTTAGTGATACTTCTTTGTAAAAAATATACCAATGTATTTTATTTTTAAAAGATGTGCTGAGGAGTTTCTTTCGGCTTTTCTTCTCCTCCATGACAAAGCACCTTTCCGAAAAGCTGGTAAATTAAAAAAATGACGTGCATAAGTGTATCGATGATACCTACATGAATAAATGATTTTGAATTTGAATTTGAATTTGAATTTATAACTGCTAAGGCGCTCCACCCACTGAAGACGCGTCCCGCCGCGGTGCGCAGAGCGACGGATAACACAACTGCGCGCGGGGCAATTTCCCGCGCGGTGCCGCGTCGGCAGTGTGTTGTGCTAGGCGTAATTTCTATATAAATTGACATAATTGCATACAATGGTAAAATCTGCCATCCCGCGCACCGCGACGGGGCGCGGTGCAGTGGGTGGAGCGCCTAACTGATAACAATTAATTGCTATTATTTTAGAAGTAATAATTACTTTAAATCCCTTACGAGCTTTAAAAAGTTCATATCTCCGATGTAAATTTAAAACAAAGCAGTTGACGTTCTCTCGTAAGCAATAAAGTCCGAATGGAAGTAGATGCATAAACCAGACGTTACTTTTACGAACTGTATAAACGGATGATCTGTTTTTATTTACCACTGAAAAGTAATGGTTTACAATTTTCTCGTAACGATGTACATATATGTATGTAATGTATGTAATGTAGGTAGAGACCAGCCCAAGTATGTATCTGATGCGTTTTCTACTAAGAAGATAGAAGAATTCTCTTATTAGACCACTTCGTACGATTGCAATCAAAAATTGTTGGTAAAATTCACGGTTGGTTTTAGGAACAGGATGGTATGAGGCAAATTAGGAGTGTTATCCTATTTCCCTTCTATTTCCTATTAATATTATAAATGTGAAAGTTTGTGAAGATGTTAGGATGTTTGTTCCTCAATCACGCCACAACTACTTAACTGATTTGAATGTTTGGAATGGAGATAGCCTATATAAGCCTGGATAAGCTTGATCGTTCGCGCGGGATTTGTAAAAACTCGATATACACGCGCTCGAAGCCACGGGCGTCATCTAATATCTAATTAATTAATTAAAAAGTTCGTTTCGAAACCACTCTACCGCGGGTGAAGCCGCGGGCAAAAGCTAGTAAAATATAAGTACGACACAGTGGGACTACTTTATCTAATTTCAAAAGAATTATCGCGTCTGACAACCTGGCACAACCTGACGCTCTTTTCTCGTTTCGTTTTGACCATATTCGATCACTCTTCGTTTGCGGTGATCCAGTTGTGGAAAATAATTATTATCTATAGGTCTAGCCACAAAAGTCGCCAAATAGTTTAGGTACCTACCAAAATCTTGGCAGATTTCAGCAAATGGGTAAAAATAAATTCGATCGATGAATGAATTTATTGTTAACCGGGTCATAATTTCCCCAGTTCCAGAATTCTCAAAATTGCCTTAACTTAAGAACATTTCCTTTCAATGCATTATTCATACATAGTAAAACACCGAACAAATTCCTTTCCACGACTTATCACAAGTACCAAACTAAAAGATTACCGCGAAGCCAAGTTACCCACGGATATACGACTAAGACCAAAGTTTGTGCGATTTGTATCACGGAAAACAATAAAATTTACGGATCACTGCATGAGGTTGAGACGCTGCCAAGAGTTTTCCTATTTGTAATTAATGGAACCGACTTTTGTTGGTTACACTTACATGAATAGAAAAATTGAAGAAAGATTTTAGTATTTCATTTTTATAGACTTGGACAGTAAACTATAAAACTCGTGTTATTTTTAGAAAACTTCGCGTAGTAACAGAAGCGCTCGTAGCATAAATATTTTGGTATAGATGATTATTTGTAACAACGTCAGACGCTCAAGCTATCCAATCAGCCTTATACTGGGAGTACTGGGGCAACGTGGTGCAGTCTACAATTGAATATATTGAGCTCCGTACGAAATGATCATCTATGCATAATAATTACATCATTCAATTATCCTTGAATATGCGTTGAATTTTAATAATCCATAAAGGATATAGATTCATTTAAAGACTGATAAAACTCAATACATACTGATATTAATTTTCTCTCTGCGGTGTCACAATCCCTCGCGTAATCACAATTCCGTTTTGTACCGAAAACCAGATTTCCCACCGCACTCCATTTAGCTGATGCAAAACGACGGTTTAATACTTGATTGCACTCGCCCTACATAGATTTAAAACGACCGCCTTTTATTGATAATGAACTTTTAGACCGGTTTTTAGTTTTAATCCATTTAAAAGTACCTTTGTATTTAGCCACTAATTTGAATGGTTTAAATGTAGTTACATACTTCAAAAAATATGGCGTAAGTAGATAATTTTCCAAAACGTGGAAACGTAATAAGTAAGATAACTTAATTTTATTATATAAATATCTGTTAGGTACGTAATCAATATAAATTAATATTAATAATTATTTACGGCTTAATTTCGTTTTCCTTTCAATTAAGTAAATTAAATAACCGCGAAGCACAAAACAAATATTCCCGCAGTTTAATTAGGTCGGTGTCGAATTGACAACGAATGATTAATGACTTTCATGTTTATAATAAATTACTCAAATATCCGGCACAGAATTAAAATATGCCTTGGCCGTATTTCGCGTATTTCACAAAACAAGCGTATTGTTTAGAAATGCAGAAATACGAGTAGACATCGGATTCGGGTACTAAGTTTGGAACAAAAGTAGTCAAACAAAGCGTCCACTTTGAAGTTGGACATTCGCTGGCCAAGGTGGAGCTGCCTGGTCTCTAAATAAAAGAACTAAGTACAAGTAAAACAAAACTTTTACCTTGGTCACGTAGTTTCAGGAAACTGTTTAAAAACCTTTGTTTCTAACTCGTAAACGAGCGACCATTGCTGTCCACCAACGTCCATAATAACGAAATTGTTAGTGTTTTGTTTTAGCTTAAATTTAGGACTACTAATATCTGCAAACTAATCATTTATGTATGACTAATTTATTAATGGCTGCCGGGAATTTTCCTTATATTTAGTTTTTTTGGTGTCTTCCCGACAATACGAAGATTTCCAAGGGTCTTCATTCAAGTTGACACACCGTATCTAGGTACATACAACAGTTTTAGTTTTGTTTGTTGTAAAAGGCTCTACATTCGAAGGCCGATTGCTTCAAAGCGGGATTGCAAAGTACACGGTATATTTAACGGTCAAAGCAGACTTGTTATTAGATTGATCGTACAAAGGACCGATTACAAGAGATGGCACGCACTACAAGGTCAATTGAGTACTACTGGCATCGACAGATCGCTCTGGCGAGTGACTCATCGAGGATTTGGTATCAGCTCTAAAATTAGAGATGTGGTCTCGATGCATTTTATCCTGTGTGGGATTAGTGAGTTTGATGAACTTTACTAACCGAATCTGTGCTGTAATTCTGTAGTTTCTGATTAAACTCAGAGTTGATTCCAGTAGAATACTTTTTTCATTGTTACAAAACGTTTTATAAAACTTTAAATAAGTATCATTTTTGTTTTATTGTGTATCATTGGTTTAAAACAATTTAATATTTTTAAAATTTTTCCGTTTGGTTTTGTTTCCATTTTCCTACTTCTCCACAAACATGACATGTGAACTAATTACCTGGATCTTATAATCTTAATATTCTTATTCATATTTATTATCAATAAGGGGTTCAATTGTAAAAATACCAATTTGATTGATGAATCAACAGCGAGTCTTTCTCTTTGTGAAATTGAATAAACTCTTCACGGGAACAATGCACAATGGAACGTGTCACTGTCGTGTTGTAGCGTAGTAGACAATAGCTACCTACCTACCTAGTCCCTAAAGAAGATGCTCCCGAACCGCCTTTTATGGTTTGCCTCTGTGGTTTGCTTTAATATTTTAAGTTTACTAAATTTACCATAGACTTTACCTAGTACTTACTATCAATGTATAAAAATTACGTGGTGTCGTCGTATCTACATCCTAATCTCGTTGGTTCGTACTTGAAAGTTGAAATGATAGTTTTGGATTCGATATTGGAACGCAACCATAGCAAAAATTCTAATCAATTTGATGCGTATTTACTGAAGATACAAACAAAAACTAAAGGATCAGCCAAATTATTGAAGATATTAAAATGTCAAAGCCGAAGTATAACCAGTCAGGTCCTCTAGAATACTGTATAGCTATCATGGTATATTAGCTAAACCTATTAGCTTTATGCTACCTTAGCTTCTACAATTATGTATGTATATAATGGAATATCTTATTAATTTTCCTTCCAAATATAGGTCTCCTCATTTTATTGAACCAATAAAATATCGTAATTTACTGTACTTGTGTGTATAAACTTAGGTATATCGCATTATTTAGCTATTAATCATACATATTAGGTTTTAAGTCCTTGCCTCACCATAAACTCGGTGTAAGACATACCTAGAAATGCCTTATAAACATTAATCGAATATCAACTGCAACATTCGGCTCTGTACGTGACCAATCGCTGTCACGCCTTTTTTGTGAATCGAAAACGTGATTCCTACAACTTTACTTATACGTGCAATTATTTATAAAGTTATTCAGCAGGTGATGTAGTCAAGTTAAATTATTTGTGAGAAAAAGTAAAGTAATCTTTATGCTCCAACGCGTCTTAAATTTGGAATTTGTTGAGTGCATTGCCCTACATCACATGGTTACTATGGCAGTTGATTTATTACTAAAATGTAATGCGATGTAAATAGGGCAAAAAGTATTAATTAAATTGAATTTCGTATAAAATTACCGTAATTTTGTTTTAAAACTTCTCAACTGTACTAATCTAGTCTAACACTATCAGTATTAGGTAGAGGCCCATAAATTATAAACTTTCCATCTAAGTTTATGAAGTTAGTGTTTTGAAAGCAAGTTGTTATTTACTAGGGCCTTAAGGGTAAGTTGTAACATTATTAGACTGATTTATTATTATTTATTGTTATTTAGTAACAATTAAATAATATAAATGCCTTAACATTATCTCAATGAACATAATTACACAATAATCTCTTTACGATCTGTATGGACTCCAAAATAGCTGGGCCGATTTGGTATGAAGTTTTCAGTCAGTCTTTAGATTTGCGAGTGAGCACGTGACGTTTCGTAGAGCTGCATCAATATCTTTTTAGTATATTACCTTGTACTATGCGTGTGAAGCCGGGGCGGGTCGGTAATACTGCCGTCCTCAAACTAAAAGGCGGTTAAGTGACAAAAACAGTTTTTGAGGTAGAGCTAAAAAATAGGGGATTATTTTGAAATCATGCTAGTGATTCTGTATAAACAATTGTTAATATTGTCATATTATGTCAAACTCAAAAGATATATATTTTTTTGAACTTTAGTATTAATGAAGTTCAAAAAAATATCAAAAAATGTTAATAAAGTAAAAATTGGCCAGATGACATTTAGCCGCCTTTTAGCTTGAGGACGGCAGAATATATAAAAAGGGATGTTAAATTAAAACCTTAAAAACACAATAATAATTACATGTTTTTGTTCACCCATGTCACACATTGTTTTATTATTACTTATGATAATTTTTAATATTATTTTTATTATTTGATTACAATAATATGTAGCAGATTTTTGTTTATTCCAGTGCGTGACTTGTAATATTGGTTAGCTTTCAAGGACTGCACGTTAACTCAAACCCCGAACTTAAAATAGAACTGTACCCTAACATGAGTTGTCGTAAACATATTTGATGCACACTAGTAACCATTTATGACGTAGTATGGGCGTTATAACGGTCCCTCCAGCGGTTACATCCGGAGTTATGATCAGCTATCTTTATATTTTGTGAAATTTCAAAAACCTAAGTATTAAACAAATAGTTTTAGTATGATTCACTCTATAGAAAAGTCAAAAAGTCTGATGACAGAAAAAAAATAAAACCAATTATTATTAACAGCAATTTAACATAGATGCCGCTTATCTTAAAAGTAATATATTGATAAAAATATATGAATATGTTACAATTTTTATCGCATTATAATATTTCCATGTAATTCTAGTACAAAATTGTACAAATTGATAGGCAATTTTTATAACACGTATTTTTTATAGTAAAGCACATACATAATTATGTAAACATATTTACATTTTAGTTCTTTTGTCATTTTACGTATCTGTGAAATCTGTGGCATCGTTTACATAATGGACCAGTTTTAATTTTCTTTTCTTTGAAAGGTAACTTGATCGAGATTGTCCTTAGCTACGATTGAAGGTTTGTTCAGCTGTTGAACCCTTAGGATGAGGACAAACGAGCGTATTTTTTGAGCTCTGAGTCGCGTAAAATTAGTCAGGTGCCTTTGTTTTCATACTAAAGTCGCAACTCATTTTGCGTCGCGACTTACAGCTCAAAAAACTACGCTCGTATGTCCTCACCCTTATCTAGTTGTTGAAGGGCCATTAAAGCCATTATCATCAAATGACCCCGGTATGATCATCTCAAAGTGGAGTAGATATTTCTGTCTTCGATGATATTTCAATAACATGATAACCCCGCACGTCGCAGGAACATCTGTGATAGCAGGATACCTTTGTTATGAATGAAAATGTTACTTTTTACAGGATTTTTGAGTTGGGGTTTTAAACAAATTTTTAGGGACACGAGAATAATATCATACTTATTCTCGTAATGTACCTAATTACAATACACCTCCAATACACAAAAATATGATTCGTTTGTGTCGACGATAATGATTCTAGACACAAGGCCAGACCGGAGTCAATTGCTAATCAAGAATGCCTCGAACTCTTAACCGCTTAATGGCCAATTATGCCTGTTGACTCTTGATCACAATTAAACGCTTACATATTTTAATTAACTTTACAGTCGCTTTCAACGCCTGATAGAGTTATTGTTTTTATTGCTACGTGTCATAATTTATTAATATCTAACTATTATCGTACCATTTACAAGCCTTTTCACATGCTATTATGATACTGGCTTAGTTTATTGGAAGTTGATGGGATAAAAAAAATATCTCATAACTCTACATAATATTAATAATGCGCATATTTATATAGTGAATCAGTAAAAAGTAGCAAAATAATGTTACATGTCATATAGTAGGTCAACATAGAGGATTAAAATTATAATAAGCATGTGAATTCAACCCTTTGCTTCTTATGCAGCTTTACATTTCTTATGACATTGTTACGTCACTACATATTAGCCTACATTTTGACCCTACTCTCCGACCCGGCTTGACGCTTACATGACAGCCATTACTAGCGCCCCACATAGCGAGCACTTTGGAAGGCTTTTCCTATTTCCCTTTATCATAATAAAACTTTTACAGCTTTTCATTCTAGCTAGAGCGGCATTTAATCTCTATGCGGCGTCCAATTTTGACAAATCTAATGCTTGTTGCTTTTGAAACAAGCACAAGATCAATAGAAACAGTCATCATCAGGTACCAATAGTAGAATTCAAACGTACTAAACCAGTCCTAGCGAAGTACGTACTACCGATAGCCTGGGCCTACGTTTACAACGCTTTATTTCCAGTTCCAGTATAACGACAGACAGTCACCGACCGAACGCTCATGAGAGAAAGCGTCATCGCTGCGCGCGCGCATTTATGTCGAAATAAACAGTTTGTATACTTACAAGTTTTGTGACGTTTGTGTGTGTGTTTTTCTTATTGTACTATAAATATGATGATATTGTGTTAGAAATCATATGTGTGCTACAATGAACTTAAGTGCAAATACGTGAATTCAACCTTGTGCTTTAGTGCTTGTAGAGCGGCGTTTACCTTTTTACAGTAAGGATGTTTTGTTTATTTCAAAAGTTCATCGTGTTGCAAATGTCAACAGCTACTTTATTATGTACTAATATTATTGTACTATAAATATGATGATATTGTGTTAGAAATCATATGTGTGCTACAATGAACTTAAGTGCAAATACGTGAATTCAACCTTGTGCTTTAGTGCTTGTAGAGCGGCGTTTACCTTTTTACAGTAAGGATGTTTTGTTTATTTCAAAAGTTCATCGTGTTGCAAATGTCAACAGCTACTTTATTATCTATATATATAAAATTGAAAAGCGACACACCGCTGATTAAACAAAAAATCTCAGAAACTGCCGAACCGATTAAGATGAAATTTGGCAGGGAGATAGTTTATGCTAAGGAGACGTCCACTAAGAACGGATTTTTGGAAATTCATCCCCTAAGGGGTACAAATAAGGGTTAGAAGACACTTTCATACAAACCAACTTTCTTAGTTTTAGATTTATAAATTTGAATTTTTTTATGTAGGTTTATAGTAATAAACAAAAGTTAACTTTAATATATTTTTTTGGAAAATCATCCCTTATAGGGTTAATTTACTGAATTGAACTTAGTAGGCAACTTCGTCATTTTTGAAGTTAAAAACATGAAAATTTACATATTAGCTCCAGACTAGAAACAAAATTTGTAAGTATTATGTTTTTTTGGAAAATCATCCCCTAAAGGGTTAATTAAGAGTGCGAAAGTTAGTATGGCAACTTCGTCAGTTTTGAAGTACGAAGGGCGAAAATTTGTATTTATGCTTATAGTTAGACACAAAAAATAACTGTATCACTGTTTTCTCGAAATTCATCCCCTAAAAATAGGGGCTGGTAGTCAACTACATACAAATCAACTTCGCCAATTTTAGAGTTATAAATATGAAATTTTTTATGTAAGTTTATAGTAATAAACAAAAGTTAAGTTTAACAATTTTTTTCAGAAAATCATCCCTTAAAGGGTTAATTTAGTCAATTTAATTTAGTATGCAACTTCGTCATTTTTAAAGTAAGGGTGAAATTTTGTATATAAGCTTATAGTTAGACACAAAAAATAACTGTATCACTGTTTTCTCGAAATTCATCCCCTAAAAGTAGGGGTAGGAAGTCATTTACGTATAAATCAACTTCGTCAGTTTTAGACTTATAAGTATGAAATTTTTTATGTAAGTTTATAGTTGTGAACAAAAGTTAATTTTAACACGGTTTTTTGGAAAATCATCCCTTAAAGGGTTAATTTAGAGGATTTCATTTAGTACGCAACTTCGTTATTTTTAAAGTTAAAAACATGAAAATTTATATATTAGCTCCAGATTAAAAACAAAATTTGGAAGTACATATTACGTTTTTTTGAAAAGTCATCCCCTAAAGGGTTAAATAAGAGTGTGTAAGTTAGTATGCCAACTTCGTCAGTTTTGAAGTAAGAAGGGTGAAATTTTGTATATAAGTTAAACACAAAAAATAACTGTACCACTGTTTTCTCGAAATTCATCCCCTAAAAATAGGGGTTGGTAGTCAACTACATACAAATCAACTTCGCCAGTTTTAGAGTTATAAAATATATGAATTTTTTATGTAAGTTTATAGTAATTAATAAACAAAAGTTAACTTAGAATTATTTTTTTCGGAAAATCATCCCTTATAGAGTTAATTTAGGGGAAAGAACTTAGTAAGCAACTTCGTCATTTTTTAAGTTAAAAATGGACATGGAGCAGGAGAGGGAGAAGGAGCGGAAGAGGGAGATAGAGAGGGACAGGGAGCGGGAGAGGGAGTGGGAGCGGGACAGAAATCGGGAGAGGGCGTGGGTGCGGGCGGGAGAGGGACTGAGAGCGATAGAGGAAGAGGGAGAGGGATATGAAGTGGGAGAAGGACCTCGAGCGGTAAAGGGAGAGGGAGAGAGATATGTGGTGGGAGAAGGACGTCGAGCGGGAAAGGGAGAGGGAGTGGGACAAGAAGAGGGAGAGCGAGGGGAAGTGAGACAGGGAGCGGGAGAGGAACAGGGCAAGGGGAGAGAGGGAGAGGGAGAGGGAAAAGAAAAAAATGTTTTTGTTGTTTACTATTCCAAACCTGCTCCCGGAGGAATGATCTGTGATTGTATCGTAAGTTTCAGTATGTAAATTCCTAAATGTTACTACTTCAATATAAATGAACCTGTTATTAAATTTTCTTTTGTAAGGGATACTAAATAATATGATAAGCATAATTTCCGCGTGCGAAGCTGCGGGCAACAGCTAGTGTACTAATATTTTTGATTTTCATTCGATCCGTTTTGATACATATTTTCATAAATTTTGCCCTCTATTGGACGATTTTAAGTATTCTTTGTTCAAGTAATGATGATTCTACATAATAAATTATTATGAGGAAAAACATATTGTAATACTTGTACATATTGTATTTCAAGCAAAACATAATATATAGTCTACCTAAATTCAATTATTGATTGAACGATTGATTGATTAATAGTCATTAATTAACCAATACCAATACATTATGTTAAATAAAAAGGAGGTCATTTAAAATACATAAGAAAAAAATATACATACATATTATAGGTACTACACCAACTGTAAAATAACTGTTTTAACTTTTTAAGAAATTTAAGAGTTACTATTGATATAAAGATATCTTTACTGTGTTATGATTAAAACATTAAAATGTTTACATATTATTAAGTTTTTATTCACCGATGTACGGTTATAAATAAACTATCCGGCCACTATTAGGCACGTACTAATCCTCTCGCAAGCGATTTCTCTCTCGAACACCACTAAGAATTCATAGCTACGATTTCTAAATGCATATTAATGCGAACCATATACTTAGTCCCACAATGTGATTGCGATATTTCCTGGTATGAGAAACAATGCGGTAATCGAACCAACACAAACCTAAACAACAAATTTGTAATAGTAAATCAAACCATAACCATTGCTATATGAACTAATAACGTTGAGAAATATAATTATTACAAAATTATTGCATCGCTTAAACTTACCATTGGTAAGTACGATAAAGTACAATAAATAATAATATCACTCAGTGGTAATGACTCAAGTCTGCGACAACAAACCTCCGTTTTAAAACAAGGACACATATGTTTTCAGGCTATATTAAATAATATAGATGTCGTCATATAATTTCGTAGCTTCCATGGCCTTCGTGATTTTCAATCATACGAAAAAATTACAAAAGCTAAGTCTTATCTCCATTGCATATTAATTATTGGGATTATTACATCTCATTAATAATGCCTAGTTATATAAAATCAACTTATGCATACAGCAAGCTACGTAAAGATTTTGGGAAAGAAACATTATTTCAAGATGTAAAGGCTCATCTTTTAGATTCCATCTACCCCGATAAAGAACTACAAAACCTTTATATGCTTCGCAATCCCGTACATAGAGAAGTGCAAGCAACAATGCCGCAATCAGAACACGAAACGAACACAAAAGAATTGGTAATTCACGAGCAAGGCATAAATCATACTGAAGGCGGTTGGCCGCGTGAAGTACATCTATATAACGAAGACCACGTAGCACGGCACTGTCGTCACGTCCGACGTGAAGACAACTATATTCATACTGTTATGAGTCTTACACCCCAAATGGAACATTATATCGACCAAAACAATGCGGTTGACATGTACCAGACTTATTTTGACAACATTCCTTCTCAAGCTCCTGTGGAGAAATACAATGTTCAAATTGCAAATATATTTCGTGATTCATTACATCGTCCTGTGGCGAGTATCGTATGGACAAATGAAAAAAAATCAAAAGTGGCTGTTGCGTACAGCAAAAAAGAAATCCAACTTGAAAATGTTTGTAAACAGCCAAATGTCTGTTATTTGTGGGACGTCTATAGAAAAACAACGCCAGTTTATAATTTTTATCCCGACTCTAGCTGCTGGGAATTAGAGTGCTCACCAGTAGATTCAAATATAATAATTGCTGGTCTGGAAAAAGGAATTATTAACGTATTTGATATTCGTGAAGGACCAAATCCCATATTGAGCAGCTCAATTTATAACTCACATCGCGGCCCGATCACTGGTTTACTTTATACGCAATCCCGAACACATACGGAATTCTTCACAGGCTCTCCCGACGGACAATGTCTTTGGTGGGATATTCGAAACCTTTCAAAACCAATCGATCAATTACCAATGTCAGTAAGATTTGATTCAGGCGAAATTCCAAACTTAAGTAATGCTGAAGGCATAAGTTGTTTAGAATTCGATCGTGGTCTACCTACAAAATTTCTTAGTGGGACGGAATCCGGGCTTGTGATTAATGCAAACCGTTTAGGTAGAAGTCACTCAGAAATCCTAACTTCATACTGGAATGCACATTTGGGACCTGTTCGAGCCGTACAGCGAAGTCCATGCACTTTGAGAATGTTTATAACATGTGGCGATTGGACGGTCCGCATTTGGAGTGAGGAAGTTCGTTCTGCTCCAATTATAGTTACAAAACCGTACCGTCATCAAGTAACTGACGTCGCCTGGGCTCCGCACAGATATTCTAGTTACATGGCAATCTGCGAAGGCGGCACGTTTTATTACTGGGATCTTTTACGTAAGTATCAAGAACCAGTATCAATATTGCATGTCTCCAATCACGGCCTATCGAAAATGAAGCCTCATCCAGAAGGGAATTTGATTGCCGTTGGTGATAACCGAGGATCTCTATTTTTACTTCAACCTTCTGAAAACATGATAACATCTGGTAATAACGATAAATCACTCATGCACCAAACATATGGTAGAGAAACCAGGCGCGAACATATCTTAGGATCGCGTTTGAAGGAAATACGGCTTAAGGCATTGATGGAGGAGAAAGCCACCTATGTTCCAACTGAAGAAACTGAAGAAGATGATATAATACAAACAACTGAGGAAGAATATTTTAAAATTGTTAAAGAGGCTAAACGTGAAATGGATATTATGTCAACTTCAAGTAAATTATCAACGGCCTGAATTTGCGTAACTTATAAATTTACATATCTAGGATAATAAACATTATCTAATAAATGCGGTATGCTATCCGGAAACTAAGTCAATGTTTTGCAATCATTGATGTTAATATAATTCATTTTATGTGGAAGCAGATACAGGTGTAATTTTGGCGCCTTGTTAGATAATAATCTCCATAATATCTAGGTTAGTAATACGCTTAATTTATTTAGATTCTCATTTACTCATCATCATTCTAATAACTGTATCAGTTTCGAAAGCAAGTATTCGTTTTCAACAATGATCTTTTTAAGGCGATATTATCCCAAGAAATGGTATTTTTGAAGGTGTTTTGTTCATAAATGGTACATAATACAATTCTAAAAAAAATATATGTTATTTTACAGTCTTTGTTCTTTCGTTCCCTCATACTTGATACACGATAGCAATTATTTCATTGGATAGAAATAAATCACAAAGTGGGGTCTAATCTGGCATAAAAATGGCGTTTTATTCGCGTTTTAATCGCTTCCAGATAATAAAAAATATACCACAGTATAGGTCCTATAGATACCAATATTTCTTTCTGATCATAATTTGAAATTTTGAAAAACTTCCCTTTCAATTTCTATTTTTTCCCTTTCCACGAGCAACGAAACGCCCGACGCGTTAATTTACTCAATTTTACTCTCGCGCCAGTCGCCTTCGAGGTAGGACCTGTGCTAATCGGCATCGCAGCCGCACGTTGTCGAATTTCCGACACTAATTTTAATTTCGAATTTGGCGCGCGCGCCTTCTGAACTTATATTACGTATTAGGTACTGTCCAAAGTATCCACACTGCTGTAATTTGAAATAATAAAATTTTTTCGTTTTTATACTTTAGTTACTATTATAGTATTTGGGTATTGGTATATAGTCTACTCGATAAGTTCAAAATGGTTGAAATTAGAGATACTGCTCTTAAAAATACGTGCGATAGCTCATTCTGTTCAGAATGATGTCTAGAAAAATGTTTCGGAAGCGTTTACCAGCACGTAAAAAATTGCAAAAGTTATTGACAAAATAAAGTTGAAAAAAAAAAGTATTTTGTTTTTGGTAATCACTCCGAAACTATTAATATTTAAGAAATTTTAAAACAAGATTCTTAAAGTAGAGGAAATTTCCAAACAATGACTCGCGACTCTCGGAACTCTATCTCCATTATTTATAACTTTAATTTAACGCTGAAAATGGGTCTCCACGCAGCATTTTTAGGTTGCGCGTGCGGCGTCAAAACCGAGTTCGTCACACTCAATATTTTTTTAAGGTATTAATTATAAATTTAAAAAAATAAAAAAAATATGGTGTATTTGAAACACTTCAAAGAATTTGCTCCCGTAGGAAATTTTGCTTAAAGTTAATTTTTCAACAAGTTAGACGATTGTTAATTAACTAAATTTTCTCGAACTTCCATTTTCATTGTACATTAAAAAAAATGTTTAAGTAATTGTCCTATAAATTTTTCGCTTCGTGGAGCCCTTCTTATATACATGCTTAACGAGATCACGTCATAAAAGTTTAAAAAGTTTTAATACTTTGTGTATAATAATTTTATAAGTTGAACAAACAATTTTTTCGTTTTTTTATCGAATCGAAATTAAAAAATTGAAAAATGTTTTTATCTGTACTTTGTTATACATCGTTGTTTTTTTTATTTTTAGGTGTTTCAGAAAAAATATATAAAAAAGTTGAGAATTTGTTTATAAAAAATTGTTAAGTTAAAAAACAATGAAATTGTTGATAAAAATTTTTTTTTTTTACATTTCTATTAAAGATGGTTAATTATAATTTTTAAGAAAAAAAAATTATTAACTAATTATTCAAACAATAGAAATATTAAAAAACAATTATAAACAATTAAATATCATTATTAAGAAAAAAATTTTTTTTTCAAAAATCATAATGTTTTGTAAAGAATAAGATATTAAGAAATTTTTTCTTGAAAGCATTGAAATAGTCTATTTGTTTATAAAAAAAAATTATAACTGAATTAAAAAATAAATAAATAAAATAAATAAATAAAAAAATGAGGGAATTTTCTTTTTCAAGTCATTAAATGTCTTTTATGAATGCCAAAACGATTATGTAATAATAAATTGAGAAAAAAATATTTTCAATAATATTATTTGGATTTTTCATTTTTTGTTCAAGTTATAAAATTATTATACACAAAGTATTAAAACTTTTTAAACTTTTATGACGTGATCTCGTTAAGCATGTATATAAGAAGGGCTCCACGAAGCGAAAAATTTATAGGACAATTACTTAAACATTTTTTTTAATGTACAATGAAAATGGAAGTTCGAGAAAATTTAGTTAATTAACAATCGTCTAACTTGTTGAAAAATTAACTTTAAGCAAAATTTCCTACGGGAGCAAATTCTTTGAAGTGTTTCGAATACACCATATTTTTTTTATTTTTTTAAATTTATAATTAATACCTTAAAAAAATATTGAGTGTGACGAACTCGGTTTTGACGCCGCACGCGCAACCTAAAAATGCTGCGTGGAGACCCATTTTCAGCGTTAAATTAAAGTTATAAATAATGGAGATAGAGTTCCGAGAGTCGCGAGTCATTGTTTGGAAATTTCCTCTACTTTAAGAATCTTGTTTTAAAATTTCTTAAATATTAATAGTTTCGGAGTGATTACCAAAAACAAAATACTTTTTTTTTTCAACTTCATTTTGTCAATAACTTTTGCAATTTTTTACGTGCTGGTAAACGCTTCCGAAACATTTTTCTAGACATCATTCCGAACAGAATGAGCTATCGCACGTATTTTTAAGAGCAGTATCTCTAATTTCAACCATTTTGAACTTATCGAGTAGGCTAATAAGTCAAGTGCTAATTACACAATTATTATCTAATACTATCCCAAGCCGGATGGGTGTCGTAAAAGGCGACTAAATCCGGCCCGCTGGTGGTAGGGCCCCTCGAGGGATTATATTGGTAATATTGATTTTAAATTTAATACCATTATTACTATTATTATTTCTCCATGGGGTTCGCATGGATAGCTACCACCCTTGAGCATGTGTCAGTCGCCAAACGACTCGTCGTGACGGCTGGGAGCTTGAGAGACAGTTTTCTTTTTTGAAGTTATACCTTATTTAGGCGCGTTATGAAATAAATGGAAAATTGTTTTGAAAAAATGATTATTGAAGTGAAAACTTCTTGAAGTCAAAAGTCAAAAAAGTCGAAAGTCAAAAATGTCAAAAAAGTCAAAAGTCGAAATTCAAAAAAGTCAAAAAAGTCAAAAAAGTCAAAAGTCAAAAGTCAAAAAAGTCAAAAAAGTCAAAAAAGTCAAGTCAAAAAAGTCAAAGTCAAAAAAGTCAAAAGTCAAAAAAGTCAAAAAAGTCAAAATTCAAACAAGTCAAAAGTCAAAAGTCAAAAAAGTCAAGTCAAAAAAGTCAAAAAAGTCAAAGTCAAAAAAGTCAAAAGTCAAAAAAGTCAAAATTCAAAAAAGTCAAAAGTCAAAAGTCAAAAGTCTAAAGTCAAAAAAGTAAAAAGTCAAAAAAGTCAAAAAAGTCAAAATTCAAACAAGTCAAAAGTCAAAAAAGTCAAAAAAGTCAAGTCATTAAAGTCAAAAAAGTCAAAGTCAAAAAAGTCAAAAGTCAAAAAAGTCAAAAAAGTCAAAATTCAAAAAAGTCAAAAGTCAAAAGTCAAAAGTCAAAAAAGTCAAAAGTCAAAAGTCTAAAGTCAAAAAAGTCAAAAGTCAAAAAAGTCAAAAAAGTCAAAATTCAAAAAAGTCAAAAGTCAAAAGTCAAAAAAGTCATAAGTCATAAAAGTCAAGTCAAAAAAGTCAAAAAAGTCAAAGTCAAAAAAGTCAAAAAAGTCAAAAAAGTCAACAGTCAAAAGTCAAAAAGGTCAAAATTCAAAAAAGTCTAAAGTCAAAAGTCAAAAAAGTCAATAAAGTGAAAAAAGTAAGAAAAGTCAAAGTCAAAAAAGTCAAAAAAGTCAAAAGTCAACAGTCAAGTCAAAAACGTCAAAAAAAGTCAAAAAAGTCTAAAGTCTAAAGTCAAAAAAGGCAAAAAAGTCAAAAGTCAAAATTTGTGGAGTGGAGTGGAGTGGAGTGGAATAGTAAAACCTACAATTATCATCTTCCCGAAATTTTACATTCGTCTCATTATCTTGAAAACAAAATTTTTGAAGGTTTCACTTCTAAGTTCTAAAATGTGTGAATGGCACACATTTTAATTTTTTTGTTTTTATTATTTTTTACGTATCTTTAGGTATTTTATTTTAAATTATTCTTATACTTTTTATCATTCTCAACATACTTCTAAAATATCTTATCCAAAGGGTTTGAAGATTTTTGTACGGAACCTGGCATACCTACAAGTCCGCCATTTTGAAAAAAAAGCTCGTTTCGATTTTGAAGTTGGTTACTTTTTGTTAGTATTTAGATGATATTAGTCAATTTTGTATGTAAGTACCTACTTATTTGTAGGTGAACCGATTTTGATGATTCTTTTTTTGATAGAAAGCTGGTGCGTATCATGTGGTTCCACATAAATTTGAGGGAGATTTGACAAGTAGTTTTCGAGTTATTTTGAAGTTGGTTATTTTTTGTTAGTATTTAGATGATATTAGTCAATTTTGTATGTAAGTACCTACTTATTTGTTATCCACTCACCTTTAGTCTCCACTGGACAGTTTCGTTTCATAAAATTTCAAGTCAGTCTGCACTCACCTCTAGTCTCCACTGGACAGTTTCGTTTCATAAAATTTCAAGTCAGTCTCCACTCAACTCTAGTCTCCACTGGACAGTTTCGTTTCATAAAATTTCAAGTCAGTCTCCACTCACCTCTAGTCTCCACTGGACAGTTTCGTTTCATAAAATTTCAAGTCAGTCTCCACTCACCTCTAGTCTCCACTGGACAGTTTCGTATCATAAAATTTCAAGTCAGTCTCCACTCACCTCTAGTCTCCACTGGACAGTTTCGTATCATAAAATTTCAAGTCAGTCTCCACTCACCTCTAGTCTCCACTGGCCAGTTTCGTATCATAAAATTTCAAGTCAGTCTCCACTCACCTCTAGTCTCCACTGGACAGTTTCGTATCATAAAATTTCAAGTCAGTCTCCACTCACCTCTAGTCTCCACTGGACAGTTTCGTATCATAAAATTTCAAGTCAGTCTCCACTCACCTCTAGTCTCCACTGGACAGTTTCGTATCATAAAATTTCAAGTCAGTCTCCACTCACCTCTAGTCTCCACTGGACAGTTTCGTATCATAAAATTTCAAGTCAGTCTCCACTCACCTCTAGTCTCCATTGGACAGTTTCGTATCATAAAATTTCAAGTCAGTCTCCACTCACCTCTAGTCTCCACTGGATAAGCTAAAATTATCATTACTCTTATTTTATTACACCTAAAATTCCAATGAATAAATCAAAATAAAGTATACTTACACCCCAACTCAGAGCAGTTACTAATAATAATAATAATAAAACCCTTCCACACTCATACCCCCGCAGTAGGTTACAAGTATTTACCTGTGTCGCGGGTGGCATGTACTACACATATAACACATCACAATAACAGCCATGACACGAGTACAAATATTTATCTGTCACATAAATATTTGCCCCGGCCGGAAATCGAACCCGAAACCCCTCGCTTCGCAGTTCGCAGGCAGGTCCACTACCAACTAGGCTATGTAGGATCTACAACTACGCACGGGGTCATTAACCTCACAGCCGCGCGCGGCCGGCTCACGGCGTGGCGGTCGAGTTTACACTCAGGGGAGCGGGGTAAAGGGCAGTGAACAAAATGCCTACAACGGTCGAATACGCTCGCCTTAATGCTTCGTAATTTGTATTGCCCTCACTATGAAATATTTCTATTATTGTACACTATCAATATACCTACCTAAATATTGACAACGTGGATTGCATATGCCAATCTTTGAAGAGCAATCTCCCAGACAACCAATGCAAATTCTTAGAATATTCTTGTGAACGTTCATCCGTCTATTGAGTAGTTGTACGTCGTGTGACCCGCATGCTTAACCAAAATGCATCCGGCAAGTTAACCGCTGACTTATCTTACAATACAGCACCGTAATATGAGCTTCGAGTACACAATTGAAATCCCCTTTCAATGATCAAGTGGCAGATCAGCAGGATAAGGGCCAAGGAGTCCTTGAAGCATTGTTATCTATGACCTTAATATCCTCCTTCAACTTTATTTTCCAACGATCTGGGTAATTATGTTATGCAAACTGGATCAATTTAAGTTAACACTGTTTTAATGCGGACGTTTTGTGTTCTGGATACACTATTATACTTAGAAAATCAAACACGAACATTTTTCTAAATGATTTATCCAATTTTTTTTCGAGGAGTCGAGGAAAATCCGTCATCAGTGTCATAAAAGGCGAGGTGTTACGAGAATTTTAATTGAAACATATTGAATTATGTTTAAGCGGATTATGACACATTGCAATGAGTATTTTATCCTTTATAGGTCTACAATTAAACGCGCGATAAATTTTATCATTTCTTATATGCTAATTCAATTCAATGATTATGTGTTGATTTTGTTTTAAAACATGAAGTACTTAGATATACGTACTAATAGTATATATTCGTCATTTCCATGTTGTTTTTTATTTATTTACTTATTACACTTTATTGTAAATTTCAATCAACAGTCAAGAGACACATGCTTCAATAAAATTAACGATATTTGTGTACAATAGGCGATCTTATTGCTAAATAGCGATCTCTTCCAGATAACCTTCGGGAAGAGAGCGAAGGAAATTTAAAAGAGATGCTGGAAGGGTGTACATTTTACATTTTGTATGTTATCCAAAAATAAATGTATTAATAAATTTGTTTAATATACCAATTCAATGTAACAAAATGTAATATTGAACAAAAATTAAGGATAATGTGGTTTATGCTTTCTGCTCTGTATCCAATAACTATAATTTGACCTATTACCAGTCGTAAATTTACATGGAGCAGTCTATTACAGTCTATAGAACAAAGAAATAAAAATTATAAATAAATCCCTAAATAGTAACATTATATACCTGAAACTTCACGGTCTACAACTGTGGTGCGCTTTAGAATATTACTTATAGGAAACGGCATCGCATACAACAAGTTGTAAGTAAGATGGCGAACCGCTAGTCGCTACACCACTAGATAGTGAATACAAAGGTACGTCACACCAACTTTCACCCGGCGAGTGGCAAGTAGGGCTGTCACTCGAGATTTTCCGACACGTTTTGTGACAAGCTTATACAGTAAAACACGGTTTATATTTAAAAAATATAACATCTTAATATGTTAAAAGTTTATAGAATAAGCCTGTTATGGTTTCTTTAAACATCATGTTTATGTTAAGCTATACGGGTTGTTTTAGTTGTAGTTATAACAGATCCGACTACAAGTAAGAAAGACATTTTACAGATTGTTAATTATTTTTATTTGTTTATTTTCGATTCTTTAAGAACTATTTTCAATGTTTAATTTACAACTTTACTACTTCAAAACACTGAATGGGCTGCTATAAGCAAAATGTTAACTGAGTATGTAGGTAACAATTATGTAGAGAAAGAAACAAACAAAAGAATTTTGCTAAAAACAAGGAATCTAGAGAGGGCTATTCTCTAAAATACGACTCCGAATCGAAGCTCACTTTTAGTTTGACAATTAGACACGAGCTTCGACGGTGACGTAATTCGATGATCGAGACAAATAAATCCCTTACCGTATACCAATCATGTCAAATTAGCCTGAACAAGTAGTTTTTCTCACCGCCGTATTCTACACTGCGGCGCCACCTGTACTGTCGAGTTTTATGAAGAATAGGAATTTTGAAACTCATCGCGGATTCCGCTATTGAATTACAAAAACAACATAATAGCCTTCCAGAAACGGAAAACATAAAAAAAACTGTTCATAAAGTTAAACTCTATTAAGCAGTCAAATATAGTCAACCTTACCAACCGCACGCGCTGTGACCGAGTCATGTTCACATGTCAACACGATTTCTTTTGCTTTAAACAGTAGGTAGTTGAACGTGGTTGAACCGAAAGAAAATGCGTTGTCAGTTGAGTAGCAAGTGTCGCGTATCTCACATAAACTGTTAGCGCATTTAAATGCATCGTTTAGCATTACCACGCATGCTTACCTAGCAAAACTATTCTTTTACCTTCTTTCTATCTGAGAATCTTTTCGCAATGAACACTTATTTCTAGTATTATTGTGCATTAAATCCAGATGATTAAGTAATAAATACATTTTTTCCCTAGCTGTCTATATTGTATTATAAACACCACGAAATTCGAACCTGGGACTACCCGTTGTAATAGGTCTACAGAACCTTCTTGAAGTGTTGCCTATTCACTATGTTGACTATTTGACTATTTGATCATTTTCTTGTGTATACCTACTGTGCATTGTTTTAACTGTGTTTTCAATAATCAGTATTTTTTACAAATAATGATAATTGAGACTATAATTGATTTAAAAAATTAAAAAAGAACAGTTTTTCCATTGTTTTTAGTTTTCATTTCTGTCAGCAATCCTTATAACTGCCTAAATTTTGATTTTTTTTAATTCAACAATGAATTCTTTACAATAACATTTTTTCTTTATAGTTTATTAAAAAATCTATAACCGTAATACACGACTCCCGCTATACATCTAAGGTAAGTAGATAGATAGGTAAAATCACAGTGAAATATAATCTTCTTTGCTACCGTATAATCCGTATGATGGCATGAGAATCAGCAATGTTTATACACGATTGCAAGCGCGTTAGTTACAATTTCAAGTGTTACGAATGTGATTCACCGTGCTCTACTGTGCTCGCGCCTCAACCGCCACTGTAAGGCTCGTTCCCACGTACAACATAACGATTTGGTATAAAGACAAATAGATGGTCACATATTTGAGCCAAATCGTGTTTTCATACTTTTAATTATTGAGTGTAGATCGTGTTTTAATCACAATTTACAGTAAAGGGTTAAAAAATTTGTCATGTATTTGTAATTTTTCAAGATTCGTTCGATGAATATGGTTGGTCATAGGAAAACATCTTTACTACAAAAATAATAATGAATCCTCACAATCAAGATCCGGAAAGAAATAAGGATTCATCCAAGTAAGAAGAGTAAGTTAGTTCACGCGAACGTCTATTACGCGGCACAATACGCCTTTGAGAGCTGCAACTTGTTCCTTTCATGTTTGTTGTTCAACACGGTAATGGATTGAGAAAAGTTTCCATTCAATAATTTCTACTTTAACAGTGAGGAGCATTGTAGAGCCAATTACAATCAATTATATCACAAGTTTCTGTAGATCTCTTTGAAAGTTTTATACTTTACATGATATATTAGTATTACATGGCAGTTATAAGGAGAATTTATAATATCCCTGTTTATTTTTAAACGTTAACCTCTAGATGTTATTTATTTTAAGACTAAGCTAAACTTATACTAAGTATAATGTTTATGTTCCCTATGAGTGATTTCTCTTCCTACTACTTCTTTGAATCTAAATATTTTGGCCGATTAACTGTTGAAAGAATATACATGATGCATTTAGTTGCTCAAAAACAAAGAGTGACAATATTTTGCATATCATACTTACCGTAAACTGCGCAATAAGAATAATGCTAATATTGTTCTGCGGTTTTCATCCGATCTCATCGTGATGTCGAAGGTTTAATCCGTCTTTAAGCAGAACTAGAATTCATGTAACGCAGTTCTAATAAATCCAACTAGGTACTGGTAATTATGTCTCTTCAATATAATTAACAAGGAATGCAGTAAGTATTCTCAGTTTATAGGTTAATGTTGGTAGCTTGCTCTTTTAACACACTTTTACTGGAGTTATTAACGAAGTTCAATCTTCTCTCTATTTAGTAGTAAAGTAACCAGTCCTCGCATACCTTATTCTTTTTTTATGGAAATAACCGGCAAACGAGCTGACGATCCACCTGATGGTAAGTGGCTATCGTCGCCCATGAACATCAGCAACACCAAAGGCATCACTGATGCGTTGCCGGCCAAGAAAGAGAGAAGAAAAATAAAGAAAGCACTGTCTCTCAAGCCCCCAGCCGGAACCCGACGAGTCGTTTGGCGGCTGACTCATGCTCAAGGGTGGTAGCTATCCAGGCGAACCCTATGGAGAAATAATAATAGTAATAATGGTATTAATTAACAATTAAAATCAATATTACCAATACCTAATCCCTCCGAGGGCACTACCACCAGCGGGCCGGTTTTAGTCGCCTCTTACGACACCCATCCGACGTGGGATTGGGGTTAGTATTTTAAGCAATACGGCTAAAAATATTCAATACAGAAAACAATCTATTTCATAGTTCTTGCTTCCGATACAACTTATTTTATCAGATGTTTGCTCAGGGTGTTTGCTTGGTTTTATTGGTATAAATGATCCGTAAGTAGGTATAACTGCAAATAAACCAATTTCTTTCAAGTTTATGTGATGGTTGTTGTGGTATAATCTATTTCAATTAATTGTAATTTGAATGTAATTATAATATCTTCGTATACACTTTAATCATTACAAAAGTCTTGTGCAGTAAAGTATAACACACATAATATATGTGGATACATACTAGGTACACGTATTGTAACCCTATTAATACTCAGTGTAGGTAATAGTTTCAAAAGCGAAATATTCTATTAAAAGTAAGATCCAATCACAAGAAATCTCTTTACATAATGCACAGTAATTTTCTATCATTATAACACATTTGGACGTATATTACATAGACTTCCTTTTATAACGTGTCATTATAAATCTAATAATTATTTACCAATACTACTTCACTCGTAAAAAAGTGGAAGTGATCTAACTAACAGCACGTTATTACATAGCAATGAAGTTATCTTTTCACTTTTGCACCAAATCGCCCCGAGGCGATAATATTGGCCTACACCTATTCCGCATTCACGTAAAAACGTTAAATTACGATATTTCACTCTTATATGACAGTATCTGATAATTACGTTCTTCAAACTATATTTATTGACTAGCTTTTGCCCGCAGCTTCGCCCGCGGTAGAGATCGATTTTTTACAAATCCTACTTTCTTTTACTTAGTTAGATTTAGTCGCCTAATACTTAACTAATTTACATGTATCATTTGATAGTGTGATTCAGAACATGCAAATGAGTTTTACTAACGCCATCTATTAACAACATCCGGAACTATATATCTAGCAACTAACAAAATATTGATCTTCCCATGGGGATGTTTTATCACGGTAAAAAGTAGCCTACGGTACTCTCCACCCTCCTCACTGTCTCCACACACAAAAACCATACCATATAACAGCTTCGTTGCGACGTGAAAGACGGACAAACAAACAAACAAACAAACACACTTTCACATTTATAATATTAGTATGGATATACAATCATTAAGAATCACTAACTCTACCTTCTGCGTGTTCTGTTTTAGTATGTAATAACAATAACTACTTTTCATAATAATAGTTACTTTTATGTTTTAGATAAATGTATATCGCTAATATTTTAAGTACAGCTCCTAGCGAATTGACGAGATTTGAGCTATCAGTTTTGGAGTAGTATTTATAAAGTACGCTTACATTTCATTAATCGCTCCAAATTCATAACTCCTAAATATAATATAAATATACTAATATGCAACTTCACGAACTCTCATTAGAGACTCTGTCGTTAACTAGCAAAGTTTCATTTTCTGAATTGTAGAAATGTAGACTTACAATAGTGCAGCTGTGTGGTTTCTACAGACTGTGGTCAGTGGGTGCGAGAAGATGAATGTTAAACAATGTAACACTGTAGTACAAATGAGTTTCCTTCTGTAGTTTTTATAGTTACGAATCTGTTTTTTGTTCCAATGTTAGATAATCATACAGTCTTTAGTCCACAGATGAATAATTTTATTCGTGTTAACACTCAAAGCTCAATATCTAAATTCTTTCCATATTGTTATTTATGTAGTCAACACTGAAATATAAACTAGATATTTTATATCAGTTTTATAAGTTTTAAATTCATTTTATAAGTTCTGATACGATTGCAAGTAAGAAAATTGTAAATGGACCTAATCTGAGAAATTAAATTATGTACCTACTGTTGTTTCATTTGTATCAAAGTTAGTAGGTCTACACAATTTTCTATTTCTAATTTATGTAACATTTTAAATCTGATTTAAATTAAAATCCATCACTGCATCAGGAAAGGAAAAGATTACTTAATTTAATTTATAGATTCTAGTGCCATTATTTCTTAAATATTATCACTTAAAAACTGTTTACGTTATTATTTTATCCTGAAACAGTGTAGAACAGTTCTTTACTAATGCAAGTGCCGTGTACACATGTGACAGTGTTCTGTTGACAAATCGTCGCTGTTGTAATCCTTTTAATTTATTAAAAGTGGGAACGCGGTCTCTCTGGGAACTGGCCTCATTTTTTCCCGATCCGCGTTGTTCTTGTTGCACTCTCGCGTCGGTCGCAATTGCGTTGCTCCAATTTTCCTACTGCATTTATTCGTTACTCCGTAATATTTAATCTGACAATGGTCCACACGTTGTGTTAAAATTTCAAAGTAGTTTAAAGTGTTTTTACATTACATGCACTTCAAAAGTAGGTCGTATTGAATTCGAAATGCGAGATGAAAACTCGAGCTTGAGCTCTGGCAAAGTAAATAAATAAATTTGAATAACCCGGTAACAAGATATTTTATTAATCGATAACGGAAAAGTGAACTGAAACATTGATGAATGATAATTGATAAAAAGTGAACTGAAATGACCAGTACATGACCGATTACCTTGATGAATAACGAAGGGCACTCGTGTAGGCACGCGAAGACCGCACCGCGTAGCCCGAATGCCAATGTCGTCTAATTTGCAAACCTGTCCTTACTGTTATACAGTCTGTTTGACCCACTTACTGAACACAATAATTACCTAGGAAATATTCGCCAAAACCGGTCACTATGATCCGACAGTTCCGACACCCATATTGATCTTATATTATTTATTTTAATAACCGTGTATCTATATTATGACCTGTCAGTAGGCGAGATAGATCAGGCAAATTCTTTTGCACATATAACATTTTAATAGTAACCAGCATTTGCTCGTCATCGTCAGGATCACGTTTACAAAGCCTTCAATGAAAGGGAACCAAGGAGTAATGTCGTGGCCTCGTTCTTTGACCAACAGGGTGTCTTGTATTTGTTATGTAAGGTTTGCTTTGTTTTAAGAATACTTACATGGTTCTTCTTGATAGTCCAACATTGTAGTCAAAGTATTTTATCCAACAGGAATTATTTCCCAGGTGACGTGGTTGGTCACCTCATTTTTGCTTGATATTCCTGTTAATCAAACTACATTGATAGAACATAATATTCCGTGTGATTAAACTTACATCGCCAAAGCTATATTAGTAGTATAGTATCGTGTAAGCTACGTTATTATAATTCCTCACAAAAAGGATTATTTCAGATGTACGGATATTAAGACTTAGAAAACAATTTTTTGATACACATAAATATGACAGTGATAAATAATATTTTTGACTTACATTACCTCTTTGTATTGCAGTAGGTAACGCAGTATGGGTGCAGTGCGATGAGCCACGTGGTGGTGGCGCTGGCGCTACTGGTGACGGCGGGTGCGCACGCGCAGCTTCGTCCGGCTGACGCGCCGCCCGCTATTAACGACACACGTGAGTGAGTCTTTAACAGTTTTTACAAATGATCATCGTCCTTTGGTAAATGCACTTTTAGAGCGAGACGGCTGTGCGACGGAATGAGTTGTTTATTGAAGTGAAAACTTCTTTAGTACGGGGGTGACTTGAAATTTTATGAAACGAAACTGTCTGTAAAAAGAGACAAACACATAAATTCTAAAGTGAGATAGGAAGCATTGTACAGGGGTAGGGTAGGGGAGTGAGGGGTAGGGGAGCGGAGCGGAGCGGAGTGAAGTGGATTAGTGAAACCTACATTTATCATCTTCCCGAAATTTTACATTCGTCTCATTATCTTGAAAACAAAAATTTTGAAGGTTTCACTTCTACCACGTGTGAATTGCACACATTTTAATTTTTTTTATTTATTACACTTTATCGTACACGATAATCAACAGTCAAGAAAATCATACTTATAATAGAATTAACCATACTACCATACGTGATTGGCTTCCGTAGTCACGCCATACGCGATGGTGCTGGATGACGTCTTCTATATTATCACCTTAGCTTAATAATGAACATTATCACACTGTAAGGATTACAAGCTGATCGCGTTCCATCGATATCGCGTGAAATTAGTAACTTATTGGAGAACCAGTAATTAGCAGAGTTTTCCGGCAAGTTATAAATCACATAAGTTAAGGATGGATATGATCAGTCCTAATAGATACTCTTTATAAATGTTATTTAATAAAGTACAAATTGAGACCCCCATTACCCATTGGCTTTTTTGTTGGTATTATTTCATATTTGCAACACAGGTACAATGTTATTAATGTTACATGACGTTAGTTATGAGACTTAAGAGTAACAGGGTCCTTCCATCGTACTCCAAATAAGCACTTGGCCAGCATGATGATCTATGACTTGGTACATAACCTTTGTTGGCAGGGAGCTTGTAACTGGTCTTTCGACACCGCAACAGAAACACGTTAAAAACTTTCCACGATCGATTCTAAAAAGAATTTACTACTGGAAGGTCTTTAAAGAATCTACATTAAGCCAAAAAAAAGTGAATGTTATTATCGTAATTTATTAATTTACTTCATCGATGGTAATCTTATGGCCTCCAGCAGGTTGTAATGACAAATCACTACAATGTAATACAAATGCTGCTGACATTGCAATACATGATAACTTGCTGACTTTTAAGTTTCTTAATATTTCCTGTAATATGAAATTTAAATTATTTCTTGATAAACTGGATTACATTTTTTCATGACGTGAATACGCAATGAATATTGCGCGAGCAATATTCAAATTAAAAATGTTTTTTTCATATAGGTATCGACACACAGTGTCATTAGGTATATACACTCGTACCAGTGATCGAGATACCAGACAAAATGTTGGAAGTAAATTAACTTTAAAAAATAATACATTAATCTGTTTTCTTGTATGGTAACATATCAGTCTGACAAAATTGTGCCAAATTAAAAAATAGTTTGTTTACAAAGTCCATGATATTGGAATTCCACGGAATACGTTGAGTTGCTAATATGTTGAGATTTATAATATTTGAAACAAGTTATTTCTTATTTTTTATATTAGATAAATCATTATATTTGATGTCCATTGTTGGAACAGAGGAATGACGTTAATACATACATACAGAAGTGGAAATCTGCGCTAAACAAAGTACTTAAACTAGGTATTATTTTATTTCCATAACTAGGTACTAGGTACTCGGACGGTAACGTAGTCACTCGGAATGTTGCAAGCAATTATAATTTATGTAGCGATAAGTACGTGATTTAAATATACTAGTACAGACAGGCATACAGAACCAGCAATACAACAAGGCCATGTGAAATAGCTCTATAGATATACCTAGTGATTGATTACACATTAAGACATATTCCGTATTACTATTAAACATATTTTAAAATATGACATTCAGAGAACAGTTGGCTCATGGCTGAGGAGTTCTAGAGTCGCTATAGCATAAATCTACGACGCGGAATGAATCCGCCTCTCTAGTGCGGATTGACATTTTATGTAAATGTAAACCAGTATTTGCTCACTTTTCCCTTCATAAGTCTTATTGGAATCTCAATCAAAGGTTCCGTTCCGACTATTTGTTCGAATATATCAATCACATTATTAAAGTTTTCGTTTCGATTTTTTATTACTTGCGACGAAGACAAAATTTATTCTGCTCGAGGTGTGAATATTCGGAATTCAAATGAGAAAAACTATTTTGTAATAACTTATGGAAAACGTAATCCATAAAAAGTTATACATAATTTAGGGTTTGGGAATGAGGATAGACTCAAGACTGCATGTAGATATTTATTTTTATATTTATTTGTAATTAATTAATTTCCTATGGATAATTAAAACACTTTTGTCAACAGAATCAAGCGGTAATCTGCGTAAAATAATTATCATGCTAGCAATAATCTATTTGTTTACTTTATTAATTACTATGAGCGTATTGTACCTATATTGGGCCTATGTGCCTTTAAAAAAATGAAAAATGCAATTATAACAATCATACTCGTACAAAACAACATAATTACCAGCTTCAATGCGTATTTAGCCCCAAAAAAGGCAACATCGGGGTATGTAGAGTTCACGATTGTTAACCACAAAGACACGCCGCGCACCTACAAATATGGCCTAGCTTTACTGTACCTACTTTACAAAACAATAATATAAGGTACTTAATATCCTATTATAATAATATTCATAGTCCACGACTGTTACCATTCCTCTACAGGGCTCTCTTTCATCTTCTCTTTTCTTTCTAAAATCAGAAACAATTTTTCGTCATCAGTACCTACCTAATACATATTTATTTCCAGAAACTATACTCATCCGTTCCACTTTAAATAACGATATACCTAATTGTTTGTCGAAAACAAGATGATGACGTCTGAATTCCATTACAGTGTAAAAGGATTGTATTGTGTGAAAAATATAATTATAACAGTTTAATGAAATAACGTAGATTTTATTTGAACAAGTGTTTATTATAAATTGAACTACGTCACAAAATTATTGTCATGTATTAAGGCTACAACCCTACGAAGTATTGTTACTTACCCTACTAATGACAAAGTTAAGCGTGAGCTTTGAATAATTATCTTCTATGTGCTTTGATAAACACTTACATAGTAGCTTACACTTACATACCCTTAAATAATAGTCATATTAAAAACTACCTATTTGATTGAATCCGTTCTTTTCTTGTACAAACAATGTTATTATTATTTATTTATATTCAAAATGGCGCCATACTTCAATTTAGTGTAAATAATATTTTACATCGATATGTTATAAAATAAAATACTTTAAAACATCATAAACTCCCCAATAACAAAACTTTCAATCAACCGGGAATCAAACCTAAGACCCTGCGCTTACCAGATAAAGCTACTTCTAATCTAATTGTAAGGCTTTTACGCCATAATTATATGTCATAGGTCACTTGCTATACCATGAAAGATAGAGATAAAGGAGAACTGAGTCATATGGGTAAAAGTTGAAAAAGTTTCCAGGTATGTAGTAAATAACAGTTCAAAAATCCTTCACAACGGCGCTAGCGTCTGCAAAGGCGGTATTAAACAGTTTTGTTGTGTTTTGACCAACCGTTGCCACTGTGGCGCCACCAATTTAACGCAGTTTGACAGACATCTGCACAACAAAGTCTATTCCCCTTTACCTCTGTACTCCATTGGCTATACATAATATAACAGCTGTCTGTTCAATAAATCCAGTTTCTTCGCTACCGTTCAGTAAACAACAGAGCATTAAAGTTTAGTGTCGCCAGGTGTCACTATTCTTGCAGGACGTCCCGATTCTCAAGGTTCCGGTGTGACGTTCTGATTTAGCCCTATATAATATATTTAGATCTGAATTCTGAAATCATAACAATAATCATACTACTGACGTAGGTATGGTTAAGCTGTTACTGTATATAATGTTTTGGATCTCACGTATCTATATTCTCTGATTAAATGTAGCTGTCCTGACTTTAAAACCAACTTACTTTACCTATTAGGTATCCCGAAATTTGACATAATGGAGCTGGCAACACTTATAACTAGTCAGCACTGAGCTTTCCCTTTAGAAAGTGCAGAATTGTAGTATAAATCAAATTACGCTACTAAGTATAAAATTTAATTATGTATCTAACTATTAAACAATCGTTTAAACCAAGGATTGCAAAATGCAAACTTATGTGAAACGCATTATAGCTAGCCACGCTTAAAAAACCTCCTACTACGCTTTTTTTTAATTAAACTGCTTGCAACGAATTCAGCGACCTCCAAAAGACAGGAGAGTCGTAATCACCGAAAAGAACCTGAAATGTCACCGGCCGAAGAAATTATTCCAGTCCGAATAACGATATGAACTCAGAAACAGGCAATGCGAGAAATGGATAAATGTGCTTACAGTGTTTTAACTCACGGAGCGGCCAACAATGTTTCGAGTAAATAAAATAGACGCTAGCTTGGCAACCGACGATTCGATCAGTTTCGTTAATTGAACTGCTGCACAGTAATCCCCAAGCGTGTGGATAGCTTCCTTTGAAAACAGATATATCGTCATGAATTTAGAGGATTGCTAACTAAAGGCCGAGAAAGCCTAGACCAGTAGTAGAAAGATGTTGGATAAATTGAAGGAAAATGTGAAAGATTTAAAAGGAAAATGTGTAAAATTTAAAATTAAATGTTTATGAGTCTATTCTTAGTGGCCCAATAAGTGGTTCCAGTAGATTTTTAGTTATGAAAGAAATCAAATCTAAAGTAGGTACACTGATGACGCTACGATATTCGCGCTAGAATTCTCAATGTCGGAAGGGATTGTCGATAAATACATTACAAACCACAAAAGTGCAGGAAATTTAATTTACCATTACAAAATATATGCCTTCAAAAAAAATAAAACACCTTACAAAAATAAAAACCTTGCATGATTATGTCTTAAAATGATGCAATAAGTTACCTTTTCTGGTAACACATCGGCGATACCCTTGATGTTACCAATCCATGAACGGCATTGACCACTTACCATTAAATGTCTCACTTCTCCGTTATTTACATATTTAAAATTCTTGCCTTCTAATTGCAATTTGACGGGAATCAAGATAGTAGAGTAGACCATAACGAATACACGAAAAATGTTTCACATACATAAATGTAGTATACATTTGTCATTGTACCCGTCGAATAAACGATTGAGAGTCATGTATCGTGGAGAATACATTATACCCAAAACATTAACATAGAAATTCCAGCGTTGATATCGGTTACGTGTGAAAAAACCCAAAACGGTAATTCTGTTTGCACCTCTACTCACCTGAGTATCCAGTATCCACTGTTTACCTAAATATTTCTACCGTTGGTGTCGCGACTAATGCATGGAATTACGTACAACTTGCTTAAGATATATTAGTGTAATCTTGAGAAGTTCTGAAATTCCTTAAGATGAATCTACAGAGGAATAAAATAATCATGATTTCAATTTCAATAATTCAATAATTTATATAAAAAACAGACTTTAATGATAGAAATGTATGCTAAAGGAGTTCCAGTGGCTATCTATGATCTACTTCATTAGTTATCGTTCACCAAATAATGTAATTTTGTCAGTATTTAAATATCATAAATTATATATCCATTAAAATTATCTCACAGCGGAAACAGCAGACTCAACGAGAAATTAGCAGTTCAATTTTAAATAATTATTGCACACCACGGATTTTTCTCTTGGATAAAGAGAGAGTTCGATGAAAGAGTAATATTTTTCTAATAAAATGAATAATCTATTGCGTTTATAATTGCTATTTCAAAGGCAATTAATGCCAAATGTTGTGAATGTGTTTAAATTAAAAGAATATTTATACTATCTAAGTTTATTCCAAGCCAAATGTTTTTATGGTAGAGTTCTAGAGACGTATTGGTACTGAGAAAATAAAGCTTATTAAAAAAGTATAAGCTAGGTATGTACCGATCTGATTAGATGCAAAAACAAACAAAATATCCAAATCTTTTTTAACGTAAATCCTCTTTAACCTCTTTTCTTAATTATGAATGCGGGAGCAAAACTGTGCGATGTCAAGCCAAATGACTGCGCCCTACGTGACCCGACCCGACGCAATTGTGGTTCATTATCTTCACAGTCGCGCCTAAACAAACTTGGAACTGCAAGACAATACACATTCACAGCAAATTTCCAAAAATTTGTCGTCAAATTACCGACGTACGTACAATGTACATACTTACATTTTTTTAATTTTCGCAAGTGCCCGGTCTTGTAAGATATCGATTTTGTCATTTCTACGTAGTATCTCACATTTCTAGGGAATATACAGTCCTTCAGATCTCGTAGATGTTTTTTTTTTTAAATAGAACAACGCTAACGTTTGAACGTTTGAACAGCGCAGTGTGCAAACGTTCATTTACTATAATAGGTGGTCCATTCCATGTATTCAATCAATAATTTCAGTCAATATATCAACACCATTGATATCTAATCATTATGTATTGTTGTACAGGATGCGGCCTAGAATGCGTGCGATGCGCCGCGGACGGTTGCGTGAAGTGCGCGCGCCTGCTGGTGTGGCCTGGCGGTACCTGTGCCCACGACTGCCCCTCCGGTACCAGAGAGGCCTGGGCACACGATGACCACCTCATGGGCCGAGTGTGCTACCCCGCGCATACCTATAATGAGGTACGTGTTGCTTTAGCTACTTAACGCTAATGTTAAATTTTAAAACTATCAGTACTACTCTTCAATTATTGTACCTACAATACAATAAATAGAAGATCAGCTTTTTTTCAAATGTTTTCAAACTGAATTTTAGAATAATGCGTAACCAAGTTAGGACTCGTTCACAATGCCACTCGTTAGCAACGTCAGCGATATTCATCAAATATTGCATCAGGAAATCAAAAATAGCCGACTGCCTGCTTCACATTAGTTTCGAACACGGAAATAGTTTGTTCAATTAAACAGACGAGTACGGGTAATACTTCGATCCATATTGCAGTGGGTTGGTTGGAGCCAAGAACTATGCAAGCAGACTTTTATACTCGGAGAATTAGGTCACAACTGCAATGTATAGAACGTTAACTCATTAACCATCGAACGGATGCCTTGTGTGTTACAAATGAAGCGTGTTTAAACTATCATAACATCAAATATTTATACTATACCAATTATGTCCTTGATGGTTATGATGTCATATAAGATTTAGGTAGTAGTCACAATATAAACTGATTTCGTAACATGATAGTCAGTTACAATATTATCGACCATTCAACTTATCGCTACATAAAATGGTCAATAAACATCTGTATTTAAAACCTTGTCTGGATAATGGATAGACCCCTCATATTCGCATCGAAGTAAGGTACAAGGACAGCTTCGAAGATAGTAGATAGTTTATTTATTTATTTATTTTATTTACATTTCCATATAAACATTACAGATATAAATCTAACGCGTTTATACAGAAGCAATGGATTGAAATGATTGAATTTAATTACGACGCTGATTAGAAAGTGCTACCTACGGCCGTGACAATCTTTTGAATAATGCTCATGTATTGAGTAGCCATGCTCGCAGAGTACTTACAAATATCTTCCTTTATCCAGAGTTAAATTAATCTGCATTTCCATACAAATCAATATCGTGCGCTTTTGTTTATCAATGCCAGAATTAAAAAGTAGGTGCCTTCCGCCTATACAATACGTTTCTCTTATGTAGGTGTCACAGTAGGCGGGAGCCCGGAGCATCCGTATTAGTTGCAGAGGAGAGGCATGCGTGCATATTAATTATTCCTGACTCTGACGTTTTAATCGTTCATTCCCACTAGTTCTACTGCTTAGTTCTATCGTAGAACTAGTGGGATTTTTTTTTCCCACTACTTCTACCGTAGAACTAGTGGGAACAAAAACCGTATCTTAGCTAAGTAATTTTATTTCGTTATAACTCTAGCTAATGGGACATTGGATCAGGTTTCCTCTCAGAACGGGATAAACCATTATCCACATACCGACATCGGGTATTGTTTTTATCTTTATCTGGTACCAACCTATGTGGACTACCTAAACGAATTGAGCTGTTCGCTGAAAGTGGTAACTTTGTAATAGCAGTTTCAATGTTGATTGACTTTTTACAGCCCCGCCGGCAGATCTCGTAATTGTACGTGATTGATAAAGCAAGAAAAGATTTCCATAGGAATACAACAAAAATATGCAAGAGAAATCAGGTTATCGAGAATTGCCATGAATTAATACAATATTCAGGGCGTTATTATTCTAAGGTTAATATCTAAACTCTGAGTGGCTATGGGTATTTTGACATAATTATGTTACATGTTAAATTGTTCTTGACAACCCTTGTGGCGTAATGGCCGGACTGCTGTACCAAGAGTCTTGGGTTTGATTCCCAGCGAGGCGAAAATTAGAACGAAGAGTTTAAATTTCTGTTCTGGTCTAGGTGAGTGTGCTCTTTTCTTTGTGTGTTGTCCATGGCACCCACGGCACAGAAAATCCCAGTGTAGGACTATGAGTATGTATGTACTATGTAGCGTTATTTATCTCTTCTTTAAAGGTGTTAGTTGGCGGCGCGTGCGGCGCGGCGGTGTGCATAGCGCTGGTGATAGCGGGCGCCGCGTACGCCCGGTGCCGCAGCGGGGCGCGCTCGCAGTCTCAGCCGCTGCCGCAGCCAAGACACGACGATGATGCACAGCTCAGGGAGTTCCACAAACAGCTCGATTGTTTACGGGTAAGTTTGCGGCTTTACGAAAATTGCTGGCTAATGAGCTGACGATCCATCTGATGGTAAATGGCTGTGGGCGCCCAAGGACATCAATGATGGCAAGGCATCACTAATAATGCGTTGCCGGTCAAGAAAGAGAGAAGAAAAGGGAAGAAAGACCTGGCTATCAAGCCCCCAGTCGTAAACGGCTAACTGCTTATGAGCCAGTTATATTCTTCTTACAATTTCACCGGCAATTAAATCGATTGCTACAGTGTTACAGATGTCCAAGATTTATGATAATTAGGTGCCTCATCTCTTTTGTCAACTATTTTCATAAAAAAGTCATCTAAATATTATAACGGAGCTTGGTAGGTACGGAAAATCGGCTTTGAGCTCTTCTGACATAGTTTGATGTGTCTCTAGGAAACTTTGCATTTTTGCCTACAAATCTACAAACTATAATACCTGTTGGCCTGTTTTACGGAGGTTGTAAATAAGTAAATGTCCAATTACCACTCTCATTATAACCACTAGTGATGTGACCCCCATTTGTCCCTATTCCTTCAGTATGTAAACTATGTGTCTCGCGTCACACATAGCGCTCCGGTAATGAGCGGATCGTCAGCCATGGCTACATAGTTGCAGTAAATGATCGTAAATTTCTCGTTTTCCGTTTTCAAAACTACTAAGTAGTAAAATACTTAGTTGAATACGATCATTCCCATCAATAATATACCTAATTTATTTTACTCTCATGCAGAATTCGTGTGAAAATGAAATCAAAGTCTTAAAAAGTCAACATAATTATTATAGAAATTCAGTTAATAACTTACCCAGTAGCTTATTGTAGGGTATTTTAAAACGCAATTTAAAAAAATGCACATTTTTAACAAGTAAAATCAATTATTTCGGCTCGATGCATTTGCGTGTGAAGTAATGCGCGTGCGTTCAGTGACAACCAATGCGGTAATAAATAAGCAATTTCAGCTTAATTACAGTTTGAGTATCGTTTGACTTGACATTGCACGTAATATTTGGGTCTCAGTGATGAGCGTATTTCTCTAGGAAAAAACAAAAAAAAAGAACTGAAAGATTTTCCACAATGGATGAACTGTGTGACGTAATTTGTTGCCCATGCAATTTAATTAGGTATTGCCATAATAATGTACTTAGCTACGATTAAAAAAAATGTCATAATCTTGATAATATACGGATACAAACCCAATCCATACACAAAACTATTTTAAGAAGTGTATAAAACACACCCCTCTACAAAGTACCCGCAGCGGATATCGGATCTACTTCCCTCCAAGCCGACACGACGCATCTGTCAGTGTAAGGCACGGTACCCTGCGCTTATGGACTTTGAAGGTATTTTATAAGAATAACATTATGTGTAGAAGAAACTACCTTGAATATCTACCTCGTGACATGACACCATGACTGCTGCTTTCGAAAGTTGTAAGAGATCGGGCATCACTCTCTAACGTACAGCGAACTAGTTCGATATGCACATTATGATAATAATTACGTCCGTGTAGTTATTTATTTATTCGCCATAGGGATAGAATATTTTCACACTTGATTATGAAATAAGTCTTATCGCATTGTTCGTGACTAATGCTGCTTTATGTTATAACTGAAATAATTACAAAATTATCACAATAATTAATGCAAATTTATAAACTGTACTTATATCGATTTATCCCTTTTGCACTTTACAAAAACAATTAAAGTGTTACCTATCCATATAAAATGTGTGTTACGGTCGGTGGATTCTGTGTTCTGACTAAAAAACTGAAAGATTTATCAAGGGTAAGTCGGGGCAAAATATGACAGACAAGACAAATATAAAATAATACATATTACTGCAAATGTCTAATTATTGTCCCTGATCTTACTCTATTAGAGATAAGATCTTATCTGTTTTTTACCAGTTTATTAAAATTTCAAAAGTGTCTTCACATTTATCTGGCAAGCTATAAATACAATTTCAATGTGTAACTAATCTTAAGTAGCTTTAAATTCTAACCCGCGCGTTCTTAATTCTAAAGAACATACTAAGTCGATTCAGCTAGTTAATGCAACGTTCGTAAAGTACCTATACTCGTACATCATGTTCCAGCCGCACGCTTTCACCTTACTGGCGATATTGAACCAAACACGGCACCAAGTGCGGGAGCTCTACCAGCTGGGGAACAACGACGCGGCCATGGCTTATAGGTAATGTTTTTTTTATTAACACCGTATTGTATTGAATAATAATAATAATGCAACATACTCATAACTCCACACCAGGATTCCCTGTATCGGGGATGCCATGGACAACATACAAAGACAAGAACACACACACACACCCAGACCGAGAAAAAAAATCAAACTCATCATTTAAATTTCCGCCTTGCTGGGAATCGAACCCAGGATCCTTGGCAGTGCGCGGATCTGCCCGCATGATAACCACTACGCCACACGAGTCGTCATGGGATAGATTAATATTGGTTTGCATGACCAACTAGTAAAAAAAACGAGCGATTCTATACTTCGGAGGTCTGGTTAAGCCGTCGGTCCTGGTTGTTATCGTCAGATAATTAACTGTCTTTCTAGTGGTGTAACATTAGACATGTGAATGAATGGCGTTGCCTGTCCGCGTGAACCGAATAATGCATGCGCATTTAATAAACGCCATCGTCACAAAAAATATTATAATGTTAGTTTTTCTATATGAATTATCGCACTAGGACTAAATATATTTTTTAATCATAAGTGATTCAAAACACTAAAACGACTACTAAAGAGACTAAAAACACTAAAATATCATAAGACTAAGGTAAGCCTTAAGGTTAATGATATTTTAGTGGTTTTAGTTGTTCAACTTTTCAAACATATCGATATCCTATGTTTCAATAAATTGATCATTAATTGACTGTTTATATTAGTTATGGTAGGAAATAAGAAATATTCAATAATTATAAACATGACGATGTTTCGACAGTAACATATTAAACAAGATAGATAACGTATAATACTTTAGTGAGCTATTACGCAACAGAACTCGTATTTGCACGCTACTCGGAATTGCAAAACAACATTAAACGGGCCTTAAATAAGCAGATTGTTGCACCCGTGAAATACAGTAGCCGAAGCAAAGACGGTAGGAAAATTTTATAACGCGATTAGGCATTATTCAGACCGTGAAGCAAATAAAATTTACATGCCATGATGGATCATAAACTTTCACTGCGCAATCTTTGGCTCTGTGTCTTATTTTAATTTAGTCATTTACGTAACATCATTTGCATTAAGTGGTGTAACAGTAAGGCAAACCTATAATCTTGTGATAGATAGCTATAATTTACCTAAGTATAGATTCACTGCACTATATTTCTTTATTTAACAGTGAATCTATGCACGACGCCGCGACGCTTTACTACATCACACACTACATAATCTGAATTTTACCAAGAAAAATATAACAGACTTCAAAATAACTCAAAAACTACTGGTCAGATTTAGCTCTTGAAGTGGGACCACATGACCAGCTTTAGATTAAAAAAAGAATCATCAAAATCGGTTCACCCAGTCGAAAGTTTTGAGGTAACAAAAAAAAAATAAAAAAATTCAGTCGAATTCAATACCTCCTCCTTTTTTGAAGTCGGTTAAAAACTAATTTTTATGTCTGACATGATGATGTTAGGATATTATCTTGGATGGTGGGATTATTTCCTTAAAATTTTCCATGAAATTTTTTTCTGCAAAAATTTCGTAATTTTTATTTTATTAAGTACTAATTCGTAAAAAAATAAACATAATTTTTGTATATTTGAGTATTTTCAAATGTTTTCACAGGTGTAAATTAAGTAACACTTTAAACTGTATTCTGTATTTGAATTTACAGTTGTGTGCTGAGTGACCTGGCGAAGCTACTGATCCTGTTAAACAAGCAGCAAGTGCCAGTGGTGCCAGAGGAATGGCCGCGACTCGCCAGCTGGGCTGAACGGTGCGTTTGACTCGTTCTATCTTAAGCTTAAGTGTTTCAAGTGGCAATGCACTTTACTCTGGTGAGAAAATAGTTAATGCTGCTAAGAGGTTCCTGAAATAAAAAGTTAAAGAAGCTATGTCTGTCTTATTAACGATAGATGTATTATAAGAAGTAGCTAGACACATTTTTAAAAGGTTTTTAGAAGTGAAAGATTTTAAATTAAATACACAATTTGTGATGGACAATGCCTTTACACATTAAGTTTGCTTTGTCACTGTGTTTTAGAGGCGACAAGAAAAAAAGCAAAGAAAATCCTATGTTGCTATTATAATCGTTGTTGGATTAAATGATATTTTTTTATACAAAAAAATATTTTAGAATATCATACGGTATTTCCTACTTGTAACGATATCCTAGTACTTAGGTAAATTCCTGCTATATAACTCCTACGATCACTACGATGTTTAGGAACAGAAAAGAAAAAGTTGGAATAAAATGGAATGTATCCCAACCCTAAATCGATTGGTGTAGATTGTGTTATAGGATAAAAAACATAAATGAACTCATTGCAAAATAGATTGATCTCACCAACAAATTGATCCGACCTCTCCCGCCCTCACTGACGCCATTGCTCCCTCAATTGAACAGATAGGAAAAAAGTTCAATCCACCACGATTGCATCGATATTTCGCCCGGCGGATGTTGGTGTACACGTACCTATTTCGAATTTTTTTATAGAAAATTGGTTTGGTGAAACTTACTAAGTTATCCAATTATTGGAGAAAGTCTGTGCATGATATACGTTGTATTATACTTTTATAGAGTTTAGTAGAGACTATTATACCTATAATTCTTTAGACTTATTATTCTCTTGGGTTTCAAAGGGGGAGGGGGTATTAAAATGTTTAGGGCCAGGGGAGAACAAATCAGAATTTTTGGCCCAGGGAGGGCAAACTAGTCCTAAGAACTTTTTTAGACAAAAGTAGGTCCGTACCCGTAGGCTTAATTAAGAAACCAGGGGGATACAAAACAAGGAGGTAACTTAATTTCGGATATTGCATATTTTAGATGTCTTTTAAATTGTATGTCCATGCGTTTTGCGACAAAACTACGCTGTGCAATATGATAATGTAAGTAATTGTATTTTTGTTTACATTTTTCAGCATACTAAAACGGTACAGTCGCATGAGCATGGGACAACAGCCGCAACAGGGGCAACTAGTGAACTTCCTGTCCTCAGCACCGAGTCAAGGTTCCGACTCAGAGACAACACAACAATCCTTCTCTACATTCAAGCCTCCTTCTTACTCTCCAACATCGTATGGAAGTCACATTTTGGACAAGGAGTTGGAAAACCAGTGCGAATGGAGTGACGTTGGAAGACCCCCGAGCTACTCCCAAATCGAGAGAGAAACGATAGTACTCGCCGACCCGTGGGAACGGAGACCCATTGTCAGGCGGGAGAGTGTTTGGCTCGAAGACGAACTGTTTGAAATGACGAGACGACCTCAAGACGAACTTACCACTGAACTTTAATGTAGTTTATAATAAGTTAAGTAATTTAATCTCCCGGATGAGTGAGTCGAGTCACCTTACCCTTTTTTAGTTTAAAAAATATATTAATAAAAAAACATGATTTTTTATTAGTATGGTTCTAAATTTTTTTTCTTTTCTTTTATCAATTTAAACTTAAAAAAATATGGTGGCTTGATTTTTATGCCCAAGACTATTTTACGCACATTTTTATTTGACAATATTAGTAAAATAATTGATCCAAATTCGATAAGTACAAACATTATGACTATGGATTGTTTACATTCTTGTTTACTCAGATTTTATTTGATTTCTATGTGGGCTTTATAATTATGTAAGTATTAAAATTACTGTTAGTAGATAGGACCTAAACTTTACCAGCGAGATGCAATGTAAATTATCTAAATATTTGATTAAAATGCTTATAGATAGTGTAATAATACTACCGTACCGTACCTGTAATTGTTTGATTTGTTAAGGACTTAAGAATACAATGTAGCATTAAATAAGTATAGCTTTTATAAAAATATAGATATATTTTCGTTGTTGATTGCTGTCTGCTGTAATCGCGGTAATACTTAGTATTTTTTCTTATGTGAAGCGATAAAGTACCACGTTCAGTATTTTACTCCATAGCGGAAGAAATAGCATAGCATACCTACACTCAACTGAATAGGTAAAATAAACAAAACTCTCATAATTATGATTACAAATTTGTAAAAAACGTGTGCGTCATTGAGGATAAAAGACAAAATAAAATTATGTATAATTATGTAGATATTATTAAAATTTATACCCAGATATAATACTTATTTTTAATAGGTTAATCAGTTGTTTCTAGGTTTTAAATATTTTCAACCAAAGTAGGTAGCAATAAAATATAGGGTCTAGTCTGTGCTAAATTAATAAATTCTATATTCTATATTTCTAAGATCAACATAACGTATTTAAATCATAAAATAATATTTATTGCGTCCATTAATTATGTGAGTCGTTTTAGCGATTTTCAGACCCTCTCCCCCTCCCTGGTGAGATGTAGTGAGAGCAAAAAAACACGTGAGAATTGCCGAGACCCCCCTCTCCTCTCCAACGTAAGATTAGATGAGATTTGGCTCGACGACCTCCCCCCTCTGAAACATATACTAGACTATAACATAGACTCACATAATTAATGGACGCCCTCTAATCTACATGTACAAAAGATAATTTCCAAACTTTCTGGTTTTCTTTTTTTCCTCATCATCAAAACATTATTTAGGCACAACCATGAAAAATATTATTAATTAGGTAAGTGTATCAATTCCAAACTAAATTGTATAATTTTATTTATTAAACTTATTTATTTGAATGAAAAACACAGTGTTGTTCGAGGTATCAGAGGTAGGTACCCGGTATCAAATATAAATTATACCTATATAAATCATTCGGTTTCGTGAAGAAAGGTAAAAACATGAAAAAATTGAATAGGTACTAAATAAAATGTTTGAAATCAATGTGTCCACTTACAAGTAGATACTTGTACAGTTTAATAGATACCTACATTAAAATAAGGTTTGACACGTAGGTAGGTATACCTATTTATAGGTATAGGTATTGGTAGGTACAAAATATATTTTTGTACATTCATTTACTGGTACCAAATTCCGAAGTAAAGGCATTGACATAAATTATAAGTAAAGGTTATTCTACCACATCTTAAGTGCAATGTCAGTGGGAAAATTAGTGAACTTAACACTATCAGACACTGAGATGAAAATGTTCAAACAGCGAAATAATTTTAACGTTAATTAATTTACTATAACATTAATTATTATAAATTATCACGAATTTTATAAACAATTGTTAACAATAAAATTGGATAAGAATACTTGATTAGTTTTATTTGTTCTATTACCATGATAGAAACCGGCTCTTTGTATAGGATTATTATTATATCATTAATCAATAAGGGTTTTAATGGTATTATTAACAATGATATTATAATGTAAAAAAGTTGTAGATATGTCACTAGCGCGAAGACGAAGAATCACGAACTCACGAAGCGAAGAGCGTAACTAAGAACACTGTTAGAACGGCAAGGCAAATTGACCGTTCTGCTCGTTGCAGTGTTGCCAGGTACCACATAATTACGGTAGATCTACCGTATTCAGCTTCGATCTGCCTTAACGATTTTTAGTGTTTTTAGTACATTTTACCGTATTTTGACCCAAACAAAAATCTGATTTCAGTAGGAAAAAACCTCAAATTTCATACAATCTACCGTATTTTATAAGAATCTACGGTATTTCATGGAAGAATCTACCATAATCCAGTTTTTGGACATGGCAGCACTGGCTCGTAGTCGCTCTTTCCTTGAAGACAATCGCACACGTTTGTTACTGTCAAAACTGCTTACAATTTGACATACCTACAGCATTGAAATTAATGCATTTTAACAAAATAAATATGTTTCCATGACAACGCGAGCCGAACGGCGATGTTTCTTTACGACTGAAGCGCTAGCTAACAAACACTGTCTTTTTTACCAATAATGATTCTAATAATGCCATCACTTTTTCATCATTAAAGGAGGTGGCCAACATCTGTATGGGCATTTGCCCCATTTGTGAAGTATAATGTACACATATTATTTTTACCTTACATTAAAGCTTACAATATCTACTTTGATAATTTTATCAATAAAAATCTCTAGAACTCGGGATTCTCCTTTTACGGGCAGTTTTAGCTTTTGTAGTTTGACATTCTGCAAAACATATGTAATCGTGAAAAAGTGTTATATAGAGCGATTTTTGTATTAAATAAATACTATTTATCTTTTGGATAATTAATTAATATATGTCTTTTACTTTAATTATGACTGTATGACCTTATTCCTACAAAAAGAAGTACCAGCAGTACTAAATAAAATATACGTATTAACTTGTCACCTACCTATCTGTAAATATTCACAAGCTACCGAACTTTCTGCACGAACAATACATTGAAAGGTTTTTTCGCCAGCTCGAAAGCTTAAACAAAGATAATTAATAATGTAAGGGCTTGAAGTTCAAAACAATCACGGATATATCTTTTGAACCTTCTAGGGATCTTTTATAATTATTTATTTTACCATTTCTACTATAAGTTTTTGGTCGAAGGAAAAATTGTGGGGAACCTAACATATTCCGAGAGATTTTTATATGTAATACAACAGTTGGTTCACTTTGATATTATCATATCCATCATATTCATATCCATGTCTCATATGAAAAAAAAGCCTTTGCCTTGAACATAAATGTTAATAAAATAATGATAAATAGATGATACCTGATGCTCAGCATTCCAAGAGTTAATAGTTTGGGTTTGTTAAAATCAAATACAATTAATATTTTGCAGAAATTAAACTGAAAAATATTATTTTGGCAAATGACAATATAGTAGACATTCGCACTTCTGTCAGCCAATTGTCAACCTCCAGTGATGCCGGTCACTCACATTCGAGCGAATACGCAAACCCACAAGTGTGGGACGACCTTCGCGAATGATTATGCGAAGTTTTGGAGGCATTCGGGGTTTTCCAAGCTGTGTCGGTTTTTTGTCGCACATCAAAGCGCGCGAACCTCGAACCTTCGTGTAGTCTCCCACACATTCGTGCGACCAGTTGCGCACACGACTAAAAAGGTGATGCATCTCCTAATTTTTCGTGGTTCGTGGCGTCTAATCGTACTACCATTTATTTTCTGTATTGAAAATGGATTTGAATGACAACAACATAATAACAACAGCAAGATTGAACATTCGTGAACAAAGTGTAGGAGGAAGCGGAAATGGGTTTGTATACTCATATGCGAACCCATTTGCCTGACCGCCCTTCACATATGTGCAAACATTCGTAAAAATGTCAAACATTTGCGCGCATGTGAGTGACCGGTGTGATAGCAATGGAGGCAGTAAAAGTATATTTGTATACAATACAACTTATTATTATTGTTAATTTATTATAACTACTCACGGCGGAGTTCAGAAGAAAATTAAAATTCTAGTTATGTTATAATAAATGGAAAATATGTCTTTTCAGAGGACTAAAACCTTGTACAAAAAAACGTATTTTAACCATTTCCGGGGTAAATATTGGCCACCTCCTTTACCAATGTGATTGCTGATTGGCGATTGGTGTGGTGAAACAAAAGATAAACGTGTGTGTGTGTTGTATTGTAGCCACAGACATGTATAACTATAATAGAAGCTTTTTTCGGAACAAATTTTTTGGTTGATTTGTAAGATTTCTAAGACGAATAATATATTAATATAAGTGTAGGTGCTTTAATTTTCAATTTACTCTTAATGCAATAATTTAAATTCGGTAATTTTGAAGAAATTTTAATAAAATATATTGTAGAAAAATTACCTTCAGAAAACATTTTGAAGAACCATATCAAATAGGACATAATTTTTCTAAGTAAATGTGGACACCCTACAATTAACCTCAATCGGCATCGAACATCGAACTTCAGGTACCTCTACAAAGTCTATCATCCGGATAGAGTAATATATCCATGGTCTGCATTTACATACATCAATCCCTACGTTCCACTAGACGATCACAACGATCACGCTACCGACCGCGGTTTTTCCTGTTCCACTAGCTTGTGAGTGTTACAATCATACACCCAAGTGGAACGGGCACTTCGACCCACCCCGTGAGGTGGGTTGTTTTGAGCGTGCCGTGAACTGCCGTGAGCGAAATTAATGACGTCATCAATGACGTTTTCACCGCGACCATGACGACCGTGGTCGCCATGTGGAACGCGTTTTGATCGTTGTGAGCGATGTGAGCGTCTACTGGAACGCAGCCGTCAACCAATGTCAACTCAAGTCAGCTGTCATTTATCATGTCAAGTCAAAAAAATATCTGTGTCAAACGAGTGGAACAAGTGGAAGACGAAAAACGAAAAACTAGTCTTCGAAAATAGCAAATCTAATAAACCATATGCTTAATTATAATTTTATTAGTAAAAGAATTACTTCATATCAATGAAAACTATGAGATTTTATTTGCCAGTAATAAAAATGTAGTGTAACGTCTCACAACAAATTCGTAAGTAGCGCAACCATCTAATGATAGCGGTAATTTTATAAATATCTTAATACAAAAATCAATTTTCTAACCATATTTCAACTGCTATTCAGTAGTAAGTTATGAATCGAGGTACCAGAATGTTTTGTAAGAAAAAGTGCCTGTAATGTATTTTTTCATAACATCGTTTGTTGACAGAATGTGAGATGAAACAGTCTTTGTTCAATAATCTATTTTGGCAATAATGTAATGTGAACTCTTATATTACAGTTAAATTGAAGAATTTATGACTGCAGCAAAACCTGCAGGAACTGTAGTAAAGACAAAATTTAAGTCATTGTGACCTGATTTTGTTAAAAGTCTTGCAAGAGACTACATTTTTACAAAACATAAATAAATTGTTTTATCATGAAACAATTGGCAGCTTGGTAAGTTTTCACTTTTCATTATATAAAGTATCTAAACATATAATATAATAACAAACTCCATGTTCTATAAACTTTGAAAAACAGCTTAAAAAATCTGTTATAAGTGGGCCATGAATATTTATGAAAGCAAATGAGAAAATTAACTTAGGAAACTATTAAAATATTCACATGAGTAATTATTCTGTGATATGAATTAAAATAATGTGAGATTGAAATGTAAATTTATTTTCCTAAGCTGTTATTAATGGCTTACCACAATTTTATGTAGTTGTGTGGGTATAGTTAATTACCATGTAATTAAATAGGCCTTATGCAAGTATAAAGCTCATATTTGAATAATCTTAGATAAACATTAGAGCAGTTTGATTAGGTTATCTACTATATTAAACTGAAATATCTTCCTGTCTTATAAGTAGTCAATACAACATTAGTTACTATCCAACTCAATACTAAAGTAATCTCAAATAATGTTTTATTTAATTTTATAATGAATCACCAATACATGTTATAACCCAAAAAGCCAGCAATTGCCATTTCTTAGTAGATAAACTTAACTTGGTATGTTTCATAATTTGGCTTTAGAAAATTACCGCATTCCACAATATATTCACTGGAAAAAAGTAACAGTACTCTATACAATATTTTATTATGATGTAATTGTATGAAATGTTTATAGAAATTATAGACTAAACTTTTATTTGTAGTGTGTTAAACACAGTGTTCAATTGTTTTATCACTGCATCATATGATGCGCAACATAATTACTATCAGCAAACATTCATATTATGTACAGTTTAATTAATTTATGGTGGTAGAAAGATAAGAGTCATTGTGTACTTACATTATTATACTGTATTTAATAATTCAAATTCAAAATCATAAATCATCCATCAATAAAATAAGAATAACACAGCCCAGATTTTATTTATTTATTTATTTATTGCCATAATTGTGTGATGGTTATTACAGGTCTTATAAAATTATGTAGTACTAGCTGTTGCCCGCAGCTTCGCACGCGGAAATTGTTTATCATATTATTTAGTATCCCTTAAAAAAGAAAATTTAAAAACAGGTTAATTTATATTGAAGTAGTTATATTTAGGAATTTACATACTGAAACTTACGATACAATCAGATCATTCCTCCGGGAGCGGGTTTGGAATAGTAAACAACATTAACATTTTTTTTCTTTTCCCTCTCCCTCTCCCTCTCCATCTCCCTCTCTCCCCTTGCCCTCTTCCTCTCCCGCTCCCTGTCCCTTTTCCTCTCCCGCTCCCTGTCTCACTTCCCCTCGCTCTCCCTCTTCCTGTCCCACTCCCTCTCCCTTTCCTGCTCGAGGTCCTTCTCCCACTTCATATCCCTCTCCCTCTTCCTCTATCGCTTCCTCTCTCTCTTCCTCTATCGCTCCCAGTCCCTCTCCCGCGCGCACCCACGCCCTCTCCTGATTTCTGTCCCGCTCCCACTCCCTGTCACTCTCTATCTCCCTCTTCCGCTCCTTCTCCATTTTTAACTTAAAAATGACGAAGTTGCTTACTAAGTTCATTCCCCTAAATTAACACTTTAAGGGATGATTTTCCGAAAAAAAAAATTCTAAGTTAACTTTTGTATATTACTATAAACTTACATAAAAAAAATCATATATTTTATAACTCTAAAACTGGCGAAGTTGATTTGTATGTAGTTGACTACCAACCCCTATTTTTGGGGATGAATTTCGAGAAAACAGTGGTACAGTAATTTTTTGTGTCTAACTATAAGCTTATATACAAAATTTCACCCTTCTTACTTCAAAACTGACGAAATTGGCATGCTAACTTGCACACTCTTTAGGGGATGACTTTCCAAAAAAACGTAATATGTACTTCCAAATTTTGTTTCTAATCTGGAGCTAATATCATCATAATATTTTCATGTTTTTAACTTTAAAAATGACGAAGTTGCGTACTAAATGAAATCCTCAAAATTAACCCTTAAGGGATGATTTTCCAAAAAACCGTGTTAAAATTAACTTTTGTTCATAACTATAAACTTACATAAAAATTTTCATATTTATAAGTCTAAAACTGACGATGTTGATTTATACGTATATGGCTTCTTACCCCTATTTTTAGGGGATGAATTTCGAAAAAACAGTGATACAGTTATTTTTTGTGTCTAACTATAAGCTTATATACAAAATTTCACCCTTCTTACTTTAAAAATGACGAAGTTGCATACTAAATTAAATTCACTAAATTAACCCTTTAAGGGATAATTTTCCGAAAAAAATTGTTAAAGTCAACTTTTGTTTATTACTATAAACTTACATAAAAAATTTCATATTTATAACTCTAAAATTGGCGAAGTTGATTTGTATGTAGTTGACTACCAACCCCTATTTTTAGGGGATGAATTTCGAGAAAACAATGATACAGTTATTTTTTGTGTCTAACTATAAGCTTATATACCAATTTTCGCCCGTCGTATTTCAAAACTGACGAAGTGTCCATACTAACTTTCGCACTCTTAATTAACCCTTTAGGGGATGATTTTCCAAAAAAACATAATACTTACAAATTTTGTGTCTAGTCTGGAGCTAATATGTAAATTTTCATGTTTTTAACTTCAAAAATGACGAAGTTGCCTACTAAGTTCAATTCAGTAAATTAACCCTTTAAGGGATGATTTTCCAAAAAAAAAATATTAAAGTTAACTTTTGTTTATTACTATAAACCTACATAAAAATTTTCAAATTTATAAATCTAAAACTAAGAAAGTTGGTTTGTATGAAAGTGTCTTCTAACCCTTATTTGTACCCCTTAGGGGATGAATTTCGAAAAATCCGTTCTTAGTGGACGTCTCCTTAGCATAAACTATCTCCCTGCCAAATTTCATCTTAATCGGTTCGGCAGTTTCTGAGATTTTTTGTTTAATCAGCGGTGTGTCGCTTTTCAATTTTATATATATAGATACACACAACCCAGGTAGGGCACGGCAGGATAAAATGAAATGTTATAATTAACATTGTGTGTGTGTGTCAAGATGTTTTAATGAGATTGGGCACCATGTTAATACTATAAAAAGCATTCCATTTTAAAATATGTTTTAGATGAGGAGAAAACTTGATATCAACTCTGAGGGTCAAATGATCTCTAAACATTCTTAAAAAAATCTATGTAACTTTTTTGATATGAATACTAAATAAACACATCACTAAACATAACCAAGTCAAGTAGACAGGAATGTCTTTGCTATGTTAATTATATTGTCACGTTAAAGGTATCAAAAGAAAATCAGTTCCTATGACAAAGAAGAATGGGAAACAATGGTAGAACAGTTGCTAATGAGAGGCACTTACCGACGGCGCATTGTCGACTTCACCTCCCACCCACGCTCCTATCTTATAGATGTGGACTTGGTCAGAGGTATTCAATTTAAATCAGTATTGGTAATGTAATAATAGTCCATTGTGATTGTGAACTATGATTGCACAGTTAATGGCACTGTGCAATGTCTTTTCTATGAATTCATTTTATTTGATAGCTGTAGCATACACTTCTTTATGCTTCCCTTGCTTGCTTGTCATCCCTTGCTTTACTTTTGTGCGAACCTAAATTCCACCTCTAATAATAATTTGTATGGTCACCATTGCCTATAAAATTAACAGCAACAATATCTCCAATGTGTGAGTAAAAAAGAAAGGTACACGCAACAACTGAAACACATATAAAAAATCGATTTTAGAAGAAGGGTATTTATTTATTTATTTAAGTAATTAATTATGTTTAAGTAATTGTTGTTAATTACTCTATGTCTTAATTACCAGGGTCGTCATTCCCAAAAGCGAAGCCCACACTGGGTATGCGTCTCGTAGTGTGGTATGCACTAGTCCGGTTGTTGTTCCTACCACTCCTGTACCAGTGGTGGGCGCAGCAGACATCGTCAGCGTGTGCCAAGTTCCTCCTCGCACTGTGGATGTTACAACTTCTGAACATGCTACTACATTTTGTAGCGCCACAGTCAGTCGATTTAGATGTAAGTTGTTTTATTTGATTAGTTTTGACTTATGCCAACATTTTAAAGAGTATTTGCAGGATGTCTTTCACATTCAAAATAAACAGATGAATGTATTTTATTATCACAACCCTGTTAAATTTATGGGCAAGTGACAAGGGTCTCTTCTCACACTTACTGGAGACTACCTCCACTCTAGCCAAGAGTGTACTGGTGGATATCAAAACCTTTGAAAACATTATGTAAAACACTAAGGGAATAAGTTATAAATGCAAACATTTGAAAAGGTTCAACACTGCTAGCTGCTCATGGGCATAAGTGGCATAAGAAGAAAGTTCCTTTTATGGACAAATGTAGGCACATAATGGTAACCAAGAATACCAGATCCAGAGAGGTAGCCCCGCCCCTCGGTACGCCCCTGTATCTACTAATTAAAGCACAAATTAATAAAGGTATACGACCTTGTGGAGCAATGATTACCATGCTGGACAGCCAAGGGTCCTGGATTCGATTCCCAGTGAGCTGGTTCAAATGATGAGTTTGAACTTCTGTTCTTGGTCTGAGTGTGTGTGTCTGATTTTGTGGGTTATCCATGGCACCCACAACACGGAATCCTAGTGTCAAGGGCTATGAGTGTGTAGCGATATTATTATTATATTTGAATAACATTTTCAGTCGCATTGCTGGGTAGTCCCGCTGTTCCTGATGTTGGTACTGAGCATAGTCCACTCGCAGATCGTGAGCACCACCGAGATGGAGCTGGCGCGGGTGCGACCCCGCTCTACATACCGACGGAAACTGCCAAGATATTTCAGGTATTATACATACATTAATTATATACCTTCGTAACAAGGACTTTGTTTTACAAAGCTAAGCAACCGCCAAAGACGAGGGGAGAGTTCTCCTATTTTATGGAGTCGGTTGAACAAAGACAGTTATTATTTCGGTTCAGTAATAAGAGTTTATTCGTTCAGCTATGCAACAACCGCAAATCAGTCGAACTGTTGCCGCAATAACTATTGTTTTTGGTATCTAATCCTTGTATAGTTTTAAATGTTCATCACTTGAACCCTCCAAATATTGTAAAAGTAATAACCTACATAATATGTATTCAATCTGGCATAAGATTAAGTTATATGTAACGAGTAACATAAAATTGTGATAACTGCTGTGAATACAAGTATTAAATAAATAAATAAATAAATAAACATCAATCAACACAGCTTAGCCATTAGCGATCCTATATCAACAGCTAAAAATGTCTTACAACTTTAGTTACTTGTAAAGTAGAAGTAACAAGTTCTTTTCTTGATAACGCAAAGTAATGAAGACTTTTTAATAGAAGATCGCGCTCCGATTGTGATGGTGGCAGTGGTGGAGCTTCAGCCGAGAGTGGTGCCACCTCGAGCCAAAGCAAATCGCCTCTGTCCAAACCGACCAAATTCAGGCGACGCCAGTCTAGGTCCGATTTAAGTGATAATGGACTCAGGTACACTGATATTATGTATCTCTTTTAATATACCCAATGTATCTTCTACAAGTTATGTTTTCTTTTCAGAACCGTTTACATAGAAGAATTATTCTCCTACCTCTCTCTTAAAGAAAATTGGCCTTTCATACTTAGTTTCAATTAATTTCCGCTGGGACATGTTACTAAATGGAATTTATACGATTTTACAGAAAACGTAAAAAAGAACCGCCTAAAGAAAATTTCGTAACTAAATTAACATCTCCCGTTAAGGATAAGCCTCTATCAAAAAGTAAAGCGAAAGATTCTGACGATGAAGACTATATGGCTTGGAAAAAGCCTGATGCCACTGCACCCATAGTGACGTTCACTCCACCGCCTGAAGACGCTATCGCTGGCCCTTCGTTCCGATATAAACCCAATATATTAACCAAAAAATACTTGGAAAGTATTAACGTACGACAAAATATGCAAAACAATATCGCTAGAGCGATGTTTGCAGATGGTGACGATGGCTTCGAAAGCCTAAACGGATACATATCTAACGCTAGCGATGGAGATACACGCATGAAAGATACAGATCCACCGATCTGTACCGACCCGAATGATAAAAATAATGAGGTTGATAAATCAACCAAAAAAGACTTGAATATAGCTGTAAGTACTAACAACCAATGCAATGATAATATAGACGATACTAAAGTAGACAAGGAAGTAGAGGATACATTAAAAGCCGAAGTGAAATTAGATGATGATAAATCGGTCGACTCCGAATGTGCCATACGGACAGGAGATACTAGCAGTACAAAAAGAGTCGGAGTTAGATTTCGGAACTCGTGGGCGGCTAAGAATATTCCTCAAGAATCTAGTGACGAAGAATTTAGCACTGTCAAGGAGAAACCAAAGGTAGGTTCTGTTGCAATTTAAGAAGTCTAATGTAAATTACAACTGTTTATTTACAAAATAGCTTTGCACTTATTAATATGCGACATGACCATATTAACTTTTGTATGACTTATAATTAAGGTTAAGGACGCAAGAAATTCCCAACACGCAACACCAGGTAGCTGTTTGCTAGCACGGTAACCTCAGCACGGTTTGTGAGGAGTTTGAATTGTGTCCATAAAACAGTGATTGTTGTTGAATCAAACTGTATCTAACATGTGGTATTGCACAACATTTGCGCGCCAAACTAACATTCAAGCTAGATACCAAATGAAAAATGATGTATGGTAGTGATGAAACTATTTCGCTCACCCAGTAATACAACGGCACATCTACGTTTGTCATATTTTACAGAAACGAATTTCAGAAATTTTATAAAAATGTTTAAAATTAATTTAAGGGTTCTTTTTATGTTTTTTACAGATTGTACGGGTTTGGTTACTAGTATAGACATTAATACATATTTACCACTATGAAGAATAAGCACTTTTAAACACATATACCATATAAACTAAATTTCGCATTTTTTGCAGATGTGCCATTATATTACTAGGTGAGCGATTTGGTGATTTACAAAAAATTAAGTGAAGCCCCAATACAAGTTATATGTATCAGATTTTTTTTACATTAAATAAGTTAGTGCTTGACAACAATCCCACCTTTTCTCATCCGGCTCGAAGGACCATTTTTGTAAATTTTTTGTATGTTAATGTTGAGAAAGCGTTTGTTTACTATAAATTTAATAAATCCTCTGATTCACACTTCGATGAAATTCTGATTGAATAAATTTGTTCAGAAACTAGGTAATTACCAGTCTTCGTCATCCGATGGAGAGTGTTCAGCTTCCGCGCCATCCATAGCTCTGCCATCGCACCATACCATGTCAGACTGGGTTGGGCAAATCACTAACAGTAAGCATACTTTTTGTAACACGTTTGGGTGTTTGACGAATTCAGTAAACAATTTTGCTTATTTGTCATTTTATAAAAAGGCTTTAGAGTTATTTGGATTCCGTTTTTTTTTTATTTACTGTCTAAAAAGAGTATATTAATCTAATACACATCAGAAAGCTGTTGGGAAATGAGAGCTTTTTGTTTAATTAAAATGAATTATTTCTGACCTTCGGTACAGAATAGAGTTTACGTTTTCTTTTCTCATAACAGAGTCAAAGACAGGGGAGTAGCTACCGCCGTATCAGCCGTATCAATTATAAGGGGCCCCCACTAATACTCTCAAAAAAAAAGCTCGCCAGCGGCCTATTACCGCTACAGTTAGCACTCCTTTTATATTTGACAGCTAACGTCGAGGGGGCTCTACAACAAATATTGATATGGGGCCTCCTTAGAGCTAGCTACACCACTGGTCAAACACCCAACATCACTAGCTCTTTCATTAAGTGTTCATAGCTCCGTGCACAAATAATTTATTAAATAGCTAACTGTGTATAAAATTTGCTGTGGTACATAGGTGAGGAGAGTAGCTACGGCTCACAATCAGATGGGGGACATTCGGACGCCTTCCATTACGCCGCCGACAGTTCTTGGGACCCCTTCGCGATACTAGACCCCACTAGTGATACTGGTAAATTTACATATTTTTTTAAATAAAGTTTACATATTATAATGTCTTTTTGGCAGTATTGCCATGCAAGCAGACCATTAAAATGCGACAAAAGCCGGTCCCGTGCTTGAGGCTTTATTGTTAAGTAGTAATTAATATTATCTTTCCGTGGGGTCCGCCGGGCTAGTTACCACCCTTGTGCTTGAGTCAGCCGCCAAACGACTCGTCGTGTTCCGGCTGGGTGCTTGAGAGCCAGTTCTTTCTTTCTTTTATTTTGTAACTCATGTCCATGGGCGACAATAGCCATTTACCATCACGTGGATCGTCAGCTCGTTTGCCGGTCACTTCCATAAAAAAAGACCGAGATCGCGCTCTTGAGCTAAAATAGACTTACTAAAGCCCAATGCATACATAACGGGTTTTTCCCCGTACGGGACGGGACGTGAAGTTTTGGAAACATCGTTTCATAGAAAATGTATACGATAGTGTATACGCATCGGAAAAAGCCCGTTACTTATGCATGGGGCTTTACAGTGTATCGTTGTGTGTGAAGTGAAGTGCACGATGTGGGAACGCGGGTCGACGCTGCGCGCGGAGCTGTCCGCGGTGGACATCAGCTGGTGCGTGGTGGCGCGCGCCGAGCGGGCCATGGCCGCGCACGGCTGTCTGTACGCCGCGGTCGCCATGGCAACGCTCGTCGCGCTGCTGCCGCCCGTCACTAGGCTATTGCAGGTAGGATATTGCTGGTGCTGCTGCTACAGTCTGCGACAAAACTATAGCACACTACGTATTTCTTATTATCTTATATCAAAATGAAACTATTATCTTTTAAGTAACTAAACTTTTAAATAACTAAACTTAACGTTTAGTTTAAGTTGGAATTTTAAGCATTGTATGAATTGCATAGTTATTTAATGTTATATGTCACAACCCATTACTGTCCCACTGCTGGGAACATAATGCAGAACTCTCAGGTGTGCACTGTGCAGGTATCCTCACGACGTTTTTCCGCACATAATTTTTGAAAATTTGAGGTCCGTGCCATGATTTGAACTTGGGCGTTCAAACCGCTCGGATATCACTACTTATAATATGCTTATTAGGCTACAGTTTAAAGAGCACATCACATTCAAACTCTTATAATATTTTAATTTTTTATTAACAAATTCTTATAATATTTTGACAATCCCTCAGAGCAATAACGAAGCAATACAAATAATGATATGTTATTCAAATGACGTTTGTTACAGGTATCAATAGAACACGACACGAGGAGCGAAGAAGAGTTGCAAGCGATATCCCTGATCCCTTACTTAATATCCCTAGTCGCCAACTATAGCCAGGGGTCTGTGTTGTCTATCCTTAGCGGCGCTTTTGGAGATAACTTTTGGTATGTTCGAACATTCGTATATTATAGATTAATACAAAACTATTATATATAGATATTATAGTAATATAGTTTTTCTGATAAATGTGAAGACATGACGAAAGAACTAAGGTCACTTCCCATACATTGAAACACTTGATAATGAAGTTTATGGTATACTAGCTGCCCGGACAGACTTCGTTCTGTCAAAAGTTTTTTTTTAGATGTAAGCTATCCTATCTTTCAAGTTGGATCAAAATGCACACGTTGTGCAAATTTGATCAAAATCGATTATGTAGTTTAGGAGTCCATCGCGGACAAACAACGTGATACGTAATTTATATATATTAAGATTAAGGTATTACCTGTAAGTTTAGAAAGTAATGTCATATTGCAATCCGTTTCAGTCATGCGAACTAAATTACATACTGCACGATAAATGTATTTAATTGTTATGTAATTTTTATTCATCTGTATTATACAAAAACTAATAAAGAAATACTTACTGTTTAAATAAAACGTACAATAATGTATAAAACTCAGAAACAGAGATGAATGAAGTAGCTATGTCTTTGGAACGACGTAAAAATAGGAAGTTGAGATGCGACTTAGAATAAGTTTAAACAAATTTTCAAAAATCGTTTTACATATGCTATATTATTTTCAAAAAATTAGGGATCCTTAATAAAACTCCAATAATGTAACCCAAAGTCTAAAAAAATAAGAAAACCGAAGCAAAGCGAGGGCGGTTTCTCGTCTGTAATAAAGGAAGTTGGGTTCTAATATGACTTAAATATGTTACTCTAGTATTTTGTATTTATCTGTCAAATTTTGCCCCGACGTACCGTTTATCATAATTATAAGAGTAGGTATCCTATCTCATTTTTTAATATTTATTAAAATTTTACATGTATTCACATTTCGCACTATAGCTAGCCTTACTATCTGATAGTGTATTGATCACTTTGTATGTTTCCAGGGAGATAACTTCAAGTGTTCTAACTTGTGTACTACGACTCGCGCTAAGTGGCCTCGTGTTCTTTCTACTGGCGGTGGCGGAGCGCGCGTTCAAACAACGCTTCCTGTACGCTAAACTATTCTCGCATCTGACGTCGGCGCGGCGCGCGCGCAAGTCCGAACTACCGCACTTCAGACTGAATACCGTCAGGAATATCAAGACTTGGCTGTCGACGAGGTCTTATTTGCGGGTACTTGTAAATTCCGAAATTAACCGAAATTTATATAATCTCATTTAGGTCTAGTGTCCAAACTTGACAGATTTTATTTAGATATTAGTCTATGATTACGCCCCGCCCCGCGAATGGGTACGACTCCATACGATTACATTAAATGTTGACTTACAGTGCGACCAACTTATCTGTGAAGTGGCGAAAATTGGAACTAATGCCGCCCCATTCATAAGTTCTTTGTGTTAATTCATTGACATTTACTACGTCTCGAATTGCGTCCAGTGATTGGTCGAATGCGTCCGACAGCGCCCTTCGTTAGTTCACAGATAAGTTGGAGGCACTGTAGATGCTAGTTTCGGGCCACATCACTTTTCAAAGGTAGTGTCATGTTGCTTAGGTGGGCAATGAACCTTAGTCGGGATGCAAAGCTGATGGGCAAACGCGCTGATGTCTGGATAGATTTCGTACTTTTACTACGCAAGATGCACACAAGCGTCAATTGACGGTAGCATGCGTATGACGAGCGTATACATGGACATTAGGCCTAACTCTACTGTCTTTCATCAAAATCGCTTTTATTCCGATATGTTATGAAGTTGCCGTAAATTATTAGTAAGAACCATAATGGAGGGTAGATATCAATTTGTTATAGCGTCGCGGGCCACAGCGGTCGGTTGACGTCATCGTGTCGGCGGCGTTCATGCTCACACTGATGCTGCTAGCGTGCGTGAGCGCGCAACTGCTCAGGGTAAATTATGTCATTATCTATATTATAATTATGTCATTAACCTATATTATAGACATAGTGTTGGTACAACTAAAACGAAGGACTTTGGATCAATTGGACCAATCAGTAGAATATTATTCAACGCGCGACGCTGTCTCACGTTGCTGGTTCGTAAGAGAGAGATGGCAATACTTTTGTATGAAGACAATTTGACAATGAAGGGCTGACAAAAAAGTAGGCGAACAGTATATGGGTATTATACTCTTGTTTATGAATGAATAATTTAGTGGTAAGCAGTCTCAATTGATATTTTGTGACCTTGACTCCTATTAATTAAGATAATTTAAATCTAATGAGATGGAATTAACAAAAAAAAAATGTTATTCATTGTTATGATATCCATAAATAATCTCCATGTAGCATTACCTACATAACTTAACATGGTGATTTTGAAAACAGGAATCAGTGACTCTGGAAAGCGGATGGCTTCTAGAAGCGTTGGTTTGGAGTTGTTGCCTCGGGATATACCTGCTGAGGCTAGTGACCCTCGGTAGCAACGTGAACCGCAAGTACCGCGGCTGTCTGTCCGCCATACTGACTGAACAGATCAACTTGCACCTCGCCATCGAACAGAGACCCGAGAACAAGGAACAACTCACTGTCGCTAATAATGTGCTTAAACTGGCTGCGGATCTACTTAAGGTATTCAATTAATGCTAAAAAACAACATTATTGAAGTGAAACTTCTTTGGTGAGAATGATGAAACGGGTAACAAAATAACGTCACTTTTTAATGTAACGTCTTACCGTCACGGCTACGTAAGTATGCCATAATTACAACAAGTACGGTAGTAAATTAAAGGTAAATACTATGTCGTAAAGAAGTTTCACTTCGTAAATCGTAACTCACAACATTTGACGGAAGGCGCGGCTTGCGGGGGACAAAAAAATGCGCTGTGATTGGCTATCTCTAATTCATACTTGGACGTGACGGGTCAGTATTGGTCGACACTAATGTCGTTAACATGCAAATTCACGTACGTGTTGACGCGCGTCAGTTGGTAATCTGTGACAGTACACTAATATGCACACACTTTTGATGTATTGTTGCTTGTTATCTAATGCTACTATTTTTGTTTCAGGAACTCGACGCACCATTCAAACTGTCCGGAATGTTTACCAACCACTACGTATATACGATAACTAAAGTGGTCATACTATCGGCGCTATCGGGCGTCTTGTCAGAGTTGTTAGGATTTAAATTGAAACTCTATAAGATAAAAATAAAATAAATAATCATGTCATAATAAGTTTATTGAATCAAATGTAAATATTTTATTTGTTACATCATTGTCACAAAAGACAACATTGGTAATTAAGGGTGGATTGTTATTATGTAAAATTGCATATGCATTAAATAAAATGTATAGTTAAATTTTTTCAAGTCACTATTTGACTTTACAAACAAATAATGTCAAAGATTATAGATTGATAACAGTAGTTAATTAGAAATGAATAGTTTTAATGGATTATTAAATAAAGCTAGCTGCACATTATAAGATGTCTTGATCATACAAGAATCTTCTTTAAATCCATCGTACACTCTTACAACATTCTAGGAAATTTAGACCCCCTCTCACAAAAGAATCTGTTTGGCACAATTAAGGTAACAAAAGCATCTGTTATATAAATTAAAACATTAGTTAGTGTCAATGTCAATGAGAAGTAAAAATATGACAAAATGAATTATGGTTGAACTTTAACCGCAAAATGGGGGACACCACAGGTGCCATTCGTCTTATAATGTACAATCAATAAACCCATTTAAATAAAGACATTAGTTTATTCCAATTATTAGTTACTGGTACATTATATTCTATTATATTAAGGATTGAGCATAGCATAATCACTTTAGATAGTATTGTTTAATACGATCTCAGTTGATCATAATTCTAATACCATATAAGAAATGTCTAAAATCTCATAAATTAGATGTTAAAGCTGCACAAATAGTTATTACAATTTTGATCTCATATGATAATGTTATATTTGATTTGAAACGTAGAATTTACAAATTCTTGCAAAATCCTTATTAGATATGTTTTGTAATACATCACAATAGAAAAGGAAGCCCCATCGAGTATCGGTTAATTTTTTTATTAGTTTACATAGAAAATTACTGATACAATAATTAGCAAAAAGGTTTGGTTACGTATAGTCTGAAGTTAGTTGTTTAATATACAAGTCACAGTAAGTTTACAATATATTTAGTTCCTTTTAGTTTTTACCACCTCCGTCAGTGTTAGTGACCGATTGATAATACATAAGTCCATGAAACTTGACTACAAAAATAAAATATTATATTAGTTAGAAATATCAAAAATACGTAAGTCATTTAATGTTGAAGCACGATAGATTCGTTGAAGCATATTTGTGTTTTAATAAAATATTGTGATAAGTAAACAATCTAATAGATCAAGTAATAGCCATTTCCAAGTCTTACATGTTTAATAGAATAATTCAATTCATTAGAGTAATTGACCATATTTTCATGGTAACATAAATTAAATCATGTAACGCATAGTAAAGAGGTTTTTGTATTATCATTGTTATGAAAATATGATAAATAAATACACCGAGCTTCATGTTAAAAGTTATTTTATTTGTTTCCCGTTATTTTACTTACCATCTGATTTTAAACTTAAATACTGTAGGTATATCATCGCGCAAACTAAATATTATAAATGCAAACGATACATGATGTAGTCCCGACGTGGCCTTGGCCTTTACATGGAGTAATTGCAATGAGATTATGTATAAAAATATCCTAAAGGAAATATCGGTACATATTGGCTGTAAGATAGTTCGTGAAATACATGTATATTATTTCCATAAAGAGCTGTGGGTTTTGTAATAAATAAAAAAGAAATTTGGTAAAAAAAGTGTAAAACAATCACTTTATTTGTTTATGTTGATTTCAAAATGTAAGAATTTCATATTGGGAGAAACTTAGTTCCCTGCCATCGAACGCAATGTAGCAGACTGCATGCGTTCTTGCGACCTTGCCGGGAGTGAGAGTGCACTCGTGTTGCACTCGGCCAATGTACAGAGTCTCGCCGTCCTCGTTCACTCCACCTCGGAACGCCTCTCGGGGAATGTTCGATCCGCAAGTCTTCACCCAGTTGTTGGGTCTGACGTTTCCGACCAACACCTATAACATACAATGTAATTATTACTAATAAATAAGTTCCACACAAATCTACTACTATACTAAAATAGGGGGATAATAAAAAATATGGCTGAGTTTGCTAAAGATGTCCATGTCACAAATCATTTGATAAGTTATTGACATGTCAATGATTAATTGAGGACCTTGCAGCAAAAGGGGGGCAGATCCAAATTTTTGCGGTTAGTGTTTTTTTCGCTTACAATTAAAAAAAAAATAGGGCTATCGTTTGATGCAAGAACGAAGCATATCCGATGAAAAACAAGCGCGCTATAACAAAATTTCGATCTGCCTCCCTGTAACGTTAGTAAGCAGGTCCGGACCTGCCTCTGTTTTGCAACTTAAAAAAGGATTGATCTTTTGATTATTTAATCTTATACGTTCTGATTAATAGTTTTTAAAATAAATAAATACTTATATTTATGTTTTTTTAATCATTAAAACAGAATGTGGTAGTATTTTCCTTCAAATTTGGTGCAAAACGGAGGCAGATCCATACTTTAAAACCTGATAGTAACTCTAAAACTAATTTAATTACCTGAAAAACTTTAGTAAAATATGTATTTAGGTTTATATTATATTATACCATATAACTTTAACACATTAGTGTAACAGTTAATTTTTAAAACCTTTTTTTCTTAATACCCGTAAGTTTTAAAATTTGGATCTGCCCCCCTTTTGCTGCAAGGTCCTCAATTTAGGGTCATTTTGACGTTTAACGCTTACCATTCTATGATTACGTACTCGGTTTCGGTATAGTAGCCTATCGCCTATTGCTTAATTTTTAATAGGTACACATTCCTAAATGTTCATAGATTTACACAGTATTTTTAAATTATGGTACCTACCTGGTATCTTGATAAGCGGTGTTCCTGTCCTCCCCACGACACGCTGGCACCGCGCTGTGAGCTGGCGAGCTTGCCTGGCGTAAGAGCGCCTCTATACTCCGCCCTGGCCACGTACAGGGTTTCTCCCGAGCGGTCATAGCCCCCGACTACGGCTCCACGGGGTACATCACCATCTCTGGCATCTACCCACTCTAAATTGTAATCACTGCTTAGTGGAACTGAAAAGAAGAAGTAACATTGTAACCTAATCTATACACGCGGTAGCGTGTCAGCCAAGTTCAAGATAACAGAACTGGCGAGCAGCACCGTGTGTAATATTAGAGGAACCATTTGGAGCCAACAACTTTTGATTATCTTATCAAACTCAAATATTTTTATTGACTACTACGCCACACACTCACAGTCACTCTACGCCATTGCTTCAACAAATCCCTACCTTGAGTAGTTCCGGGAGAAGAAGTGGCAAGAAACTTCCGAGTTATACTTATTTAGTTTTTTGAGAATAAGGAATGTAACAGAAAACCTAGTTATATGTAAGAGGAAAGCGCTGCTTATCGGGTAATATTGATGAAGGTTTTTGTATTTTCTTCCGTTGCTGCATCTGAAATGGGACGATGCTGATAAATGAACATCAGCAGAGACGAATGAGACAAGATCTCGGTAGAACTAATTAGGTAACTGACATAAATCAAATTTTGAGAAAACAGTAAATTACTTTTGATTATACTGCATTGCTAGGAGTATGTATTATAAAAGTGTAGAGGTACCAACCCGGGCGAAACGGATACAGAATCTACCGCCAAATGTGGTTTGTAATAAATATAAAACTCACCTGAGTTGTCACTGTTGTCAGACATTGTGATAACAGGAAACTTTTCAGTAGTCAAATTACAAAGAGTACGTCGACTCGCTGGTCTTATGCTTAGCCATTATAGTGAACCGTGGCCATTTATATACTGGAGTTGCTTGTGTTACAATATAGGGTTGCCAGATGGTCGGGATTTGTCTGGATTGTCCCGATATTTCATACGATGTCCAGAGTCCGGACAAAATACAAAATGTCCCGACAATTCACTTGAGTGGCGGGCCGTCGCGGGTAGCGGGGGTGAGGCTAAGTAGCTAGTCGGTCGTACTATAGTGAATAGCCGATGCACATTCGCTCGTCGGGCGTCGGCCGCTTTGAATTTGCCAAAAAAGTAATTATTTTAATTTTTGATAATATAGAGTTTCCTCTTTCATCACCCCACGGCTCAGCTAGTCTTTCTGGGGGACTTTAACGCTAGTCATCAAGACTGGCTGTTCCCATGCTGATAGGGTAATTTCGAATTTTGCCAGATCGCTATAGGCCTCTCCCAGCTGGTAAAGCAAGCTACTAGGGTGCCTGATGTCAATGGCCACACAGCTAATTGCCTGGACCTTCTGCTGACAACCGATCCAGGCCGGTACACAGTTAAGGTTACTTCCCCACTGGGTACCTCTTATGACTGTCTGGTGAAATCTGTGTCGTCATCATCGTCGGCGAGTATAGCATTACAGGTAAGCAGATTGGGATGACATGCGGTTTCTTTGCCTCTTATCCTTGGCAGCAGTTCTGCTTCTCTTCGGAACATCTGTCGAGCGGCGCGTATGCAGTAGATAACCAACGTGGTACATCAAGCAATGGAATAGGTACATCATCCCTTTTTGTGTCGTTCCCAACGGTGGAAAAGCTCACCCTTGGTTCAACGCCGAATGCGCTAATATTCGGCGAACCAATAAAGGACGTGGTGCTCGAGACCGCAAAGCTTTGGACGGATATCAGACTATCAGTTCCAAGAAGAAAGCTTTTAACTAAGCCTCCAAATGCTATAAAACGGCAATACAGAAGGACAGTCTTAACCACATTTAACATATTGACGCAAAGCTCTCTGACCAACCGACTGGCAGTAGAGATTTTTGGTCCCTCGCCAAAACGGTTGAGACAAACTTTTGTCGGCCTACACTGCCTCCACTGGTAAAATTCGATTGATACCTGGAACATACGGCTATGGAGAAAGAAGCTCTTTGCGTCTCTTTTTGCCGAAAATTCTCGTCGCGGGAAGGAGAGGGAGAGGGAATTAATGGTCTGTGATTTGTTAAACCTACCAAAACTATAACAGTTAAAAGTAACAACAAAGTACATTCACTGATTATTAGGCGATACGAAGTTCGCCGAGACAGCTAGTTTATAATAAATGTTAAAGTCATTTATGCAAATACCTCATTGCGGTAGTTTAATGTCAGAAATGAAGAAAAATGGAGAGGCCCTCGCTGTCACCCTCGACGTCTCGAAGGCCTTCGATAAAGTGTGGCACGCTTGCCTTTCAAGCAAGCTTCCAGCGTACTGCATCCTACCCCACTTAGCCTAGCTTACTCACTGGGTAGAGGACTTTCTGAGCGGCCTGTCTTTCCGGATTGTAGTCGATGGCAGTTCATGGGAAACGATGGCTACAAATGTCATAGTTCCTCAGGGGTCTGTTTTCTCTGCCACTCTATTCTTTCTTGCTACATAATATTAATGACCTGTTCATGTCCTTGTCCAGTATCTTTGGGTACATGGACATTAGCACCGTGGTAGAGAGTTATCTACGAAGTTCCAGGGCGAAGCCAATCTTGTTAGTTTCAGCGCCACTAAAACACAGACACCTTGGCTCCTACTTTTCAGAATGTGTCCTTAGATTATACCGACTGCCTTCAGTTGTTACTTGTTAGGAGTTGAGATATCCTTGAAGATCAACTTTGAGCAGTTTATTGAATTTAAAGCTTGCGAAGATGCGGCGGTACTTCACACCAAGACAACACTTAACCTTGCACAAAGCTCAGGCTCGGCCGTGTGTACTATAGGTACTGTTCTCATATTTGGTCAGGTGCAGCTAAATGTCACCTATCTGCGTTAGATTCAACGGAGAGGCGTGAGAAAAGGCTCATTGGCAAATCTGCAAAGCCTCGAGCACAGGCGCAGATTTCGTCTCGATTTTATATAGGGCAGATTTCAGAGTGTGCGCAGGAATTGTTTGAATTAATTCTCCCTTCCCTGTTCTTTTATCGAACGCACGGCGGGTATTCATCCTTTCGTCGTGAACCTCACGCCGGTACGGATGACGCGGTTTGCTTCGCCAATCATTATGCGCACCGCGAAGGATTGGAATAGCTTGCCTGCGTCCGCGTTCCCGCCCTCCTATGACGTGAATGTCTTCAAAAAACAGTGAATAGGCTTTTACTAAGTTAGTATGCTCACCATCCTGGAACACCACTCCACTTACCATCAAGTGAGGTTATAGTCAAGCATTAACTTACCTTTAAGAAGTTTTTTTTTTTCTTAGTATTTTTTATTTGTCCCGTACGAAAATCCTAAAATCCCGACTTTTTAAAGTTTTGTACAGATATTGAAATATCTTCCCATCTGGCAACCCTAGTTACATACGCCCCTTCACACTAACCTAAATTACTAATCACCTTATTTATTATCTACTAACCTTTAGACTCTTAAGCCTAGTACATAAATCGATTGTTGATTGTAATGTAAATGTAATGTAAGCTAAATAATCTTAATTGTAAGTAAATAAACCAAACCAAACATCCCTCTTCACCCTCTTCCCGCCGCTCAAAACGATCCATTCTGGACATAGAATTACTATTACTAGCGTATAGAACAGACACCGCGAACATTGGGTTCGGGGGTGAGCATTGCAGCCGGCCGGCTGCATTTCATTCTGTCACTCGGCTGTCACTCGGCTGCGCTCATTGCGGCCGCATGCCAAAATTGTTTATGAAAAAACTGAAAAAATGCCGTCGTGCGTAATAAGAATGTGTCACAATTGCACGACAAAAAACAAAAAAGATAATGATATCACTTTATCATCAGTAAGAAAACAAAATCTTAACTTAAATCATCTAAAACGAATTTAATTAAATTATTGAGCAATGTTCCCGCCATTTAGAATGAAAAAATCATAAGGAGCGTTTGAACTTGGCAAGCCACTAGCGTGTTAATGGACTAAATAAGCTTGCCGACGCGACGCTTGTGACCAATTTAAAGTGTTGGATTTTTTGACACGAATCAATGGTAATTACGTTTGAAATCGTTTAAACGCTTTTGCACGTTAAATAAAGTTGGAGTAAGAGCTTGTAAAGATTTGGAGTCGGTGACTGCTTGTCTTGGTTCGACAAGTGTCATAAACAAAGTTACTCTATGGCAAGTGTGCAAACGAGGCTTCTAGTTTGAAAAGAGAACGGAGGGCAAGCCGGCGGCGGCGGTGGAACACACATTTTGTTTGAGATGGCTTCTCTATGTATAGTACCTCAATGATTCTGGATGTTTATTTGTAGTAATCATGAATATAAATTACTCTATCCTATCTGGATCACTGGTATCACAGTGTGGTTAAATAGAATTTTATTTGATATAATGGCGGCGTAAATTAAATGCACGTGTTTGTATGGGACCGACCGAAGCTTTTCTTTTGCTGCTACTAGATGGCTCTGCTTCGGTCCAGTGTTCTCGAACCTACCGATTTTTCGGTATTTCTACCGATTTGGGCTCTGTTCTACCGAAATACCGAAATGCAACGATTTTTCCACGATTTCAGAGGATACGTGGAAATTCTCCTGATTTTTCTACCGATTTTACATAATTTTAAAGTTGGCAACCCTTTTCATTTATGTTTTACGTTAAGAGGAATGGGGAATCCCTCAACCATAGATTTAGAGCCAGTAAATTCTCCTATACATTAGAAAGATCGAGATTGCCAGTTACAAAATCTACGTGAGAGACAGACAAAAATATTATTTTTTGTCCCTGTCACTGTGGCCGATTATATTAAACATATTTAATGTTTATCACAAGTGCAAACAATGTGTGAGTTGTGACAAACAATGAAGAGTGAGTTGGCTATTTGGTAATGTTGTTTCAGTTTGTATTTCAAGCAGAAAATCGAGGTAAGTTTACGCACCAACTCAGAGTCGCTAAGAGTTACTTTAATCGCTACTTAGTAAAGCATTTTCTGATGATATACAACTATTTTGGGATCAAGTAAGTTTACTTAAGCGTGATGATGACACTCAAATGTTTCCTATGATGTCTAATTTATTCTTTTATATTTTATCACTGCCTCATTCATCCGCCAACGTTGAACGCATATAAGATGTCTACTGAGTCCATCGCCGGTCTATTCGGTACGGTATTACTCGTACATGCAAAACATCTCTTTAATGACGCTAATTGGCTATTAGACAATTTTTGGAAAAATATTTTAAAATTTTCGTAGTTTTATTTTATACCTCTTACAATATTTATTTTTCTCATAAAAGTGTTATGTAGTAGGAAAAAAAGAACTTTTAATCCATTAATTTTGAATTCACGCGAAAATAGTCCGCCATCTGTCACTTGCTGGCTGTGACGTCATATTTCAATTAACAAATGTTTACGCTCTAACTCTGAAGATAATTTAAGGGAAAAACTTACACCTTTTTCACTGGAATTGTGAAAATGACAAGCTACAAGACGTGTACAGTGCCCATGTGTAGAAGTACTACAATTAAACCTGACAAATTGTTTATACCTACACGTTCCTAAATGCCCTCAACGTCGAAAGCAGTGGTTACAATTAGCACGTCGAGACCCAGAGTTAACATCTGTTATATCAGCAATATTCTTTTGTGAGGACCACTTTGATGTAAGTATTTAGAAGAAATCAACTTAGCCTCTGATTTACTAAAAAAACAAATTAAACCTAACCTAATATTGTTCAAATTCAAATTCAAATTCAAATTCAAAATCATTTATTCATGTAGGTATCATTGATACACTTCATTGATACGTTCATAAACGTAACCTATAAGTAATTTAAAGTCATTAGTAATAATTATGGTGTCATTAAGGGGGCGTTGAGGAAAAACTTAGAAAAAAATCCCCCTGTGACCACTTAGCAAGACTGACCAATTTTACTTTATTAATTTCAGTACTTACAAGGAGGTTTTTGCATTCTGAAACTCGGTAGAGCAAAAGTCAGGGTTACAGGGTTAAATGAATCAACTTGAGGCAAATTCGCACTGTCAGCTTTTGTATAGCCTGACTCCATTTTACAAAACCTCGCAAAAGCACAAATCAAAATATATCTTATTAATTTTCTCAGTAAATTGCACAGTGCACACGATATAGTTAGTAGTACACGACGCTTTATTTATTGAAGTGTGACGTCATAACATGCTCAATCATGGCCGCCCGCGTTTCGGTTCTCGTATCCACAGGTAAAAAAACTCAAATCTATTTTTCAAAAGTAAAAATATTTACAATTTATTTTCATGCAAGAAACGTATTGTATAATTATTGTTAACCATTAAGCAACCATATTTAACACATTTCATATTTTACCGTGACAACTGTCAAATAGCCAATTGTTATGACTTTGAAATTAATTCAAAGATAACCGCGGCTATGGCCAAAGTATATTGGTATGGTCCTAAGTCCTAAAGATCGTAAAAAATAATTTATTATATATTGTATAGCGTCAAATATTTTTTATATTGTATGTGATTATCTAGCCAGTGTAAGTTTTTTTTTACTTTACCGATAGTTTAAATAGCTTTTAATCGTTATCTGTTTGTTAATTAGGTGTATTTGATGTACAGAAATTAGTTTGTAAGTTTATTTTTTGATAATAAAACGAATTTGATTAAATATTGAATTTTTTTTTGACATCTACCGATTTTGGGTAGAAATCTACCGATATTTGTGGGCAAGTCTACCGATTTGGCACTTTTTCGTTCGAGAACACTGCTTCGGTCCCATGGTCCCAGTTTACAGTGAAACCAACTTACATAAATGTGAATTGAAGGAGGGCGCTGCCGGATGTATTGGACCAATCATTGGATGCAATCGGAGAGGTAGTAAATGACAAATGAATGAGCACAAAGAACTTAATTAAGAATGACGCGGCATTAGTTCCAATTTTCGCCACTTCACAGATAAGTTGCTGGCACTGTATATGCGTTTAAGCGTCTTTACATGGTCCATCTTGCTGACTAGTATAGATGAAATAACCCCCCTTGGTTATTTCATCTATACTAATATACTTACATATAATAAAGCTGAAGAGTTTGTTTGGTTGAACGCGCTAATCTCAGGATCCTACAGGATTCTACTGGTTCCAATTGAATAATTATTTTAGTGTTTGATAGTCCATTTATCGAGGAAGGCTATAGTTAAAATATTGTAAATTGATATATTAGCTCAAGATTAGAAACATTTAACAGTACTGTAATGCATTTTTTTGGAAAATCATCCCCAAAGAGTTAATTAAGGGGGTGCAAGTTAATATGGCAATTTCGTCAGTTTTGAAGTAAAAAGGGTGAAAATTTGTATATATGCTTATAGTTGGGGGGCGGGGGAGGGGAGGATAAGAGGTGGGGTGATGGAGAGGGAATTTAATGGTCTCTGATTTGTTAAACCCACCAGAACTATAAAAGTTAAAATTAACAAAGTACATCATTCACTGATTGTTAGGCGATACGAAGTTCGCCGAGACAGCTAGTTCTAAAATATTATTGTACATATTAATATGCCTATAGTAGCAGTATTACCGTTTCTTATCAGTTTACACAAAACTTTCTACGTCTTTAGTGGCCCATAAATAATTCACTGCTATCGTATAAATGTTTATTTACCTAAATCAAATTATGATTCCCCTGATTCAAGACTGCAATCAGTAAGCTCCTTCTAAGGGAGGGGGTTTTAACTTTGTTCGAAAGGTAACTGGTTACATCTCTGCCTTTAAATAAATAAATAAACAAATAAAATTAAGTTACGCACTGTTGACCTGTTGTGGTGTGCTGTGGCTGTTATTCAACGGTCAACCCAACCTCACTCCAGTGAGCTGTAGCTAGATACTCTACTGTATGGCTTTCTCGAATCCGAGATGAGATCGTGATGATTTAGATGGCTGTAGTAGTTAAATCAGTTTGCGGCAGCGTTGTAAATTAGGCAGGATGAATACGAAAAGTACCATAAGTTTTTACAAAATACCAAATGAATATAATTAATTATGATCATTTGGTAAAAAGTACTTTATTTTTATATCTCAGAGGCAGTGATGACAGGCCAAAAAAATGGAAAATAATGGCATACTTGCTACTTGCTTGCTTACTACACTACTGTGTAGTGTAAAGTGAGTGTAAACTGTAAACAAGTAGGTAGTACCACAATCATCCGAACTACACAATTTGAGGGTCACTCTGAAAACTAGCGGCCGTGATTTTTCCGCGACCATTGTACTACACTGTACTATATGTAAATGTTGCATTGTTTTTGGCTATAATTTGTTGCTATAGATAATTTAGGTGAAATAAACATTTATTTCTTTCTATTTGCAGATTTATTTTATTCATCATCTATAAATGACCCGTATTGTATTGACCTACTGACTAAACGCGAGTCGCATGTTGCATTGTACCTAACACGCACATTTTTTTTTGTTTCTTTTTTATCTTTAGTTATTTTTTGGAAAAAAAAAGTGTAAAACAATCACTTTATTTGTTTATATTGATTTCAAAATGTAAGAATTTCATATTGGGAGAAACTGAGTTCCCTGCCACCGAAAGCAATGTAGCAGACTGCATGCGATCTTGCGACCTTGCCAGGAGTGACACTGCAGTCGTGTTGTACGCGGCCAATGTACAGAGTCTCGCCGTTCTCGGTCACTCCACCTCGGAACGCCTCTCGGGGAATGTTCGATCCGCAAGTCTTCACCCAGTTGTAGGGTCCGACGTTTCCGATCAACACCTTTAACATACAACGTAATTATTACAAACTAGCTGTTGCCCGCAGCTTCGCACGCGGAATTTATGCTTATCATATTTATATCCGCGTTACGGAAGAAAATTTAAAAACAGGTTCATTTATATTGAAGTACTTATATTTAGCAATTTATAATTATACTGAACACAATCACAAATCATTCCTCCGGGAGCTGGTTTTAAAAAATAAACAATAGTCACATTAATTGGGTTTTTTCTTTTTCATGAAAATTTTTGAAAAACTCGAAAACATGTCCATCAATTAAAGAAGGAACGTTTGATGTAAAAAAGCAAAAGTAAATCGTCATTGAAGTATTATTACTAGCAAATCGTTGATATTTTTAAAATATTGCATATTACATATTGATTACGTAACAGATGAGAGGATAAAAAGTTTCATCTTGTTTCCGGTGAAACCTTTTATCTTTTAATGTTTTCTCTCTTCTCTGTCTCTCCCTCTGCCTCTCTCTCTCCCAGTCCCTCTCCCGGAATATTAAAGACGTATAATTAGATACTAAGTTCCGCACAAATCTACTGCTATACTAAAATAGAGAAACATACAAAAATATGGCTGAGTTTGCTAAATAGCTAAAGATGTCCATTGTCCATGTCACAGATAAAACATTTGATTTTATTTAGGTCTGCCAGTGGTTACAACACTCAACATACAAATCAACCTTATAACTATGTTCTTAAATTATGGTACCTGGTATCTTGATACGCGGTGTTCCTGTCCTCCCCACGAAACGCTGGCACTGCGCTGTGAGCTGGCGAGCTTGCCTGGCGTAAGATCGCCTCTATACTCCGCCCTGGCCACGTACAGGGTTTCTCCCGAGCGGTCATAGCCCCCGACTACGGCTCCACGGGGTACATAACCATCTCTGGCATCTACCCACTCTAAATTGTAACCAACATCAGTCTGCCCGCTTAATGGAACTAAAAAGAAGATGAGTTAACATTGTAACCTAATTACTTATCTTATCAAACTCAAATATTTTTATTCGAATTAGGTTTGTAACAAACTCTTTTCAAAGTCACTCTAGCAAATCCCTACCTTGATTAGTTCCGGGAGAAGTGACAAGAAACTACAGAGTTATAATTAGTTTTTTGAGGTGTATAATGAGGTAAATAAGGTATGTAACAGAAAACCTAGTTATAAGATTAAAGCGCTGCTTATCGCGTAAAACTGGTAATGAAGGTATTTGTATTTTCCTCCGTTGCTGCATCTGAAATGGGACGATGCTGATAAATGAACATCAGCAGTCGGGGTGGTCACGTGCGAATATACTATACATATGTGTCCGGTCACGAACGAGACCAGATCTCAGTAGAACTTATTGAGTAACTGACATAAATCAAACTTTGAGAAAACAGTAAATTACTTTTGATTATACTGCATTGCCTATTATATCATGACAACAATTGGAGTATTATAAAAGTATAGAGACGAGGTACAAACCTGGGCGAAACGGATACAGGTTCTACCGCCAATGCCCAATTGTGCTTTGTAATAAATATAAATCTCACCTGAGTTGTCACTGTTGTCAGACATTGTGATAACAGGAAACTTTTCAGTAGTCAAATTACAAAGAGTACGTCGACTCGCCTGGGGCGCTCGCTGGTCTTATGCTTATCCATTATAGTGAACCGTGGCCATTTATATACTGGAGTTGCTTGTTTTACAATATAGGGTTGCCAAATGGTCGGGATTTGTCTGGATTGTCCCAATATTTCATACGATGTCCAGAGTCCGGACAAAATACAAAATGTCCCGACAATTCACTTGAGTGGCGGGCCGTCGCGGGTAGCGGGGGTGAGGTTTTAAGTAGCTAGTCGGTCGTGGTGAATAGCCGATTCAAATTCGCTCGTCGGCCGCTCTGATCTCTTAATTTGCCAAAAAAAAGTAATTATTTTAATTTATAATAATATAGACTTCCCTTTTTCATCACCCCACGGCTCAGCTAGGCTTTTTGGGGGACTTTTGCCACATCGCTTGGCCTCTCCCAGCTGGTAAAGCAAGCTACTAGGGTGCCTGATGTTAATGGCCACACAGCCAATGGCTTAATGGACCTTCTGCTCACTACCGATCCAGGCCGGTACACAGTTGAGGTTACTTCCCCACTGGGGACCTCTTATGACTGTCTGGTGAAATCTGTGTCGTCATATTCCCCTCCAGACCACGGTTGTCGTGGTACCCGGCGAGTATAGCATTACAGGTAAGTAGATTGGGATGACATGCGGCATTTCTTTGCATCTTAAAATTATCCTTGGCCGCAGTTCTGCTTCTCTTCGGATGATCTGTCGAGCGGCGCGAATGCAGTAACCAACGTGGTACGTCAAGCAATGGAATACATCATCAATTTTTGTGTCGTTCCCAACGGTGGAAAAGCTTGGTTCAACGCCGGATGCGCTAAGTCTGAGAAGCGCAAACATTCAACAACAATAAAGGTACGAAAAAATTCGAAGGATTCCTGGAACATACGGCTATGGAGAAAGCATTTTTGGCAAAAAGAGACCGAAAGTTCTCGTCGCGGGAAGGGGAGCGGGAGGGAGGGGGAATTAATGGTCTGTGATTTGTCAAACCTACCATAACTATAAAAGTAACAACAAAGAACATTCCCTGATTGTTAGGCGATACGAAGTTCGCCGAGACAGTTAGTTTATAATAAATGTTAAAGTCATTTATGCAAATACCTCATTGCGGTAGTTTAATGTCAGAAATGAAGAAAAATGGAGAAGCGCTTGCTGTCTACCTCGACGTCTCGAAGGCCTTCAATAAAGTCTGGCACGCTTGCCTTTCAAACAAGCTTCCAGCGTACGGCATCCCACCCCACTTGGCCTTACTCACTGGGTAGAGAACTTCCTGAGGTACCGGTCTTTCCGGATTGTAGTCGATGGCAGTTCATCGGAAACGATGGCTACAAATGTCATAGTTCCTCAGGGGTCTGTTTTCTCTGCCACTCTATTCTTGCTACATACTTACGTACCTATGCGTGGACGTTAGCACAGTGGTACCTAAAGAGTTATCTACGGAGTTCCAGGGCGAAGCCAATCTTGTGAGTTTCAGCGCCACTAAAATAGACACTTTGGCTCCTACTTTTCAGAATGTGTCCTTAGATTATACCGACAGCCTTCAGTTGTTACGAGTTGAGATATCCTTGAAGCTCAACTTTGGGCAGTTCATTGAACAGTACTTCACACCGAGACAGCACTTAAGGTAAACACCCCAATTATGGACGGTTTAACAGCAAATTTGTGGTATTTGTGAAATTTTACCTATATTGTGAAAGTTCAGAACCTGAAAGTACTTAAAGTATAAAGTTCTGTTCTTATTCAACATTTCTGTTGTGTCACGCGTGAGATATTGCAATTGGTTTAAATTTAATTAACAAATAAAAATTATCATTTTTTTACCCAGTTATGGACAGCAAAAACCCAGTCATGGACACCCAGTAATGGACATACCCCAGTCATGGACACCCAGTAATGGACACGAATCATATAAAACTAGTTAGGCTAGTTATCGACTAATCTATGATGAAAATCCAAAAGAATAATAATTATTAATATCTTTCTAGGGTTCCGAAGTAAAATCGGAACCCTTATAGTTTCGTCATGTCCGTCCATCTGTCCGAAGCAAAGCGCCGAGACCCTTAGTGCTAGAAAGCTGTAATTTGACATGAATATACCTATTTATTAAAACTCCAGAACAGTGGAATAAAATACCGAAAAACTTTTTTTTTAGGGTACCTCCCCTACAGATAACGTGAGGATGATTTTTTTATTCTTCGTGTACCCTATAGTGTGGGGTATCGTTGAAAAGGAATTTCAAAAATATTATGGTTCTTCAAAGACCATTTTTGAAATTAGGGGTTCGTTTGCAAAATATTTGGCTTTAAAGAGCTAATTTTGGTTAGAGTCAAGTAGGGGAGTGCTGGCTAAACTGTTAGAGTTGGACAAGTGAAACAATTGTGAAAAATAGTTTATATGATGAATTTACAAGAAAAACTATTCCGGCTATGTTATTTTGTGTAGTCAATAAGTAATAGTCGATGAACTTACTACTTCAGAACCCTAAATTGCGCTTGGCCTGACAAGCACTTGTTTAATCAGCTTTACATGTAACATTCACATTAAGGAACTTGGTTACTTGTAAGTTTTCTAAATTGACAATGAGGTTAGCATTAAGGAAGAGAAAATAATTAAAATTGTACTCATATTAAGCTTTTCATTTATTAACTAGCTATTACCCGCGGCTTCACCCGCATGTTCACAGGGAAGTAACAATGAGTGGTTTTACATGCATGACTCATTCCTAGTGCAAGAATAAATAAGTAACAAATCCAAAATTTAAAAGTTACTAAGAGGAACCAACTGTAGAACCTATGACCCTCCTTGACCTTCCAACTATAAATATAAAGTTATATCAATATTTATATATGGGTGGGATTGTAGTCAAGCATTAACTTATAAGATATAAAAAATATTAATATTTCTAACTATAAATTTATATCAGTCCATAGATACTTTACGAACTTATACATATAGAGGAGTAGAGGACCATCACTTTGTTACTTTTAGTATGGAGTAATTCAAAACGCATCATAATGGATCTTCCCATGGAAATGACATATAGTTTTACCGCGGTAAAGAGTTACCTATGTTATTCTCCAGCATCCTAACTATCTCCACACAAAAATTCATACCATTACATCGCTTAGTTACGACGTGAAAGAGGGACAAACAGTTTCGCATTTATAATATTAGTATGGATACGCAATTTATGAATGTCAACATTATCAGCTTTTTATATAGGTATGCATTAATTATTAACTACCTAAACTAAATTAAAATAATTTACAAATATTAATAAATATCAATGGAAATAAACAAATAAAAACTGCGAAATCGAATGTTGATCAATGAACACTGAATGAATGAATGATTAATTAAATGAATGAACGAATGAATGAGTAATTGAATGAAATAATGAACGAGTGAATGAAAAATGAACGAATGAATGAATGAAAGAACGAGTGAATGAATTTGAATGAACAAGTGAAAGAATTAATTAATGAGTGAACGAAGGAATGAATGAATGGGTGTATGAGTGAATTGGTTAAGAATTAATTAATTAATTGATAGAAAAAGAGAGAGGAAGGAGAGTGAGATGGAGCAGGAGAGAGAGACACGTACACAAGTTTAGTTAAAATTTAGTAACATGGCATTAATTTGTCCGGCTTTACAAAGATCGCCGGGACGGCTAGTCTATTAAATTAATTAATCAAAAACAATTATAATTTTCTGCTGTCAATTTTTGTAATGAGATATATCTGTAAGTAAAGAATTTTGGCATGCACTTATAATATATCAGATTATCAGTATTATTAGTCTCTGTAAAGTAATAAAAATCAAAAATATTTTTAAAACACTAGGTAACAATTTAAATAGCAAAAATTTAGTATTTTTTTCATTTCCTTTACACTGTAAAATTTGTGTCGCGCCGGGAGGTTCAATTTTCAAAATTGAGCCCTCGTTCTCTTTTCAAAATCGACAGGATCCACTGAAAACAGTTGCCAGTTGGCTACAGTTCATTGAGAAAATTTCGGGTTCGCGGTGTCGGTTCTATACGCTAGAATCATTCAGTATCTATCATTTTATATCAGTGTCATTACTGGATATCTGTAAAATACCCAATAATAGCAACATTTTCATAATTTGCAGCAAGCTCATAGTAAAAAAATAATACTAGGAGTAAAATTAGTTCAAATTCTGGATACATAATAGCAAAGATAAATTTCGATAAAATTATGTCCATTACTGGAGCTATACAATTATAGTGCACCAGTAATGAACACCAACAAAATATCAACAAATATAACTTCTCTGGAGTAACAACACTGTGTGTTGTAGACTTAATTTCATGGTTAACCAAACAAACAAAACACATTTTGATATAAATAAAGCAATACAAATTTACAGAAGAAACTTTTTACTTACCGCACTAACGATTTCCTTAAGAAAAGTCCGTAATTATAAATTTACGATGACGAACAATTTATAGTTCGCGCTAACTTGTGTTCTAACAGACCGAATTGAATAAAATGTCAAACTTAGGCAGTCCGATGACTATAGTATATGAAACAGTGTTTCCAATAAAAAAAAACTCGTTCATAACCATATTCTAGATGATTTCTTTTTTTTTCGTCCATTACTGGAGCCTCGTCCATTACTGGGTAGTTTACGTTACCTAACCTTGCACAAAGCTCAGGCTCGGACGTGCTATACTGTTCTCACATTTGGTCAGGTGCAGCCAAATGTCACCTATCTGACTTGGATTCAATGGAGAGGCGTAAGAAAAGGCTTATTGACAAATCTGCAAAGTCTCGAGCACTTTCCTCTCGGTTTTATATAGAGCAGATTTCAGTGTGCGCAGAAATTGTTTGAGTTAATTCACCCTTCCCTGTTCTTTCATCGAACGCACGGCGGGTATTCATCCTTTCGTCTTGATCCTCACGCCGATACTGACGACGCGGTTTGCTTCACCAATCACTATGCGCATTGCGAATGATTGGAATAGCTTGCCTGCGTCCGCGTTCCCGCCCGCCTATTTTTATTTTATATTTATTAAAAATACTCCCTCCTATGACGTGAACGTCTTTAAAAAAAAGAGTGAATAGGCTTTTACTAAGTTAGTGTGCTCACCATCCTGGATCACAGCTCCACTTACCATCAAGTGAGATTGCAGTCAAACATTAACTTACCTATAAGAAGTAAAAAAATCTTTTTTCTTAGTAATTTTTATTTGTCCCGTACAAAAATCCTAAAATCCCGACTTTTTAAAGTTTTGTACAGATATTGAAATATCTTCCCATCTGGCAACCCTAGTTACATACGCCCCTTCACACTAGCCTAAATTACTAATCACCTTATTTATTATCTACTAACCTTTAGACTCTTAAGCCTAGTAAATAAATCGATTGTTGATTGTAACGTAATTGTAATTAATAATCGTAATTGTAAGTAAATAAACCAAACCAAACGATGAGGGAAGGGGGAGGGGCTGGGGAGAGGGAGCGGGAGGAGGAGGGGCAGGGGGAGAGGGAGCGGGAGGCGGAGGGGAGGGGCAGAGGGAGAGGGAGCGGGAGGGAGAGGGAATTTAATGGTCTCTGATTTGTTAAACCTACCAAAACTATAAAAGTGAAAAGTAACAACAAAGTACATAAATCACTGATTATTAGGCGATACGAAGTTCGCCAAGACAGCTAGTGTTAAATATTTATTTTAATGATGCCAAAGAATTTAAGTATAACTTCTCACGCGCGTACATAACACGTTTATGTTTAGTACAAAATAGTTTTTGAAAGATAATTAAATTAAAACTGATACGTTATTAAATTAATAGGTAGGTACCTTTATTTTTGAAGGTTTCTCTTCTACCACGTGTGAATTACACACATTTTATTTTTGTCTCGTTTATTTCAGGATTATCAGGCGATCTCGCTCTGTGCTCTGTCAAATACATGGGAGAATCATAGATGTAATTATTACCCATAGATCTCGGGAAACAGTGCCCTGCCCCGATGCACGACTGACCAGACGGTTACTGTCACTTGACAGGAGGGACCTGCGAATAATAGTAGGTAACATCACTGGACACTGTCCACTTAACAAACATTTATATGTTCTAGGTATAACCGACAGCCCCCTATGTAGGGCATGTCTGTCGGCCGATGAAACGGCCCCTCACCCAATCCTGGAATGCGTGGGCGTAGCTACCCAACGGGCGGAAATCCTCGGCACCCCGAGGTCGTTCCGCGAAGCCTGTGGAGACACCAAGAGGATCCTGCGCTTGTGGACGGAGCTAGGCTGGCTGGATATCTAGCCGGCACACATTTTCACGCGCAATGGCCCGACTTAGAGGCTAAGCGCGGAAATCGGAGCCCATCACCAATACCAATTACCCATAGCTTTAACAAGTAGCCCAGAATACTGCTACCCACCCTCGTACTTGAACTTATATAGGTACCTAAACTTACTACGATTTTCTGCTTAACAAACATCCACTTAACCTTATTTCTTCTGTGCTGAAACTTTAAATTTCCAAATAGCCAACTCACTCTTCATTGTTTGTCACAACTCACCATTGTTTCTCTTGGTCGTGTATCTATGTCGAAATTTAAATATAGATTTAGGGAAGTATGGTTCAAAATTTTAGTTATTACTAAAAATAAGTAAGTTACTATTGTAAAATGTAGTTATTGACTATAAATCCAAATGTATAGTGTACTCCAGAGCGTCGCTAGCCGATGGCCCATTGGGCAGTTGCAGCACTTGAATTACTACTGCACATAGTTTACGAGCTTTGCATGAAATATGGGTGTAAGGTGTAACATTTAATTTTAATGTTAGAAAAACAAACATTGTTCAACAGAATTCTTAACTCTATTTACGTCAACATTACATTGTGATAAATAAATGTTATGTAGAAAGTATTCTGTGGTAAAGTAGACGTATTGTATTGTAACTGATTAAGAAGTTAGGGAACGTACCCATACCACGTGACCACATTTACCCCCCCCCCCCCCCCCCTAGTTTTCACGTATCAATTTTTTTTGCAGAGTTAAAAGAATATAAATTATCTATTGCAGAACTATACCTAATATACGTAACAAAATTCGTGACGACGTGAATGATCCTAGAAGAGTTCCGGTTTTGGTTTTTTTCGTACGGAACCCTAAAAACAACTACTCTGAAACTACTAGACCAAATGAGTTTAATCATAGATAACGTAAGGAACCCTCTTCACGCGAGTTTTACTCGCACTTGTCCGGTTTTATTTTTTTGTGCTGACAGCTATAGCTATGTATGAAAGTCAGCAGCTCCTGCACCCAGAACAACCGCCCGAATCGAGACACGATTTTCTCGGAAAGTTCAATTCTCAGGCCTATGCCGTTTTGGAACAATGCAGAGAATGATTTTAGCATTAAGTCTGCCTGTGTACATTGTTATAACTTTATAATTTTTAAAAGTTTAAATAAATAAGTGTAGAAAATACCTAGAACAACCTTCAAAATGTTTGTAACTTCAAAGTGCGGAGCCAACTTCCTGGAAGTGAATACGGAAAACCACGAGATCCCTTAATGGACATTGATTATGTGACAAAAACCCAAACCCCCCCCCCCCCCCCTTCCCTGTGACCAAGCGTGGTAATTTCAAGGATATCATGATCGCAAGCAACATTTGGATCGTCCACAAAATAAAAAAACATTTGCCATACACAAATGTTTTATTTAACAAAAAGTAGGTAATGTTTTACAATGGGATTTGATTTAAATTAGATGTATCGGCAATCACATACTTCTAAAATTAAAATTAAAATCAACACAATAAACTAAATAAAACGTATATTTGTCATGATGCTGCTAAAAAGACAATCATCTGGAATAGATCACGTTATAACGTAATCAAATAAAACTAGATAGTTAGATAAATCCTAAAACAATTTGAACCTGATTGGTTTTCTTGTTTTTTTTTTTTGTTATTTTGTAATTCATCTTGTAACCGCATTCCCAAATAATTCTTAAGTCAAATATTTTTAGGTCATGCGAGAGTTATAAAATAATAATTTTATTTTTACTTATCAACTCGCGCAACCTTCTCAGTCAGGTTCTATTGAGCGCTTGCATCGATTTTAGTACCTGTTCGATTAAGTACTTATCAAACTACTCGATTCGATTTACTATTTGATACGCTTACATAAATCAAATCATAATGATAAAAAAATGTCACAAAAATAGGAAAGAATGTCGCCTCTTTAGTAACATCATGACCATAACATTAAAATTTACATTTCCGCTTTCTCACTAAATCAAGAGGACCCCTAAATATTCCAATAACATAATGTGAAAGGACACGTCGCATCTCTTATCATTTTCACTAATTCATACAAAAACAACGAAGCTCATTACAACTTAAACATCTAAACAAAACCAGTCTCAAACCAAGAACTTAATACATCTGGGACTAATTTACAAAACACTACAACACAATGCACCTATGTGACATAAGGTCAAACAAAATTATATACATGCACGCCCAAATTGAGTCGCCTTTCGTATATACGACTTCTGCCAATATGCGAATTATGACGCTTCAAAGGCATCAAGAAAACTTAGTAAAAATCTGGCAATTCCTTCACTTAACTTACTAGTACTATATACCAAAAAGCATCCTTATCATAAGTCCAATTATTTAGTAAATATATTAATGTCATTTATATAGTACTTGCAAAAAAGAACCATATTGTAGATGTAGTCTAAGTATACCTGTGTAAAACAATTCAAGTATATTGAGCTTGAACAACCAAGTGATGTAGTATTGTTATGCGTCATAATTATTAATGGCTTTCGGCAATATCCACATTTCACATTTTGGCTGTTTTGTTGGTATTTTCAATAAATATAAAAACATTACTATCCGTTCCAACACCAACAATAGTCCGAAAGGAGCCGAGAGCCATTAAAAAAGTTGACGGGGCACAAAAGTAAGTCTCATGGTTACAAAATAGTTTGGAACTAATCGCCCGTATCACACGATCCCATTTGCGCCGGCGTGTATTGTCTCGAGTCGTGCGACGTGTTATCAGTGGGTGTCACGGCGCCGGTCGCGCCGTCAGTCGCGGCGTTTGTCGCGCGACCCGGAGCGGTGCGAGCGACTGCGGCGCGACTCCCGGTCGCGGTCGCGCTCGCGGCCGTGCGATCGCTCGCGGGAACCTTCGCGCTTGCTCCTACTGCGCGATCGGCTACGTCTGTTCAATAGATTTGTGTATTTTTCAAGTAGATAAACAAACAGATTAACATTTTTGAACTAAAACAGAATCTTTTTATTGATACCTGTCATTAGGCAGTGAAAATAAAACTATTAGTGTACATTCATTCTGGTCATGAATGAAACAAAGAAAATCTCAATGTAAATGAATCAGTGTCAGATGCGGACAGGTAATGGCGCTGTAACGTTTCCTGGAGTCTCTTGTTTTGTACTATACTATCGTTCAAAAGTAATGCCAGCACCCAGGGCTGACTGGTAGAGAATGCCATAAGGCATTAAGTTTTTGCCCTTGTATACCCTAGATTAAGGTGTTGCAAAAATAAATAAATAAATAAAAATAATGCTTTGTAATTTTAAGTATATATGTAAATGTTAAACTTGTATAAATAATGAGAAAAAGACTCACTTTCGTTCGCGCTCGCGCTCGCGTTCCTTTTCTCGCTCCTTTTCCCGTTCCCGGTCACGATCGCGGTCGCGCTCCTTGACGCGTTCGCGGTCGCGTTCACGTTCCCCCTCCTTAGACCGTGCGCGCTCACGGTCTCGTTCGCGGGGTGTCTCGCGGTGTCGCCGCGCGCGCCGGTCTAGCTCGCGGCCCCCCACGTAGTGTCGACGACCACCGCGTTCGCGCTCGCGCTCTGACGCACCGCGCTCTTCGCGACGTTTTTCCACTGTTTTCTGATAAATAAAAAAATACATTGATTTCGCAATTTTTACACACTTTGCATAATTAAAAAACTAAATAAGTCATTATCTTTTACTCACTACATGAGCAGGTATCAGTTGTAAAAACGAATAGTGGTAAATAACAAGTTAACAACCAATAGTTGTAAATCAGAAGAACAATAGTTGAAAACACATTTATATGCAATAGTAACCATAGTATGTTGACGAAAATATAGGGCAATTTAGTAATATTAAATGAAAGACTGCTTACCTTTAATTCCGCTAACTTTTCCCGAATAGTTATAAAACCTAGATGTAGTTTTCCACCAAAATGATCAGCTAGTCGCCTGTCATTGTCGTGGATGCCTAAATATGCCGAGCACACTTCACACACTCGCAACTTTTGCTGTTGATAGGAAGACGCAGGCATAGAGTTGCGATATTCCTGCTCTGCTACAGCTTTCTTTATGCGTAATTCATCGATCTAAAACCAAATAAATCGTCATTTGTCTTATTTCTCTACTTTTAATGATTAGTTTATGCTTAACTATATTTTAAGTTAGTTAAGCTACTTATTAAAAAACGTTTTACCTCTCCCATAAGTTTAACACTTTCTTCCACCATGCCCTCTTCGCCTAAAGCTTCAGCGCGAGCAAGTTTCTGACCGATCTGTTCTGCTAATTCGTGTACTGCATTAGCTTTTTCTGTGACCTCGGCGGAAAGTTCCTCTTGAGTTTCCGCAAGGCGCTGTTTAGCGGCCGTCGTCCTCCGGTCACAGTCAGCTATAAATGCCTCTAAATGTTCTGTGGCCTTTACAATATCAAAATATATTAATGAAAGGTATCTTCAGTAACATGATACTCTAGAAAATAATGTATTCCCTTAAAAAATGTTAAAAACTATATGAAGAACATAACAGATATTTATTTGATATAAAATTAGAAAAACCTTTTCTAAAACAATCATACCAAATAAATGTGCATTTGTCCACCTGAAGTCGTTTCCACCTTAACTGTCAAAGACATGATAGAGTGGTGGTAAAGAAAATTGTCTTAGGTGTAAAGTATTGAACAAATATACTAAGTCGATTAAAACCACAAATGTGATTAATTGACCTATTACAAAATCATAATTTGTTCTTCCATAAACTCATCATATCAGTTTACTCAATGCAATATTCAAAATGTTCTTGGAATTTTAAAACTTGTGAAATATTTTATAATTTTAGATAAAAACCAATAAATGTTATGGTCGCAGGACATAATCATACTTACATATAGATCGTAGAAATAGTCTTTGGTTTTCGAGGCTAATTCATAATCCGCTCGTAGGGCCAGATCATGTATTTTGGGACACTCACCTAAGTCCATTCGCTGCAATTAAAATGACAAGCACATTGATAGTAACATTCTAATTTACCTTCTGGTTGATTTAAAAAATTTCGTTATTTCATGTTTCATTATTGTAAGACTGTTTGTGATTAAAAATTATTAATAATCTTTTAAAGACATGAAATCTCTAAAAGAAATAAAAATCGGAATTAATTGCCACAGGAGGCTTTACATGTTTTAAATTCCTTTCACAATAATCAAATGAAGTAATAGTTATACATGTATAAAAATAATAGCTAATAATAAAAATTAATTAATTAAACCAGTGGAGTATATAAAATTTTTAGTTTATGCAACTTTTATACATAAATTGAAGTATCAAAAAGTAAATGTTATTTATATCAAATATTAGACCCATAATCAAAAATGATAGCAAACCCCAGTGTAACAAAAATTTAATAGAAAATTGTTTTCAAAATACATACAAATGACACCAACACAGCTCACCAAGGCTCTGGTTCACCAGGCAACATATTAGAATCCAATATACTTACAAATCTTAGCGGAACCACCCCCATCAGTTTCCTAACTAGGCGTCTCAACCTCTTTAAAGATATAAAACACCTAATTATCCTAATAAAACATTATGATTTGCTACAAACACTTGATTATTAACCAATTTAATTACTTAAACGGAAGAATTAAACAATTTTAATTGTTATTCATAATCAGATTTACAGCCATGATACTGCTGTGATAATATCAAAAATAAATTTATTATATTTAATAATGTTACCTGTTTAATTAAAATAAGTTATCAAGTGTTTGTAACAATTCTAAATGGTATTTTCCTCTCATAATAGTGATTGACAATCCTTTTAAGTGCACTATTATTTGGGATTATCTGGACATATTTATTTGTATGCGTATGCACAAAGGCAAATAGTTCCCATTTTTTTCTTCATTAAATATGGTATCCATATAATATATATTATTGTTGTATATAAATAGTAGAATTGATGATATAAAATTAGAAGTACCTAGATCAGATACAAAAACACTAAGTATTTATAATGAAGAAGTTTACACAAGACATGATTTTTGATTGTCAACAATAAAATAAAATATATATTAATCGAGAGATTAATATAGAGCCAGAACCATTGATTTCAACTTCTGTATAAATTATTTAATGGACAAAAATAAATTTTTAATTTTAAAAATATGTGTAAAGAACTGATTTATCATGACATGCATAAAATCTATGGTCCACCATACACTAGCCGTGTAAACAGCATAGTACGTACCCAATGTCGTTAGAATGAATCTCGATATTGCTCTCACCCTGCTTAAATTTTTCCAATAATTTTTACAAGTACTCACCGAAGCAGCATTAGAAACCGATGGACAATTTAAAGATTTAATTAAGCCCGAGTTTCGTTAAATTAAATCCTGCTTAGCAGTAAGGATACAATCAGCTAACTAGAAATGTTTTTATACATACATCTTGGTACTTACAGAACAGCCTAACTCATACAATCTATCCCTCATCTGTTAAGTATTGTGATGAGCAATAAAGACTAGTGTTGGGCATTTTCTGAAAAGCATATTTCATCACAGTTAATGCCACTCCCACATAGATTTCCAGCGACTACAGTATCATGAAAGAATTACAAAATATGGTAGTATGAAAACAAATCACATATATTAGGATATTGCAAATGTAAATGTAGGTCAAAATTACTGAAAAACCTGGATAACATTTTACATCTATCCTAATATACTTAAATAAAAACAGAACTCTCCAACATCCATCCTCTGAGATAATAACAAGCAATAAGAATTTCCCTGTACCAATTACCCAGCTTGCTTAAACGTATCTCTATAGCGAACACTTAAGCAAAATGAGTAATGGTAATTCATGAGCCATTAATCAAGAAAATTATAACTCTCAGAAATTAGATTTCAATAAAACGCACCAGACAGCCCACCGTAGTAAGGAAACTTGATTACTTACGGTAGATGTGAGTATTTCATGCGGACAGCATTGCAGCAAAAACGATTTGCAAACCGCGTCATCGTAAAATTTTATTCCATGTCTATCAGTTTCACCTAAAAATAAGTATCATATGCTTAGAAACTGAAAGACAGTCTTCATTTGTGATACTATTTAAATAAACCTCGTGTTAGTAACCTAAAGAAAACTATTAATTAAAAATTTACCATTTCGAGCTGTCCCCATCAATTGATCCAACATTGCTCTCATTTGCTCGTGAGCAGACATGGTGGTTGGTTTTTTTAATGCACCGCTTCACTTTCCAAATAATAATAATGTAGCAGATAATTTAAATTAAAATTCAAACATGTTGAATATAAAAGTAGGCTAAGATTTAAATTAAAAATTAGATAACGAGTATCCCTCACGACTTTGGATACAAAAACAAAATGGCGTGGCGCTGGCGAAGTGAGCGAATGACACGAATGAAATCACAGAGTACTTATACTTATTCACTATGACCGGTTGGGACAATGTTGCCAGATCCAAAAATTATATTATGGTATATTTTCTCATAAAATACGGTAGATTCTTTAAAATTATGTGGTTCGTAGACATTAAGATATGGTAGAAATACGGTAAATAATTTAAAGTAAAACAATAGGTAAAAAACAATCGTTTCCTTAATCTGTTACCAAAAATTAGTATTCAAAACGGAATCCAATAAGTATTCTGTGAACATTTTTTACTCTGTTATTAGTGTCAATTTGAAAGAATGTCAGAATTTTAGAATTGTCAAAGTCAAAATTGATGACAATTGACACTTGTCAACTGTCATAGTTGACAATGTCAGTTGTCACACTTGGCAGTCAGAAGTCAAAACAAAAGTAAATAAAAATATTTTTCAAGTGTTTTACTTTTAATCATTTTATCAAATAATAATTATAAATGTTCAGAAAAACAGCAACCGGCAACGTTCAAAGACTTTATAAAATAACGGAGTGACTATTGATACGTAAAACGGATGAATGATATATTAATAATTTTCCAGATACATTTTGTAAAATTAAAATTTGTCTCTAAAAAATAGTCTTCCGATTAAAATTATTTATAAATATTAAATGAAAGAGTAAAGACATAATTGTATTGGTTGCAATTAAGTGGTGGTTGCAAATATACAATATTGACATGCATTACATACGCATACTATTGCCCGTATTTCCAAGGGATCTAAAAGAAATATTTTTCAAGGGTTATGTTATGGCTTCAGAGGTCGATTTATCTACAATATTTATAACTAAATATTCTGCAGACAGTGTCTCAATAGAAACAGAGAGAGGAGAAGATGATAATGTATTGTGGGGGTTTCATTCAGAGAATCCATTGCAGCAGAAATTTAAAAGATTCTTAAAAAATAAAAGAAATTGTTTCATATTAGATTATAAAACTGACATGGCAATATATAAATTGCTTATAAATGGAAATGATATAAACACAAAAGATTCTAAAATTGTTATGATGTTGTATGATCATGATACAGTATTGAATTCTGAAACATTAAGTGTGTCTGATGATTATATTTTTAAATTACAAACATTAATTCATAAGGACCATCAAATCCCAACAAGCTGCATTACATACAAACCACATTTTACAAACCCTAGTTGGCTTTCCTCATCTATGTTCTCTCAACATATTTATAATTATCTTAATATGCTCCATTGGCTATTATGTGTTTTAAGAAGAAAGGAAAAAGTAAGTGTATAAGTTTTCAAATGTCAGTCATTTTTTAAACTATCGTTATTTTTTTTGGTCAGCAATAGGCTGCTATACTGATAGATGCATAGATTATTATTTCTTGTGTAAATAGTCAACTAACAAGCTAATCTGATGAAAAGTGGTCATTGTAAGATTAAAAGCTCCTTAATATTCTTACGTCCCAACTCAGAGTCACTAACGGTTAACTAAATCGCTCCTTAGTACAGAATTTGTATGGAGATTCTTTACTAAGGAGCAAATAAAGTAACCGTTAGTGACTCTGAGTTGGGGCGTTAGTGTATCTCCTGACTAAAGTTGCCCTATACTTATTTGTTATTGTTTGGTTTTTTACTTCCCAAATTAGCTATTACCATATTGTAAATCTATATAAATAAAAAAATACCATCATTGTAAAATCAACCATTAAAAGTTTTTACTTAGGCTGTATCCTGTACAGCAACTGAAGATCTAATGATTAAGTAGATTCATCACACACTTTTTTATTAAAAACTTTATATTGGACAAGTTGTTCTGTAAAAAATAACCCATTACATATTTTCTGAAACCACTGTGATCAAACTTGTTATTTTGTAGACTGAATATTCATTTACGTAAAACTGATTTTCTATGCAATAATTCTATGAAGCTCACATATAGTGTAGGTAAAGTTAATAAGTTCTTTCCAAAAAGCTGGTCCGAAAAGTTGTACCTTCTGAAAAGCTGGTAGATTAAAAAAATGATGTATCAATGATACCTATCTATATAAAGATTTTGATTTGATTTAAGTTTTTACTGATAGACACATTATTTATGTTACAGATTTCAATGAGGCATGGCAATTTGTTTTTTGCTTTACTGATTGATATTGCTTTGGGATATCTGATATTGCATATCTTGATGATTGATAAAAGAGATTTGGGAAGTCTTCTACTGGGAATGTTAGAGGTGATTAATTGATTATATGTACATATACAAAAAGTCTGTGAATTTACAATCATAGTTATTATTATCATAATGATTCAAATTGATTCAATTTTTATTTTTACCACAGAAATTAGTTAATTTGATGTACTCGCTACTGAAATGGTTAATGGGAGCACCAGCTGGGTTGAAACTCAACAATGCATTTAATAAAATGTTAGGGAAATACTTTTCCTATCATGTTGAACTTTGGTGGCTGTTTCTAGGTAAGCAGAAAAAATACTATGACATTTGCTTATTTACATACACTATAATGTACATGCAAGTTAAATTATATTGATCTTAATTTAATAAAATAATATTTAAATACAACTACCTGAATATAAGAGGATGAATGTAAGTTATAATTTTGAAAAAAAAAAAGCTTACAATTGGCTAAATGTGGTGTATAATGATTGCAGATGTAACCAGTGAAAAACTCTATGTCATATTGCACATTTATCAATACTTGGGCTACTTGGGAATAACATTCCAAGCTGCCATGATATCAGACATGATATGTCTCGCTACTTTCCACTCGTATTGCATATATGTTTATGCTGCAAGGTAAGATTACTCATGTTAATGAAAAAAAAACATTGTTCTGAAATTGTAAGTAATTCTCTAATACTTTTCAAGATAAATATTAACCAAATCAATTAAAAGTGTAGCATATCGACGCTAGAAAGCAAACACATAGTAAATCACACTGCCGTCCAAACGAAGAGTGCAATAAGTCGAGTTTTTGGGAAAATTGAATTTAGACCTTATCTGAACTAAATAAGGTCTTAAATCAATTTGCCCAAAAAATAAGCAATAAGTCGAGTTTTTGGGAAAATTGAATTTAGACCTTATCTGAACTAAATAAGGTCTTAAATCAATTTGCCCAAAAAATCGACTTATTGCACTCTTCGTTTGGACGGCAGTGTGGTTTACTACGCGTTTGCTTTCCAGCGTCGAATTATGTGTTTTATATAGCAGCTTGATATTCATTAAAAAAATATATAAAATCATGTATTTCTTGTTCCAGATTATTTAATATCCAAATGTCAGGTCTAACAGCATTACTAAGGCTTTTTGTTGGAAGAAAGTATAACCCTCTCAGAGGTGGTATTGACTCCTGTGAATATACAAACCAGGAACTATTTGTCGGCACAGTAGCTTTTACGATTCTTCTCCTGCTATTACCAACAACACTGATGTATTATATAGTATTTACAATGGTATGTAGCCCCGCATTTAGGACCATTTGACCATAGCATCTAAAAAACTAGAAATATATGGCCATGGAACTATTCTATAAAAAAACAAAGATTTAAATGCCAGTATCAATCAATCATAAAATTAACAATCCCCTAATTTACCATTACATAAACACTGGTAAAATTATTACTACATTTAATGTATTGTTGATCTTAAGGTTCCAAAGAACTTAGTCCAGACCAGATTACCATGAAAGTTGTTGTAATATATATTTTTTCACACATAATTATGTATATTAATTATAATGTATTTTGTAACTATATTTCAGTTCCGAATGGTATCATTGCTGGTTCAATACACTTTGGGCATGTTAATATATCTGGTTCATACTTTACCACTGTATGTAATAGCCCTGTGGATATCGCGTTCTTCAAAAGTTGCTGGTAAGCATTACATGAAGAACTATTTCATTAGATTATTTTTAGCTTTTGCATGTACTACATAAATAATGATAATAAAGAAAAGTTTTGTACCACTACTATTATCCTTGCTAACGAGGACATTTTATTCCAGGTAATATTCATGTGCAAGTAATAAGCAGTAAAGAAGCGTCACCTTTAATATTAAGAGTAATATTATTCAACAAGTCTCTCCCAAATTTGATGATCTTTTCTAAGCCACCAATTGAAGTATCAAAACAAGTTGAATGGACTAGTGTACTATCTAATGTTCTTACAGGGAAACAACTTATATAGTAAATGTAATAAAAAGTCAATTTCACTGCATTGAATTATTTTATTATCGTTTGATATTGAATAGCGCACAAAAATAAAAATTGTCCGGTCACTATACTTGAGAATGTATAAATGCTTAGTTACTTAAACTATTTGCAGACTGGGCAATATTTAATTATGTTATAAGTAATAAGATTCTTGAAGGCAAATTTGTACCCACTCAAACAATTTTCGACATACAATGATACCACAATAACAAAAATTAGGTTTCTGTATTGTGCCTTTTAAAACTTCAATTAATTGTCGGATTCAGGTCACGGAAATTAAGATATTAAGAACACAAACTATCCTATTTAAAATATAATAATTCAAACAGGTTCACATTATGCCACAAGATTGGTTAATCAGTTTTACTGAGATTTAAGTTTCTTCCAAATATCTGGATATTTGTCGAATATGGCATATTGTGAATCTTTTGCATTCGTACAAGACTGGACGTTACAAAAATATTACTCTACATACTTCAAACAGCCTCCTAAACTACAGTTCATTAGCAAATATGCCTTAAATTAAATTGGAAATATTTTAGGGCAAGATATACAAAGGTACACATTAAAATTACATTTTAGCATTAAATTTAGACAAAATTTCATACACGCCAATCAGACAAGGCCAAAATATAGCACTTCGTAACATCTAGGCTTATTAGTAGCTTTTATCACTCTTTTAACACTAGTGCAATAAGTGGTCAAAAATATTCACAACTTACCACAATATTCATAGAGTGCAATAAATTGTTTACATTGAGCATCAACATAACACAAAATTGTTAAGGTTCCAACAAAAGTTATAACAAACAAAAATTATAATTTTAACATTAAAATTTTGTTAGTTACACTGCATCGCGCATGCAACATTTATCTGTGGGATAAACCAAATCACATGCAGCAACTATAAAGTCAATGTTTTAAAGTCTGAGATCTCGCAGGCATATTACACGTAGTATCAACTGTGAATATGAAATGTTTTGCATATTAAAAGTACATAAACTTACAGTACAATAAAGTGTGTGTAAAGTAATTTAATTCTCCGAAATAATTTTACCTTCGAAAGTATATAAATTTAATGCAGAATTTTAGAATAAACAAAATGGTTAGTCTTGTTATAACCAATATCCTAAAATGTTTTTAAGATTATCAATGTCAATAATATTGAGTGACATTTTATAAGATATGCATTTGCTAAAAACTATGAATTAAATGTTATAACACAACATCAAACGTGAACTTTATATTAAATATTGACTTTAGATACAAATATCAAAATGCACTCTAAAATTATTATTAATATTTATTTCATGAGAATTCTCATTATTTTACAACGCTAACTTAGAGAGGAGAGTTTTCTAATTCATTTATAAATGATAGTATTGCTAATAATGAACATGCAGTTGAAAGCCTATGAAATCCTAATGAATACAATAAAAATAATTGATAAAAGAACATGTGTACCATAAAAATAAGGTTTAATATAAATGAAACAAGAATATTAAATTTAATCAACAAACAAATTATAAAAAATGGTATTCAACTATTAAATATTTTTTATTTATTTATTATTCAAAATTGATAAAATTTAGTACTGTTAACAATGTTATACAATATTTGTTTGGTTATTTACATAAAGTTATTTTCCAAAATATTATGTCCATTGTAATAAGTAGATTATGAAGTCCTTGTAGTACATCACGGGAAATATTTACATCGAAAATTGTTTGCTAAATCAGATTTTCAATTCATATATTCAGCGAGATGCTTTCAGATCTAAGGCAATATAACAAATAAGTAAATTACCTAAGTGACATTGCCTCTTTAGAACGCCGTGACAATTTTGTGTTTAAATTGAGATGTTACATTAAAGTTGCTGAAAAGTGCTCGAAGCAAGGCATTATTATTACGTGTCACATCTCATTGTATGTTTCCGGTGGGTATGCCAAAATATGGATTTTTTATATGAATTATCTTAACTATTATTCTCTTATCATCACAGATATTACTAAATTAGGAAAGTGTGATTTCGATCACAGTATATACTTCGGATAGTGTTACGGTCACTAAAAGTATGTAACACGAAGCAATACTCGACAATCCATATTATATAGTATTACATACTAAAAGCTGGCGCTGTGTTTGACCCACAACGATGACGGTTAAGTGGGTCCTAATTCTTGAGTACACACCTGTAGTCCTTATTCACGTCTGTGGTTGGATTGGGTGAATGTTCTTTAGGTCTAACTGTACCACGACACGATGCTAACTTTGATTCCAAAGCCTATAATGAAGAAAATTTCACAACATGAATGATGTTAATATTAGTAGGTGATAGATTGATAAAATGTGCAGTTACAGCCATCACCAGATGTTAAAAGATATAAAACTAAAGTAAAGCATGTCACAAGCTGCAACCGTACACCCATATTATGTACATTATGTATAATGATAATGACTATGATACTTTGTACTCTTTAACATGTACGAAATTGACTTACACAATACGTATATTAAGCTACATAAGTACTAATGTTAAAAACTAATCATACTATTTACAACTAATGACAAAATCATATTATAAGTAGGCACCATTACTATGAACTATCTAAAAATCTACATCATGTTTACAATTTTTTTTACTTTAGCATTTGTTAATTTTTAAATTTTAAGGGCAAATCATTAAGGCTGGTCAGACACAAAAGCTTGAAAATTTTTATCAGAAAATAATTGGTCACCTCTGTGACATATTTCTAATTTTCTATACAAAACTATACTATAACTACTCACTATAGGTACGGATTAATGTCTAATGATTGAATTATTGTATTTATGCAATGCTACTTTTAGGTCTTAAAATTTAAACATTGTATATGTCCAGCCTTAAATAAAAAGTTTTATACAAGAATTTATTTAAAGTAGGTATACTAATCAAAACTGTTGTTTTAGAATTTGTTTAGGTTTTCCTTCATTCTGTCCTTTCCTAATTGAGGCAAAATTTAGAAAATTCTCCAATCCCTCCCGTGAGCGCACTGCAAACGACCGTCTCAATTTTCCATTGTCGGTGCTTAAAGATCTTTCAAATGTATGTTCTGAACGTCTGCTCTTGGGAGAACTAGATTTTTGTGACAAAGTACTAGAATACTCTGAGGCAGAATATTTCCGCGCTAACGGTACTGGTTTCCGATACTCAATAGGACTATCTGCAACATTTGGCACCTCCTTTTCTGCCTCCTTAGGTATATGGTCCGTGGATATGATTTGCTGCACTGGGGTAGCAGGCACTTCACACGAACATTTGATTTTACCACACTCACGGCAAAGAAATCTTTCAAGCTGTAAGCAATAAATTTCATGCATACTACACAACAACAACCATGCAACAAAAACTTCTATGCGATCAATTTAATGCTAAATACAACTAATACTAGAACTAGCTACAGAAATAAATAATATACTATACTTTTGAATACTTTTATATATTTTATATAATATACAGCGACATTTAGATTTGAGACCAAAATAAGTAACAACCACAATAAAATTATATAGGAACTTGAAACACACAATTAGTCAGGTATTAAAATAAGAAGTTATCAGGTATAAATACATAAATATTATATTTTAAGGTATTCATAAAATTATGTTGATACCAACATGTTGCCAAAAATTAAATTAAAATAATATATTTAATACAAGTAATTAATTATATTATGTTTGTCATACTGGATCTACAAGAACACAAAATTCTAGTGGAATTCTAGTGGTCATCAATAAAATTGATTTGAAATTGTTTAGGTACCTATACAATTAATGACTAATGTTATTTCAGCAAGTTTGCGATTAACGATTAACAATAACAATTTTATTGGTCCTTCAAGCTTTTCGATTAAGACTTAGGTTAAGTTAGGATTGCACTTTGGCATTCTACTTCTTAACAGGATCAGAATTGATTTTTTTGTATTTTTAGATCATTATGCAAGGCAAAAGCAAGCGAGAGATACACTCTGACTAAGAAAATTCATTAGTACTATTTCCATTACATTTACCTCAAAATCAAAGCCAAAGTCATTTGTTCATGTGACTATTTAACTAATGTAGAACACATACTCGTAATTCTTTTTTACATAATTTGAAAGTAGCTCATTAAATATAATTTCATTTTCTTTAATAAATAACAAATTAAAATGTGATATTTATTACTTAAGTACTATTGTTGAAATAACGAAATTCTATTAAAGAAATTCATTTATGTTTATGTTACAAATAAAAAAATTTTTTTTGATAGTCAATAAAGTTGATAAGTTCATAATTTAAAACATTACATTTATTTTGTTCATAGCTGCATGATAAATATATTTTTATTTAGTTTGCTGTACAAAATATAATAGACTCGTATAAAAGTTATCACACTGACTTGCATCACTGGGTGAATAACTTTTAAAGCATTGCTGGTGCCAGGACAACTCTTATACAATTTATATATGTACTAATAATATTTTCATACCATCAATCCACTTGCTAGTTTCTAATAGTTAAGTGTAAAAGATTCAAGGTAAAAGTACTAACTTACCTCTTATTTTACAACATTGTAATTAAAATATTAATTTTGGATATTTTGAATATCTTATATTATGAATTAATATTTTCTCTGCGTAAAAAATTGCATTCATCTTTAGGGTACCTACACTAAGGATTTTCATGACATTAAAACACTACACTAATAGTTGACACTGTTTTATGCAATTCAATAAAAAGAAGAAAAGAAGAAAGAAAAAATTACCTGAGTCTTTGCGGCCTCCTTGACAACAACCTTTAGAAATTCAAAAGCATTTTGTAGGTGATATTTATATTTCCAAATATCAATTTAATGTTCAATATTTTTAAAAATATATGAATTTAATATGAATAAACATTTTGATATTTATTTATTCATTGTGTTGGCACCTTTAATTTGCGAATTAAAACTAAACAGCCATTGTGTACATTACATTTCAATATTCCATTTACCGGAAATGGCCATATTAAAAGTGTCAACTTTTGGTGTAGTGTTTGATATTAGTGCTTTTACCTTAGTCAAAATTATAACATGATTTATATATGTGCAGTGTGGATTTCTGGCCCCTTGCAGTGAAATAGACCAGCTGTGCATGGAATATGTACGATATTATACACCAAGGTTGTCATATAGAACATAATTAGCAATTTAGGCTGTGTTCCCATTAGGCAAACTGTTAGCGGCCGACTGAGTGAGCCGCAAATTTGTCGCGAATTGAAATCTGAGTTAGCTGCAAACTCAGATCAATTTGCGTGCGTCGCAAGCAAACTGTTATGAGTTAGCCGCTTATTTAGGTCGACCGATTGAATTTTCACTTTACTATTGTTGTACGAAGGGAGTGGTCGTGTTGGTCACGATGGATATTTTTGAAGTAATTGGTATCTTAGGGGCGCTGAAAAAGGATAAAAACTGTCCAGCTGTCCGCATGAACAGTTTGCGGCAAACGGACTCACTACGCCCGGCGAACAATCATATCGCCGCCGCCGACTGAAACCGGGTTTGCTGTGAGTTAGCCTGACTACTGAGACAGTCGGCGCACGTAACGCTGCAAACTGCGTATAGTGAGCGCAAAACTAGCAAACTGTGGACACTCCATTTCAAATATATGGAAGGGCGTACTAAACCGATACGCCGCAAACTCAGTCGGCCGCTAACAGTTTGCCTACTGGGAACACAGCCTTAATGTGTCATTTACTAATATTTTTTAATAAATACATATAATATTTGCCACATAAATATTAATAATCCAGGCAGTCTAGCAAATAACACCCAAATATAAATACTAGTGTCACAATGAGAACTACCACTACTCTAATTTGTAATTTAGTTGTATTATTAAAATGACTCACCCCTACTTTCCGAAGTAGATCACCCACTATATTTATAGCTGTTACTCGGGAAGATGGTGTCATTGCATTGCCATTTATTTCTCCTGGTGGTAAATGAAAAACTCAATTTATTGTGAAGTTAAATAGCTAGCATAGATAATTATTTTATACATTTCAATTAATTAATTTAGTGGCATTCGGGAAAATATAAATATAAAAATTGTAGGTAATAATTGACCACTCTGGTCAATCCCCAGGTAATTATAGGTCACAGTAACCACCAGAATGCTAGTTTAGGTTTCACATTTGAAAACCAATACATAATGCAGAGAATCAATACTTACGTTTTTGTGGTGATGTAATAGAAGTCTGTGTTTCTATTTCAACTAGATTTCTTGTGCCATTTGAAATATGTCCATTGCATTGTGGACTCTCACTTGGACTTACATCTTCTTTCTTTGATGTTGGAATCCGTTCTACAACTTTCAACTCCTGTTTGAGATCTGTAAAAGTCAAATAATAAATTGACTACTAAATTAGGAGGAAGGCCTTTTTGTGCGACTGTTCAATGCAGAGCCAAAAACTACTATGAACTTTGAACTGTAGACTTTTTCACAGCCTAGGCAAGCAATAACAAGGGAATTTAGATAACTTAACATGATGGTATAAAATAGTAAAAAGATAAAAGTGTGAGCGTTGTGATTTTGTAACAAAAATTTTTATTGAAAAAAAAATTAGCATGTCTATCAATAAATAATCAATAAATATATAGCTTAGATTTTTATGTTTCTGAAGTATATGATAAAAACAATATCCCATAATGAGAGGAAACAGTTTTGCTAATTAATATTTGGCTTACATTATTAATATAAAAATAAAAGTAATAAGGTAAATATATTTTATAAATAACATAAGTTCATTCATACCCCTTGCTTCATCAGTGGCTCTCTGTAATTTGACTCTCAAATTTTCAATCTCATCCACTTCACTCTCTAAAACAGCATTCCTTTCATATGCTTGATTTAGTAGAGTCTCTATACATGACACTGACTCTGATATAACTCTGTAAAGAAAATACTGGATTATTTTTACATTAACTTCAACACACACTTATTCAGCGCCATTCGCGTTTCGCTGAACGATTTTGGTTACAGTTATTCAGTTTTGCTTCTATTAGCCGCGTATGGCGTTGTAAGAATGTGAACGCGTCTATCTACTGCATACGGTGCTGAATATGCTGTGAAGACGTTAAGCTTCTCATTTAATAGGTATTGTGCCCTCAACATGGACAGGTCTATGTGGGATATTTTTATCTCGGCCGAGTTCGACGCTGACGCTGTATGCAGTGGAACACCGCTGAAAGCGGCCGAATAGCGCTGAACTCTATTATAGCACTCGCAAGATATAAACACATTTGTCCTCATTCTCTGCTTGTTTATCGCGAAAGCTGAAAAACCTAAACAGATGTGTACGCATCTCCATACGATAGTGCTGTTTTCTGTGGATAAAAGCCGAATAGAGCTGAATAAATGTGCGTTGACCCTAAAGCCTCAATTAACCGGACTCATTATTGTTATCATTTGTCATTTGGATAATCGAAAATCCGGATAATCAAATGTATAAAGAAAAGCAGGTTTTGGGCATGACAGATTATAATTAGTGTAATACATATCGTTAGGTAATTTATTCCTTTACACCAAGACATGGACAACCAAAATAAGAGAAGCACAGAAGAAAAAGTAAGAATGCATAGTTCCAGTAACAAAACAAACACATTATTTAATTTACCTCTGGCCTCTCTCTAGATCATCATTCTTTTGCTCAATTTCTCTTATGTACACTGCTTGTTTTTCTTTCTCTATTTTTAATGCTTGCAGCTCATTCTCCAGAGCATTTGTTTCATGTTGACTCCTCTCCAATTTACTCTGTTAAATAAAGCAGATTTTTATACACTTATATTTCAATGTTCACAATGTTTCTTATTAATTTAATGTTATCTCATTAATTGTAAACTGAACTTCAAAAAAAACTAGCACTATTTCAGTAAATGAGTATCAATACAATGATTTGATACTCATTTTCAACACTGATATTTACAAAATTACCATGTTATCTTATTGGAATTAACGCCTAATTTATGGTTAAAGATACTTGCAGGGGTGTAGCTATCGCCTTATCAGCCGTATAAATTATACGGGGCTCACACTACCACACTAACTCTCCCAAAAAAAAGCTCGGCAGCGGTCTACAACTGCTACAGTTGGCACTCTTTTTATATTTGACAGCTGACGTTGAGAGGGTCCCACAACAAATATTGATATGGAGCCTAGCTACTCCATTGGATACTTGTAAAGATTGCTGGTCTCACTAGCAACCACAATTATGTATGACAACCAGTAAACTGTAAAGTAACTGCCTGTGAATACTTTGTGTGTTGTCAAGCATAAATCTATTTTGTTAAAATAAATTAATGCATAACAACAATATCACCTGATATCAAGTAGCGATTATACCCAAAATGTATTATTGATAGGAATCAATACACTTATTAATTTAAAACTGCGTAAACGGCAACTAAAAAGGAAAGATATTTACCCTTAGTGAATCAATCTCATTTTTGAGACGCTGATTTTGATGTACCAAATCTGTGTTCTGTTTCTCAACCTGTAACAATGAAGCTTCCAATTCCTTTTCAAGTTGTGCAGAGTTCTCGGTGTACTCGTCCAGTTCTTGTTGTATTTCATTAGCCCTATATAACATCAAAATGTGATTTATTCGCAAATCAGTTATTGCAGCACATAATGAATAAAATGAATTACTACTCACTTCTGTTCATAATGTTTAGCTTGTTTTTTCCAATACTCGACCGTATCAGATTCTAACTGTCTCGGAGATTCCATATTTCTTACCACGACACTAGCCCAATTACCTTGCCTTTAATTCTTTGATAGAAACCCTTCAACAAAATTATTGCACATATGTGATATTTCCTTTTCCTATAAAATAATAACCGTTTTGAGATCTTTTGTTAAAATTTCATTAATTTACAAATCAGATCAGCCATTTACATGAAACGCAAATTATGACACAACTTCCTCATCGAAACCAATCCAAAACAAGGCGAATGGCACAGATTCCATACATTACAGATTAAATAGGATAGTTTTTTCTACATCTCTGTACCAAGAGTTAAGTCGACCCAATACTGCAGTTCGCCGCTATGTTGGTAGCTTTGAAATAGGATTATTAAAAAATGTATTTAAAAATGTGTTATTATAATTATTTCGGTGAAGGAAAACATCGTGAGGAAACCTGCAAACCCGAGAGTTCTCCATTAATTTCTCAAAGGTGTGTGAACCATGGGCGTAGCCAGGTTTTAGTTTCGGGGGGGGTTCTAGTCTCTTTGTTCCAGAAAATGATCAGAAAATATCAGAAAATTGAGACTTTATTTTTTCTCACGACGTATGTAGTGCCATCTATTATTAGTCTAGTCAAAAAGTTCAAAAACGTGTTTAATAGAAATAAAGCTCCTAAAAATATTATGTGGGATAGCTCATTCGATTCGGAATGACGTCTAGAAAAATGTTTTTTTAGGGTTTATTAGCACATAAAAATTTCAGTCCTTAACATTTCGGGGGGGGTTTGAACCCCCGAAACCCCCCCCCTGGCTACGCCCATGGTGTGAACTGTGAAGTCTACCTGCCATACCCTTACATTGCTATAATTTGCTTTTGTTTTATGTAAAATGCAATGTTTATATTGTCTTGTAATAATAAATTGTTAATTATAATAGGCATGATGACAGATTTTGAAATACTGTTCTATATTGTTGGGAAACATGTGTATTATAATTACAACGTATGTCATATTTCCGCAAAAAATAAGGTTTAGTATAAAATAAATACATTTCAACTAGCTGCCCGGACAGACTTCGTTCTGTCAAATTTTTTTTTTTTTAATTTTGAGATCTAAGCTATCCTATCTCTCAAGTTGGATCAAATTGCACAGTGCACACGGTGTGCAAACTTGATTAAAATTGGTTCAGTAGTTTAGGACTCCATCGCGGACAAACAACGTGACACGTAATTTATATATTATACTAGCTGCCCGGACAGACTTCGTTCTGTCAAAAGTTATTTTTTTATTTTGAGATGTAAGCTATCCTATCTCTCAAGTTGGATCAAACTGCACACGGTGTGCAAATTTGATTTAAATCGGTTCAGTAGTTTAGGAGTCCATCGCGGACAAACAACGTGACACGTAATTTATATATATTAAGACTAGCTGCCCAGACAGACTTCGTTCTGTCAAAAGTTATTTTTTTTTATTTTGAGATGTAAGCTATCCTATCTCTCAAGTTGGATCAAACTGCACACGGTGTGCAAATTTGATTTAAATCGGTTCAGTAGTTTAGGAGTCCATCGCGGACAAACAACGTGACACGTAATTTATATATATTAAGACTAGCTGCCCAGACAGACTTCGTTCTGTCAAAAGTTATTTTTTTTTATTTTGAGATGTAAGCTATCCTATCTCTCAAGTTGGATCAAACTGCACACGGTGTGCAAATTTGATTTAAATCGGTTCAGTAGTTTAGGAGTCCATCGCGGACAAACAACGTGACACGTAATTTATATATATTAAGATTAAGATTTATAAGTTTAAAATTCGCACCAAAATGCTTCAAAGTGTCATGGTGTCGCTTGTGACGTCACTGTTTAGGAAGATAATAGACAAGACGTCATTATCAATATGGTGATGTTCATTTTTGTTCTAAGAAGTGTGACGTAATTCGCGCTAATTGAGACTGATTGGCGTTCAAGCTAACATGGCGGCTTGCCGTATTTTGTAGATACGATAAACGCGTTTATTGTAATTCGTTAATAGGGTTTCATTAAATAAATACATAATTTTAGTGATTTTTACTTTCTGTCATCATGCCTATTGATAACGTGATGACGCTTCCTTTTTTAAAGTTTTTTTGAAATTTTAAAAAACTCATTTCAATGCTACCAATATAGCGTCGAACTGCAGACTTGCTTGAAACGCACTATAGCCATCTAAAAAAGGCAAATACATTTTTCTTAATGGTATGCTAATAGAATTTAATGGCAATCTTCGACTTGACCAGCATATGACATTGACTTGACTGACATTGACAATGACATAACTTAATAACATTAGCGAAAAACGCGAAAAAGTACAGAATCAGATTTTTATAAAATGTAAAATAACAAAATCGCTTTATTTAGATAAATAGTGTTTATTATGATAATTAATTTGGGTTTCTGTGAAATTGGCAATGTGACATTGAGTATTTTAATGGATTCATTGTGACATGAAAATTAAGAGATAACAATTTTTATTTTGCACTTTTGTTTACGAATGACGTGTAATGTTTCCAACGGTGGACACTGAAGAAATATCGCAGATCACGTCATTTAAAGAAAAACCGAGTACATGTAGCGATGAGCGAGACTCATCAGAAGACACTCAAGGGTCTAAATCAAATAATAACATAGATTTAACTGTCAATATGTTGTTCAAAGAGATAGTGCTTTGTATAGCCTTAGCGCTGACAGTATACGGTGCTATTCACAATTTGTAAGTCTTTAAATAAACATGTATTTTTAAATCCATTATGGTGCTTCAATACTATTGACTATGTTAAATAAAATACGATCAATATTTTCAGCCCTCCAAAAACCTCTAAAGTTTCTCAAGCAGTAAGATTCTTTAGTTCTGACTCTGTGGTGACTGACTATTATAAAGGACAGCTGAGCAGTGCCCTTGCTGCAATCAATCTGGAAGAAGTGTCATTTGTAATGTACTATGCTCCGTGGGATGCAGAGTCTCAGTATGTAAGAGGAGAGTTTGAAAAGGCTGCTAGTATTTTAAAAGACAGGGTGAGTTATTGTCTATGTTTTGGTACTTTGACATGTATAAAATTACACCCAACATATTTTTTACAGACCAATGATCAGTCTCATAAGATTCAACTTTTGCATTAATAATTTCAGGTTCACTTTTTTGCTATAAACTGCTGGAGCCCTGGAAGTGAATGTAGGAATCATCACAGTAATATATTATCATGGCCTGTACTTATTTCCTACTCTGCCACTTCAAATGGCATGCTTTATAAAGGTAACTTGAACTTGGGTTTTCACACAACCATTCATTATCATTACACTATGTATTGTCTAACACATTGCTCAGTCACTATTCATAAGGAGGGTTAAGGCCATAGTCCAGTAAGCCAATGAAGTGCAGGTTAACAAATTAGATACCTTTGCAAAAATTATGTAAACATATTTAATACTTAACACAAACACCAGCATGATGTTTTCCTTCATGAAAGCAAATTACTGATATCATTTATTCACACAAATACAAATTACATAGTTACATAATAGTAACAATGTTGAGTTGATGATTACAATCCACTAATGGCCTATTACAGAATTTAAAATTTCTAATAAATAGGACCTGGGTCATAAAACAACTTCATTGACTATTTTTAAACACAATATTTTTAGCCACACGGTTACAGTTTAAATATTACTGTAATAGTCTTGCAATTCAACATTTTTCTTTTCAGGTCCTAGGAATGCAGAAAGTATAATAAACTTTTTAGAATTGATAATAAAACCATTAAAGAGAATTTCGTCTACGGAAGACCTTGTTAACCTTCTATCTATTTATGATGTAAGTACTTATCAAAGCAATTATCAAACAGATAATATGATCTGAACTTGACCCTATAGCTTATGTTCTGCATTATAAATAAAAACCATAGTGTGTTAACTAAAAAAAGTTAAGTATTTCAATTTTTATAGTCCACTGTGACCTAAAATCCGAACTTAGGTCACGATTTTCTGTGCGCATAGTTGCTTTTTTTATACAGTGAAAAAACACATGACTTTGAATTTCTGTATTGATGCATGGTGTTTAGCACCTTCGCTATGGCCATTGACTTAGTTTATGCACCTTATCGTAGTGTATTATCCAATATTATGTTTAGAATGTTCACAAAACAAAAACTATTCACTGTTTTAAGGCTGTTGCTGTGGGTTATACTCCTCTCACAGAAACATCAAAGTACTACAACATTTGGTATAGAGTTGCCTTGGAGTCGCTAGAATTTGATACCATTGGTGAGATATGTTTTGCTGTGGTCACTTCGCCCGATCTGGCGCTGGATCTCGGTGTCGATACACTACCTAGCGCCCGCTTAATGTTATGGAATGAGACAAAGGTAATAAAAATAAGGGCATTACTTCATATTTTTCCAATTTCTTCCAAAAGCCACCATGAGATGGTCGAAAATGTTGTGTTCATTGAAGAATAGATAATTATGTGCTCTGTAGTAGAATATAATTAAATAATAATAACAGAGGTAGACAAAACAAGGGTAATTAATTACCAGATGAGAAATAATTGACATCATTATAGAGAACTGTTAATTTGTTAAAAATCTTAATTGGTATTTTTTAATGATTATGATTATTTTAAGGAGTACAAAGTGGTTGGTGATATTCAACCATGGAATGTATCATCACTAATGCACTGGGTTTTGGAAAATTTTACTCAGCCAGTTGCAAGAATTATTCCATTGTGGAGGAAATCATACAATTTTGATAAATTTGCTGACGGCAACCCCATTCTAATGTTATTTACACCATTGAATCCATTATATGAACAATTGCCTTCTTATGCTTTGGTAAGTTATTCTCTATGAATGCTTTTAATGAAATATTATCAAAATACATATGTAAAAGAATAAATAACTTCTCCTGACATTGTAAGACAGCAGTCTGAAGAAATATTGTTAAAGTAATTTATATTGTGCTTGATAATTATTTTATATTTTTAAAATAGATGTCACAAAACAAAATATGTAAAAGAATAAATAAACTCCTCCTGATTTTGTAAGACAGCAGTCTGAAGAAATGTTGTTAAAGTAATTTATATTGTGCTTGATAAATCTTAATATATATAAATTACGTGTCACGTTGTTTGTCCGCGATGGACTCCTAAACTACTTAACCGATTTTAATCAAATTTGCACACCGTTTGCAGTTTGATCCAACTTGAAAGATAGGATAGCTTACATCTCAATTTATAGTCGCAATATTATTTGATTGCAAATTTTTTGACAGAACGAAGTCTGTCCGGGCAGCTAGTTATTTTATATTTTTAAAATAGACGTCACAAAATATGTATATATTTTCAGATGCGAGAAGTAGCAATGGAATATTACAGCTGTAAAAATAAAACCAATCCCTGGACAACTGAACTAATAAAACTACAACAAGTACAAAGACTTCTATATCAACAGAAAGACTACTTAAGGTTTTGTAAAGAGTTTAAATTTAAGAGTCCTGTAAAAAAGATAACGCCGCATTTTAAGAAATCGGTTATTTCTCACAATAACAAATATCCATGGAATAATGTTACTGAAAAAAACCAGAAGAGTGGCCTATTCGATTTTGTATTGAAACAAGGTCTGTTTTCAAAAGCCATGGAGAGCAGTGATGAATCCACATTGTGGACCTCGTTATCATTATTGCAAGAATGCAAAACCAAGACTTTGCCGGCTGAAAAGAGTTTTTACTCAAGTTATGAACAATGCCAGTCCTTTGAAGAAAAACTAAATAACAATATTGAAATTGAACTTGAAAAGTAAGTTGACATGTTTTGTCTTTACTGAATTTGATATAGTCATACAGTTTATTTAGGTAATTAATAAATAAAAATAATACCGTCATAATCATATTTATAAAAAATTGTAATTTTTGCAGTATGGAGACAACAATGCTTCCTTTAGAAGATGATCCCCTGTCACCTGAAAATTTAATGCAGGATAATGTGAAACATTTCTGTAAACTGTTACAATTTGCTAACGAATTAGAACCTCCCGTGATGCCTTCAAAGGTTACCAATGGTAACATAACCCACATCAACGGGCTAGCATGTGCTACAAACTCCAGTTTATACATGATAGCAGTGGATAGTACAAGAAACTATCACTTCGCTGAAGCACTTGGTATAGATATTGCTAACAAAAAGGATAGGACTACTGTAGTTATTTTAGACAGTAAGGTAAGTCTTTGTATGATTAATTTCTAAGGCGCCGGGCACACAGAACAGACGCAAGACACGGACCCGTCGCAGTCGCGGCGCCCGTTCAATCTACTTTCATACAAAATGTATACAACCGTCGCGACGTAAAACATACAGAAAAGACGGGACGCCGACACGACGCTGAATTCGTCGGCGCCCTATTGCAACACATACAGAAAGGACAGGACGCGGGCCTGCGTGGACGCCAGCGGGGGTGCGAAAAGGACGCGGAGAGCAGATTCTCACATGACATGTTGTCGTATCAAAATCTGACGGTTGAATGCCGGGAGAAGCCCAGTGTGCGCCGGCCGTCACGCCCGTTCCTTGTCTTTTCTGTATGTTTTTAAAAGTCGTGACGGCGCCCTGTCTGCGACGGGTCCGAGCCTCGTCCGCGTCTTACGTCTTTTCTGTCTGGCCGGTGCCTAAGGTGAGCTTGATTGCCAAATGAAAAAGCCTGGGTTCCATTCCCTTTTTGAATGTAATCATAAAATCCCAATTTAGTTGCACATGTGTTGTGTTAAAAAATGCACATTGTAAAACCTGATAACCTGATTGTTATTGTAAACATTTTAACACATTGTAACAATATCACGCCAACCGATTTCGAAGATTCTTTTTTTAATCGAAAGCAGGCGCTTGTCATGTGGTCTCACATAAAGAACGAGATCTGACAACTATGTAGTTTTTGAGACTTTGAAGTCGGTTATTTTTTGTTAGTAAAATTTAGATTATGTTGCATTGCGTTTATATTATGTTTTAAAAAATGTCGGTTAAGTTGAGTCATATTGTTAAATCCGTCTCTCTCTAGTGTTTGTTAAGGTGGTTTAACATATTTTCATATTAATTATTTATTTAGTTGTTATTGTTTCAACAAAACCATATTATTTATGTTTATGTTAAAGCATATTTTATATTTCAGCATGAAACTCAGTTTGTGCTCGCAGAGGAATATAATGCTAAAACCGTGAGAGATTTTATTTTCAACTACACAACGGGTAATTTAAAACGGTCACTACGTACACATGTGAAGAATGCCTCTCACACTCATTTTTATGAGTCCGACAATGAAACAAAACAAACTACATCAGAGGACACCGAAGTTAAAATAATAGATTTAACAACACGTACTTTTAGAAAAGTCGTAAGGAGCCCAGACTCGGTGAGTTTTGCGCAGTATATAATGTCTTTTGTCTTTGTTGTACATATGTATAAACGTGCACGCATGTATTGTATTCGTAAGTATGAGCATGCGTTCCAATTTGTGTGCCTTCAAACATTACTATAAAATAGTTATACTAAAATGATTAATTGTAATATGTATAGTATAATAATTATGAATTGTATATTTATATTGAGCAGATCCCTCTTATATTTTTTTTGTATATATTGTGTTCGTTGCTCGAGCGCGCTTAAATTTATCCATAAGAGAATGTTGAATTTTAAGAAACTGCTGCATTTTAAACGCCTTTATTTAGCTTACCCTAGGTTTTAAATAGGTAGAAAAAGTATTTTGTTAAAAATGAGCTCTTTCCTTAAGTTTGCCGTACCTATGTCATTATCTCCCAGATTTTGATCCTTATTATGAACACTATCGAATGGTGTAATAATACAAAATGCGTTTTGTTTTCAAAATCAATGAGTTCGATTTATGGCCTGGAATATTGATTTTTTGTGTGTCATTACTTCCCAAAATTCGATCCTTGTTAACGACACTTCACACTATCGAACGTTTTCACTGCCTAGGAATATTGATTTTTCAAAAATGTTATTATGAAGTTTGAGTTTTCATCAAAATCGGTCCCGAGACTCCTTTGAGCATCTTTCGCAATTCCTCATAGTTTCGTATTTGGCCAACACGCCTGCTTGAAAATTCACTTTGTTTATGTATATGCCATACTCGAGCACGCTTATGTTCGGTTTACACGTATTAAGTAGTTAAGTAGATAACTAAATTTTAACTAAAAAGTTACTAAATTGTCTGTTTACATGTATTAATTACTTCAAATTTTTTTATCTACTTAACTACTTAATACGTGTAAACCGGACTTTAGCATCATGATATAGCATCATGTTTGTTCGTCAGGTGACGCTAGTAGCGGTGTGTCGCGGCGCGTGCGGTGCGCTGGTGACGCGCGCGCTGACGGACGCGGCGCGGCGGCTGCGGGCGTGCGGCGCGCGCGCGCGGCCCGCGCGGCTCGACGCGCTGCGGCACGACCTGCCCTGGCACTACACGCCGCATGCCTACCCCGCGCTACTCGTGTTCACTGCTGATGGGTATGTTTCACATTATAAACGCTTTTATTTAGGTCACCCTGTTTGTGTGGGTCAAATCTTGCAAGATTAATCAAAGTTATACTCCCTTTTCTTAGATGAGTCTAGAGTTAGAGATATCAACTAAAAATAGGACGTACCTATTTTACATTTCACGGGTGATACAATAAAACCTTATTGTAATGTATGACATTCAATCTTTAATTTAAACCTTTCAGCAGCGGGGAAGCGGAGAGCCGAGTGTTACCAGCAGAGACGCGCGTGTCTGCGAGCGCGCTTGTAGCGTTGGCGTTGCGGTCGATGCGCGCGCCCGTGCGATTCCGCGTCAGACTGGCGCTATGCTCCCGACAGCGGGTATGTATCGCTTTTACTACACGTAACATAAGCTACATCTTCCGATGTCTTTGGTGATAATAAAGCGAAGTTTCAGCGACAGCTATAATTATAGTTTTGTCCTTCAATTTATGCAAATTTACCGAACTGACGTTAATAGTGAAATAGGGTTATCAACTGATAATGGTGTTCGTAATTTTATCCGATTAAAAATATTTTATCGTGGTTTTATTATATTGCGTGATTTGATATCATAATTTCATTTTATTACATGATTAGCATAAACTTTCCAGGAATTTAAATTTAATTATTATAGGTATTAATAATGATTTTACAATATTATTTTACTGTTGCATTGAACTTGGGTTGTAAATTTTTTATTGTTATTTCCAGGCTTACATAGAGAAGAAAGCCTGCCTGAAAGACATTCGAGAACACATATCGAATCTCATCGGTAGAAACCTAAAATACTGGCGGCAGACCGATAGTGAAGAATTGAGGAGTTTCCTACTACTGAGACTGCAACATTTACATCAAGTATCTCTACACTTTAGTCTTCTCAGTGTGTCTGATCTTAAAGAAAACAGTGAAAGAGAAAAGTTGTTATTACAGTGCCTAGACAATTTATCCAGGAATTGGGACATTGATATGTCGATTCTGAGGAGGAATGACACGTTTGCAATAGAGCCGAGATGATATTAGCTAGCGTCTTTTGTAAATAGTGTACATTGCGTATTATTATTTTGTTTAATATGTCTGTTGTTAATATTTAGGCGGTAGTATGTTAATAAATTGTTAAACAAAATAACATTTCTTTTATCTTACGAGTTTTGCCATTTCTGATTTTTAAAGGTTTATTAAAATTTAACATGTACTCACATTCGAAATACCATACACGGAAACAACTTAGCCCTTGATGGCCACTAATGTAACTTATTGCAAAAAAAATACACTCATACCTAGCCCATACATAGGCTACATGTATACTGTTGGGAAAGAGATTTAAATAATAAGATTATTTAAATGAAAAATAGATTTTTATTTCGCTTGATATATTTAAAATTCTATATCTTTCCCGAAAAAGGACAATGTGTTTTGTTTTGAACTGCTTCGCCATCCACGAACTATGCTTAGAATAGTCGAGATTGCTTTATTCACGTAAGTTTCTGCAAAATATTAAATATGTTGTTGCTCAGTTGGTAGTAACCCTACCGACCGAACCCAAGGTTCCAAAATTGATTTTATTATCCAAACGGAAGTAGACTGTAGGTATCAAATAACCAATTTATGTACGAATATGTCCAACGTGCAAGCAGTGGTAGCCTAGTGGTTAGAACGGAGGAGACCGATTTCAAATCCTGGCACGCACCTCTAATGTTCTCCATAAAGTTCTCAAAGATGTGTGAAGTCTACGAATTCGCACTTGGCCAGCGTGATAGACCATGGCCTGTACTGTACCCCTCACATTGTGAAAGGAGACTCAGAGCCCAGCAGTGGGACAATTATGGATTGTTGCTTAGCTTTTAGCTTTTTTATGTCTAATGTATGTATGTGAGAAGACAGGTGAGGTATGTAATTTTAAACTGACCTGGCTTCAACCCATTAATGGCCCACTACTGGGCACGGGTCTCTCCTCTTGAGGAGGCCTAGAGCATACTCCACCACGCTGCTCCAGTGCGGATTGGTGGAGGGGTTAGTGGCCAACCCGAGTGTCGGAAGTTTTCAAACCGCCCGAGGGCCTCCGACATGGCTTATCGACTGTTATCTTATGATAACAACCGGGACCGACGGCTTTACGTGCCCTCCGAAGCACGGAAACGCTCAAGAAATTTTTGCCACTAGCGGTCATCCATCCAACTACCGACCGCGCCCGCTGCTGCTTAACTTTGTCGATCACATAGGATCGACACAAGCCGCCGGGCTATGAGCGCTTCTGACCTATTAAACTGACCTATTAAAGTGTAATCCGTGTAATTAGGGAATAAATGGTGATAGGGTTTGATCATGAACACGAGGTCCGTTCCGACTACCCCGGACAGGTAGTCTATCAACGAACCAGCTACTTTTCTATCAGCGCTGGCTTGGTGAACCTGGAAAATAGAATGAAAGGCAACATTGCTTGCAGCATACTTCTACGCTTTATTGATACATTGCTCGCAAGATACTTCTAGGCTCTAGGGTAAGATTGCTTACCTACTAGATGTTGTAAGCTCTAGGGCAACATTGTAAAATACTTCTAGGCTTTTGGGCAACGAGCTTAATGATAAAGATAATTCTTTGTACACCTTTTAAGACCTCCATTCAATAGCGCTCCGATAATCCTTAGAAAGAAACTCATTTCACGGTTTGCAAGTAAGTGGCAAAAAGATCAAGGCTCTTCGGTGAGTTGCGATGTGAAATAGCTGATCCTTCCTATGAATGACAGTTATACCAGCATACCAGTGATTCGTGGGCCGTAAAAAATATTACCGTCTTTCCGTGTCACCACTACTAGTACGTAATTTAATTTACCTCGTACAATCGTCCATCCGGCAAGCGTGCTTGTCTAGCCGCGTATTCTCCAATGGCTTGCAAGGTGCGGTAGTTACTTGGTTGTCGTGAGCTGTAGCGCCATGGGTATAAGATGCATTCCTTTTAAGAAACAACAAGTTAATTGAATTGAATTAATAATAAAATACATAAATGGAATAATACAAGAGGTATCTTTTCCGTAACTATTTACATAATATAATGATAGGCATCTGCCTATTGGATACTTAACAGCCAAATTATTTTAATTTATTCCAAATTCATTACTCACTCGCTAGTTAAAACTCAATTGTTTACTTGTATATTTTGTTTTTTAAACCGTAAATAACCATACATAGGAAAGTTTTGCAACAGTTATCTATTTTATCTATCCTGCGACGTAGTTAGGTATATACAAATCCCTACAGTATGTACCTAAATGACACGTAGATGACGTCTAACTATAAACATCCTACGTAAAGGCGACAATAGTTGGGGTCAACTACAACAAAGCACTTAAGTAAATGAAAAGTTTTAATTCAAAAATATTGTTTTGAAATTATTGTTTGCCTGTCCGGGCATTAAGTGAAAATCTGTGAATGAATTTCGATGTAAAGTAAATGGGGTCATATTTTAGAAACAGGATGTAAGTGTGTAAGCATTCCTTGCGTCAAGAACGACCCGTGTGGTGTAATTAATGGTTACCATTCAGGATCGCCGTTCAAAGGGTCCTGGGTACGATTCCCAGCGCGACAAAAATTTGAATGATGAGTTCGAATTTCTATTCTCGGTCTGGGTGTGGTGTGTTCTTGTTTGTGTATTGTCCATGGCACCCATGACACAGGGAATCCTAGTGGGGGGCTACGAGTGAGTAGCGTTAATTAGGCAATTTATTAATTATATCAATTTAATAGCTATGTATACAAGAATTCTTTAATATTTTGGAGCAAAAAGAATAAAAAATTGTGGATATTGTCTAAAATCTACATAGAAATCGCTTTTCATGAAGCGAAGCAAGGGCAGGTTTGCTAATTTAGGGGAGAGTCGGATAATACCGCGCGTCTGATAATTCCGCGCATCAACGTATGGCAAAAACTAAACACTTCTAGCGTTTTCCAGTGCTTAAAAATCATAGCTCGAAATGCCTACCCCTCCCCGCGCGCATGGCTAGTTAGCTCCGAGCAGCGACGGAATAACACCGCGTCTTGCAAGTTTTTACTAGCGTTTCTTATAATTTGGCGGGTACTTTTGACAAGAGGTAAGTTATTCTGTATTTATATTTTACATATTGTTTCCTTCTATTCTAATGCTTACATATTGTAGAATTAATGCCTAGATGGATTTGAATACACGATTTTGATTTTACTGTATTATTTTGTGGTTATAAAATGAAATGATCGAGTTTGACAATTTCGCGCACAGAGCGTGGTATTATCAAACGGGGCGCGAAATTGTAAACTATGGAAATAATAAATTAATGTATTTTTGTTTTAGATAGATAAATCTATGAAGAAAAAAGAAGTCATGGGATCCAGAAAATATGAGGGCTGTTTTAGAGGCTCTATGGAACGGAAGCAAAATAAAAAGAGCTTCAAAAAACTTTAATGTACCGGAATCTACAATTAGAGATCGGTTAAAATTGGGAGAAGAAGATCGAAAGCGAAATGCAAAGCAAACGAAGATGGAAAAAGACAAGAATTTTAAGGAAAAGAAACAAACTAAAGGAAAATCTGTTAAAAGGAAAGTTTTGAACAGCAGCGACAACAGTGAGCATGTAGACAATCTGAAAAACAAAAAGACTAAGCTCGCAAAAGGCAAAAGAGACCTAAAGTTAGGGCTATAGAACGTGTCTATGCTCCTTATCTGGATTTGGTTTAACTTAAAATTGTTATTTATTTATTTATTTTAATGTTACTCATAGAAATTCACAATATTATTACGGGCACGGTTTTATCAAACCTCCGCACGATATTATCAAACCAGTCTGATAATACCACGCTCTCCCATTTTTTTTTAATATCGAAATAACTACTTTCTGTTAATTTTTTTAAATATTTTACCATGCTGTATGTGTAGCTAAATAAATTATCTACTACTTGACTGCATTTTTGAATCTGTACATCAAACCCTGTGTGAATTATAGGTTCAAGTTCTTAGGGGCACGATATTATCCAACTCTCCCACTGTGGAGTGTGGACAGAATTATTAGCACAGGAAAAAGAAATCGTACGTTTTCTATACATAGGTAATCTAAACTTAATATTATAAAGAGGAAAGTTTTGATTTTTGTTTGTTTATTTGTTTGTAATGGATAAACTCCAAAACTACCGGACCGCTTTCAAAAATTCTTTCACCAATAAAAATTAGAAAATTATGTGAAAATCGAAGAAAAGCGAAGGCAGTTAAGTACTAATAAAACATACAGGTATTTATACTAGTTCCGACTTCCAAGATTCCTAAGAAGTAACAGGGGGTGCATAATAGAAGATCATTCAGTTTAATAATATTTGGTAATTTAACGAAAATTACTTACTGAGTAAATTTTTTAGGTATGGTAGGTTTGGCTGCATTACCTACATATTTAAAGATGTCAAGGTACATCGGTACTTTTAAGGAAATTAAGTCTATCCGTTATCGATTTCATATTTGCTAATGCCTATCTGGTATGATTTCGCTAAATCTTTAGCTTTTATCTTTGGGTATCTTTTTGTGGAAGTGCCTACTATCGACCGATTATCGCGCACATGTTTTATCTAGGATAAAAAACTAATAAGAATTATTAGGTATTAACAATAGATATCTATGTCACAATGACAATGATGGAATATTGCCTCCTTTGGGTCATTTCACTAGAGAATATCAGTGATTTATTTATTTATTTATTGTTAATTAGAACGAATTTACAATCCACTTACACTTATTTGATCAAATCACTAAGCTGTGACGACCACCAAGCTCCGCAAGAAGTGAGGAGCGCCAGGAGCAGAGTTAGGAGGCACCTAATCATTTTTGTTCACTTAACCAAATAGCATAATGTGACTTTTTCGCCCCAACTCTTTAGTAAAGAATCACTCTAAAAATGATGTGCTAAGGAGCAATTTAAGTAACCGTTAATGACTGAGTTGGGGCGTTAGCTACCAATGTAAAACCAACCAATAAAGTTTGTACTTTCAGTCGAAAATTTCAAGTTGCAAATCTAGACACGCGGAGCGTGTCAAGTCAATTTCTTAGCTAACAGAATTGACGAGCAGCACCGTGTGAAATATTACACGAACCATTTGGAGCCACTTTTGACCACCTCATAACTCAAAAACTATTCAACATAAACCTGTCAAATTTGGCTCATTTATTAAGACTTGCGAAATACATACGTCTTTCAAATTTCATAAACACATCTCAAACGGTTATTTAGATATTAACGTCCAAAAATCGACAAATTTAACACTGACTGACCAGACTGACCTATAGATCAAAACTATATCTAACTTCCAGGTGACCTAGAAAGTTAAAATTTGGCATGCAGATAGGTAGTCGGGTGAATACAAAGGAATAAATCTGAAAGTAGTAAATTTTTATCAATTTATGATAATTTTTCAAAAAAATGATTCTATTAGGAACAATTACTTAAAATGCCTGAAATTTAAGAGTAGCGATCAAAATTGATGACATCTGGTCATTATGTGGATTCCAAGGTGAATATATAACGAAACATATCAGTTTTAGTACTTTCTGAACAGTGGCGTAGCTAGCCCTTCCGGGGCCCCGTATCAAAATTTTGCCGGGGGCCCCCTCTCGACTCGAGATCTTTCTCAAAATAAATAATAAAAGTTAGCGTGAATTAAAACAAATATAATATACTTACATCGATTAATAAACCACATACAATCAATACTCTAAAATTTTAATATGGAGGCAGTTCTGTTTCGTTTCGGTAGATCCGAACTCGAGCGCAGACTCAGTAGCCGATGTGATTATTATTATTATTTGAAGTTTCGGGCCTGGGACAGTTGTCCCAGGGGCCACTGCGACCAGATTTGATCTATTGTAGCCATAGCCGATGTGATACGACAAGGCCGGGAATTTTTTATTCGTAACTCATATTCATCGGTAGTAAAAACCAGCTCTGTTATAGCAGTCCCTGTATCTCGGCATCTAACCAAAAGCATGCCGCTTACCAGTCCTGGCCATCCCCGTGCACGCTTATAGCTCTATCCACCCCAGGGCCTAATACAAAGTTCAACACTGCCTCCTGGTTAGCAAAGAAGCAAATGGCTAAAAGGAAGGCAATTTAAAGTTCATCGGCAGAATTGGCAAGCGAATGGTCGATTACCCCTCTGGTAGTCGAGAATTCTGGTGAATAGCTCAAGCTGCAGAGAGAGCTCTTTATAGCCCCTTGATGCCAAGAAGTTGAGAAGATCAGACGGTATTCACGCAGTGGTGTTAAAGATGTGTGATCCCGAGTTGATTCCAACATTTCCAGCCCCGGATCTAGGGGCAAACCGGGACACCCGCCACGGGCGGCAATTCACGGGGCACCAAAATCATAATATAGTCTGCACAAGGCGCCTAACATACTGAAGCCTGGTTGGGAGAACAAATAAAGTTAAAAGCGAGTTCTTATTGTCTTATTCACGAAAAATGCCAACTATTAGTTAATTGTGAGTTTTTTTTATCTTATCTTTATCACTATCAAGTTTCTGCCCCGATTCAAAAAAATCATAGATCCGGGGCTGGTTGATTCCCCGTCTTAACATGCTTATTCTCGCTATCTTATGCCACATGATACGTCTTCTTGGAAAGTTACCCTTTTTCATCCCATCCCCATAATGGGCGATCTCTGTGACCCAGCTAACTGCAGGCCTATAGCGATAAGCCTATAGCCTTCCTGCTTGCAACGGTAATGGAGCGCGAGATTAACATGCAGCTCCTGGGATATCTGAAAGATTATCAGCTGATCTGTGATCAACAATATGGTTTTCGCGACGGTCATTCAGTTGGTGATCATCTTTATCTTACGCACCTGTAGGCACCGTCAGGCTCTTGATCGCAACGGGGAAGCACTGGCAGTCAGCCTAGATTTCGCTAAGGCCTGTGACCAGGACTGGGGCCTCACGAAGTTAAAATCTTATGGTCGCTGTGAGAGGTTATGCAGTTGGGTAGCCAGCTTTCTATCTGAGCTTTCTATCAAGGACGTACCTAGTAGAAGATTGTTAGTCAGATATGAAACCTATAAAATGCTGGTGTTCCCCAAGGGTCTGTGGTATCTCCTACGCTGTTCATTTTGCATATCAATGACATGGCATGAGTGGCAACTGTTGCTATTCAGATGACAGCACAGGGGATGCCTACCTACTACACAGCTCCCCTTAGTGAGTGTTCACACTGAACTCGCGGGCGCGGGCGCGGTCGCGGTAAACGCTACATACACCGCGCGCGCGAACACGGTGTGAACACTTTCATAGTAGCTCATATGTTTGATATTTCGCGACCGCGCCCGCGCCCGCGCTCGCGAGTTCAGTGTGAACAAGCACTAAATTCCTCTCAGTTACAAAACTTGCAAGTGGCGGATAGCAGGCTTAATCTTGTGTCTGAAGTCGAGAACTCTCTGGAGCAAGTCTCGGAATGGGGTTGACTTAATTTAGTCGAGTTCAACCCCACGAAGACACAAGTTGGCGCGTTACAGACCACTAAGAAAGCCCCATTTTTCATTGTGCCTCAATTCCAGGGTACCGCGCTCACCGTCACTAAAAGTATTGTAAGAGTAAGATTCTGGGAGTTGACATCTCGAGTGATGTGTAGTATCAGCGTCATTTGGAAGCCAAGGCTAAGTTGGCTTCCAAAAAGCTTTATGTTTTGAACCGGGCTAAGGAGTACTTCATTGCGAGGGAGGAATCTGCTCATGCTTTACAAAGCTCATGGCCGAATTGAAGTTTCATCCACCTCGATGAGACTAGTTGAGAACTTCTACGGTCCGATTCTCCCGATCAGTTTTACCATGCACGTGTTAACTGTAGAATGAGCTGTACTACGTGTAGAATTAGCTTCCTCTTGAGGTATTCCTGGAGCGCAGTGTCATGGGGTTGCCGCCGGCATGGCCGCGCAGCACTCAGTGCCGGAGAGCATCATGTTCATGAGTCGTGTAGAACGTATTTTTTTTTGTACATTAAATATTTTGTTTAACACGTTCGAAGCGGCACCAATTTTTTATTTCTTTCCATTCCTGCGGTACATGGCGTTTTCAACCTGGTCCTAAAACTTTCATTGTGGCGATACAAGTTATATTAGACCCTGTAACGTTTAAGAAACTAAATTCTTGTTTTAGCATACTTTTAACAAAAAATATATTCTTTTTTGCCTTGAACATTATCTATAATGAAGTGATTTATATAAATCTGAAGGCGTACGTCAACAGCTTATTTTGTTTAGAATCTGTAGCTAAAATAAAATACAGTATCTTTTACACCCTGTACCGCACTGAACACGGGAAGTTGTGTACATATTTTAGGGTTGGGAAGTAAAAATATCGATAACCTTATATAAAAGAATTATATTCAATGTTCTTCATTAAAACATAGTAGACAAACATATTTTTGGCACTGAGTACAATGCGTCAAAGATGTTCCGTATAATGCCACTCTTTTTTACGTTAAGAAGCGACACTATACGTAAAATGCCATTTAAGCAGTAATTTTTCCAATAGATTGATATCGCGTATTATATTTAAACGACACTAAACACTAAATAACACTTTTTATTTCTTAATATTACTTATTATTTCAAAATAAAATTTGTTTTGTTATTACTTTTATCTAAATAAGTGACACTATATCCAAAATGTAATTTATGTGGTTATTACTTCAGTAGCGTGAATTATGCTTAAAACGACAGTAAACACAAAATGCCACATTTTTACTCACCGCACAGTTGTTTTTACTAAAAGTATAAAGTAACACTAGAGGCATCTATAAAAAAGTATCCAAACTATTAGAATGTCAGTCTTCGCATTAGGAGTGCTTCATTTTAGGTAATATAAATATCGTTTTAACTAAGAATTCGGGTTTTTTGTATAATGCCACTTATGTTTTCAATGTGCGATATTTTTAAATAAGTACATTATTTACTATCATGTTTTTAGCACCTAACTAAAAGTAGGTTACTTGAACTGATAAATGAAAGTAATTGCAGCGTTATGTTTCAGTTATTTTCACAGTTATTCATCACAATGTTGAGTTGAAAACTTTAAACGGCTATACTGAAAAACTACTCTTTTTGTATAGCGCCACTTATGTTTTCAATGTGCGAGTCATGTTGAAGGACACGTGCGTTTTGTCGACTGCGACACAACACTGGCCGCGTGAAGCCAGCGCAGGGTGCGGTATAAGGTGTGCGGGGGAACCAGGTGTTTTCTAGCTGGTACCGCACTGTATTTATATTTTATTACTTCAGTGCGGTACCAGATCTAAAAAATCTGGTAATAAGCTGGCCACTCCTTTGGACTCTACTTTAGAAGCACATCCTAAATATATATTTATCTCCTTCCTGCACCAAAGCAAACTGAAGTTATGCCTTCCGCACCACAGAGAAGTCTATGTTTTTCTTAGCCGCACTGCAAGCGAGTCATGTACAACATGTTTTCAACCTGGTTTCGCATCGAACGTGTTAAATTTTAATTAGGGCATTTAAATAACTGATTAGAAGTTTTTTTTATTATTATGTGTAATGCCTGTTTGTCTTCAATTTTTCGAGTTTCCAGATTTAGAATCATAGCCTCTTAAAGATAAATTGCATGATGCTAAAGTAATTAATGCATTAATACGATGAAAGATGGTCCAGAAAGTAATTTCATTGTTGATTTCACTTTTCGATGAAGGATCGATGCTTTCCGGACCATTTTTCGAATCATAATTATTGATTTCCGGATCATTTTATGAATTTTTTCTAAGGCGCATTGGGGGCCCCCTCAGCCCCGGGGCCCCGTATAATTGATACGGCTGATACGGCGGTAGCTACGCCCCTGTTTCTGAAGCTTTCAACGGGAGGAAGATGTTCAGTGTCCCAAGTGCCTGTGAGAAGTGCACAGCACATATACATTTACGTGAAGATCAGTGGTTCGTCAGGAGACGTTATTTTCAGTGTATTACGTCGTTTTATTTTTAATGTGTGGAAAATAATTTTTCTCTAATCTACAAGATTACACCACAAAATTTTGTATTATTTCCGTAATTATACCAGTTTAAAGTAATTCGAAGTATTGTTTCAAAATTTATTGTTGCACGATGTCATCGAACATAAACAACTTATCTGTACTAATAGTATAAAGAGGAAAGATTTGATTGTTTGTTTGCATTGAATAGGCTCCGAAACTACTAAACCGATTTGAAAAATTCCTTCACTGTTGGAAAGCTACACTATCCCCGGGTGACATAGGCTATATTATATTTTCAATAAATTAGGGATTAATAAAACTCCAATAACGTAACCCAAGGTGTAAAAAAATAAGAAAACCGAAGCAAAGCGAGGGCGGTCACTCGTAACTAATAAGAGTAGGTATAGTCGAATTTCGTATTTATTACGATAGTATAATTGGGATTTAGTATTAATTATTATTTCAATATTTAGCGGACATCAATAGTGGAAGATCATTACTTATAAATAATGAAATAATAGGTACCGTATTTCGGACCACGGCGCACTAACTACAGATTTAGTTGAAGAGCACTATAACAGTTCATGTATTAAATTTAATCAGTAACGTTATGAATAAGTACATACTAATAATTTCTATACAAAAAGTAATGATATCCCATCAAAAACATAAATGTAAAGTGAGAGTCAATTTCAAAAAAAAAAGAATTGAGATCTAAATGGGTGCCAATTTCTGTGTAGAAAAGCCTAAAATTTTAGTCACAAGAACATGTAATTCAAGCTTTACATTTGACTTGACTAGTTTTCTTTAGTTAGCAACCAACAAACCAAATTAGAGAAGAGTGTCATAAGCCATCAACCTAACAGATTTGACGAAGCTAATTACATAGATATAATATAGCCTAGGTAGGTACGTGAAAACTAACCAAGTCAAATGTGGAGCTTGAATTACATGTTCTTGTGACTAAAATTTTAGGCTTTTCTACACAGAACTTGGCACCCATTTAGATCTCAATTCTTTTTTTTTTTGAAATTGACTCTCACTTTACATTTATGTTTTTGATGGGATAAGAGATTTCATTATGTATCTAGTGCAGGAGGAGCTCTACCTTTTTTGTTGCTTCATTTGTGAAGATTTGCATTGTCTTATTACCTTTTTTGGTATAAAACTTGCATCCAAATAAATAGCCAAATGAACGCTGTCGCCATGTTTATGTATATAGGCCCGAATAGCCTGGGCTTCTGTTGTAGAAAATGGCTTATGTCCGGGATAGTACTGCGAGCAGTGATCAGGTGATTTTTGCACGTCATCTGTAATAAACATACAACAATATAACATTTATAAACATTATAATAATATTAAATAAATGTTATATTAATTATCAACATATAGGTAGCTTGAATGGCTAGGTATGAGAGATAATTATTATCTTAATTTTATGGTGGCCTTTATATTTTTTATCATTAATCTAATCAGTGTGTTATCTAAGAAATGTCTGTTTTCAAAATTTATTGCGCTTTGCTATTTCGTGGTTAATTACCGTGAAAAAACCGGAAAATCTTATAACAAGTTGATCGGTGTAAATCAGAACAAATAATTTTACATGAATGTGAATAAGAGCAATGTGATTAAGATGTGCTGAGGAGTTTCTTTACGGATTTTCTTCTCCTCCACGACAAAGCACCTTTGCGAAAAGCTGGTAAATTAAAAAAATGACGTGCATAAGTGTATCAGTGATACCTACATGAATAAAAGATTATTTCATTTCATTTCAATAGGTACAGGTATCTAATTTTAAAGAAATTATGCCTGTAATACATAATGTATCTGTGTGTATATGCTAGTTTCTGGCTTGCGCAATGTAGTCCGATCTGAGGTGTGGGTGGAAGGGGAGGCAAGGTCTGAGCGTGTGTAGGTACTTGGTTTGGTATTTTAATATTAATGCATGTGTGCTAAACTAGCATAGCATGCTAGTTTTAAGCTCGTGTAAAAGCAACATAATGCACAATAAAAAATACAAAAAAAAACGATGATCATACAAAAAAAAAGATAATCTTATCGCTAATATCTAGTGCAGACATCACAAAAAAATCATATTACCTAATCGGTCTGAGTACCTACATACTAGTACCTACCTATGAATACAGTTAGAAATCCCTGATGTTGAAATTACAGTTATACCTAATTAGGTCAAAATAACACCAAAGTTTTGGTTGAAGCTTTGCTTTTAATGATGATTTTATAAACAATCTTTTAAAATTTTCTAGACTGAATTTTGTACTCACCCTGCCAATGATAGGCGAAGTTGCGATTAATATTGGTGCCAAAACATGCGTTTTGTCCAGGCAGTTTGTCTACATTTTTGTACCACTCTCTTGGCCTAGTGTGACCTCTAGCGGTTAAATTACGTGACCACTCTGCCGTACTCAACGGTTGGAGGAAACGTAAACTTTGACTGAAGTTTAATCCATCGGGATTACCGAGAGCTATTAAATACCTGTTAATATTAAAATATCATTGTATCAAGATAACAATAAAATTACCTAAAGTATTTTAAATTTTAATTACCCTTAAGCACCTACCTAATGAGATTAATTTTCCTTATCGGACCAACTCGGCCTACGTAAATATTCAAGTCATACTTTGAGTAGCTTTTGATCATTTCGTAGTCTGATTGGTAGCGACCGTACCGAATAAAAGAGTCTCGGGTGCTATTCCGGACCAAGACAGACTTATGTTTACTAATTTAGTTATTAACCGACGAAAAAAAAGGAGGAGGTTCTCAATTCGACACGTATATTTTTTTATGTATGATCACGCAGCAATCGGCACAGGGTAGTCCGATTTTGATGATTCTTTTTTTAGGAAAAGTTAATTAAGGTTCTTTAATCGTTACCCATAAACCCAGAGTATGCATGGTTAGGTATCTAATGGTGTGGAACAAATAAGTCTCAAATTCTATATTGCGTGTCAATTATTTGCCAATTTTTGCCAGGTTTTGTGCTCGAACCGACGACATGGCGATGCCTTTATAACATGGTTGAATACTTTGTTTCCATGTAGGTATTTTTTATTTATCATAATCATAAAACTGTCTGTGATAATAATCTGTTCGCCCAGTTCAAAATCGGTTCACCCAGTCCAAAGTTCTGAGGTAGCAAACATGAACAAAATGCAGTCGAATTGAATACCTCCTCCTTTTGTTGTAGTCCGTTAAAAAGTACTATAAAGCATCGAAATCTTGAAAAAAAAATGTGTTTGTCTGTACAGTCTGTAACTGAAGCGTAAATACCAATAAATAAGTGGGATGTGCTATTTATATACATAAACATAAAATCAAATATTTCTAAAATGGACTATCTATCCTATCTCTGCAAATAAATCTTTATCATAATTTGGATCTAAACCTAACTTAAACACTTAGTTACAGAGATCGTGGTGGGTACCTTTAAGGATTAGATACAGTTTAAGGCTATATTTGACATATGCTCTCTTAGAATAGCGTATTTTTTCTATTACATTCCTTCAGAGATAACAAAATTACAGGCCTTACCCTCAACCCATGTGACTTCAGCCTATTCGAAATACACAGTACAACGACCGTTGGACTGAGCTACGCGAGCCGTAGCAATCGCTTTAATTTCAGAACACACAGATAACGTCTTGTTTTTGTTTATTAAGTATCTAATAATATTTTAATAATCTAAATTTTACTAACAAAAAATAACCGACTTCAAAGTTACTCAAAAACTACTTGTCAGATCTCATTCAAATTTATGTGGGAACACATGACAAGCACCTGCTTTCGATTAAAAAAAGAATCATCAAAATCGATTCGCCAAGTCAAAAGTTCTGAGGTAACACACACATAAAAAATAAATAAAAAATGGTTGTCTGTAAAGTCGGTTTACGGACGGTAGTTTAACGTGACAACGTCATGACAAAGCTCCGCTCCGCTCCGCCCCGCCCCGCTCCGCTTCGCTCCGCCCCGCCCCGCACCGCTTCGCTCCGCCCCGCTCCCCTCCACTCAACTACGATCGCCTACGGCTCGCCTACGGCATCGGCTACGATACGCCGATCGTAGCCGATAGTGCCTCTCTCTCGCTTTTGCCGCTCTGTCGCTCGCGGAACGCTACATTTTTTCATAGATGCGCCCGGCGCTCATCGTTTTTATAGACGTTATCACGTCAAAAATGCAGTCGAATTGAGAACCTCCTCCTTTTTTTGAAGTCGGTTAAAAAAGGAATTTCATTACCCTTAATCATATAGAATATATTATGTATAATATAGCATATAGCGGTCTTACCAATCATAGTCATTAAAGAAAGGCGTTTGATAACTAGTGTCATAAAGCAGCTTTTCCGCTAACTCAAGTATTGCGTTTGGTGCAGCCCAGGTCATTGCATTGAGAGCTACGGTTAATATTTACACTGTTAAAATCCTACTAAAACTAAAATCTTAGATGTGTAAAGACTTTAAGAAAGAATAGGTTCTCAAACAAAAAAAAAATTTTTCCCAGTTTTATTAATTTAATTTTAGATTAGCATAATTTTATAATTTTAGAAAAGTAATTTATTGTTTTAGTTAGGTAGAATTTATTTTAACTTCCTCAAAAATGCGGAAGTGTACACATACGCACCTCCAATGATAAATATTCCTGGTTTTTTGCTTTTTGGATCACTGTGTAATTCCATTGCTATGAGGCTGTTATTACCAGCAGTACGAGGTATTAGGTGAACGACACGTACGATCTCAGAGTCCTCTCTGCTCATGCGATCAGCAACAGATAAAAGGAATTTCTGATCAACATACTGCGTATATTGTAGCTTCGCACCCATGCGTTTCACTCGCTTCATAATTGCTCCAGACCTTTGTATTAAAACGTAGATAATGTTAGCTTTTTCAGTTGAAATTTAATATTCCACGAATATTCACAATCGAACTTACTTTACATAATTTCTCGGAGGAAATAAGATCATAAACAAAGCTCCGAATAAATACAAAATAGCAATCATATAAACTTTAATTTGTAACAACATTTTTTAACAACAATAGTGGTTAAAAATTAACTCAATAGCTTACAAATATTTACAAAAAGCAATTAATTGGACTTTAATTTATATATTGTCAACTAATGTCTTTATAGACAGACAGTCTTGTCTAATTTGTGTCAAAGTTGAAACAAATAACAGTGGCATACCTACTTTCACAGACATGTATTACACTGATTATTATTTCAGTAATTGTAGTGGTTCCATGGCATGAGAGTTTAGTGAGACACGTCAGTTTAGGAAGGCTCACGCAAGTGAGATTCAAAATCCTTCCACCATACTCAAACATCGTTGGAATAAACCTCCTCCAGGTTGATCCCAGAGAGCTAGCAGGGTACACAGTATTATTACAAAAGGTTGGCTTGTATGGGTAAATATAAAAACAATCTCTTACTGGCTATAAAGACTTTAAAATTTATTTCTGTCAGATTAACAGCTCGGGCTGTCAAAAATAATGAATTCCTGCTTTTTCTTATCATGAATTTTGGTGTAATTTTGATTATATTAAGTTCTATACAAACGGTTTTATGTTTACAATCCAATGATAATGGAAATAAAACCTGTGACTTATGTACAATTTCTTGTTAGTATATTTTCTCGCATATAAATAACCTTACAGGAGGTGTGTTCAATGGATTTTAAGTCATCAGTATTTAATTTACACAGGGTTTCGACGCAAACGAGCACAAACAGAGTATACACGGTGGCGCGCCAATCAAGAGACGACACAAGAATTTATCGTCAAAGTTTTAGATGATGATCTAGCCCCACGTACTACGCAAAAAATTGTGGCTGTAAACATTCAACCATTATCAAAGAATGAGAAGAAGATTATTGTGGGTGGGGCATTAGTGCTACCAACTACCGCTCGCACCACATTATCGGAATCTATTGACTACACGCGATTTATACCTCCAACCACTATACCACTCGAGGCACTTGAGAAAGCTAAGGTCAAATCAATACTTGAAGATATAGTCATGACGCCAAGAGGTCAGCCTTATTGTCTCTATAGCCACTAATATATCTAGTTTTTGGTTATAATACAATCCTTTGTCTGTGTGGCGCAACTGGTAATGGTAACCATTACCATATCGGACCGCGCCGTGCCAAGGGTACTGGGTTAAATTCTCAGCGAGGCGGAATTTTGAATGATGAGGTTGAATTTCTGTTCTCGGTTAGGGTGTGTGTGGGTTTCTATGTTTTTGTATGTTGTCCATGGCACCCACAACACAGGGAATCCTAGTATGGGGATGGGGCTATAAATGTTTAAGGTTAATTATTATTTGTTTATTTTAAAGGTCTTATAAAAAGTGACAGTCAAATTCTGCACAAGCAACATCAGCCTATAAAACATGTTCATCGGGATGAAAGCCCTCCCTCCGGTCCTCAGTTTTTAGGCCGAACTGTGCCGTCTTTGGGACAACAATATGCGCCTGTGGCTCCAGTTTCATTTAACCGTGGCCCTACTGTAGCACCTCTTACACCAAGATCTGTTGAAAGATTTGTAAGTTACGAAAATCTTATGAAAACTTGTTTATTTTAATCTAAATTATTTTCCTAAAGTTCATTTATTGTATCTATTTTAGATGTATAAAACTCCAAATCGCCCAAGTCGCACTTTTCCCCTCCCCGATGTTATAACACCATCTAGATCTACACTAAAAACATCTTTCCGAGATATTTTTCTTTTCGATAACAATTACTTTACTGATGACCAAATTCTACAATCTCGTATCAGCGTGCCAGGAATTTATGATCCTCAAACTTTATCGACAAGCTTAATTACTTTGTCAAAAATTCAACACCAAGATGACAGTTTCGGTCGTCCTACTGAAGAAAATATAAAGTGGCGCCGGAACAAGGATGATCCAAAATCTATTGATGATAAAGATTCTGATTTATCTTATAACGCCATGATTAATAATTACGATGAAGATAAAGGAAGAAATTCAAAAGAAGAAGAAGACGAACTGCCTTTAGCTGATCTCGAGCTCTCCAAGGCATTTAATGAATCTGTTGAAGAAACGGATGAATTAGATAATTCGACGGAATCAGAATCAGTTGTGTATGTTGAAGAAGAAAGATATCCCACAAATGTAACGTTGCGACACATACCCACGCACACACCTGTGTTGAACCGAATCACAACTACAGAAACCACAAAGAAGTTGCATAAAAGACGTAAACAGAATTGCAGTATGGTTAGACTCAGACAATTAAATTTTAATTCACCACGAACATTGCCAGAGGTATATTTTGAAATACAATTGATTGCTATGTAGGTTAGGTATAGGTACTGTTGAGTAGTCTGTTTGAAATTAGAATTTTGAAATATGTATTGATTTCTATTTATTTTATCTAGGATATTATTATAATGATTGACTGAAGAACCTTGGCAACATTGAATACCTACTGCACTTGGATTATTTATTGTAGTTGTTTCTAAGCTTGAAATTACCACTTTTTAATTTTCAAGAAACGTAACAGTCTTCAACATAAACTGTATTATGTTGATATTTTCGTTGATATTTCATTACGATTACATTTTCATTGAACAATATTGTCATTTATATTTAATTACGTACTAATCGTCTATTCAATTGTTTATCAATAGTATAAATCTATGATATATGATTGTGCTTTATTAATGCTTAATTAATCTGAAGGATTGTTACAAATGTTTTAGATAGTAGCTCAATTAAAGCAATGGGCGGAAACGAGTCCGCTGGCAAAATGGGTCGATATCACTAATGGGAACTACACTACGATGGAAAATCCTATATACATGATGATAGTAGATGATCCCAGTAGTGGACAAATCATTTCAGCAAAGAAAACTGTTATGGTGATTGCAGGTGGGAAAAGATATTTTTGGAACGAAATTCCTTATCGCGCGTTGCGAAAGGGGCTAGACGGAAAAAATTAAGATGAAAAGTTGTAACGACACTTTTTGTCGTCGTTACAACTCGTGCGGCGTCGTTACAAGTCGTGCGGACGATCATGCACATTAAGTTATTATTGCTATTTCTCTTTTCATGCCAATTAATATGCGGAAGAGCGACAGTGATAGAACAAATCCTTCACTGCCACTCTGATACCTTGTCAGAGCGCTCTGAACTTCCATAGTTAATCGAAAGGAACTTCGTTCCATCCGGGTGTCCCTTGACACCTCTCAAGTTTTTTCGAAAAGCTTATAAGTACTAGGTATTTTACGTGCACACGTTTCCATGAATAACGTGCAAAATATAAGTATACGTGACTCATGATAAGGGCATAATAATTTATGATTCCATATGCAACTGATACGTTTGCGTATTTGTAGATAAGCTCATATACTTACCTTTAATTAATTAATCCCTGATAGTCTGATACAGACCGCTTAGCTTCAGTATTGGTATTACGTGGGTATTTAAGACCCGACCAATCAGCGGAATAATCAGTAATAATAAATAGGACTAGTTTTTTTATCTTCTCGGTACATCAGGTTGAATACAGACTGATGTATCGAGAAGACCAGGCCAGGTTAGCTAAATAACGCGGTAACACCTTTTTGTCAGGAATTATAATAATGTTATAGCCTTTCTCCTGAAAATATTTTTTCAAATCTGACAATTCCAGACATAATCGCATTCAAACAACAAACAAAAACTCTTTTACTTCATGATATACCTAAGTACATTTTAACTGAATTTCTAACATCAGGTATACAAGGCCGAGATCACCATGCTGTGGCCGCCGCTATGTATGTTCTCTACCAGTTGATAGAGCGTAGTGAAGCTCACGCGGATTTACTCACAAAGTATCGATTTTGGGTCATACCCATTTTCAACCCTGATGGCTATGATTACTCTATGACATTTCCTCATGTAAGTATTTATTGACAGCTGAACATAACATCGATTATTATTAAACAGTAGTAAGGATAGAACAACATTACTCAACATTCGTATAAAATAACAGTAAGTACTAACGTTTAATGTGGATATTTTAGAGGAGAGAATGGACAAAAAATTTGAAACAAAAATGGGACTCTTGCAAAGGCCGGGAGTCATGTGAAGCTTGTGAATACTACGGCCTCAGGTGCACTATTCAGACTTGCTACGGTGTGAATCTCGACAGGAACTTCGAATATCAGTGGATACCAAGTAAACTACAATAATAATATTTTTTCCTTATTTGGTTCCCTTTGCTTCTAAGTATATAAAATATTTTCCTAAGTAGGTAATTTAACATATCAAATGAAGACACGATGACATAAATGTTTTGTATTATTTATGCTAAGACATAGCACATTCATTTTGCTCGGTACTATTTGCAATTTATTAAGGTACATACATAATGAATAATAGTATAATGTGAACTGTGAATATACAGCGGAGGAGTTGCGAGCAGAACATCCATGCGGCGCACTGTACGCGGGCGAGAGGCAACTGAGTGAGGCGGAGACGCGCGCCCTCACACACTTCCTACATGATCGGAAAACTCCGCTCTTTACCTTCGTCGCATTTAAGGAGGGCGATGTGCTTGTTAGTGTTTTTATATATAGGAGGAATGGTCTAAAAAGTTGCCAAATGCCAGGTTTGCATGAGGAGTTGACGGATTATGTGGAATTATCGCGTCGGGACTCGCGCCAAGATTTATCTTTAAGCGCAGTATGCTACGCAGCATGCAGTTGTCAAGATCGTTCGGAAGGAAGGTGATTAAGCGACGAAGCCGGTGAATGATGTCGCGATTCAATATTCGAGTTGAATAAACTATAATTAGGCATGTAGAGGCCCCGAAAAGTTTCGATGAGTCCCTAGTGAAATGCTGCGGCACGTGTCCCCTGATCTAAACATTTCCAAGTTCATGTATCATGAGAAAGAACATCAGATTCATATAATAATTTTATTAATGATTCCATTGTTTCAGGGAGTATTATATCCGTATTCTCATACCAGAAAAAGGCGAGCATTTGATAATGTATACGTAAGTATGTGAAAAATGTTAAATACCACAGGTTAAGTGTCATATTTATCCATATCTATTATTTTGTCAAACTACAAAGATAATAAATAAACGCTTAAAAAATAATAAGTTTGAATTTGAATGAAAAAGAGTTAGAATTTCTGCTCTCGGTCTGGGTGTATTGTTCTTCTAGTTCTTATCTTTGTGTGTTGTCCATGGCACCCATGCATGACACAGGAAACCCTAGTGTGGGGCTATGAGTGTGTAGCATTATTATTATTATTATTTACAGAGACAACGTGCTTCCCACGCAGCCTCAGCCGCTTACAGCATCGGTGGGAGGCCGTACGTTGCCGGACAGACTTCAGAATTTCTACGTAAGGCTTATAACATTTACCGTAGATGCATGAAGACGTATTATCGAGATGTTTACTCAAAACTCGTGTATCTAATCTTTATTCGTTTCTATCAAATTGCTTTTACTTAACTATAATTTTGGTTACCTACGATATATTTGTGGTGTAGCATATTATGTATAAGATTACATTACCTTTATAAAATTTGGTATCGAATAATTATAAATTACAGGTAAATTTACATGATCAATATGCTTTACAGCTCTCTATGCTGGCGGTATAGAAGATTGGGTAGATGGACATTTAGGAATAGATAACACTTATACTGTTATGATGTTCCGACCCTCAGATTCCTATAACTCGAAGCTAATTACGGAGGTTAGTAACTAGATAATTACGGAGATTAGTAACTAGATACATTAAAAATTACATAAAGTTTAATGTAAATTTTTTACTGCGAGCCGTAGTACTGTAGAGTCAATTTAAGACATAAAAATAATGTGAATCCGGAGAGATTTTGTTATTGTTTTGACATACTGGTTTTGTTTTACACACATATTATGTAGGTATACTTAGTACTACTAGTTTAGAAAATATGGATTATTCGTTATATGGTTAAGTGACGTTAAGTAACTTTAGTAACTTTAACTAAGAATAAATTTATTATTGTAAATAAAATGAATAAGTCATCACATAATTATGTTCAGAAAATTGAGAAATAAGACATTTTCAATTATTATTTTTAAGAAAATGTAGTTTATTATTATGTTTTAATCTATCATTTATACAAAAATATTAGGGATCACAAAGAGCTACGACTTCGTAGCCACCGTAGCATTGCTACGAAGATTTATTATCTCTGTAAAATCATTTCAATTTAATTATATTTTGATCAGAATGTTAACAATTATTGTTAATCAAAGCAATTCTAACTCATTAAAATGTTGGACTTAAAACGTGTATCGGTTCATTAGGCAATCCTGGAGTGATTGTTTTATAATACTTAGTTTTTAACATTGTTTTTAACATTGTTATTCGTCCTTGTTATTATTTTACGGATACCTTGATGACAGGTGATAATGTGTTTCAGCGCGTGGTGCATGAAGCGTACGCCGCAATGGATACATTATTGTTACAAAGTGCGGACAATTTCGGCCCGCCCGTCGTCACTTTAACCACTGCTACAGCTTCCTTACCACTGAGTTACTCGACATACCTCATCGTTGTATCATCGATATTCCACGTATTAGTCATTGAAAACACGTAACTTCCACATTTATTTGTAACAGTCAAGAATAATGGATTTTTAATGGTGACATACAATGGTGTATAGATGCTAAGATTTTAATCGTTTTACTCACGGATTAGTGACCTTAAATCACGTATACTTATTATTTCTAGAGGTTTACGCGTATCATATGATATTTTGGAATTCAGTATGTATGAATATTTAATACAGGATTTTCTATTAATGTTTATGTTATTTAAACTTTAAATAACAACTTTAAATCCCCGCCCTCCTGTAATTGAATTTGGATATGGTAGGTTAAAGGTAAATAAATACCATAAGATTGGAATTTGTGTGTTTATTTTTCTATCACAAAATTAAGTCAATTAAGATGTAATCGAATAATTATTATCAGATAATTCATGCTTAAGAATATTACTTTTTAGGTATGTTATCTAAAAAACGATTATCAAATTTTGATAAGATACAAAACTGGTATACTAGTACAGAATGAAGTTTGAACTTTGAAAGACCGCGGTGTTTCTCAGAAAGAACAATGCCCAACTGCCATACATACTTTTATTTCCTTTTCAACTTAAGCGTCTTAAAATAAAAAAAAATCTAAAAAATACAGCATTAATTTCTGAGCTTAGATATATAAGAATTTTCAGCAGGCACACCCCAGAACCAAAGTATTTTGATATTGAATGTTTTATAACCATAGAAGTATTATACATAGAGTACCTGGTACACAACAAAACAACGATGCCGGAAGAGTATGTGATGACAGTGATGTCAAGATTTGATCACTAAACGTCAACGTCAATTTTAAAAACGATTCAGAAGTTGCCATTTTACTACTACTGAAAGATTAAATTACTTAAAAGAATTTCATGAGCATGACGAAAATAAATATTTTTAAATAAAAAAATAAAAAAGTCCAAGCAGAATGTTACTTTTTTATTAAAGATTGCCCAAATTACTCACTTTATACAATATGAAATAATTAAAATCAGAAAATATGTACGACTATCAAAATATATTTTCTACCATTAATGGAAAAAAGTATGAAATGGTAACATTTTTACCGCATGAAAATGGACATTATCGACATCATTCTTATTATTAAAGTCAATTCATCACTTATTATTAAAATTATTTTACCCTGGGTAATACGGGTACAGATATTAATTTTAAAAAACGTAAAAAAATATTGAATTGCTTCGGTGTAACTGACGTTTTAAGACGCTACAAAAAATAAAAATAATTTTTCGGCATTGTTCTTTCACAAATTCTCCTATAGAAAGTACTATGAATTCGAAATTTTTCTCAAAAATCAATCTAAGGTCCTTAGTTGTTTTGTAATTTAAACGATTAATTACCTACTAAAATCCCCATCAAGCAGTACCCACTATTACCTGGAAGAAAAAATAGTACACTTATGTATTAGCACAGAAGAAATAATAGCAGTTATAAATAAGTACCTAGTATTATATAGTAAACATGTGTCTCAAATGCAGTCCAATTCACAGTTTCACACGTCACACGCCTTGTCAGATTTGTACAGTGAATCGATGAAATATCAATTTCCGTAATTTCTCTGACACTAACATATTATGGCAAACTTTTTATACATAAAGCGTTATTCTTGATACAGTAAGGGTAAACACGAATTACCCGTGCACCCGTAGTGATTAAGTACTCTGTGCGTGCACCCACCGGTAGGTGAAGCCAGTGGGTGCATGGTAACGTAACGGCCCTTATTATTTTTAACCGACTTCAAAGAAAGGAGGAGGTTCTCAATTCGACTGTATTTTTATTTTTTTATGTTTGTTACCTCAGAACTTTGGACTGGGCGAACCGATATTGATGATTATTTTTATAATCGAAAGCTGGTGGCTGTCATATAGTCCCATATAAATTTTATTGAGATCTGACAATGGCATCCATGATAAAACCATATACATAAGTCTTAAATTTGTAATCAGTATGTGCGCGACAAATGGACGAATAACTCAATATCACGCCAACCGATTTCGATGATTCTTTTTTTAATCGAAAGCAGGTGCTTGTCATGTAGTCCCACATAAATTTGAACGAGATCTGACAAGTAGTTTTGAAGTAGGTTATTTTTTGTTAGTAAAATTTAGATTATACTAGCTGCCCGGACAGACTTCGTTCTGTCAAAAAATTTGCAATCAAATAATATTGCGACTATTAATTGAGATGTAAGCTATCCTATCTTTCAAGTTGGACCAAACTGCACACGGTGTGTAAATTTGATTAAAATCGGTTCAGTAGTTTAGGTATGAGGACAAACAACGTGACACGTAATTTATATATATTAAGAAGATTTAACCAACTTCAAAAGTTAGAAGTAAAGGGAGTATCTATAGCTAATAACATTAAAGCAAACTAAATGTAGGTGTAGCTGTAGATTTATAGGTTAGTTGGTAGGGAGATGCAGTGATAGCCTAGCGGTAGAACGTTGGTCGCCCGAACGAAGGGGCCTGAGTTCAAATCCTGGCACGCACCTCTGATTTTCAAATATTATGTGCGTATTACAAGTTAATTATCACTTGCTTCGGTGAAGGAAAACATCGTGAGGAAACCTGCACACAGGAGAGTTCTCCATAAAAGTTCTCGAAGGTGTGTGAAGTCTACCAATCCGCACTTGGCCAGCGTGGTAGACTATGGCCTAACCCTCGCTTTCTGAGAGGAGACCCCGAGCTCAGCAGTAGGATAATTATGGGTTGTTGCTTGCTTGCTTTTGGTAGGGAGAAGGGGGACCATGTTTGTCGAGTGAGAGATCCTGAGCTAGGCCTCCGGTCGAGGATTTATGTGTCAAAACTCAAATGTCTATCCAGTTGTCCAGTCATGAGTGTTAGCGTTGTCTCATGTGTGTATGTCCTTAGCACCTGGAAATTCTAGTGCAATGGTTTATTTACATAAACACGCATTGTTACGCATTGAAACAAAGTGTATCAAAAAGTGATTATCTAGAATAATGTGCTGCGTAGCGATTATGTGTTTGATAATCTCTTATCAGAATGTTTCGAAATTTGTATTAATGTAATCTCAAATAAATTTTACGCAAGTTAATAAGAATACATAATTTAATCTAAATATCCTTATGTAGCTAACAGTGCGGATAACTTCATAAACATTATTCGTTTTAATTTGCAAGGAATTAAACGATAAGTCATACAATATTGCTCACTAAATTGGTCACTAAATATGCTATTTAGTGATAAATAAAAATATTATCCCGTGATTGATCGAAGAACTATTCGTCGAGTGAAAAATCCGCAAAGGATCATCAAAGTATAAGGCGTATTTCCGTAATCTTCTTATCACAATTATATAGATAAAATAATTGTTTTCTGCATTGCACAGATTTAATACAAATATTATTTGGGTATTTTTATAATTATCAGCCGGCAAATGAGCAGGCCGGCTATATGGGCACCATTTTTGCATATCTATAACACCGAAGTCAACTGTCAACGTACAACAAAGTACAACACAGTCATCAAAGTCTTGTCTCGTGTATTTGAAATAAAAACACTAAAAATATTTTCAAGATTTATTTTAAGATTAAAAAATCAGGTAAAGATGGATGGCGAAAATCGGCGACCGAATAAAACAGAAAATATACTCATTTCGTAAAAAATAACATTGTCTACTGGACATCAGTTAACGAAACACTTATAACGTCAAATTATGTCAATTTTATTATTTTATTTTATTTTATCTTCCTGCATAAAAACTTGAATAAGTTTGGTGTTGACTGAGACCACAATAAAAAACATGAAATATTGTAAGTCATTGAAATTCTTGTCACTCTGATTGTTATTATTGATATAGGTACTATTTGTTTCAGCATACTCTACCTATTTGGCTACCTATAGATATCAAACTTAACTCTAATGGTGGTCACTCACGGTCATTCCATCGCGTCATTTTTGGAGCCAAGCCAAACGACATATCGCACCTTTGGTGGAACAAGGGCTCAACTGCACTTTTGTAATTTTACAGGAGAGCCATTTCAAAGTTTTTTTTTTGCATTCCGAGTCGTATTATTCGTCTTTTTATTGCTATTAAGCTTATTAAGTGTTTGTTCTTTGCATGAGATACGACCCATTTATTTGTGAATATGGCCATGTACTTTGCAGGTGTAAAATATTTTTTTGTTTAATTTTTGTCATTTTACGATTTTTTGTAAGATGTGCCCTTGTTCCACCAAAGGTGCGATATGTCAAAATGGGTGGATGCTAAACATGATGCACACTCACGATCATTCCAATTATCTTTCATTTGCGCGTTTGACCTCATCGAAAGACGTTGACATGACGTTGCATTCGGAAGCCATTTTGTTACAAAAGCAGTTTATGTACCGATTTTGTGCTTGCAACACTGAGTGTACTATAATTCTTTTTATAAATACTATACTTTTAATTGTTTTGTACTATATTTTTCAATGTACCTAAATCCAACCCTGGCGCGAAATGAACAAAACATGGATGTGGGTTTGCGCATTCACGATCAGTCGGCGCGATGTTGCGGCGTGACGCCATGGCGCGATATGAAATCCAGAGTTTTATATCACGCCATCAGTTTTTCACATTCACGATCAAATTTTGGCTGTATATCACGCCATTTGACGCGATGGAATGACCGTGAGTGTCCACCTTTATGTAGCTATTTTTGATATAATGAATATAAGTCAACTTACCGATGCCGCGATGATGAACAGCAAGGCTTGTTTATGTTTAATTTTATTTTGCCTACTTGAAACTGCCGGTACTGTGAATAGTATCATATCTAACCTACGGTATCTTTGCGTCAGAAAAAAAAAACCATAGCTTTACCTACTAACTCTCAGATGAAAGTTATTCTTTCATCTGAGTACTAACTATATAGCCTTGCAATATCACAATTTTATGATCTTTATTCGGAAATTTAACAATATAAACAAAAAAGAGATCTAAATAATAGGCAAAACATGTACTTACCATGTGGTTTTATATCCTATACCTACTTACCGCCTGCGAAAGCTGTAGCGATATTTTGTTGGACACGGACGGCACGGAACAAGTCTATAAAATTATAATAGAGTTCCAAATTAGATGCTTGATTTGCCCGTACAATTATTTTATTGAAGAAACACTTTAAAACAAGACTTTTAGAGAAAGGATATAAATGGCAAGGACGCTTGGAAATACACTTCCGCAGTCGTTTCCGCTCTACTAAAATACATATTTGCAATAATTAGTCTAAGTATCGGTTTTATTAAAAGACGTGCTAAGTTTTTTCGCCATTTCTTGTTGTATTTTAAATAAATGACTTTATAAGAAATTACAAGTGTACTAATCTAATGAGTAGTATACCGCTTTACTTAAACATATTGTATTTTTAACCGACTTCAAAAAAGGAGGAGGTTCTCAATTCGACTGTATTTTTTTTTATGTTTGTTACCTCAGAACTTTGGACTGGGCGAACCGATTTTGATGATTCTTTTTTTAATCGAAAGCTGGTGGCTGTCATGTGGTCCCATATAAATTTTATTGAGATTTGACAACGGCATCCATGAGAAAACTACATAAGTCGTAAATTTGTGTTAAGATGTGCGCGACAAATTGACGAATAACTCAATATTACGCCAACCGATTTCGATGATTCTTTTTTTAATCGAAAGCAGGCGCTTGTCATGTGGTCTCACATAAATTTGAACGAGATCTGACAACTATGTAGTTTTTGAGACTTTGAAGTCGGTTATTTTTTGTTAGTAAAATTTAGATTATAGCAATAAATGTGTTTCTAAATCACGTACCCAATTTACTTAACCTGAGGCTGGGCTATAAGAATAGTCATAAGTAATAATAAGTAACTTCCATATTTGAGCATGAGAGTGGCCTTAGCGAAATTATACATACGCTATAATGTGAAGAAACTATGCTTAATTAAGTATAGTATAATTAATTAATTTATATTGATTTTGAATTTTTTTAATGTAGAGTCTTGTGACTATCTGATTAGCTCATACTCTAGGGTTGCCAGATGGTCGGGATTCGTCTGGATTGTCCCGACATTTCACATGATGTCTAGACAAGTCCCGACAAAATACAAAATGTCCTGACAAATCCCGACTTTTTGAAATTTTGTCCAGATATTTCAGTCTTACCAGCTTGTCCAGATATTTCAGTCTTACCAGCTGGTAAGACTTAAATATCTGGACAGCTGTTTGTTGTGCGCTATTTTACATTTTTAACATATAGGTAATTACATGATTTTTAACGCAATAAATTTTCACAAAAATACTTATTTTGATATAATTTCCATCGTTTATTTAAATTAAAAAAATGTATGTCAATATGTAATTAACTCAGCAGAATATAACTAATCTATATATATAAAAAAAATTACTAACAAAAAATAACCGACTTCAAAATTACTCAAAAACTACTTGTCAGATCTCATTCAAAATGTGGGACTACATAACAAGCGCCTGCTTTCGATTAAAAAAAGAATCTTCAAAATCGGTTCACCCAGTCGAAAGTTCTGAGGTAACAAACATAAAAAAATACAGTCGAATTGAGAACCTCGAACCTCCTCCTTTTTTTGAAGTCGGTTAATAAATTGAAAAACGACACACCACCGATTAAACAAAAAATCTCAGAAACTACCGAACCGATTAAGATGAAATTCGGCAGGGAGATAGTTTATGCTAAGGAGACGTCAGCTAAAAACGGATTTTCAAAAATTCATCCCCTAAGGGGTAAAAATAGAGGTTGGAAATCAGTTTTAGAGTTATAAATATGAAAATTTTTATGTAAGTTTATTGTAATGAACAAAAGTTGACATTTATATATTTCGTTGGAAAAATAATCCCATAAGAGGTTAATTTAAGGGATGGAACTTATTACGCAACTTCGTCATTTTCGAACTCATAAATGTGAAAATTAATATGTAAGCTTACAGAGAGAGGGAGAGGGAGACGGAGAGGGAGTATTTTAAATGTATCTAAATGTACATTAAATACGATAACTATGATAAACCAAGAAAGTAAAATCTTAATATGGCACCATCCCTAACTATAGTATTCACTTTCATTCTCTAATGACAAAGTAACAATAACCGTAACAAACAACTAATCAATATTAATCTTTCTTTACTTCTCAACCATGCTTCCTACCAATTTGAAACTAATCAAGACATACCTATTTGGTCGACGCCGGCCTTAAATGCTTATAATCTAAAATCATGTATCTCTTGAAGTTTCGGCTGGTAAACCCGCGGGGAATATTTAGTGTACGAGCAATAAAACCGTTGAGAACCATTTAGTTCACTTCACTCGCGCTTAACGATCAGCGCGATAAGTGTCCACGGGTCAGGCTGTGGTGGATGTAACGTTTAATGTATACGTAGGTGCGAGTGAAATCCATTAATAAAAGAAAATCACAGTAGACTGAATAACAATGGTAAGTGCTTTTTGCTTGTACTTAATTCAAGGTCATAGGTATTCAAACCTTTTTAAAATAATAGCATAGAATATTTAAAACATATATTTAATAGAAAAAGATTACAAATGTTTACAGTGAAGGTACAGAAACTTAACTTCTAACTAGCCCTGGACAAATACAGCAGGAATCAAACAGTTTTTTTTATAGCTTATGAAATACTTTTATTAATAGATAGGTGATATAACGCTTTACAAAACCCATCATCTGAGAATCCCGATACTAGACGAAAGAAAACCTGCCATCATCACTTTAATTTTGGTTAATTTATTCATTTTCAATTCACTGCGTTAATTGTGAAATATTAATAGACACGGCTCATCCGCATTACAGAAATTCAATTGCAAATATTCTTCAACTTGCACTCTTTTATAATTTATTCCATCGCATATCTCTCTTGTCATTTAACTCATTTTCCATTTACATAATTAGCTATACGTGCAAGGTTCACTAATAGCACAGAAGTAATAACTAATAGTACTTATAGGAAATATGTACAAAGTTTGCGAATCATAGAGCGGAGTTTAAATTAAAATTCATTGATAAAATAATACAACACAATACATGTCTGTGACAACACCTATAGTTATAATAAGTTAATTAAAATTACGTTGCGATATTTTAACCAAAACCTTCATTCCTCATCATTCGTCAAGTCATAACTTCATTGACAAACGGCAATATCGCCTCAGGGGGTACGGTTAACCAGTGTCAGTTCTGGTTGTTATTGTTATGGTATGGTTGAGCCACGACTCCGCGACGGAGGCTTTGAGCACAGCAAGAACTTCAAGTGCATTTGGGTTCGTCAACTTCACTGTTCAACAGTATTGGCGAAACGTCGCGTCGGTTGAGAACGTTCACTTTTCAGTTACTACGTCAGAGACCAATGTCAATGCCTGCTGCAGTTACTGTTACCAGACCAAAAAAGGAATTTTCCTGGCAAAATTCCCCAGCACTAAATTCCTGTAGTTTTTTTTCAGTGTTATAGTTACGATTTAAAAAATAAAATACTGACTGACAAAATGCTAAAATTCCTGTCATCTAGTAATACTATCCGCATTGGGCTGCTAATGGTCGAAGCCAATTGATGTCTTGTAAAATATGGCTTGATAACGGAAACAAAATAGCAATAAAAACAAGTTCGTATCTCTAAGGTCAGATACGCCACAATATTAACAATAGATAAGTTATACCAATCACCTGCATACGTCTAACAATTAACTTCCCTAATTGTTAAAATAATTAGGATTTAAGATAAAATTAAGGTAACTGGTAACGTGGTATACCTAGTAGTATAATTGATTTAAAATTATATAAGTGACGTTTATGGATTTTAAAATTCTTATAAAAATGGACTGTATATACTTAGATATGTGATTGATGAGTAAAATTTATATTTATTTATTAAAGATTGTTTTTTTAATAATTTAACTGCAAAATATGTTTTATATTATTTATTTTTGTACAATGAAAATGGTTGAAGCGTTAAAAATTTAACGAAGTTTTATACACTACTATTAACATGAAATTAGCTAAACTCCCTAAACGGGTGTGATCAAATTATCTGTTATAAATGAGTAATACAAAAAATCATTATGTTACACAAGAATAAATCTTTCTTAATACTTACAAATATAAATAATCAAAATTATGTTGATTTGTGACAAATCTCTATCTTGTAGTATCTAATAGAAATTATTGCGGGCAAAGAATATGTTTAAACGGAATTTCAAGTCCATTACAGGAGCATAATATACCTTACATGATCATGATTAATAACAAGGACATATTTTTCTAAATGAGCTCCACATATTTCCTATATCAACTCCCGTTAATCGTTAGATACACAGGTATTATACAAGCTAATAAAATATCGATCATGGAAGATTATTTCTGATAAAAGAAAAATAATCCAAAATTTGACTGCCAGTAGTAGACTATTATTTATTCCGTGCCAGTACGAGTAGGTTTAGAAGGTAACCAGTATAGTATATACATATAGGTCTATGTATAACCTGTAGGTTTCGGTCAGATTTCAGTCAGTGTGTGTTGTGAGGGGTTGAATATTTTATTTTTTGCAATCGATCGGTTAATAGTGTGGAAGTAAGATAGTTTTATGACTTCAAAATTTTAAACCATTAACAATTAAATCATATCAAATCAAAAATTGAAAAAGAGTGAATCTAATAGGCTTTTACTAAGTGAGTGCGCTCGCCATTTTGGACCACATCTCCACAGTCCACTTACCATCATCAGGTGGGATTCTGGTCGAAAATTAACTTACTGTAATATAAAAAGGTGTAATATGTATGAGAGTATATAAATATAAGTATAATACGTCTATTCATTTAAAGTATTTTCTAAACAATGTAAGTGCAATATATCAAAGTAAGAACGCAAAAGTCTTAGCGCTGGAAAACTGATAAAGCCTTCATATGGACGTTAAGAATCTGCTATAAATCGATTAACTTAATCTACAGAACCGACATACGTATTTTTAATATCGCAATGATAATCACCGCTTATCTTTTGTTCATAAATACTTGAATCATCAAGGCGTCCGCTCGACTTTCCTTTCGAATTTAAATAACAATGAGCTATATAGGAGAACGTGTTACATTGTCAGTAACAAAGAAACCATCGCATATTATATATACCTTCCACCATTTGCTATAATCGTGGTCTTTAAAAAAATACTGGTTAAGCGTTTTTAAATACCAAAATTTGTTATGAACAAGTGAACAACATCAACAACAAATCAACAAAATATGTGCATAGCTAAAACAATCAAGTAGTTTAGAATATAAACAGTATGTAAATGTAACAACAAAATGTAAAATTTACCAATCCAATCTAAGCAGCTTTGTGGACATTAAGACACTCTAATAGTAGAGTATCACCACTCCTGCTTTGTTGCTATGTGTCAATCTCCTTGTTGTTCACCTTAGGGAGGCCATACACGATCAAGTGTACTTGATGAAGCGTCAAGCTGACTTGACGGGGCATCCAATATACTTGATCGTGTTTGGCCACGGTCAAGCCATCTGCCATATATTTATATCATGCACACTGGATGGCGCGTCAAGTCAAACTTCAAATTTGACAAGTCAAACTGCAGACTTGACAAGTAGTATACTTGATCGTGTATGGCCTCCATTAGGTATTTAAAACTATGTCGGACCAACAAAACACATGGTCATGGTCATGTACGAAAAAGTTATCGATATAATACAAGTAGGAGCCGCTCACTCTGACTTTGGTTTGTTTGTTTTGCCACATAATTTATCCACATATTTTTTGGAGTTTCGATTACTCAACCGTTTATCTCTCAAAATCTAATGCAAAATGGACAAAGTAGGGTTGATTGCTGAATTTACATTTACTTTTAAATAATGATTAACATTGCCGAAATCAAGCAACGCTGTAGTGAGGGTGAATTGTTTGGATGTTTACCATAGAGATCTGCCGCCTCGTTAAATGGCGGCAGTACCTACTCCGAATGACTCCAATTATTAAATGTTACAAAAATATGCATAGCCATAATTATCATATTTGTACCTTAACCATAAAAAATTGATACTATTACGCCATGTCTTATCATATTGGAAAATCACCACTAAAATTGGTGACATTTTATTGTGAACATAAACTACATAATTATGATTTTACTTAGTGACGCCTTTGTGAATGGAATTTTTGGCTATCAGTCACTTCGGATATGACACGCTGTGAGTGATCGCATATTTAATGCACGTACCTATAACGGTTTTTGTGCATTAGATATTATTATCATCAATATCGGCTGTATGTAGGTACATAATAATTATGATGGATATTTTACCAAGAAATTCGTTGCGTGAAATACTAAGTATGTAAGTTCCGAGCAGGTGTAGCAATATAAACAATACTGATACAATCTTAGAACTCTACAAATATGTTTATCGTGCTTCGCCTTTCGGTCTGAAAAAATAACATAACTTACGTGTCCATTTTTCCTATGTTATGAAGTTATGAATAGGAATGCACTTAATAGATCGTCAAATAAGACAGTAGTTGTTACCTAAGTTTCATATTTTATTATTTTTTCAGAGTAAATCCGGGACCTTACAGGGGAACCAACCTGGAACTGCAAAAGCACAACCTGCAGCGGTAAATATTCACTTTAGAAGAATAATATAATTTTCTAAGATGTTGTTCTATCAATTTATCTATGAGATAACTTTAACATATTAAAAACAGGACAAAGATTCCAGGCATTTTTTTTACTTATGTATGAACTTTACCGAATCTTGAATGTTCATGATTTAATGGAACTTTTAAGGTCTGTAATCGTTTATAAAGGTTGTTATACATTCGTTTTTAGAAATCCACTGCAGTACATAGGCCATAGGGCATAGAAATCCCTTAATTTATAAGTCCTCTTTGATGCGATCTGATTCCCTTAGCATTTGATACGTCCTCAGTCTCACTCCACTTGTGCATTTTTCAACACGTACATGACATGTTAAGCGCGCAAAATACGTATATAATGTATGCTTATGGTGATGGGAAAATTGCTACAGATAGAGGTTACATGATTAATTTATTGTTGTAGGAAGCTCAACAAAATGAGGAACCAGAACGGGCTATGTGGGGAAATCAACTCGAGTTCCTTATGTCATGCATCGCCACATCAGTCGGTCTCGGCAACGTCTGGCGGTTTCCCTTCGTGGCATATCAAAACGGCGGAGGTGCCTTCCTGATACCATACATCATCGTTCTCATTCTAATAGGAAAACCAATGTATTATCTAGAAGGAGTACTCGGGCAGTTCAGTTCTAGGAATAGTGTTAAAGTATGGGCACTATCACCGAGTATGAAAGGTAAATAACAAAAAAATTATATTTAAAAATACTTGCTATGAAACCGTATTGGTTTAGCGGTTGGTATCTTATAATATGAGTATGGTGAATTGGTGACTAATGCAATGCTTCAGCAATAGTATCTACCGATAATACAATCATGTGTGTGAGAAAGGGTTAATAAAGTAATTATTTTTTAGAAAATAAATAAAAAGTAATTTGCGCTTCAAGAAAAATATTAAAAATACAAAAAGACCTAGATGTATTATTATGTTTCCATAATTGGATGTTTTATTTTTGTCAGGTACTGGCTGGGCTCAAGCTCTGGGTTGTGGCTACATTCTCTCATACTATGTGTCCATCATCGCCCTATGCTTATTCTACTTGTCTATGAGCTTCCAAACGACGCTGCCCTGGGCCGTATGCCAGCCCGAATGGGAGAACTGTGTGCCATCAAATGCTGTTAATATTTCACATATTGAGAATGGGACCAGCAGTGCAGAGCTGTATTTTCTGTGAGTTTTTTCCTTCAATAACGAAAGACAATAATAGTTATGGTAAAATCATCCAAAAATATGTGACTTACTTGATTAGGTAATACTTGAGGTCCACGATGGAGCTCTGTGAGTGGAACCTAAAAGTGAAATATAGATTTAATTAAGTTCAACTCACCCTGCAAATTACGCATTCCACTTCGATTACTCTCATATTCCACTCACAGATATCCGCCGTGAGTTAGAATGAGTTTACTTTGCTTTATAGCTTTCCTTCTTCAAAATAGTTGATCCCCACAGAGTGTAAAACGTTTCTCTAATTTATTATTATTTTTAATACTTCGTTTATTATTTTAGGAGAACAGTACTTCAACAAAGTGATGGTATCGAGGGAGGATTAGGTACGTCTCTACATTCATATTATGTACAACTTACAATATAAAATAGATTCAAAATCTATTCAATTTTGTTTGAAGTAGGTAAATCAATTAGTATTTAGTAATTAGAAATCAAATATGCGCTTGTATAGTAATTATGATACTAATTTCGTTTCAGGTGCTCCTATTTGGTATTTAACATTGGCTCTCTTCATATCATGGGCTATTATTTTCGGAATCGTATCCCGAGGTGTCAAAAGTTCCGGCAAAGCTTCTTACTTCCTGGCCATATTCCCATACATTGTTATGATTATTTTACTTATCAGGTATTGTTATTATTTGTGTTAATATTGATATGTTAATTTTTTTATCATAGATTTGTTATTCGTGATGAACTATACAAAAAAAGATTTTTATTTTTTACTCCTAGTTTTTTTTATTACTACTTAGTCACAAAAAAAATTGTATTCAAAGATGACTCCGTAGCATATAGGGCACTGCCAGCGAATTCGGGGTTTCGGGACTCCCAGTCGGGCAGATATTTATGTGACATAAAATATTCCTTCTCGGGTCATGGTTATTAGCTATGCACTTTATTTGTGTCGTCTACTACAGTTGTATAACTACTATAATACTAAAATAAATTTTCTTATTTTTATTACAGTACGGTAATCCTAGATGGTGCTGGCAAAGGAATTCTTTTCTTTATTACACCTCAATGGGAGAAACTCGCTGAACTAAATGTAAGTAGGGAGACAATGATTTACTACTATAAAACTATATTTATCTTCTGTACTCTAATTCAACTTGCCCTACTTATTCCCATCTAAAATCTATCGTGAAAAATCTACGAAAACTGTCTGTTGTAGGTGTGGTATGCAGCTGTGACTCAAGTGTTCTTCTCGCTGTCAGTATGCACTGGAGCTATTATTATGTTTTCTTCGTACAACGGATTCCGGCAAAATGTTTACAGGTATATTTTGTGCATTGATCTTATGGGTAGACAGATTATTAAAATAGCCATATTAAAGTGACTCTACATAGAATAGTATGAGTAGCAAAAATGTACGATATTTAATTTTCGGGACCTTCGATTGGGACTTTAATTAAACTACCTTAATTTTCAGGGATGCCATGATAGTAACAACTCTAGATACATTCACGAGTCTTCTGTCCGGTATTACGATCTTTGGTATTCTGGGCAACTTGGCCCATGTGTTGAATCGGGAGGTGCAGGACGTAGTTGGCTCCGGCGGGACCGGCCTCGCCTTCGTGTCATACCCTGATGCCATTGCCAAGACCTTCCAACCACAGGTGGGAAGCAAAAAAAAATATTTACATTGCATTCATCTTCAATTATTAATTGATTGAATATTTTGGTTCGACTTTTAATGACATTTGCGATTTTTAGTGTTTTGAAGATTTTCTCGTGCTCGTAAATTGCACATATTTTGTTTCTCTTCCAGCTGTTCTCCGTGCTGTTCTTTCTCATGATGTCAGTGTTGGGCGTGGGGTCCGGGGTGGCGCTGCTGTCGACCATCAACACGGTGCTGATGGACGCATTTCCGCGCGTGCGCACCGTCTACATGTCCGCCATCTCGTGCTCCGCCGGCTTCCTCATCGGACTTGTCTACGTCACACCTGTTAGTATTACACCAGTAGTCAGTACACTTTGTTTTTTAACCCATAAGAAACGGTGTTATAAATTTGACAAGTCTGTGTGTTTGAGTGTCTGTCTGTTGCATCGTAGCTCCTAAAGGAAGGATGGATCGATTCTGTTTTTGTTTGAGATTTGACGCGATCGAGACAATCTTATAAATATCTATTCTGGCGTCAAGCTCGTCAGAATTAACTGGCGGTCGGGGGTTTTTATAAATTTTAAGATATAAAGCTATCCCCTATATTTTACTATCGCACGAGATGATAAGAGTCGTGAATGTTTGTTATGATGACTGGATTTTGAAAATCATGGTTCATATTCCGTACTTAGCTTGGCTACGGTTTCCAGAATCTTTCCTCTGAAACAATATCGTAGCGCCATGATGTGGATAATTTGAAATCAGTGCAGTAAAAACGTATTTGTAGGTCGATGATGAATTAGCAATTCCTCTCGTGTCGCACGACATCTGTCTGCTAAAAACTAGGTGCTATTTGGTAATTACTTAAATTAAAGACACGACATTATTATGTCACTAGCTGATATTGAAAAAAATATTGAATTGAACAAAATAAGAAACTGAGATTTTATGTCTTCAAGCGAAATGTAATGGCTGGGAATGAATACGTTTTTGAAATCTAATTTAAACACTGAATATTGGATAACTTATTATTATACTTATTATTATTACGTGTTTTGGTTTTCTCGCTGTATCATTTTTATGATTTATTAATGTTATTTTAGGGAGGTCAATATATTCTGGAATTGGTGGATTATTACGGTGGAACTTTCCTCATCCTTTTCTGCGCTATAGTGGAAGTCGTAGGAGTTTTCTGGATTTATGGTAAAATAAATATTTTGAATATTAATAATTATGATGATGATGATGAGGCCATACACGGTCAAGTGTACTTGATCAAGTCTGCAGTTTAACTTGTCTTTGCAGTTTGACTTGACACGCCATCCAGTGTGCATGAGATAGATATAATTATGGCCAGATAGCTATACCGTGGCCATACACGATCAAGTATACTGAATGCCGCGTCAAGTCCGCCTGACGCTTGATCAAGTACACTTGATCGTGTATGGCCTCCAGGAATTATTACACAATTGTCAATTATGGCCATGGTAAAAGCTTCGTGGTTTACTTAAATGTTTTCAATACGTTTATCACTAGGTAATCACTTCACACACACATACACACATACACACCGTTAATAAGTATTGTTACCGAATTCGGATAAATTAACGTCAGTAATATATTACCACTCCAGGTCTGGAGAGCTTCTGCCTGGACATCGACTTCATGCTGGGCATCAAGACGAGCATCTACTGGCGCATGTGCTGGGGCATCATCACGCCCGCCATGATGGTCGTGGTGTTCGTGTACGCCCTCATCTCTATCGAAGCGCTCGTGTTCGCTGGAGTGTACTACTACCCTGTCGCTGCTTATGGTAACTTAATGGATATTTATATAATTGCCAAATAGTTAGTTATATGATATAGTTTTTAAATAGTTGTGAAATCCTCAATTTCTCTAAATATACGGAAAACGTCAATGATAATAAATATGTACTGAAATTTACTGAAAAGTTTCTGTCGCAGTTTCGTTTTCGCACTTCCGTGCTTCAGAGGGCACATAAGGCCATCGTTTCTGGTGGTTATCGTAAGATAACACTTGTTAAAAAGATGTCAATAGCTCGCGGGCGGCATGAAAACTTCCGACATTTAGGTTGAACACTATCCCCTCCACCAATCAGCACTGGAGCAGCGTGGTGGAGTTTTTAATCACAGTCAGACAATACATTAGGAAAAAGTCAGTGCAGATGAATAAATATTCCAATTTCTTTTCATTTCAGTGAGCGGATACTTAATGCTCTTCGCGGGGATTGCTCTAGTTCCTATATTTATGTTATTCACTATACGCAAAAACAACACGTATGGGAGTTTTTGGCAAGTGAGTAACATTCTAATTATTATATACCTACCTTTATATTTTACAAAGTTTTAGTTAGTGTTATTTCGCCAACAGACAATTTGCCACTTTATTTAAAAGCAATAAAAAATTAATTAAAATATGTAGAGTCAATTATTGAAACACCCGAATTGTCAGTTTTTGTCACAATTTTTCATGTGATTTTGTTTCTAACTTACAAGTGTAACGCCCCAACTCAGAGTCACTAAGGGTTACTTAAATCGCTCCTTAGTACAGAATTTGTATGGTGATTCTTTACTAACGAGAGATTTAAGTGAACGTTAGTGATCCTGAGTTGGGGCGTAAGTAGATACCTACATAATTGTTTGTCTATGACATCCGGGATATATTTTTTAAATGTTCTAATGTTTTAACGACGTTCACGTCTAACTATTTGCAGGCTGTTAAAGAGTCATTCAAGCCCAAAGATTCTTGGGGCCCTCGTTCGGCTCAAGTGAGAGAGCAGTGGAAGCTCCACCGGGGGGCGATTGAAGCAGAGCGGCAGAAACTACGGCTCCCCTGGTGGAAGCATCTCTTGTACAGTCTCGTCGGCCTCTACAGGAGATGAGTGTAACTCTTTCGCCATTAGTTACGTTGGGACATTTAAAGTTACGTTAATACAAGTGAAGTCTGTATTATAATAATAGTTTAATAGAAAGAAAACACAATAGTTACGTACCTATTGTTCTTTGTGACCAACACGACCTATACTTTTGTTGAAAATGTATATTGTATTGTTTGAAAAATAATACTGTTTATATTACGCGACATTTTAAAGATCAGTATCCTGCTCTGTTTCTCATACTCTATTTATATTCTTCTATTTTGTCAACTCTTTTCCCCTATTCTACGCTTTCTTTTATATGTTTGCATGCATCTTTCTTATCTAACTAGACAATTAGTAAAAGAATAAAGGCGTGTGAATAAAAATTAACAATATAAATTTTAATGTATTATGTAATGTTTCCATTTAAAATGAGACTTAACTGTCGGTACCTACTTAAAGTAAAGTAAAATAAAATTCCTTATTACAATATCATTGCAACCAGTCGATTTTATGTTTTAGTTTTAAGTTGTTTTAAATCGTAGTAGGTATGTGAATGATCTTTTATAAATATATTTACATGAAATATCTACCTACATGTTAAAGTGAACTGAAGTTTAAGTAGGTAGTTACTCGTAGTTATTTAATTGTATAATTATATAATTTTATACACATAATCCATTATATAATTATTTTATTTACTTGTGTTCAGTTACAATTCGCTTCATAATTTAATAACCTACTGAACTCTCGTTGGAAAAAGTTTTTAATCTTTCATTTTAATTTAAAAAATAGAAAAGACGGAGTTGCGTGACTATTTTACAAGCAAAGGGAAGTAAATATTTTTTTATGAGAATTAGGATAATCAATACAAATCAATCGATTTGATGAAATATTCGTAAATAATTAGATATTTATTTACTAATTGAGTATACTTCGTAATGTCTGCCATTGTTACTGGTGGTGCAGCGGTGTCGCGTCAGTATCTTCGTCATGATTTAATGAGGACAGACTGAGGCTAGAAACACTATAAAATTATAATAACAATATGTGCCATCAACTAAATTATTTAAATAACAGTGACACAGAGTAAAGTACTTAAACCAGTGAAATTGAAATTGACAATATTAATTATTCTAACAGCTAATGTCAAAAGGTACTGGCAGCCACGGAGTGATAACAAATTAAATTAAGTGGGTATTTTTATCTTTGTACAAATCCTATTTTATTAAGAAAATACTAAGAATGTAGAATAATCGTGTATGTATTTATTTTCATAGATATAAGACAAGATAATTTTTAATTATACTTTTGAATCAACCGATTCAAAAATATTTGTACCTAATCAAAGACGAGATTATTACATTGTTAATTATAATTTTATTTGCATATTAATGTGTACACACAATTTTTAGTAACTTATTATAAAAAACAACAAAATGAAGAAATCTTAAATTCGTTTCATTTTATTGCATCTTTGAATGCAAACTTTTGGATAAATGCCATTGTTAGTATCATATACTTAGATAGGTATTTAATATTATATTATGTTACTTATTATTATGGTACATAAAATTAGACAAAAATATTTTTGTGTGTTTTTCTTCTAACATAGACTTTTTTATTATATTTTTGTTTGTAAAAAAGCATTGTTTGGCATCGATTACTTTATATTTCCGCCATTGACACCATTGACATTAGACGATTTCTCCGATTTTACTCCTGCCGCAAGCCACGCGTTCCAAAAATCGCCTCACACGTTACTGCAGCACCAAAAAAGAGTTAACGCATCACACACAAGCTCTGCAAAGAAAACTGTACCTAAATTAATTTCAAATACTGTACAGAAAACCATATCTGAATAGGTCCAGTCAGGGCCGGCCCGAGCATTTCTGGCGCCCTAGGCGAAAAACTAAAACGGCGCCCCCTTAAGAAAATTTTGTGACCAAAGTGTGTAATTTTTAATCAAAATTATTACATAAACAAGATAAAATACCTAACATGTTAAAGACCCATTTTTTTAAACTAGAATGTATATTTAACCGACTTCAAAAAAAGGAAGAGGTTCTCAATTCGACTGTATTTTTTTTTATGTTTGTTACCTCAGAACTTTGGACTGGGCGAACTGATTTTGATGATTCTTTTTTTAATCGAAAGCTGGTGGCTGTCATGTGGTCCCACATAAATTTTATTGAGATCTGACAATGGCATCCATGAGAAAACATCATAAGTCGTAAATTTGTGTTAATAAGATGTGCAGACTCAGAAACGTAAGAGATATGAATGATGTTTAAGAATTGTACGCACTCAGCAAGTTGGTTATACCCTGGTTCACCTAACCGTCCTAACCTAACCAATTTCATAAACAAAAAATAACTTCTAGAAAAATTATGATCATTGCTTGATGGTCTATTCATCACATTTCAAGGTCATCAGCTTTAACACCAGGATGGTAACAACTGTGCACAAGGTAGGGACGTAGCATTTGAAGACCGACCCCAGAGGTAGTTAGATTTCAAGTTCTCTCAGAACAAACTCTCGGTCTTATGAGGGATCGACGATCTTAAAGTGCAGGCAACGCGATTTGCAAAAATACAACGCAAATCGTGCAAAAAACACAACTGTGCGAAGCCAGGGCTCCAAAAGTGTTCGCCAATTTATCTGACTATCGGACAAAGTCAGTTTACGAATTTGAAGACCGTATGCGGCACCATGGTTTCGTCGAAACCCGAAGTGCTGAGTCGTATGCCTTCTCGCAAGCTCCAACTCCCCGCGAGGAAAGCGACAAACGAGCTAAACTGATCCGATACTACAAAGAGGATATCCCGGACATCAGCCTGTATTAGAGAAGCTCTCAAATAGCTTAAAAACAACAAGGCACCGGGAGATGATGGAATCACCACCAAACTGGTAAGAGCTGGAGAGAAACCCCTCCTAGTGGCGCTCCTAAAACTATTCGATTCCGTCATCAATACTGGAAATACTCTAGAAGGGTGGAGCAGAAGTGTGGTGACTTGATTCTTTAAGAAGGGCGAAGTCCTTTTAAAGATCTACAAGCCCATTTGAGCCACGTTTATAAGCTGTTTTCGAGGGTGCTTACAAATCGCATTGCACGCATGCTTGACAACTTTCAGCCTTCTGAACAAGCGGGATTCCGTAAAGGCTTCAGCACCATATACCCATATACACACACTGAGGCAGATTATACAAAATACCAATTATTATAATCTGCCGTTATGTGTTATCGATGTGGACCATGGGTTCTCACTATCCGAAGGTTAACTGGGAGAGAATGCTATGAGCATTAAGTCCGCCTTTGCTATTATATAAATTGTATGGTGCAAAAAGTTAAATAAATAAATATCGAGGTGTTAGTGTTTGTGCACATCAGCCACCATGTCCGTCAGAATACACGACGCAGCAACGAATTCCATCCAACTGCAGAGAGGTGACAGGAAAGGGGATGTCATATCCCCAAAACTGATCGCTGCGGCTGCTGTGTTGGAAGACGTGTTCAAGCTGATGGAGTGGAAACTACGGGGCATTAACATCAACGGCGAATACATCACACACCTACTCAATGCCGATAATATAGTAACCCGGGTAGGTTACATGACTTACATGGAGAAACTTGGTACAATGCTCCGGGTGGGTCTTGGACAACATGAACAAGACGAAAATCATTTCAATGTCCATGTCACACCCGTAGCGGTTGTTGTTGACGGCGGGGGGCGCTGCTCTCGATGTTGTAGATGTAGACAAATACCTGGGACAAGTCAGATGGGCTCGTTCGGGAAACTGCGTCTTATTTTATCGTAAAAAACACTTTCACCAGTGATGATATAGGGCTCCAGGACGTGATGCTTTACAATAGTACTCCACAAGCTCAGAGTCGCACAGCGAACTATGCTCGGTATGTCCCTACGTAATCGCGACATAGCTCAGCGAATAAGCCGGCTGAAGTTGCAATGGGCAGGGCACAGATCGAAGGACCGTCGTTGGAGAAGAAAGGTCATCGAATGGCGCCCCCCGACCAGGTGAACTGACGACCTGAAGAAGACAGCGGGCATCCGCTGGATTCAGAAAGCTCAGGACCGGTCATTGTAGCGCAACTTAGGGGAGGACTTTGTCCAACAATATAACTCCAAGGACTGATGAATGGGTGGATGGAAAACACGTGTAAGATGGCTTAATAAATTAACACAAAATGATTGATCTCAATCAAAAAGCTATTTTGTCAAACACGTTTTGTCTAGTGATAAGTGAAAACAAATTTTAACTGATATTCATTTTAGATTAGAATAGAAGGAAATTTTAGTTCTACAATGGCCCATAATTAAAAATATTTTCACCTATTGAAAAAGTGTTTTGGCTATAAATGGGTTTGCACTGTTACATACTTAGTTATTCCTTTTTAATAAAATTTATAATATATTCTCGTCTTCATTTTAGCAAAAGTGGAATCAAGAGGGAGGGAATTTGTTTTAGCTATTTCTTGTTGTACCACAGAAGAAATAATAGTACTTATAAATAAGTAGTTGTACATAATTGGGTAATATTCTTATAGGAAATAGTCGGTACTTTGTATTTCTCCACATACTCCATTGCATCACTCCACTCCTATTTAGGCTCTATGACAAACAAAAATATTTCATACACAGGGTTCTTGAACAACTTTGGAAGTTTTATTCTTCATATCCTCAACGCTCTATAGACTTCCTTAATCTTATATACTTAATATAATATACTTCATATTATATCTGTGTAAAACTGTGATCGATTTAAAATATTTTTTTTCCTAATATCGATGCCGTCGATTTGCGCCCCCCGAATCCCAGCGCCCTAGGCGGTCGCCTAGATCGCCTATATGGACGGGCCGGCCCTGGGTCCAGTAAGTGGTAAAATTCTAATAAACTAGGTACCAACAACCAATTTCTCATCGCAGCGCAAACACATTGTTCGATGAAAAAGAATTGGTTAACTAATAGCTTCAACCCATTTATGAATGACCCACGACTGAGCACGGGTCTCGCCTATTGAGGAAGCCTAGAACATACGAGTACTATACTCACAAGGAGACGGCAAGGGTGTAGGGTTTTAAAATTGAACTGTGGTTCAGCGTGTATGTAGTACTCAGTAAGTGTATCCATATCCTGAATCCGTAGAGCGCACTACTTGGTCATAGCCGAGAAAAAAAATCCTAAAGTATGAAAATATTTTTTTATTAAAATTCAATAACTCGTTATAAACTATTTCTTTTTGATTTTTATACAGTACTGAACAGCGAATTCAATAATTAATAACGCTCTAAACATCAAACACATGGAAATTTAAAATTAGCATGTGCATGTGCATGCTTTAAATGAAATTTAATATACCATACATAATATGAAGAATTTACAAAGTAAGGATAAATTATTCTTCCATGATAAATATCATCCAGGTTTGTGTTTTCCTTAAGATTTATGATTGAAAAAAATTGTGGTTTAAATATTTTATCACAAATATTCATTGGTCTTGGTCTCCTGATTTAACGCCTCTTAAATTATTATTTTATATTATTTGATGGTTACATTAAAGACTCTTTAAATTGACATCTTTTTTATTTGGTATCTGATTGAAAAAAAAATCAAAAATCATTAAATATTACCCAAAGACCAAAGTACAACAATACAATAGTGAAAATCGCATCTAAATTGGCTGTCTTTTGTGAGATCAGCGGAACAAACGCATACCTAATACCTACATAAACATTGTAAGAAAAATGTAGCCGATTGGATACCGAGGTTTAGCCCTTTTTAATACTAACGGTATTCCACTAAGTAATTGTGTCACAGAAAAAAAAATCTTGTAGAAACTGTGTTCCAAATTTATTGCAAAATTACGGATGTTGAAAACCTCTTACGGATTTGTTCGGATACCTACTCTGAAATGACTTGTGATTTGCTAATTTGATATCTACGTGTCTCATTAACATGATTTTTGATTTATCCGGTTATATCTGGATAATCAGCTAATTACAACAATCATAAATGAATTCCAAATAATATTTTTTCTGATAACAATGTTTTGTTTACGGTGATAAACTAAAGCTGTGGAGCCTGTGGATGATGATTGATGATGGATGATGGATGCAGTGTTACCAGATTAAAATTATACACTACCGTGTTGACAGGTTAGAAATACGGTGTTTCAGATCCAAATTACCGTGTATAGATTTAAAAAATACCATGTAAATTACCGTGCAAAATAAAGAGAAAATGCTATGATTTTTCGATATTTTTTATTTTTCGATATTTTTCATCTAAAATAACAACTTCTTTCTCGTATATGGCTGCAGTCATTTCCCCCCCCCCCCCCCCCCAGCGTCATCTCGAAATTCCCCTCTTCCCCCCTAACACTATGTCTAAGCAGTAATTTATTTAAGTAAGTATAAGTAAAAAGAAGCTCACCAGGATAAATTGAATTAATTCATCTATCCAATCAATGATCTTCTAAATACATTACAAAAAAAAACCCTAGAAAATTCCTCTAAAAAAAGGTAATTCTTGAAACATGCGTCAAAAAATTGTACCTCTAGTGAGCCCCTAAAAATACCCATCTGCATCTAACTTACCCCCAAGTTTAGGTGGAAAACCCCCAAGCTGGATTTTTGTTTCGTTTTAAGTATCTTTTTTTAATAAAATTAATCCTTCTGAATAATTATTTCTATATTGACTGTCAAGGTAATTCATAATTAAAAATATCGAAGAAAAGTACACGGTAGTGAAACATTACCGTAGACCGTGTTTACACCGTGGTAACACTGGATGGATGATGGATACCATATTCACAGCGGACCAACGTAGCTCGCCAGCAATCTCCTTTTTTAAGGTTCCGTAGTCAAAACGGAAGCCTTAGTCATGTCCGTCCGTCCGCAGCATACCTACCACATTTTTTTCTAAACCAAGCAAACAGAATTACTGAACTACATTGGAAAACTGTGCACCAAAAAAACGTCTAGTTAATTGATTAATTTTTGACCATTTTAAATATTTTTCTGTCGAAAATTAGGCCTATTTATATTGCACAGTAGGTACTTCCCTAGACTAAATGATTTAGGTACAACTTTTAACTTCTCAGAACATTTATGAAAGTTACAACATTTTTCGTTCCTTGACGTAGAGTCGGTAGAGTCGAATTAATTTAGAGTAAAACAACAGGAATCTTTAAAATCATGAAACGGATATTGTTTTTAAAATCATATTCATTTTCTTTAGGTAGTACCTAGTTGAAACCTGCAACACCACACAACTGCGGCGGTGAACACTTATCCATTAGTGTTTTGTTTTTTACGCAGGTAAGATTTTTATATAAAAGTTCGATGCATTTTTAATACGAAAGTCCATAATATGAGAGTGTGTGTGCCTACCTAATACATAGATGTATCAACACATTTAAACTATAGCTGTAGGTACTGTAGGTGAATTTTTCGATATCGCAATATGATTTTTATCATCTGATATGTATTGTAATTGGGTTTCAGAAAAGTCACACACTTTTGCCCAGTTACTAGTCAGAAGCGTGCGCCAAAAATGGTTAATTTACGTTATAAATTGTTTTCCATACTTTCTTACATTTCTTTTACATTTTCTCTGAGACACCTGAATCGAGGCATCTTACTCATTTTGGTTTAAACAATAAGACCTAATAAGAATAATACAACAAAACATACCCAATTTCATTGCATATTGATTTCATATATTTTCATACATACTTATTTCATGAAGATTGTTTTAAATTCAAATTTAAATTCATTGTAACTTTAGTGAGTACATAGATTACCTGAACATAAAAATGTGAGGCGGCTCGATTCTTTTACCCAGTAGTTAGTATATTTTAGCCTCTTTTTTCATAAAACTAATCAATTTACTTAAATATTTTAGAATTCTGGCTCAACTAACGCTGCGTACGACGGTTCTGCAGAAAAAGTAAATACGTTACGAAGAATATCTAAGAAGGATTCGATAGACTCAACAAAAGAAAAGGTAATTACAGATAATTTTTCTAGATAATTAACAATGATTTCTTACGTTAATTAATTAAAAATGAGTATTGTTTGAAAAGTAAGCTCAATTTAGGGGTGAGATATAGGTCAGCAGCCAGCTTAATAAGCTCTTGTACTTAAATTGAATATTAACAGCTGTGCGGATAAGAACAACATTTTGTTTAATTAAGTTAATTACTTCACAGGAAAAGATCCATTTTCTATCATAGGGATTATCGTGTTGTGACGACGGCGACGATGATTAAGTATATTCGATTATGTTCTCCTACTCTTAGCAGACATCAAAACCTCTGAATATCGAATTATGTCAAGTGGACTACCGACGGTTACAACTATAGCTATAGCTACCTTTAAACCCTAAAAAATTTTTTTTTATTATTAACATTCTATCTTGAACCAAATTGCTTTGCGGTTTCTTACAAGTACCTACCTATATATAATTTCAAGTTATAATCCATCCATACCTTAGCTACATAACACTTTGGTAACAAAACGTAATTAAATTTCGTCACGTGAGCAATAAACTTTTATACGTAATTTATTTATCTTTATCATGAAACAAATTACTTTATAAGATGCGATAACATATCAAAATACAACCGCGGCATCTAGTCCAAACCTTGAAGCTAGAAAAATGAAGCAGCTTTCTTTTTAATAATGTAGACAAGTAATTAAGAACCATATTTTGTTACAGAGTGATCCAGAAACTCCAACTAAAGAACGCCCAACATGGGACAATCAAATAGAGTTTTTAATGTCCTGCATCGCCACTTCTGTAGGGCTCGGCAATGTGTGGCGATTCCCCTTCGTGGCCTATCAGAACGGTGGAGGAGCCTTCCTTATTCCCTACATCATCGTGTTAATACTTATAGGAAAACCTATGTATTACTTAGAAACTTTCCTCGGTCAATTCAGTAACAGTAATTGTGTGAAAATATGGGACCTATCACCGGCTATGAAAGGTAAAAAAAGGCTTTAAAACTCATCTCTACATTAAAGTTTCTTGTTTCGTATAAAAATAAATAAATTCAGTTTAATTATACATTTTCAGGTACCGGTTACGCTCAAGCCCTAAGTGCCGCTTACGTGCTATCCTATTACGTATCTATAATTGCACTATGTTTCTTCTACTTTGCTATGAGTTTCCAAAATCCCTTGCCTTGGTCTGTATGCTTGGAGACGTGGAGGAATTGTGTCCCATCTGGTGAATCCGTCAATATGAGTTCCATTGAAGGAGAACCTAAAAGCAGTGCCGAATTATATTTCACGTAAGTCTCAATGTTTTCGTTTGTTGTCTACAAAAAAAACGCTTTATAAAAATTCTGACAGAATAACCTTGTTAAAACAGCTATTTCTTATTGATCACTGGGAAATAAGAAACTCCCTTCAAATCGGAGGTGCACAGGAAATTTTATCAGCCGCGATGTCTACAATGTAGATTCGACATCACAACTCAAACCAAGTTTTCTCGCGATGTTTACCTGGTCACCGACTATTCAGTAGATCTAACAAATCTAATAGCAAAAGCAGGCTAGAGCTTGAATTTATGAATAGAAGGATACATTTGTATGAAAATTATTATTTTTTGTAAGGCAGTACTGAAATTTATTTCCACCAATGTGTACTATCTGTGAGAACCAACAATCGCCTTATACATTTGAATGATATCAAATCAGACTAGAAACTGAAACTGAAACTAGAGACTGAAATTATACATAGAAAGATAGAATTGCAATCCCGATGACAACTTTGCTATGTTCTGGCACATACTTGCAACCCTCAAAATGTTCTGGCAATTTTTTTTTACACTTAAACATATGTAAATTGCAACATATTAAAATTGTAGCCTTGTGGGAGTGGGATGAAAAAAAAATATTTTTTGCATTTTCAAAAATTTAAGGGACCATGACGCAACCGCGAGATGCCTGCCAGAACGGTACTTTCTTAAATGACTGATAATAAAATATCATTTAATAAATTTCTAGCTTTGTGGGAAGTGGGATAGTCAAATGGTTCAGTAGCTCTGGGGCTATAACCCTATTCGCTATCTTTTTCTAAGCCAAATCGATCCTTGATGCTTTCATTGCTTTCCTACCCGAAAGACAAGACTAAGCGCTATCACTGCTTATAGTACCTAATGTATTATCTAAGCCATTTCAATTAAGATTTACAAGATCAATATTTCTACCTCATTTACCAACCATGTCCTATTAAGCCTAAACATACTACTTAATCATAGATAAGAGCGGCACGTTTTTTCAAATAGAGATACCTAAGTATTGAAGCCTAAAACTGTAAACATTTTGCTGATTATCTGATAAGACTCAATAATCGTGGAATTCAGCTTTATTGACATTAAGATAAATAAATTACGGAAGTTGCTACGTACATCCTTCTAGGTATACCTACCTATTTTCTAATAAATACGTCTGCTATAATTTCCAATTAAAGGGCAATGCATACGTAACGGGTTTTTTTCCCGGACAGGACGGGACGTGAAGTTTTGGAAACATCGTTTCATAGATAATGTACCTATAGTCCTATACGATAGTGCACACGCAGCGGAATCCCGTTACGTATGCATTGGCCTTAAGTGTTTATCAGTTGGAAAATAAAAAAAACATCCAAAACATGAAATTAAAAGTAGGTAATCCTTCAACAAACTTAATTATTATCCTCCATCCTGGGAACGTGTGCTAAATTAACCTCAAAATTATTACCAAATGTAATCTAGATGATATAATTTTCTTCAGTTGTTTCTCTGAAATGCCGTTCAGGCAGTAATTCCAAAAGTTACTGTTAGAACATCTCAACGCTGGCCTTTGCCATTGACTGATCAAGTCAAGTAATAATAATAATAATTAAAAAGTTATTCATTCAGTCCTTCTCCCCCAAACGCTTATTCTTACAATATCATTTATAAGTATATTTATTTTCAGACAAACTGTGCTGAGACAGTCCGATGGTATTCATGATGGCATAGGTGAGTTTCGATGATAATAATAAATAAGATATTAACATTTCCACAAATAGATAAAACTTTCACGCATTACTTTGCGTGTGTATTTTCAATAGAAATATAGGTAGTCCCATTTCAAGACGGTCATAGATGTAATTTCTTTGCACAGATAATGAGATGGAATGCCTAACTTTTAAAAGGGTTACCCTTTCAGATCAAAATGCAAATTAATAATAAAATTAACGCTTACACACTCATACCCCCGCAGTAAGTTATTTACCTGTGTCGCGAGTGGCATAGACGACACATATGTATGTATAACACATCACAATAACACCCATGACCCGAGTTCAAATATTTGTCTGTCACATAAATATAATCGGAATCAAACCCGGGACTCCTCGTTTCGCAGGCAGGGTCGCTACCAACTAGGCTACAGGGTCGTCAAAAATATCTTATCAAACTTTTCTGCATAATATGTAATTTATATATTTAAAATAATGGCATGGTAGTTTAAGTATGTGAATAGCCCTCAAATAAAAAAAACGAAGCAACGAATGGCCCAAAAAAGCGGAGAACCTACTTGTTACTGGCTCTCAATAAAATTATTTCGCAGTTGATTTTATGGAGAATGTAAAAATACCTTACCACAGAATCAAAGTAAAGACACCTCGACCTCTCAACGAGAGACTTGGCGCCATAACTTCGTCGGTTGATCAGCATGGTGCATCACGAGCAGGACATGTTGACTTGGGCTAAATGATGGATGGCTCCCTGACCTCCCTAAATAATGTTTCCTCAGACGACGGTTCATTAACTAAGATGCGACCACGTCTTTGTATAGGTGCCTAACTACCTACTAGGTATATACAAGTGTTTTTAAACTCACTAAGATATTAATGCGTGATTTTAAAACCAGGTGTGCCATTGTGGGACCTTACGCTGTGTTTGCTTGCGTCATGGATCGTCATCTACGTGATCGTTGCACGTAGTGTGAGGAGCTCTGGAAAAGCCTCATATTTCCTCGCCATTTTTCCATACATTATCATGTTTATTTTACTCATCAGGTAAAACTTTGTACTAATTAACGTCACCCCACACCTACACGAAAATTATGAGGTTTTATTAGTAAAACCTACTATAAAAAGTACTATTATGTATGCTGTGGTAAAACTTAAAATCTAGAGATAGATTTAAGCACGGATTTTACCTATACTTATGTGATTAAAATGTTGTTCAAATTCGTATTTGTGATTAATTTGTGATGATAAATGGGCATAATATAAACAAATATGACTTAAGTATGTAGTTTCGAATATCATTTGAAACATTGTAGGTATCGCCAAATAAGAATTTTCTGATTTTTAGAGCTGTGACGTTGCCGGGTGCCGCGAACGGAATACTGTTCTTTATTACTCCTGAATGGGAAAAAATCTTGGAAATTAAAGTAAGTTCAGTTTTTTGTTTATTTATCTGGTCTCGTTGAGCACACAATATTAATAAAATTCTCAGCGTAGGCGTACGTACCTAGGTACCTAAAATGTAGAGAAAATCCTGAAAATATATTTTAATTTTATAACTGTTCTGCCCTTTTTGAGTATAACATTTTATAAAGCCTGTAAATTGACTTAATTAAATATCTAAATACATTGGTTTCATTTATATTTTGCTGTGTATGTCACAGGTTTGGTACGCAGCAGTGACTCAAGTGTTCTTTTCCCTCTCTGTATGTTCCGGCGCTCTAATTATGTTCGCATCTTACAATGGATTTACAACTAATGTTTATAGGTCAGTAACATGTTTTTATACATCATTTGAAATTGTTCGTAAATGACTGCAATAGTTAACAAATTATGTCGCAGCCATTGTCACCCACCTCTGGACAAGGGAGATATCACATTTCTATCTATTATACTCAAGCATCAGTATGATATAGTCCGGTCAAATTAGCTCAATTTATTAGTAATAACTTTACAATATAGTTTCATCATGTTTCATCATCAATCTCTCGACTCTTCCAGGGACTCTATGATTGTGACAACATTAGATACATTTACAAGTTTGATATCTGGAATAACAATATTCGGGGTCCTCGGTAACCTGGCTTACGAGTTGAACTACGATGACGTCGGCCAAGTGATCGGCGCGGGCGGCACTAGTTTGGCTTTCATATCCTACCCGGATGCTATTGCAAAATCTCCTATTGTCCCACAGGTATATTCCTTTACTTTCTTTGCTTCTTTCGTCTTTTTCTTTTCTCCTCTCTTTCTTGGCCGGCAACGCATTAGTGATGCCTTTGGTGTTGCTGATGGGCGACGATAGCCACTTGCCATCAGGTGGATCGTCAACTCGATGCTGGCTATTTTAATAAAAAACGTAAATTATTTCGCGTTTTCAAGTAGCTTCCCATTAAAGATTACTATTTTACTATTTATAACACTATTTAAGCAGATGCCTTTTCCATACCCGAGTATCTAAGTGGGTGTTTCCCAGTGGTCAGATTGATGGTCAGACTAGTCTGACCAATGGGAATTTTTTTCCCGTTAGCCAGATTTATTTGACAGCTGGAAAAGACACAGACCTCTACACAACTCTACAGAACTCTAAAATTACCTAAATCTTACGGTTTATTGTTGGTATGACCTAATGTAACTTATATGTTCCGTTTTAAATTAACTATAAATAAAACGAAATATCCCTTTGGTGGGAATCAACAAGATTTACCTACTACTATGTTCTTAAAAGTGTGAAATTTAAACGTGGCCGTGGCTCACGCTTGCTCACTCATACTTCGGTTCGGCAGTAGGATTTCTCGGATGGCACTGGCAACACAAATAAGATAAGTAACACAAATAAGATCTGTCACTATACAAAATATATTTATCTGTCACATAAATATCTGCCCCGGCTGTTTATCGAACCCGGGACTTCTTGCTACGTTGGCAGGGTCACTACTAACAATGCTGTACGGTCGTCATTAGCGAAAATTATACCTCCTTTTACAATACTATAAAAAGTTAAATAAAATCAATTCAAAACTTTATTTTATTTTAATTTAGTAGTTTATTTAATAAATAATACCTACTGCGCTATAATAATACCTAAGTATCTCATTATCTAAAATAACCAATAGCGATTTTCGATAAACTAGTTTACTATCTTGAATATCAATATAATTATCATAACAAAAACTTTTATCTGATAATAATAATTGCGGATTTTTTATCTATGTAAGATATGCATTAGAATTCTCCGTTCATAGCTAAGGTGACCATACGTCCCGCTTTGAGGCCGTCTGTCCCGCTGTCCGTCCGCGTCGCGAGATCAAAAAGGTCCCGCTTTGTACCAAATGAAACTACGAGATTTATGCCCGATACCTTTTTTTAGCTATAAAATTCCGTAGGCGTCCCGCTTTGACAAAAAGGCGCCCGATGACTTTTTTATATTTTTTTTAGTCCACGTCCCGGTTTCAGTGGTCAGAAAAATGGTCAGTTTATTCATAGCACGATATTAAAATGATATTAATACATTATTGATATTAGATTCCAATGAGTAAGTACAGATAAACTAATCTTAATAGCTGTCATAATATGGGATATCAGAATAGCAATAGACGCGATTAGCTTTAGTTCCTGTCGTCACAATTTTCATAACTTTACCTCATAATTATTATACCTATGTACTTATAATCATTTTATTTATTTATTTACTAGCTGCCTGGACAGACTTCGTTCTGTCAAAAATTTTTTTTTCGAGATGTAAGCTATTCTATCTTTCAAGTTGGACCAAACTGCACACGGTGTGCAAAGATTAAAATCGGTTAAGTAGTTTAGGAGTCCATCGCGGAAAAACAACGGGAACGTAATTTATATATTAAGATTATCTAGAATTGACCCGAGAAAAATGTTTTAATAAAGCCACGGGCGGACACTAGTCACAAATATTTTAAAAGGGAGTTCTAAAAGTCAAGTAGTTTCTAAGAGTTGAGTGTAGAAAAATTCCTCTAAACTATTTTTTTGGCGTACGAAAATAAAACTATTTCACCCAAATATGTGACAATTAATTTAGGTAAGGGCAGTGCTAGGTTAACCTGTTTTATATGTATTAACATAATAGATTGGTAATATTTTATTGTCAATAATTTCAGTTATTTGCTGTTCTGTTCTTCCTTATGATGGCCGTCCTGGGAGTCGGCTCGGGAGTAGCGTTGCTTTCTACGGTCAACACGGTGCTGCTGGACTCGTTCCCTCGTATCCCCACCTACATTTTGGCCGCGATAACTTGCTCCATCGGCTTCCTAATGGGACTCGTATACGTAACTCCGGTAAGTAGGTCCTTAATACAGGTTAACTTTATTAACCTCGATACTAATAGGAAAACCTTGCTTTGCTTTGGGAAACATTATTGTGTACCGCACCTAAAATATTTGCTACTTATTTTTAACAGGCATAACAAATTTTCTTTACCTACCAACCCATTATTCTTCCATTTAATTTTATTGCAAGAGTTGCATGATTTTATAAATTAACGACTAAATTATTTTAAGGGTGGCCAATATGTACTAGAATTGGTTGATCACTATGGTGGAACTTTCATGAGACTTTTCGCAGCTATTACAGAAACCTTGGGTGTTGCCTGGATTTACGGTGAGTTGAAAACATTTAATAATATCTAGTAGATACATACGTGTGTAGTACCTACACTTGATCTTCAGGTGTTGCATGCGTTATTATGTTTGAGCAAACTAAAACACGATATGTATTTGCATTTCTTAAATCAAAGCATTATTGCTTGCCTGTTTTTAAAAGCATTAAAAGCTTCTTTTAAGCATTTAAAAATAGATAGGTACGATGCTTGCACGCAATACCTTCTTTTTACGTCAGTTTTCTATCCTATAGTATTGTTTTTGTTTTTCAGGTTTGGAGAATCTTTGTTTGGATTTAGAATACATGCTGGGAAGGAAAACCTCTCCATACTGGCGCATCTGCTGGGGAATTGTCACGCCCTTGATTATGATTACAGTTTTCTTTTACGCATTAGTAACCGTAGACAGGATTAAGTTCGGCAACGTATATGAATATCCAAGAGAAGCTTACAGTAAGTTACCCAAAAAAATAATTATGTAAAGAACAATGCCCAACTGCCATACCTACATAGTTTTATTTCATTTTCAACTTAAGCGTCTTAAAATAAAAAAAAATCTAAAAAATACAGCATTAATTTCTGAGCTTAGATATATAAGAATTTTCAGCAGGCACACCTCAGAACCAAAGTATTTTGATATTGAATGTTTTATAACCATAGAAGTATTATACATAGAGTACCTGGTACACAACAAAACAACGATGCCGGAAGAGTATGTGATGTCAAGATTTGATCACTAAACGTCAACGTCAATTTTAAAAACGATTCAGAAGTTTCCATTTTACTACTACTGAAAGATTAAATTACTTAAAAGAATTTTCATGAGCATGACGAAAATAAATATTTTTAAATATAAAAATAAAAAAATTCAAGCAGAATGTTACTTTTTTATTAAAGATTGCCCAAATTACTCACTTTAAACAATATGAAATAATTAAAATCAGAAAATATGTACGACTGTCAAAATATATATTCTACCATTAAAGGAAAAAAGTATGAAATGGTAACATTTTTACCGAATGAAAATGGACAATATCGACATCATTGTTATTATTATAGTCAATTCATCACTTATTATTAAAATTATTTTAACCTGGGTAATACGGGTACAAATATTAATTTTATAATACGTAAAAAAATATTGAATTGCTTCGGTGTAACTGACGTTTTAAGACGCTACAAAAAATAAAAATAATTTTTGGGCATTGTTCTTTGATATAAAATAGTATTTAAAGTAGGTAGGTAGGTAATTTTTTCTTTCTTTTCACTTGTTTCGATCGGTGATCGTTTTGTTGGAGTTTACTGATAGGTAAGCAGATATGTAGATAAATACTGGAAACTATAGTAAGTTACGTAACCTCCGCCAATATGCATTGGAGCAGCGTGGTGGAGTATGCTCCAGCCCTCCTCAAGAGGAGAGACCTGCGCTCAGTAGTGGGCCATTAATGGGTTGAAGCCACTTAACGTAACTATTGTTTTGTCTTTTTAATTTATTATTTTTTTTATTTATTTATTATAAACTTGATAATGAATTGCTAAATTCTTATTGTAACTTCTAAAAGTTGTAAATGTTTTCAGTTGCTGGAAGCTGCCTTCAATACTTTGGAATGGCATTGGTACCTTTATGTATGGTTCTTGCACTTTGGAAATACAGATCTAATTCATTTGTTACGGTAAGTAAAAGTTTGCCTATTTTTTATTACGCCAAAACATTAAAACACTTCCTTCCAAACAGTAGGTATCTCACAGGACGGAAAGAAAACCTTCGAGTGAAACAATTCAGATAATCTTTTTTTAAATGAGAATGTAAACTTTTAAAAGTTTAAAATTAAACACTAGCAATCTAAGGTTCTGTGTATGTTCAATTCCGCACAAATATCTTAGACCTTGTCCAGAAGGGACGAATTCGCCGCGAATCGTTTCGCGCGAATTCATTCGCGCGTTAGCGAGATACTAGGCGCCAGTACATCGCGTCCACAAGCATCGCGCGAATTCAAAACACGCGCGTAAATCGCGTACACTACGCTAGACTCTCGACTCGCGCGTGATTCGCGCGTATTGCGCGCGAGTCGAGATACTAGAGACGCCTTGTTGCGTCCAGGTTAACGCGCGAACAAGTCGAACAACAGAGTGAGGTGCACGTATCAAGGGAAATGGAGCGCCTTTCGTGCGTTGGCAGGCTCCTTCTGGACGCAACGGTCGCGCGTGATACGCACGAGAGATTCGCGGCGAATTCGTCCCTTCTGGACAAGGTCTTAGAATCTTTTCTCTTCTTTAATTAGTAGTGAAGTGAGATAAAAAGTTTATATAAGTACTTATTTATAAGTACTATTGTTTCTTCTATGTTATAAGTATATGAAGTAGGTGTAAAAATAACGAAGTAATTTTCTTTCCTGTGCCCCTCTCTAACCTATAGGTATGTCAAAATCGTATGTGGAAATTGAATTCTTACAATTCCTACGCTCTTAATTACAGCAAAAAAAAAGCAAAGCAACAACCCATAATTGTCCCAGTGCGGGCTCGGGGTCTCCTCTCACAATGTGAGGGGTACAGGCCATAGTCTACCACGCTGGCCAAGTGCGGATTGATAGACTTCACACACCTTTGTGATCTTTATGGAGAACTCTCCAGTGTGCAGGTTTCCTCACTATGTTTTCCTTCACCGAATCAAATGATAATTAACTTCTAATATGCACATAATATTTGAAAATCAGAGGGGCGTGCCAGGATTTGAACTCGGGCCCCTCCGTTCGGGAGACCAACGTTCTAACCGCTAGGCTATCACTGCTTAATTACAGAATACCTACTCGAGATTCAGCATTCCTACACTCGCAACAGTAACTGAAATAACTTATATGTATACCATCAATCTTTTACAGACGGTGAAGACTGCTTTTAGAAAGAAGCCAACTTACGGCCCAACGAATCCAATTAAAAAACAGGAATGGCATGAGTTCAAACGTGAAGCTAAGCAAGAACAAGTCCACAAGCGGAAGAATTGGTTCCATCACATTCTACTAACCCTTTATGGCGGCTACAGGCGAGGCAGAAAATAATGTACTTCAGTTAGGTATTCTTTGATTAGTCGGTACTACTACTGACACAGCTCAATATTATAATTGAACATGAATAGAAATGATGGACTCACAGTTGTCCATCACTTATCTCTGTGTAAGAACGATAAAGTTTACAGTTAATTTAATCTCGAACATTATATGTATATGTTATATTATCGTTATACTCATTACTAATGTATTTTTACCTATGTAACGAAATCTCCAAGTTTTGTATGCGTAAAATGTAATTTATTCGATCTTATATTTAAGTGTATGAATAAATGGAGATAAAGAGTGTTTAACCATTTTGTTTTTGTTGTTTTTACTTCCTTCCGCAGAGTAAGTATTATAGATAGAGTTGTCATGATAGTACATTAATATAATAATACCACAGATGAGCGAAACAAGCTTATACACTATTCCCAAGGAGTGACAAAGCCCGAGAAACATTTTTTGTCCTTGTTTTTTTTTGTTTAGCTTAATCTCAGGGCTTAATCGATATTTTACACGCTAGATGATTAGGGTTTCCCTATCCAGAAAGTTTTTGGCAGAACAACGTTTACAAATCAACTATTATGTCCACGAAATATGTATAATCTGGACGAGAACTAAAATAATTTTTCTAACAAACTCAAACAATGACCTTTCTATCAAAGTTTGAACCAGGTCATTTAGAATAACAGACAAGATAACCATCACCCAGCAAGTACATTTATGAATACGTCATTACTGATAACTTCAATATTAAGTATTTTATTTTAAATAAGAAGCTCTCTATTAAAAAATGTGTTATATGTATTAACATAAAAAAAAATATGATAATTATTAGAACGCCTTTATTCATTTAGACAAAAATGACAACAACTACCATTCCCTAAAGTCAGGTAAAAGTTACACAGATACCCTAATACATTATTAATCTTAAGATAGAAGGTAATAAAAATTGTTATGTTAATTTAAAGAAATGAAATTACTTATGTTTTGACTTTTTCTTCTTCTTACTAGACTTCTTCTTATGTTTACGTTTTTTCTTCTTCTTCTTATGGTCGTCAGAGCTAGAATCAGAGTCGCTGTCGCTGTCGCTAGCAGCTCTCTTCTTCTTCTTTTTGGCTCGTTTCTTCTTCTTTTTCTTTTTACGTGCATCTGATGAAGATGAAGATGAAGAGTACTCAGTATCACTAGATGACTCACTCTCTGTTTCAGGTTTTTTCTTAACATTTGTTAAATCTAATTTGATAGTCTCATTATCAAATTTAGGTTTTTTGGAGTCTATCGGACCATGAGGTGATCCAGAGCGTTCACGTTTTTTATTAACCTCTTCCTTAGGTTCAGTCTCAGATTCCACAGTCTCATCATAATCAGGCTCAAAATTGGCTTCATCCAAAGTAGATTTTTTTCTTTCACGTTCTGCGTTTTTATTCTGGTCTGATTTGTCATGTCCCCTTGACCGTGAATCAGATTTTTCATCATTTTGTGACTTTTTATCCTCTTTGAAATTTTTATCTGAATCCCGTTTTCTCTCATTAGGATTGATACCACGATAATTTTCAGTCATTTTATAATCTTCGGCCACGACACGTCTATCTGACTTTTGTACGTCAATTCTTCCAGTTTCAGTTTTTCTACTTCTGTCTCTTTCAACTGTTACTCTACGATACGGTGCTTGATCGCGTTTAGGAGTTTTTGAACGAGACTTGACACGTTCTACAGTACTTTGGACAACACGGTGCTCCCTAGGTCTCCTTATATCATCTACTTTTCCACCCAATCTATCCTTAACAGAAAGTCGCGGCGGTGGCGTCTTAGAGTGTCTTCTTTTTCTATCGTTCACTTCAACAGACCTTTGCTCAACATCAGTTACAGGGACAGTTATTTGTATAGAACCCATAGCATTTTTGGTTTGAGGCTCGTCACCATACAATTTAACACGATCGCTGCTTATCTTTTTTATTTCTATAGGACGTAAAGAATTTATAGCTTTAGCAAATATAGCATTTTCAGCACGTTTTAGTACCTCAGTTGTGACTTTACCTTCTTCGTCTTCTTCGGGTGAAGTTATTTCACCGGGTTCTTTAATTTTTTCTGCATTTTCATCCTCAACCTCCCATTTTGATAACTCTGGCAATGGTGCTAACATTTCCTTATTCATATTATTTCCCTCAATGTCAGCCTCCAAATCATCAGTAGGGACTTGTAGTTCAATGCCATCAAAAGGTTCTTCTTTAGAAGTGTCAGTACTTTTAGACTGAGTTGCTTCTTCTTTATTGGATTCTACTTTTATGTAGTTTTGTATAATTTCTTTATCAACTGCTTCAGCTGCTTCATCCCCATATAAATCATTGCCTGCTTTATTAACATCTTCAGTTTTAGAAGAATCGCTTTCCGTCTTAACAATACCAGGTTGTTCCTCTGTTTTTACTACTACACTTTCATTCCCCTCTGTCATTCGTTCCTCTTTTATTTCCTTGGAAATTTCTTCTTTCTTTATTTCATTAGAAACTTCATTATTTTCATTATCAACATCTTTTTTAACAGGTTCTTTATCTTTTTTCTCTTTCTTATCTCTTTTTTTCTTTTTATCTGATTCTTTTTCCTTTTCCTTCTCTCTCTTTTTCTTCTTTCTATCCTTCATTTTCTTGTCCTTTTCTTTATGTTCCCTACTTCTGTCTGAAGATTTTTCTCGAATCTTATCTTCTTTTTTATCTCTCCTTTCCCGATCTCGATCTCTTGATCTACCTCTTGACTCACTACGTTTCTTTTCTCGCACATCTCGATTACGTTTCGGAGATACACGAACTTTTTTGTCAGGAGTTGTTCTATCATGCACAGCCCGTTCTCTTTCCTTTTCATAATCGCGATTTCTTTCATATTCACGATTCCGATCGTCTCGAATTTCACGATTTTTCTCATGACCCGATCTCTTCTCGGTTTCTCGTGGTTTGTCCGAACGTTCAGGTACGTTTTCATTTGGACGTTCACGGTCACGTCCATCCCTCTCTCTATACCTTTCATGATCAACATTTGGATTTCGTCTAGACCCACCTTTGCTACGTACACTACTTCTATATCCAGATCGAGCATCTCTACTCGATCCATTTTCATCTCTATAGACTTCCCTGTAATTGGCATCATGGTAGGGGGGTCCTGATTGTGGATCCCGAGGATCAGTGCTTGGAGCCCTAAATGGAGCAGCGTTATCACGGAAATTGTGTTGAGGATTATCGCGAAAACCACCCTCCCTGTAAGGCATATTTCTATATGAATCCCGGAAAGATGGTGGACCGCCACGGAAGTTAGGTTCTCTTGGATCTCTATAAGGTGCTTGTAGACCTGGATCTCGAAATGGCTGGCCATCTCTGTAAGGTACCGGGCCATGATCTCTAAATGAATGACCAGGTCTATAATTATCACGGAAACGAGGGTGTTCACCTACGTGTACGGGTATTTCATTTTGTATAGAAGGAATTGGCATATCTCTATATCCTGCTGACCCTTCAGAATATGGAGGCGGCCTGTAATGAGGATCCCTGTAGTTTGGTGGTGGCAATCTGTCACGTTCAATTGCACCCGGTGGACCAAATGGTTGTTTGTCAAAAGGTGACGGTTCGAAACCTGGCACAGGAGGTTCGACTCCTGGAGGAATATCTTCAAATGGCGGTCCATCGTAACGTCCTCGGTAACCTGGTGGGGGCTCGTTTGGTAACGGCATTGGCAAAGGCAAGGGCTTCGACCCCAATGGCGGGTATACATTAGGTGGTGCGCCATTTCGAGGACCGTACCTGTAAGCGGAAACATTTAAAAATATTAATTTTATGAATTAAGATTTTTTTTCGATTACGTTTTATAACGAAACACGTCCAAAATATTCTTTTAAACGGCTTGAAGCCCGCCTGAAGTGTATTGCCTTACGAATCGAACCTGGAAATGTTAATGGTTTCCGAAATTGAACTATACATATTAGCCAGATAGACATCTTTTTTGCTTTTTACTTTAGATGAAACAAGTAATTATGCATCAATTATGGATGCCTTTAACCCATTAAGTGATCCACTGCAAGGCACAGGTTTCTTCTAATAATTTTATTGATGGACCGAAGTGCTACAATTCTCCTTTGCACTTGCAAACCTAGTTCAATATAATCTATTACTTCTTTAAGAATGACTAATTCTGTTTTCACAGATTATATCGTGAATTGTCCTGTATTATCGAAATAATATTAAATTCCGACATTGTAACTGCATACAGTCACATACCTAGATCGATTACTAGCAAGGATAGATAGCTTATGAAGTACTGGCGAAGTCTAACTATGAAGACCGGTGTGAACTACAGAAGTGGAAAAATGCGATTCAAATATATAAAAATATCAAAATAGGAATCGCGTTTAGGTCCGGTGCCCACCTAGGCAACATGACAAGTGATCTGGCCCGCAACTTGCCACTAGTGTCTACATTCAATGTCACTGTATGCAGTAGAGCCCATTCGCGTGGCTTGTGGCACGACACCAGCTTGATGTGCCGCGTGCTACTATAACACAAAAATACAACGTTTCCGTCACGTCACTTAGGTGGCCATCGGACCTAAGGAAAAACATTAAAAGATAGGTGGCGTGACGATCAGCACCGGCGGTGGGGAACGATTGTGGAGCGCAGCACTCGCTTATAACTGGTATTCTGAAAAAAGAAGTTACTTAACGAGTCTATTAATTTCAATCAAGCATTACCACACAGCAACTGTTAAGTATTTCTACAATTCTACATAAAGATTATCAAAATTTCTTATCAATTTAGTTCAGGTAAATAAATAATACATATCGTGTATTTACGGCACATTAAATTATACTAAGAATACCGTAACATGCTATCACAGCACAGCAATTTAAATTCGCTTATCTCCACCGTTTATACCAAGATACTATTAATTTCATAGGTACATAAAATAAGGCTATAGGTAATTTAGGTATTTCATAATCATATAATCCATGTATAAAATACTACGCGATCACTCTGTGCCACCATACTCGTAGTTCCTTAACAAATGGACCTATTTTGATGCGTTCCTTTTTATTTAACTGACGTGATCGAGATGGTTCTGTTCCGCGAAAATAAAATCAGTTGTCTCCAAGATAATCATAATGAGGCCTACTACATCTTGTAAGATTATTCAAGCAACGTCAATAGTAGATACACTTAATACAAAAACGGAGGTCTTTAAGGTTTTTAATTTAATGTTGAAATATGAGAAACATTTATGATTCAGGAAAGGTAGGAATAATATGGACAGTAAGACCAGCAGAAACATAAAAACCAAGCAGTACTCCTGCGAAGCCGTCTAGACAGAGCAGGCAGTCAGTAAGTCAGTATTAAACATTCAGCGTTGTTGCGTGTTTATTTTAATTTGCAAATAATTAAAACGATAATTCTTTTGAACAATGGTCCTGGGTTCAATTTCCAGCGAGGCGGAAATTTGAATGTTGAGTTTGAATTTCTGTTCTCGGTCTGGGTGTGAATGTCCTAGTCTAGTGTGTTTGTCCATGGCACCCACGACACAGGGAATCCTAGTGTGGAACTATGAGTGTGAAGCGTTATTTATTGGAACGAAGTTCCTTATCGCGCGTTGCGAAAGGGGGCTAGGCGAAAAATTTGGTAACGAAAAGTTGTAACGACACTTTTTGCCGTCGTAGTTTTTTTTACATAGAAAGCAAGCCAGAGTACTAGGATAGCAAAAACATGCAAGCGAGTGTGCCAAAACAAATCTGGGGTATTAAATTTCTCATCGGCTTTGTTCACCTAGTAGCAATTGTAACGAAAAGTTGTAACGACACTTTTTGCCGTCGTAGTTTTTTTTACATAGAAAGCAAGCCAGAGTACTAGGATAGCAAAAATATGCAAGCGAGTGTGCCAAAACAAATAGATTAGAGTGCTTAGATTTGTTTTGGCACACTTGCTGCATGTTTTTGCTATCCTAGTACTGACTGCAAGGAACTTCGTTCCATCCGGGTGTCCCTTGACACCTCTCAAGTTTTTTTATTTGTTACAATGTTTATAACTCTGTGAAGAATGGAAATTTCGGGTATTTTTCGGCTCGTTGTATGGCTGGCATTTCATGCACACATCAAAGTTACTGGTCTATTACACTTTATACAATGAACGAACGCTAATGAACGCTAACACACTCTTGCACATAACGCTAACATACTCATACATACAGTAGGTTATTACCTGTGTCGTGGGTGGCATGGACAGACACATATTATAACACATCACAATCACACCCATGACCCGAGTACAAATATTTATCTGTCACATAAATATCTACCCCGGCCGGGCATCGAACCCGTAACCCCTCGCTTCGCAGGTGGGGTCGCTACCAACTAGGCTACAGGGTCGTGCCCGTATCATATTATATTTTACTCATAATGATAAATAGCCGATTGCTAGTGGGAGCATAGCATTGCTAAGTTTAGTTAAGAGTTTTAAGGTAGAGTTTTGTGGGGTGTCAGATCCAACACCTAAATACCTAATTCTACAAGCATACATTACATACATATAAAATATATTCGTAAATATCGTAATATTATACAACTGCCGATTCTGAACTCGGATCGTCAGTCTAGTTTCAAAATATTTTTCTTCTGTTTCCAACAAAACATACTATAAAAATTTATTTCATATTAAATTTTTTAAATGTATAATAATTCAAAATACCGAGGAGTTTCTTTTGCCGTTTCTTCTCCTCAATGATAAAGCTTCTTTCCACAACGGGGGTATGAGTACCTACACGATTAAATGATTATGAATTATTCTTGCCGTGACAACATATTACTAGTATTTACTAACTGAATAAGTGTCTCTACTACTAGGTATGTGCATTATAATGTTGCATCACTTGATAAAGCTTATGTACTACTGAATTAACCTTATTTCGATATAATAGTCAATTAAAACACATTTGAATAATTAACATATTTTAATTTTCAGACAATAATACAACAAAAAAAAACAATAGAAAATAATGACTATTTAAAAATATTTTATTACAAAATATTTGTAATATATTTGAACGCACAATATTGCACAGGTACAGGTAGGTATAATAAAACTGAACAAGTATAGTGGGGCCAAATTAATAGACAACATTTGACAACAGCTGCCACTCTGGCTTGATTAATCGATACGACTTATGTCGTGAATCGAATGCTTTGTGTAAACGTACTTACAGTATAGGTACTGTAATTTTAATTGAATTTCATTCAAAACCAAATAAGGTCAAATGACCATTAGTCAAGTTATTTATTGTTATTATGACAATAAAGCGCGAATGAGTTTATTATACATTAAAATCAATATAATTTAAATGTATACATTGATAAAAAAAGCCGCTAGTAGAGGGGCGAAGATTTCGTCAGTGTCTGGGATTTATGAAATTTTTATCCGTGATGGTGATGGCAGCCCTCGTCCTACTGAACATACATACATTGCAGATCTTTTTTTTATACATGATTAAAAGTTAAAATCTTAGGGACATAATTATATTGTTCACAGAAAATCGAGTTCAGATCGTCTACTTTAAAAATGTATGTACCGCAGTAAATAATATTGTTGATTTTAAACTTATATCATCGCGAACACTAAACAATTTAAATGCAATGCTTACTCACGATCTATTTTTCTGGGTCGAGACATCGGTATTATAAAATACGAATCGTGAATACCCGTTGCACTTAAAATATTATTGTTACAACCTATAGGTAAGTGGAAATATCTTTTTTGTTTATTTAATACGAGTAACCGCCCTTCGCTTTGCTTCGGTTTCCTTAAGGTTCCCTAATTTTTTTGAAAATATAATATTTTATAGCCTATATAGTGAAAGAATTTTTCAAATCGGTTCAGTAGTTTCGGAGCCTATTCAATGCAAACAATCAAATCTTTCCTCTTTATGATATTAGTATAGACAACATTAAAGACATTGAACTGGAAATGTTTATTTATATTTATTTAACATAAAATGTTTCATACATATTACCACTTACACGTTATAACAATAATATTATCGTGCCCACACGTTCATTTTTAAAGTACACGATCTCTATTACACATTTATAACAATAAAATACTTAAAAGCCGTCATGACAACTACGATAAATATACATAATTTGGTAATCAATAATATCAGTACATATAATAAAACTGTAACTGATCGATATCTATACATTTAAGATATAAAGGACATTTATTTCGCCTATACTAACACAGATATTCAAAATCAGTGTCATTTAAAACCTGGAAGGCGGTATATCTCTCGTGCAGCACTCAACTGTCTCATTTTCAGGATGACCTTTGGTGCTGCCATCATCGCAACGAACCACAACAAGTTATGAAAACCAAACTACCGTCCAGTATGATAAGGTTATCTTTTCTGAAGATCAGAGGCTAATTATTAGGACTCGTAAAAATTTGTTTTAACCGAATTCAAAAAAGAAGACGGTTGTGAGTTCGACTTTTTTGTGTGTTACCTCATAACTTTTTGTGGGTACCTACCGATTTTGATGATTATTTTTATATTCAAAACCTGGTACTTGTCATGTGGTCCATTGAAATTTGAGCGAGATCTGACGAAAAGTTTTGAGTTATCCCTAATTTTGAAGTCGGTTATTTTTTTAGAAGAATTATCCTCTTATGACTAATGACTAGACGGACCGGGACTTGAAAGTAATATGGACTTAGTTGTACCACAGAAGACATAATAGTGGTTGTAGGTAGTTGTGTCAATAAGAGCACTTTCTGGGATGGCACAACTAGTTGTGTATACGTAGTTGGTCCATGGGGAAACCGCGATTTGGACATTATGTATGTTTGTGATTTCGTTTTATAAAACTTCTTCCAAGTAAAAAAATAAACTTATATTGTTTAAATGAAATGTTATTTTTTTCCTTATCAAGTTTTAAAAACATTTATCATAATAATTCTTGATAAAAAATAACGGACTTCAAAATTAGGGATAACTCAAAAACTACTCGTCAGATCTCGCTCAATTTTAAGTGTGGTCCCACCACATAACAAGCACCAGCTTTCAATAAAAAAAAGAATCATCAAAATCGGTTCATCCAGTCGAAAGTTCTGAGGTAACAAATGTGGAGGTCACCAATTAAAAAAAAACATTCGAATTGAATATCTCCTCCTTTTTTGAAGTCGGTTAAAAATGTATCACATTTCAATCACATCAATTCCATCTTCAGTCAACTATGAATTTGTAAAAAAAACTTGTTTTATGTATACAATGGTGGAAAGCTTTCGTTTCTTATTTACAAACATTGTATAAATTAAGTCGTAATGATCATAAGACCTAAACTCAACACTTACAACCAGATACATTAAATGTCACGAATAAGGCTAAATTAAAACTATAATTTTATTGTTACCACACGGTAATAACAAAATTAATAAATAAAGTATTTGAATCTAATACAAAAAACATAATTAAACATAGTTAAACAGTTATCAATTTATACAAAGTATTGCCTTTATTATACTATGTAAAATAAAAGAAAAATAGACACGTAATAACAGAAGTAGTAGTACAGCTTACATAAAATAATATAATTATTTTAGGGTTGCCATTTAATTTTTTGCAGAAAATACACATTAGTAAAAAAGTTTTATTCTAATTGCAAACGCAATGCAATAAAAGATATAGGGAGACCGAGTAGGGAAGAATTTCTCGAAAACAAAAAACACTAGCAAGTTGGCAAAGTCGCTAAACTTACCCTTCCACTATCCCCCCGGGCGTCCGGTACCCTTTTACACGATTGACACTTACGCAGCTGTGAAATTTCAGGTCAAAAATGCATAAGAGTAACTTTTCGTTTAAATTATATCTATCAAAATATTGATAAAAGAACTGTTTATCCTTACTGTTATATATTTATTTGCCATCTTATTTATCCAAGATTTAAACTGTAATAAAGATTTAGCACGGCTATGTTGTTATGAAGTTATGTCAGTTCAACCGTAATAGCGGCCAATTTTTTAGCCTTGGAATTGAAACATTTTTTTGTTGTTGGCTCACCTCGTTTTCATTTTTTTTGCATTGGCGTTTTATTTCACATTTATATTTTTTTGTAATAGCATTATTGAGCTTTCTTCATTTTGAGGAATTCATTTGAAGAGGGTAGTAGCCAGGTAAGCTTCATAAAAAGAAGCTCAGACGGTTATTTCTGCTTTAATTGTGATAAATTTTAATACTTTCTACTTTGATCTTTTTTCCTTCTCAAATCTAAATATTTTATCTATCATAAAATTTTATTTTAATTAGATGACATGACAAATTACGGTTGGTTGTAGCTATAAAATACGGTTTACTTTCGAAAACTGCGTTTTCATTAAAAAAAATATTTCCAAGTTATAACTGTGTCAACTCTCTTTGACTATTGTTTCAAATTACCTCGGTAAGAGGAGAGTTGAAACAAAGTCACCAGCAGTTGTCTTCAAATCGACGTTTTGTTAGTAAAAAGGGAAAAGTGGCAAATTTTATCCTATCTGTTAGTCAAATAAATAAGGTTTCATTTTACTTCAATTACACATTCTATGCTGTCGCTTATTTGAAAAGTTTAAATAAAAAAATGTTTCAACTCTCCTCGGTCTCCTTTACGTATCACAGAATGAAACATATGCGAGACTTTTAATAGATAGATAAGGAAGGTCCGAAGCAGATTTGGGTGAAAAAAAATAATGGTACACATACAATACACTCAAAATTTTTGGTCGTTAAATACCGGTGAAAAATCTACATACATTTTTACTACAATACAATTCAAAGGAGTAGACAGATCTTGGTAATGGCCACCGCTGTGGCCACAGACTGAGGGCTTAGAAGAAAGGAGGGAGTCTTCCATGTCTATTCACACACGCGACAGTGAGGCGTTAAAATGTCGCCAGTGTAAGTGTGCCAGCGAGATAAACAGCGAGGTTAAAATGACAAACGTGTAAGTAGTGTAACGTCAACTTCGAATTGCCGCATCGCTGTCGCACGTGTGATTAGACACTTTCACATACATTAAATACTTTTCACAGTTGATTTTAGTGTGAAGCACAAGTACCGTCTAATATAATCCAGACTATATCAGTCGACATCTGGCAGGAACTTGGCGCAATAACCCAGTCTAATATTTAGCAGTGTGCACACAGAGCAGGGGTGTTTGGCTTGGATCAGATGACGAAGGATCATAAGCCATTTAGCAAGAATTATATATAACACACATTTCACTATTACACATTATTATCACATTTATTGATGTCAATAAAATGCATGTAATGTTGCAGGGTGGTTAATAAATTTTTCAATTATGAAGAATATTCCGTTTCTTTTATTACTTCACTTTATCGGTGTAACGTGTAACGTGTATCTATATATATAAAATTGAAAAGCGACACACCGCTGATTAAACAAAAAATCTCAGAAACTGCCGAACCGATTAAGATGAAATTTGGCAGGGAGATAGTTTATGCTAAGGAGACATCCACTAAGAACGGATTTTTGGAAATTCATCCCCTAAGGGGTGCAAATAAGGGTAAGAAGACACTTTCATACAAACCAACTTTCTTAGTTTTAGATTTATAAATTTGAAAATTTTTGTGTAGGTTTATAGTAATAAACAAAAGTTAACTTTAATATATTTTTTTGGAAAATCATCCCTTAAAGGGTTAATTTACTGAATTGAACTTAGTAGGCAACTTCGTCATTTTTGAAGTTAAAAACATGAAAATTTACATATTAGCTCCAGACTAGAAAGAAAATTTGTAAGTATTATGTTTTTTTTGGAAAATCATCCCCTAAAGGGTTAATTAAGAGTGCGAATGTTAGTATGGCAACTTCGTCAGTTTTGAAGTACGAAGGGCGAAAATTTGTATATAAGCTTATAGTTAGACACAAAAAATAACTGTATCATTGTTTTCTCGAAATTCATCCCCTAAAAATAGGGGTTGGTAGTCAACTACATACAAATGAACTTCGCCAATTTTAGAGTTATAAAAATATGAATTTTTTTTATGTAAGTTTATAGTAATAAACAAAAGTTAACTTTAACAATTTTTTTCGGAAAATCATCCCTTACAGGGTTAATTTAGTGGATTTAATTTAGTATGCAACTTCGTCATTTTTAAAGTAAGAAGGGTGAAATTTTGTATATAAGCTTATAGTTACACAAAAAAAAACTGTATCACTGTTTTCTCGAAATTCATCCCCTAAAAATAGGGGTTGGAAGCCATTTACGTATAAATCAACTTCGTCAGTTTTAGACTTATAAATATGAAAATTTTTATGTAAGTTTATAGTTGTGAACAAAAGTTAATTTTAACACGGTTTTTTGGAAAATCATCCCTTAAAGGGTTAATTTAGAGGATTACATTTAGTACGCAACTTCGACATTTTTAAAGTTAAAAACATGAAAATTTATATATTAGCTCCAGATTAGAAACAAAAATTGGAAGTACATATTACGTTTTTTTGGAAAGTCATCCCTTAAAGAGTTAATTTAGGTGAATGAACTTAGTAAGCAACTTCATCATTTTTTAAGTTAAAAATGGACAGGGAGCAGGAGAGGGAGAAGGAGCGGAAGAGGGAGATATAGAGGGAGTGGGAGCGGGACAGAAATCGGGAGAGGGCGCGGGTGCGGGCGGGAGAGGGACTGGTAGCGATAGAGGAAGAGGGAGAGGGATATGAAGTGGGAGAAGGACCTCGAGCGGGAAAGGGAGAGGGAGAGGGATATGTGGTGGGAGAAGGACCTCGTGCGGGAAGGGAGAGGGAGTGGGACAGGAAGAGGGAGAGCGAGGGGAAGTGAGACAGGGAGCAGGAGAGGAAAAGGGACAGGGAGCGGGAGAGGAAGAGGGCAAGGGGAGAGAGGGAGATGGAGAGGGAGAGGGAAAAAAAATGTTCATGTTGTTTACTATTCCAAACCCGCTCCCGGAGGAATGATCTGTGATTGTATCATAAGTTTCAGTATGTAAATTCCTAAATATAAGTACTACAATATAAATGAACCTGTTTTTAAATTTTCTTTTGTAAGGGATACATACTAAATAATATGATAAGCATAATTTCCGCGTGCGAAGCTGCGGGCAACAGCTAGTCTAATATATTTTACATTTTTATTTAATTCACACATAATATGCAAGTTGGCAACCCTAAGATACATTTAAAAACCTACTGAACGATACAGTATTGCGAAGCAGATTAAAGATAAACGATTGTTAGCATCAGGCCGGGAAATAAAACAGTGAACTCTTCAACCTTTACATTTGTATTTATAAGTATAATTCCAGTTAATTACATAATTTATATCCAAAAGTTTACAACCATTTTTACTGTTCCATCGACATTGAACGACAGACAATATGTCAAAAATAAAAATATCTGCGGCGTCAAACCAAAAGATTAACTACCAGCATCTCACCTATCTAAAACAGTTTATATAACATAATAAAAATACTCGTCAAACATACAAGAGCTAACAGTCGGCCTTTCCTGACATTTTCACGTCCCGTGAAAGTTAATTACAATCAATAAATTGTTTAATTAATTACCAGTCAATTGTATTGTAAGCTTAACAGAACTGTAGCACAAATTATAAATTTAACCTTACATGTTTACTAATCCATATCATATATTATCTCTTAAATTGAAAATATTACATAAAATTATTCATTACTAGCTGTTGCCCGCGGCTTCGCACGCGGAATTTATGCTTATTTATCATATTTGTACGCCTTACAGAAGAAAATTTAAAAACAGGCTTATTTATATTGAAGTACTAATATTTAGGAATTTACATACTGAAACCTACGTATACTACGAATAAGTTCAAGGGTTTTCATGTGATGCCCGGACAGACAAACAGATAGACAGGCAGACAATAATTTTAAACAGTAAAAAATATCTTCAAAACGGTTCTGTTGTTTCCATCCGCTCAAGAGTTACATATACTCTCTCTCCCTCTCCCTCTACCTCTCCCTCTTCCTGTCCCACTCTCTCTCCTTCTCCCGCTCCCTGTCCCTCTCCCTTTCCCACTCGAGGTCCTTATCCCGCTTCATGTCCCTCTCCCGCCCGCACCCGGTCCCTCTCCTGCTTTCTGTCCCGCTCTCACTCCCTCTCCCGCTCCCTGCCCCTCTTCCTCTACCGCACCCTCTCCTGCTTTCTCTCCCGATCCCAGTCTCTCTCTCGCTTCCTGTCACTCTCCCATCCCCCTCCCATCCGTAAAGTTCTCTACATTAATTTTTTTTCTCACTATAAGCTTCATTAATATTTTCACATTACTGAGTTCAAAATTGACGTAGTTTCTTAAATATTTACAACCCCTTTGTTTAACTCCTTATGGGGATGAATTTTGAGAAAATCGTGATACAGTTAGGTAATTTTTGTGTCTAACTATAAGCTTAATATACAAATTTTCATTTGTGACTCTAAAACTGGCGAAGTTGATTTGTATGTAAATGATCACCAACCCCTATTTGTAGGGGATGAATTTCGAGAAAACAGTGATGCAGTTATTTTTTGTGTCTAACTGTAAGCTTATATACAAATTTTCACCCTTCTTACTTCAAAACTGATGAAGTTGCCTTACTAAATTGCGCCCTATTAATTAACCCTTTAGGGGATGATTTTCCAAAAAAACATAATACTTACAAATTTTGTTTCAAGTCTGGAGCTAATATGTAAATTTTCATGTTTTTAACTTAAAAAATGACGAAGTTGCCTACTACGTACCATCCATTAAATTAACCCTTTAAGGGATGATTTTCCAAAAAAATTTGTTAAATTTAACTTTTGTTTATTACTATTAACTTAGATAAAAAAAAATCATATTTATAACTCTAAAACTGACGAAGTTGGTTTGTATGAAAATGACCTCTATCCCGTATTTTTACCCCTTAGGGGATGAATTTCCAAAAATCCGTTCTTAGCTGACGTCTCCTTGGCATAAGCTATCTCCCTGCCAAATTTCATCATAATCGGTTCGGTAGTTTCTGAGATTTTTTGTTTAATCAGTGTATCTCTTTTCAATTTTATATATATAGATTAATTGAGCAACATTGTATACCAAAACTGTGGTCTCATTCTATTGATCTAATTCTTTGACTTTTGATTTCTAATCGTACACAATAAGTAAATTTTACATTCGTATGGACTGAAATATTATACTATATTATTGATATTCACAACTGATCTAATATACTGAAGAACTTTCATATGATTATTGTGGCCTCTTCAATCCACAGCTAATCATCAAAGTTTTGAAAAACATTGTGACCTCTTTAATTGAACAATTTTAATATGATTATTGTGGCCTCTTCAATCCACAGCTAATCATATCAAAATTTTGAAACCTTAATATGATCATTGTGGTCTCTTCAATCCACAGCTAATCATATCTAAGTTTTGAAAAACTTTATCATGATCATTGTGGCCTCTTCAATCCACAGCTGATCGACTTTACTGAAAAACTTTATTATGGTCATTGTGGCCTCTACAATCCACAGCTGACTGACTTTTAACTTCATTATGATCATTGTGGCCTCTTCAATCCACAGCTGATCGACTTTTAACTTCATTATGATCATTGTGGCCTCTTCAATCCACAGCTGATCAACTTTTAACTTCATTATGATCATTGTGGCCTCTGCAATCCACAGCTGATCGACTTTTAACTTCATTATGATCATTGTGGCCTCTACAATCCACAGCTGATCGACTTTTAACTTTATTATGGTCATTGTGGCCTCTGCAATCCACAGCTGATCCATATACTTCATACAAATCTGAATATTGCTTTGAATTTCGTACTGATAGTATTTTACTTCAGTCCATAATATACATACACATCTTATGAAATGAATAATATCATGAGTTACTGAGTCATGCTTATAGTTTCTATTAAACATTGAACATGAACGAATTCGCTCACAGATAAATTCTCAACTCTCGAGTCTTACAATATGACAGTGGAATATCTTCTTATTTAACACGTTAAAATGCAATTTAATCCACTAATTTCTAAAATCAACTTCATACTTCCTACTACTATCACACATCACTATTAGAGATCTACAAATCACGATTAGAGATACAATTGTTACATTAATTATTATCACTATTTTCCTCTATAACTGTAATATGTTATGGAATTTTCGAATATTAATAGGTTATAAAAAAAATGAAAATCATCACCTAATTTTGTAACGTTGACCAAATTATAGATGAGTTCTACAAATATATAAATAAATTTAACTTCAGTAATACACCCAGTGACTATTACCATAAGTAGGTAATATAATTTTTTCTTTACTATCACGTAACTGTCGGTAAAGGAGAATAACTCATGATTTCTAAATTATTTTGTAAAGGCTTCAAAGAATTTTCTAAATAACTATAGACAAAAAAAATTGTCAAATATATCAGAATTTTACTATCTTAATATTTATAAATTACGTGTCATGTTGTTTTTTCGCGATGGACTCCTGATTTTTAATCAAATATGCACATCGTGTGCAGTTTGATCCAAAAAAAAAACTTTTGACAGAACGAAGTCTGTCCGGGCAGCTAGTATGAATATATTATTATTATGAAAAAAAAATACATGCTATAAATAAATATAAATAATACCACAAAAACTGAAGGGGCTATTCTGGTAAGTCACATATAAAGCAAGAACAAATACAACAATATTAATGAAGCCGCAAAAATATAAGGGGTTATTCTAACAAGGAACACTCACCACACACAGTTAAATGCCCCTCGGTCAGTGTATTCTCTATAATATTTAAACTGCTCTTTCCAAATATTTTAAAAGAAATGCCGCTAAAAAGATAATAACTCAACAACACAATCTTTAGAACAATTAAAAATATATATATTATATCATAAAATCACACTCGTCTTTACTTTACACAATTATGTATCTCTTGTCTTAACGTTGTAGCACACGCCAGGTCTACTAGTTGTGTTATAAACATTAAACCCAAGAGTGTAAACAAAATAAAATTACAAATACAAGAAGAAAGGAAAGTGTCATATTGGAAAAGAATGAGACAAGATTACCTAATCCATCCTATCCTAATCCAAGATACCTAGTCGTTAGAGTTTAAATTTATTGTGTTCTTAACAAAAGTCATCAACTTGAATAGAAAAAGTCTATAGGTACTCCATAAAAGATTAATACATTTGAGATTTGCCGATGACAAAGCTCTGTTTAGTTGCAATTAGAGCAGCTGAATTTGTAATATATTTAAATAACATGTTAACGAGCCTGAAAATAAAAAAACCCAAAATGCATGGAGACAATAATTATGAAACACAGCTCTAATCAAAATAAAAAAAACACTAGAACAAGTAGGTAAATGACTGAATGATAACTTCGAAACAAACAGTAAAAAAAACAAAATCAATAGACAGAAGTACTATAAAATATAACATCATAGAAGTATAATCAAGTCTAACCTACGCGATTAGTATATTCTGAAAGACTAAAAATTAAATCTTGTCTTGTCAATATGCCATGAAGAAAAGTATTCTAAAACTGAGAATAATACAAAAAAAAGACCACTAGATAACTGTTGTAAATAAGAAATGCCTAGACAAAACATGGACACACCGAACAACGTAGCAGAAAACTCCATTAGGTAAGAGAAAGGCAGATCGACATAGGAAACCGTGTTTTGTTAATGTAAAATGTAAATAAAGGGGCAGGGAATAAAAAAAAATAGATATTCATTTCCAGACCAAAGGTTCAATTTAGAGGAGACTTATACCCGTTACTACACAGTACGTACAAACAACAAGTAAATTGTAGTATGCACTTTCCTGTACACTACTTATTTACACTATTTTATCATTGAATGTGTATTTAAATTTAATTCCTTTAAACGAGCAATTTTTGTACACATACATTATATTCTCGGAATCTCGGAAACGGCGTCTAAATTTTCATATTATTTAATATGCAAGGGGTTTGGGGCAATAAATCGATCTAGTTAGGTTTCATTTTTAGAAAATGTGGTTTTATCCGTGTTTTCAGGCAATGAAAAACTGCTACGACATCATTGACTCTTCCTGACATTGATTTGCGTGTAATAATAGTATTATTATTTGGAGCAACTAAATGCTTTAATGACACAGAGCTACTTCAGTAGATGGCGTTGTTAAGCAATTCAAAAATATTATGATTAAGCCTTAAAAGCTTAAGTAAGTAAATAAAATAAACAATTAATTATCAAAAACTACTCAAGCCTTGGATGTGTCGACTTCAAGACTTATAAAACATCATTCGAAACTACGGTCTGTGTCAAAGTAATAAAATAGTTCTTTAAAAACTTGTAATTAAAAGATTCTTTGCTTTTATGCATTATTACCAAAGTCTATAGGTATATCTAAGAATCAATATCAATCCTGTTTATCTTTACTGCCTTAAAAAAAAATTAATCCACTATTTTTGATATTAATATTATATTATTTGTAAAAGTTTATTAAATACGGGGAGTAGGTTTACTTGAAATCCTACCTTTTGATTGTATGTTCAAACCGATAAAACAATTCTAGAACACTACATTTTGCTTTAGATCCAATATTCAAGAAATTATCTTGATAACTTTATAATTTTATTCTTACAAGTTCATTGTGAAGAATACTTACTTGTAAAACGCAATGATTTGTTAAAATCCTTTTTTTAATGTCCTATATATCCTCGTAACCTATTTCAGCCTAAGTATTCATCTTTTTACAATCTATACATATAAATAGAATTGTTATTTACATGATACTTAAACACTGATTGTAAGTCTTTTATCTGTCTTTGCTTATCTTTGGAACGACTGAAACGTTTTTAATGGGACTTTCAGTATAATATAGACGAGGTTATAGAAGAACATATAAGGTAATTTTATCCTTAAATTTAAAAATTACCTTATTTTATTCTAAAATCAGGAAATCGGGATTTACACAGGAAATATTCCCATGCGAACGAGGTCGCGGGTACAGCTAGTTAGTGTTAGCTAATTACAGCTCTGCAAGCATCTCTATCAACAACTAATTATAAAATTCGTCACCTGGGAATGCTAAACGTAACTTATCCTGTCACGGGGGTTGATCCAAGTAAAAGTATATTTGGGAAATTCTGGTACTATTTTAACTCACACAAGACGTTTAGACAAAGCATAATTCACATCAGCAATTGCACATTTTGAACCATTAGGTACCTATTACATTTAAATATCTATTGTTTGAGTATATCAATTGATTTTAATCGAACTCGGGCACGATGTTTATCACAGAGTCACATTCAGCAATCCCATCATTACAAAATTTCTGTATTAAAATCTAAACATTCCAAAAAAAAAGAAACATTCCAATCAAGATGTGAGTTAATTAGTTGATAACAGATCTTGATCGTAATAAATTCATTTCTTTCAGAACAACAATAAGAAATGTTGTCTTGTAACTACTAATTAGTTACATCAGGTGTCAAACGTTCGCAAGCCCGTTGAAAGCCTGTGACCGTGTCATCTTTAGTTCTAGAAATACATACGTTGAAACTAATAGTAAAAGTAGTACTCTTATGAACTCCAGTTCTGTTGCAATAGCTTCATTGAGACTTGAGAATGAACGAGAGTGTCCTGAGTGATTGCGTCGTTAATGTGCTTCCATACTTTGCCTCTTTGCAGTTGTTACAGATTCGCTTTTAGTCATATCATCTCCTTCTGTGCTTACAAGCACTAAGTAGTTGCATTTGTCAATGGTATGTGATTTATTCGGACTGAAAATAAATAAAATACGAGCAGTACTGACGTTTTAACTAACTTGTCTACTAATTCGACTAAATGCATTAAGCTGTTATGCTTATTATACCATATTAGCCTAGACGCTCACGAATATATTTTAAAATAAATAACAAAATAAGCATTTATTCTTATTAGGTACTACATTCTTATTAGGTACTATTCTAAATGGGTATATTCAAGTTCTTTAGTCTGAGATTCAAAAAGAGGAAATTGTAGTCAAGGGGAAAAAAAATCTGAATATTTAAATTTCAATCATCGGGAAATGGATGTTAAAGTATTAAAAACACTTATTTTCACGCTACTGTTCAAATCGGACGCACGTTTAACGAGATTAATGTGTTAATTAAATACACCAATTGTCTGACCTGTTTTATGGACGTGGAGTTATAGAAGCATAAAACTTCAACGAATCCCTCTTCTGACCTGTTAGCATCAGGCCGGGAAATAAAACAGTGAACTCTTCAACCTTTACATTTGTATTTATAAGTATAATTCCAGTTAATTACATAATTTATATCCAAAAGTTTACAACCATTTTTACTGTTCCATCGACATTGAACGACAGACAATATGTCAAAAATAAAAATATCTGCGGCGTCAAACCAAAAGATTAACTACCAGCATCTCATCTATCTAAAACAGTTTATATAACATAATAAAAATACTCGTCAAACATACAAGAGCTAACACGATAACAAAATTCACTGTATCCAATCTTGAAAAAAAAGTAATATAGGAAATAAGCAAACTACGAAAAAAGTATTTGCAACAAATATTGTTATTTGATAGACTTAACAGGAAAAACATAGATACAGAAATTAATCACTACAAATAAATATAGGTATGTATAGGTATGTAGGTACATTATAAGAGGTATAATTGCGCACAAATTATATAGCCCCTTTGAAATACACGCAGACGCCATGCGAATTGTTAATAATGCACTTGGCTTCTGTCCGGCTTCCCGTGGCCGGATGGATGAGACGAAGGTCTTTCCACACGTTAAAAAAAAATGGGCTTAGTAACGTCAGAAAATGTCGAACCGAGAATTCAGTACCATCAGCTGTGAATGTTTTTAAATTCACTATCTGTGTTTATAAGTTAAATTTCTTTATATAAACGTTAGAAAGACATACGAGTTATAGTTTACATTTAGATTAGGAATATGATCGTGCGACCGCATTGGTGCGACAAAACTATTTACTTTTATACTGTGCCTTTGTGCCGTTGCACGCATTGTCTACTTGTCTCAAGTTGGATCTTAACCAGCGGCAAAGGAGCTTATTATTACTTAAATCATTTGCCTACAATCATATGTAGTTACTAACTGCAATTTCTTGGCTTATTTAAGCTTACTACGAAAGTTCAAGGATTAAGCAGACGAGCAAAACTTAATGATCAGGGGTTTTAGGAAAAAAATCTTATATTTAATAAAAATTAACGTTGGTATAAACTGAGTCCAAACCAATCTCCATGCTTGTTTACTTGCCGATCAATGGAAGTGCCAATAGTACCAGGTCCCAGTTGCTGTATATCGCTAGGCTCTGCACTACCCAGTTTAATTCCTACAGTACTCATACATAAAGGTAGGAGTTTTACCAGTTGCCACCTCCTTATAAAGACGACCTTTTATTAAAAAGGCTAAAAATTCTGGGTTTATTTATATATTAATGTATAATTATTATCCAAAAATATTATCACAATATCTTGTGTAAGGTAGTTTATGGGATAAATGTGAAGACATGTCAAAAGGGCAACACTTATCTGTAGTAGAGTAAGATCACGATATAACATTTGCAGCAATTTCACAGAATATAATAAAAGTACCTATTGGTACAGAAGTGGCACTCCGCAAAATCTTTTAAATAAATAGCGACTCTTGTTCCGAAACAATAAAGTGTGATTCAGGTTGCACAGCGCTAATCGTCAACCAACGTTGACACCTAGACGTTGCCTCTCTTTCTAATCATAACTCTTATCCTCTCTGACAACGTCAAGGTTTTTTTTGTGAAGACATGTGTGATAGATTACGCATTATGCCACAGCCGGCGCGGCGCGGCGGCGCGTGGCAGCCCTTCTGAAATTAGCTCGACACGTCGAACGCGACACGTACTTGAAAAATCATACCAAAAGTGCGGAGTGCACCAGGCCTGGTAGTATTTGTATTTGTCTTGTCTGTCATATTTTGCCCCGACTTACCCTACTTCAGATAAAAGTGTTTCCCTATCTGATTTTATAATGTTTATATTAAAATTTGTAATATTGTGGTAACATTTATCCGACACACTATAGCAATCATATTTATCTATGGCTATGTGATAGACATTAACAGCATAATTATAACAGCATATTTTTAAATGAAATTAAAAAGCTGTGAAGTATAAACTGAATATACAATACAACACAAAACTCTTTATTGCACACCAACATAAAAATGTACATGTAGACACTATACAATGTATAGTACATAATAGGCGATCTTATTGCTAAAAGCGATCTCTTCCAGATAGCCCAAAGGGGAAAAGTTATCCAAATAGACAAATAAATTAAAGGTGTTATAGTACATAATAGGCGATCTTATTGCTAAAAGCGATCTCTTCCAGATAGCCCAAAGGGGAAAAGTTATCCAAATAGACAAATAAATTAAAGGTGTACAAGCACAAGTAACATACGTATGATGATTCATGAGGTCTGCAAAACACCAAATGTAGGAAGGAAAGGATAACATAATTTTATTAGGAATAACGAGTAAGGTTGACTAGTAGGGAATGCTATTAGCATTAAGTCCGCCTTTTGATCCATTACTGTGTATGGTTCAATAAAGAATAAACAAATACATAAATAAAAATAAATAAACGAGTAGAGGTAGAAGGTTAAGAGACCTGCCTTTTAAAGGAATAATTTTATTAGACTGAGCATATCTAATGGAAACCGGTAGTTCGTAAGGTAATCTGAGGCTAGTGAATTGAACAGAACAGAGTAGAGTGCAGAAAGAATATGGGTATTCCAGCGAAGGCGAATTGGGAGCCACTTAAGCTTAGCGCGAAATTCTGTGACATGATCATATTTACGCAACCCAAATATGAACCTGATACACAAATTTTGGAGATACTAAGCTTATTTATAATATTTGCTCCTCAGTGACGTCAAGATACCAGATATGAACATAAAAAAAGAAGAACCTTGTCATCCATATACAGGGTGTCCCAGAACGTGACGATAAGCCAGCAAGGCCTACTAATGGCGGGCCCAGTACAAAAAAAAACATCGATGTATTCGCTACGGTTCCCAAGTACCGGCCATTTAAAAAAAAATACACAAAAATACTAACCTGAATTAAAATTTTTGCCATGTTGCCACTAGACTTTTCAATTATTTGATTTTTTTTACTGTTGCGGAATCTCAAGTAGCTACGTTAATTATTTTCAAATCAAATAAGATCCAAAAATAATAATTGAGAAAAATTACTAAATATCATTTATAGTTCAAGTATTTCTAATTTACTATCACTCAACTTTGACTGCTCATACTGAAAAAAATTTAACTAAGCTGACAAGGCAAGTTTGTCCAAAAGATGGCCCATTTCATCAAGATTCTAAAATGCTATGGCATGTACATATTTTGTGTTAAACATAAAAAATATAATCTATTATTCCGGTAGATGTCCTTATTCAGTGTTGCCAGATAATTTTTTCCCGCAGTGCGCGTGTAGCCCCGAGATAGCACCATCTAGGGTTCGAAGTATAGGAGCTAAAAAAAAGGTCATCGGCAGTCAATTTCATATCACTTTGTTGAGAAAGCCAAGCCCAATGACCTTTTTTTTCTTTTTTTAGTCCGAACGCTGAAATATAGCCCCTCGGCTACACGTAGCCAACGGGTAAAATATGATAGCCGCTCGGTAACGGAAATAGCCCCATCTGGCATCACTGTCCTTATTTTAAAAGTATGTCATCCAAATAAAAATCGTTGTTAAATTTATGAAACAGATTCTTTAAAATAAATGAAACAAGCAAGTTTACTTGTAATACAATTATATTACAAAAAAAATTAAAATTGTCGCCCCTCAGCCCTAATGCATGCTCTACAATCTACATCTTCGCAAAAACGATCTTTTCACTAATCTAGCACAGCTTTTTCTATTTATTTTTTCGGCAGATTCATTGATCGCCTCCCACTCCCCGTCCCCTGTTTAAACTATAAGCTTATATAAAAATTTTCACCCTTTTTGCTTCAAAACTGACGAAGTTGCGTACTAAGTTCCATTCCCTAAATTAACCTTTGAAGGGATGATTTTCGAAAAAAATGTGTTAAAATTAATTTTTGTTAATAACTATAAACTTACATAAAAATTTCATGTATATAACTCTAAAACTGACGAAGTTGGTTTGTATGAAAGTGACTTCCAACCCCTATTTTAAATTTTTAACCCCTTAGGGAGTGAATTTCCAAAAATCCGATAGCCTAAAGTCGTCCTCGATAAAATAAAAATCTAACACAAAAATAATTTTCCAATTCGAACCATTATAGTCAAAATTATCTAAGATGCCCATAATGATAGCTGCCATTTATTAATATGAACTAACATTGTATGGGCGTCTTTGAGCGAAAACTTGACATGAATAGTTGAACACTTACGGACAAAGGATTTTTCCAAAATTTGTTAAAAATCCTTACTCATTTGCATTGGCGTTGATTATAAATCATAGTAAACGTTATAATCTAGTAAAAATCCCATCACATCATAATTTATGCAAAATTTATTAAAAATATTTGACGTCGAAACAATGATAGATGAAGAGGCCTAAAACAAAACTGACGCAAAGTGATGTGACGGCCTGAAACCATCTCAAAAACCAATCATAATCGATGCTTTACTATAATCGGAATTTAAAAATGAAAATTGATTAATTTAATTACTTTGTGAAAAATGATTTACTTGCATTTGAATTTAAAATTAGGTACCTAAGAATACCACGACGAATTGGAGCTAACAAAGGACATTTTCCATTATGTATGGGCACTTCACCATCCATGGATAGTAAACTGCAGATAATATATTATATGTAATTATGTAGCTAAGCTTTTTGCGGTATTCTTTTTTTTTCAACAAAATAATAATTATTTATACATGAATGTGTGTTACGAAATCAACAAGAATTTATTCACTGTAGTTTTTTCCCTGACGCTCATAATATTATTCAAAATATTATTATGAAACTGAGCGGATAAGTTCTTTCTATCATGATCAATCTTTCTTTCTTTTTCTACTCTTTCTTAGCCGGCAATGCATCAGTGATGCTTTTGGTTTTGCTGATGTTCATGGGCGATGACAGCCATTTACCATCAGGTGGATCGTCAGGTTGTTTGCCGGCTCGGCTATTTCCATGCATATCTAGCAGCATGAGTTGTTGGAAGAAACAAAATAATATTTTATTGGAGACGTAAATACATAATATTGAGAATACGTGGTACTAGATATGTAGCTCAATCGAGGTAGTTGGGAGGTACCTAAATGTTACGGTTTTTAGTTTACAATTTAATTATCGAATCGATTAGAAGGTCTTACAATTTTGAATCGATTTGTTGCAAAAATTGGTTTCTTTCGTGAACCGATTTTTTTGTACATCTCTAGTGTCACTGTGATTGCAAACGACAAATTGGGCATCTTAGTTCGCGGGGACTATAGTTCATGAGATTAGCGCATTCAAACAAACAAACTCTTCAGCTTTATAATATTAGTATAGATACATGGGGGTAGGAGGGTCAAAAATGCCAAAATTATCTTCGCAAGTAATGAATAAACCCAAACCGTAACCAATGATTCAACATTTTTTAAACGTAAATTACTATAAAATAAAAGGAAACTACTGTAATTTGGGACATTTCATTCCTTAAAGGAAGATTACAATAGGGGATAAGAACCAAATAATAATATTTATAAATAGATGAGGTTTCAATAAGTTTTATTTTCAGATTAGCTTTTGCCCGCAGCTTCGCCCGCGGTAGAGATCGATTTTTTACAAATCCTACTTACTTACTTTTACTTAGTTAGACTTAGTTGCCTATGACTTAAGTAATTTACATATATCATTTGATAGCGTGAAATGCAAATGAATTTTACTAACGCCATCATTCACAACATCCGGAACTAAATATCTAGCAACTAACAAAATATCGATCTTCCCATGGGGATGTTTTACCGCGGTAAAAAGTAGCCTACGTTACTCTCCACCCTCCTCACTATCTCCACACACAAAAACCATACCATATAACAGCTTCGTTGCGACGTGAAAGACGGACAAACAAACACACTTTCATATTTATAATATTAGTATGGATTGTGTTCAACACGAGCACAGTTATGTTAAAGTAATAAGTGCATAGTAATAAAAATAAATAATAATGAATAACCGAAATTCATATTAAAATAATAAATACATAACATACAATTACCAGACTTAAAAAATCTACAACAACATTTATATGAGATCAAATTACAAAATCCTATTTTGTTTTAGACTAAAATACTTCGTCTTTTTACAATTATACATGCTTTACAATATTTAATGTCTTTATGAAATACAATTCACAGCCTATTCAGTTAAATATAGTTTTAATATTAACAAACGAAATATAAATGTTACAGTTTCAAACAATACATCTACAATAGTTGAACAACACTTATAAAAATATGTTTTTAATTAAATCACATTTTTTAAAACTACATCTTATAACAATAAAAGTATATTTACTAAGTCATGATGCGCCCCAATGTTCGAATTAGACAGCGAGCCTCGTTGCAACGTTGACCGTAGACATGCAGCCCGATGTCCATTTTGTAGTTGACCAATGCATAATACTTACCACCCAATAACAAATAACATCTCAATAGAGTCACGAACAGAACAGTAATAGAAAATACGTTCACAGTAATTATACTTTTTAACTTAGTATTAATTATTTTATGTAAGGGCTGAATCCACCCTAAATCGTTAAATACATCAGGAAATCCGAGTCCGCATTTATCCGCGTGAAACCACTCAATTCGCAAGAACAGGTTCAATCCGCACGGCAATTTCAAGCAACACATTCTCTTAGACGGATGTATAGGGCGCGTGTTGACGACACTATTTAAACGGTTACAATCGTACCTGGCTCCGAACGGCGGCTCAACACTACGACGCGGCGGCGACAACAGTTCGTCGTATACTCCTGCGTATCTGTCAACAACGAAACATTACGTTTATTAACAATGAAATTAAAACGTATTGCATCTATACCTAAAGCTATCTCGGCAAATATCTTACTACTGATCAAATATTTTAGTATAATATACCTATGAGTTCATTATTGCGAATGAAGAAATATTACACTGATAACTTTTTGGTAATCCACTTTATAGGTTAAGCATGAATGAATATTACATAGTAAATAATATACAACCCTGTAGCCTACTAACAATGGCTACAAAATCAGAGATCCGAGGATTGATTCGCAACTGAGACATTTATATGACAAATAAAATAATGTTTCTTCTCGAGTCGTCGATATTTGTCAATAAATATTCTTACAACGTTTTAACAAAGCATTCACCTGGTAGGATGAGGCGACAGAGGTCTCGGCAGTGGTGAACGCATTAGCGGGCGAATGGGTGAGCGGTGCGGCGAGGGCGCGACGAGCGGGCGCGGCGAGCGGGGCGGCGAGCGGAGCGGCGAGCGCGGCGGCGAGCGCAGCGGGGAGCGGAGCGGCGAGCGCAGCGGCGAGCGGAGCGGGGAGCGGTAGCGCAGCGGCGAGCGGTGTCGGCGTCGGGGTGACGGTGACCTGAAACAATTACCAATGTAAAATTCAACTTCAAAAAAATTCAGTCCGCTGATGTACGCAGCGCTAACAAACACAACGAAGCAAGGCGTGCATCCCCTTTAAGATTGCAGTGTGGGTCTTCATAATAGCTCATGTTTGTATGCGCATCCAATATAGCAGTTGACCGTGCGTACAACACGCGCCCATCGCGCGTGTCCCACGCGTCACACGCTAATTTCACATTTTTTTTTAGAAATAGCCGACAAACGAACTAACGATAAGTAGCTATCGTGGCCCATGGACATCAGCAACACCAAAGGCATCGCTGATGCTTTGCCGGCCAAGTAAGAGAAAAGAAAAAGAAAGAAAGAACTGACTCTCAAGTTCCCAGCCAGAACACGACGAGTCGTTTGGCGGCCGACTCAACTCTCTATTCATATCCTGTACTATCCTATGAGTCAAGCCAGAGTGGATTGAATATCGAGTTCATGTAATACACGAAGTATAGTGCTAAAACCCGTATAGTAAGAAATATGTTCAAACCTGGTGAGAGATAAGGTCCTTTCGCGAGTGCGTCGACGTCGCGGGGACCACGGCGACCGACGCATGCGTCCGCGGGACATAGACCGGGATCTGAAAATTACGTAAAAACGTTAAAAAGATAAGTCAATTTAAAGAATATTTTTTTAGTATTTAGTATATACATCATGATAGAAAAATAATAATTAGCATTCTCGTTCACTTCCTGAAACTCATAAAAACAATACTAACGCCACTCAATAAATAAAACATGCAGATGGACACGAATCATATAAACCACCACCAAAAATTTATTATAAAACGCCTTAATTCATAAATACCTTTATTTGTTAACAACTACTAAATGAAAACATAATGTTATGACAATATTGTGAGAATTAATATATGAAGAATACGAATTCACCCGTGCAAAGGAAAGTAAAAAAACCAAGTTCGAATCAATTACTCTTTGGGGAAATAATGCAAATAATAATATTGTATGAAAACTAGCGAGTTACAGGACAACGAAAGATAACAACCACTAGTGAGCAAACGGACTCCATGACCTATTCTAAGAATTGTTCAAATTAAATTTTTTTTGGCATAAAAGAATATGATTCTAATTTATAGACCTAACCTAACCCCTAAACTAAACGATAAGCGTACACAATAGAATCTCTATTAATGACATTTTACAGGATACTCTCCTGTAGATTTTCAACTTTTAATCCTAAAATAATTTTCTTTTTTTTTCAGTTTGGCATTTACGATACCATTGTAAGTCCTGAAATTTATTTTGACACATTTGGTGCTGTTTGTTACGCAGTAGGTATATTTGATACGCAACGTGTCGCCCGGCGTGATCGTGGCCGCAATTATATCCCATTTGTCTGCCATTTTTTACGTTGTACCATGCTGCGTACTTCTGTTATTATTATATTTACAAATTATTGGAACTTAAATATTTGTTAATTAAGTACAGTTCGGCCGCTGTATCTTGGCGCGTCTGAACTTCGCACAGAAGGCTGCCCAGTAACATAATTCGCCAATACTCGATACGCGGTGTATTATGCCTCAGTCATACGTTAGCATGTTCGTGTTGCCATCTCTGTCTTACATGCGCTAAAGTTCGCAAAGCCTATGTTCAGACGCGCCAAGATACAGCGGCCGTACTGTATATATAACAGTTGTTTCTATTCATTTATTTATTTAATAATTTATGCACACATAATGGGTTTACATGTATGTGTTTACGAACGTATGATACTTTCTACTCTATTTTCTGTCCTATATGACCAACACGCCCCCTTGTATTTGAAAAACAAGTTTAATTTTCTGCGTGACATGCATGAACGGCAAATACGTTCTACTGAGTTTGCTTCTCTCTATTCCACATCACCATTCCGGATTCCTATCATATTCTTTTGCCGTTCTAGCCGCGCATCTTTGGAATAATCTTCCTGAGTCTCCTACGACTTACGACTCAGAGTCATTAACGGTTACTTTAATCGCTCCTCAGTAAAGAATCATCATATAAAATTCTGTACTAATGAACAATTTACGAGGGTGCGTTTTTAAGTTCGCGGAATGAGAGGGTTGTAGGGGGGTGATAAGGTTCATTAGCATCGTAACGTGTTCAGTGACTCATGATTAGTATAAATACGAAGTTTCATTCTTATTAGACAATTAGTCTTTAAGCTATCGTCAACCAAGCAACATAATCGGGAGTGAAAAGTGAAATATGGAAAAAATCGAATATCGTCCCGTTATAAAGTTCCTTACCAAACAAGGAAAATCGGTTGCGACCATAATGAATGAGATGTCATTGGTTTACGGTGACTCTTGTCCAGGAAAAACCATGGTGTACAAGTGGCACAGTTTATTTAAAAAAGGTAGGGAATCTCTTGAAGACGATCCGAGGCCGGGCAGGCGCATAGAGGTGACCACGCCAGAACTTATCCAAAAAGTTGAAAAAATTGTACACGACGATGCTCGACTAAAAAAGAAACAACTCGCAGAAATGGTTGGAGTATCCGATACAACCATTTTTAAAATCCTGCACGATCATCTTGGCATGATTAAGGTCATTGCAAGATGGGTCCCGAGAATGCTCACGCCGCCGCAAAAACAACAGCGCGTAGAGTGTTAACGTGCATTTTTGGAGCTCTGTAATGAAGACCGGGATTGTGTATTAAGTCAAATTGTTACTGGAGACGAAACTTGGGTTCATCATTATGAACCTGAGTCGAAACAATACTCCATGCAGCGGCATAAAAAGGGCACAGCACCTCTCAAGAAATTTAAGGTGTCACAATCAGCTGGAAAATTCATGGCAACGATCTTTTGGGACTCGGAAGGAATATTATTGATCGATTATAAAGAAAAAGGTGTTTCTATAACCGGAGAATGCTAGGCTTCAATATTGGAGCGACTAAAACAAGCCATTAAAGAAAAAAGACGGGGAAAATTGACAAAAGGTGTGCTGCTTTTGAACGACAACGCGCCCGTCCACAAGAGCCGCGTTGCGCTGGCTGCCTTGCATAAGGTGGGCTTTGATATTTTAAATCACTCACCCTACAGCCCAGACCTGGCCCCGAGTGATTATTACCTCTTTCCAAAAATGAAAAAAGAGCTGCGGGGTAAAAAATTTACAACCGATAATGAAGTCAAGGAGGCCGTTTCGGCGTATTTTAAAAACATTTTTTTATGAGGGTATAAACAAATTAATTGAAAGATGTGAAAAGTGTATCCGTCTTGCAGGTGAATATATTAAAAAGGAAAAATAATTTGGTTTTTTTATTTCCATCCCTTATCCCCCATTCCGCGAATATAAAAACGCTCCCTCGTAAGTAACCGTTAGTGACTCTTGAGTTGGGGCGTTAGAAAACCAGCCAGTAAACACACATTTAAAAAAGAATTCATGCGCATTTGCGTCAGAAGAACGGTTAGTCATAACGAATTTCTGTACAATCGTTATATGTTTATGTAGGTATATTATTTATTGAATGGTATTTATATTATTTCTGTATTATATTTTATTTTATATTATTACATATAGTGTCTATTAAATTTGCATGTAATAACCAGTATTTTAATTCTTTTCTATATTCCATGCCGCCATATCATTGTGTTTATACTGCCTGAAGTTTGACTGGGAGATAATCCTTTTAGCATTAAGTCAGCCTTTGTCATCTGTACTTATGTATGGGGCATAAAGTTTTAAATTAATTAATTAATTAATTTGTAATATTGTTTTTGTTTTAAAAAAATCTTTAATATAAACATTGTACAGATAAGACATCAAGTAATGATGGTACAAAGGAACTGCATATTTCTTATGTTTCTTCCAGCAGACCTGAGACTGAAAAGTTTAGTGGTATGTCTATGTATATTATATTCTATTCTTTATACATTTTATAGTGTAATTAAACGAGAATCCGAATTTTGTAGATTCGAAAATATACGTTGATCGCATGTTAGTGCAGATTAAAAGAAAAATAAAATAAATATGTTATTTGTCTAATGCCTGATAATAGTATAAATGAATAGCATTTGTTTAGGGCTAAGTACCCTAAGGTTAAGGCGTTTCTCGAAGCAAAGCGAGAGCGGGCGGGTTGCATGTTAATGATTAATTATTATGTTAAAATTAATTAAACGACAAGAGCTGGCAGCTTTCTTGCTCAGCGTGTTAGCATAGCTATACAGCGAGGGAATGCTGCCAGCATTTTATGTACTACGCCGCAGGGACATAGTTATATACATTTATTTTAATTAATTTTAATTTTACTTTTTAGTATTTATTTTTATATTTTACAATGTAAATAATCAAAATTTATGTAATTTCTAATTTTAAAATTATATTTCTATATTAATACATAAAGGCGTAAAGCTTTAATATGAACCTTCAGACAACGTATTACATTCTCATTAGGTAATTTACCATAGTTACACTGCGTCTATTATGTTAATACATTTCGCGGCAATCTAAACACGACGACTAAACACAAGTAAAACAAAGATGCCGCGAGCCATTAATGAATTAGAGGCATTGTACATTAAGTGAGCGGCAAGACAGGAGTCCGTTTAATTCTAATAGGCAAGCAATAAGAAGTACGAAACGAACCTAGAATATCGGATTCTGCTGGAACCGCGGCTGCGAGGTCGCGCGCGCGGCGAGCGAGGAGACCGAGGCGAGCGGGGCGACCGGGGCGAGCGGAGCGGCCGGGGCGAGCGCGGCGAGCGGGGCGGCGAACGCGGCGAGCGCGGGGAGCGCGGGGAGCGCAGCGAGCGCTGCCGGCTGGGCGAGCGCGAGGGGCTACGCGAGCCGGTGTGCGCGCGCCGTCGCTCCTCCTCCCGCCGCTTGGCGCGCATCTCCTTCTCGCGGATCATCCGGTTGAACGCCTCCAGCGGATCGTCACCCACCCTACGGCACCAGACACTATTATTCCGGATGACCCACAGAAAACACCTGCTCGACCGAGTCAAATTCCAACATCCGGGGCGTTAAGTGGCAAGCGCGGCAACTATCGTTTCGGACAAGTTGAACGTTTACTGACTGAAAATTCGAAATTACGATTTCGATCGATTGAAAAGCTAGCATCGAGTTACTAATCGAGTCATTGAAAGGAATGTACCCGTTAGAAGGCGAGTCCTTGATCCCCGGCGGCGGCGGCTGGTAGGGCTCGGGCGGCAGGTACCGGAACGGCGGCGCACCTCCGGACCGCATCGGGCCGTGTCTCGCGAACGGTGGGCTGATGGAATGGAAATAAAATTATAAGTACAACTCGTAACAATAGAAGTAGGAGCTCCTGATTACATTTACTATTTTGGTACTCACTTATTATCAAAACGCTGAGTAGGCGGCGGAACACCTGGTATGAACGGCGGAGGACCGCGATTATACATTCCCTATAACAGGAAATAAAACAAATATATAATATACATATTACTAACCTAATTCTGATTCACAATCAACATTTCAAAAAATTTCAATAGGTAATTCAATATAATAGAGCCAAAATACATACATGAGACATCGGATCACGGCGTTCATCGATTGTAGGTGTACTTGCCCTTTGCTCTTCTATTCTTGGCATCGGCTGAGACCAAAATCGTATATCAGTAACAATGTATAATTTTCAAATGGTTATTTAATTTGATATCAATGAATTTCCTTTTAAACATTAAAACTTACATTCATGGGGGCATTCGGTGGCATCTCGGGTGGTTTAATACCGGGCGGTGGTCCTGTAGAAATATTAAATAATAAATAAAAATATTAAAACATTCAAAAATACATCAAAAGGGTTTCAGTGTGCTTCAGTTTTCCGAAGCAGATTTTCTGATTGAAAATTTGTTCATTTTTGGTTTCCAATGTTTTAATTTCACCATTAATTTAACATTAAAGGCTAAAAATTATTGTACATCTAGTCCACCACCATATTACAGAGTGTAGACCTTGCTTACATTCATGATACATTAATTCGGCGAAAAACTGTCTACTGATGCGGTATAAAAGGTCGTTTTATGATTTACTAATCTACGTATATCCTGTTTTATAGAAGAGTCATATTTATGTAAACAATCTTAGAGTTATTAGCCCGTAATTTACAAATAAAACAGACACAAAATAGAAACGTTTGAAGAAAAAAATATCATTTAGTTCTAAAAGTAATAAACTACTATACTATTAATGATTTTTAAAGTATAATCAATTAATATTTCAATTAAAAGTAGTGTCATTATTATTTATCAAAAACGGTTCGTCTAAAAAAACGGATACATGTAACGTGACATTCTTCATACAATAATTCAAAGCGATAATAAAAGTATACTATGTAAGCTGTGACAAGAATGGATAATACTGATAAGAAAACATTGTTACATCTATCTACCTTAATTTTTAATGTGCTTCCATGCAAGAGTATGATAGCAACAAATGTTTGTTACAAAGATAAGATTTTTATGTCAATATCTAGCAACCGGACTAATGATTATTTGTACATTGGGGGTAACTACCAACACGTGACATCCAAGAAGAAAGCCCTAAACTCAGTTTGCCTGCCTTACCAACTTTGTAGCCGAAAGACGTTAGTATGAGATGTAATGCCTCATTTATTATCAAATATCTTCAAACGAATATCTTCACAGAAATGTTTTAATCTTCTAAAATAAAATTGATTGTCGTATTATAACGACTGGTCACAAAGTTGTTTCCTATAAAATTTGCGAAAGTAGGAGTAAAACTAGTATACTCGTATACTACTAGTATTTAAGCTTTAGTAATTCCAGTTAAGAAGTTAGTATATTAATTGATAGCATGCAATGCATCGCATGAGTTGCTATTTTTACTTCAACTTTATTAATAAATTATTTGAGTGCAGAAATATTTGACCATGTATTGTTATCATCTCTTAATTATCTGGACAAATCTGGCTCTCATCACTTTCTTATTGATTTTTTCAATGAATAAATCAATAAATTCTTAGTGATTTAAAATTAGAAGTAGGTACTAAATCCAAACAACAGCAAATATCCATCATCAAAATTCGAATCTGAAGAGTTGGTTTTTGGTAGAACGCGCTAATCTCAGGAACTACATGTTTAAATTGAAAAATTATTTTCGTGTTGAATAGTAATTCATTTAGCGAAGAAGGCTTTAGAGTTTAGGCTATCGGATTTATGGAAATTCATCCCCTAAGGGATACCATACTAACAACTTCGTCAGTTTTAGAGTTATAAACATGATTTTTATGTAAGTTTATAGATTATTAACAAAAATTAATTTTAATACATTTTTTTAGAAAATCATCCCTTCAAGGGTTAATTTAGGAGATGGAATCATGGAACTTAGGACGCAACTTCGTCAGTTTTTAAAAAAAGGGGTGAAAATTTGTATTAAGCATATAGTTAAACAGGGGAGGGGGAGGGGAGTGGAGGGGGAGGGGAGGGAGTGGGAGCGGGAGCGGGAACGGGAGGGAGAGGGAGAGGGAATTTAATGGACTCTTGATTTGTTAAACCTACCAAAACTATAAAAGTTAAAAGTAACAACAAAGTACATTCACTGATTGATAGGTGATACGAAGTTCGCCAAGATAGCTAGTTATTAAATAATAAATGCCTTGATAAAGTTAGCTCCACACACCAAACGCCGCGCAACGCGGTGTACGCAACAGTCGAATTTTGGTTACGTCATCGCCCTTATAAGTGCATCGTCTCAAATAGACGCCTATTTTGATTTATCGAAAATACATAATATTTACTGTCTTAAATAAATAAAGCGTGCTATTTTTTCCACGTCCATGGAAGAACGGACGTCCATTCTTCCATTGCGGATAAAGCAAACTATATTACTGACGTGAACACCAACAACTAGAGAGCGTTGAAAACCGCTTGCCGTGTCTTTGTAGGGTATGCACACTGCACTGGCACCAAAAGCGGTGTGTGGACCTATAATATTAATGTCATATATAACATCATATCATATCATAACATCATAAGGGTGATATAAAAAATATTTACATTTAAATACCAACACATTCGGATGTGCGATTTTATAAAAAAAGTCAAATCAATTGAATTTATATCTTCCACTTTGAACATTTAGGTAAAACATATTATGGTCAAACCATCATGAAATTTTACAAAAAAAAATGTAAGAAAAAGCTACTTACAAACTAGGATTCGTTGTTAAGTGATTTTCTTACAGCAAAACTCAATATTACACTTTCCTACAGAAACCTTAAACCCGTTATAAAATTTTACTGCATAGCGACGACATGATCTAGCCGAGACTACAGTCTAGCAAACGACAACACCGAAATTATAACAAACGCTATACATTTCAGGCATTCCAAGAACATGAACGAAAATTGTTAATAAACCATGCACATGCGTAAGACTCAATTTACACCTTCCGATCCAAGTCCGATATTAGGAGCTTTGTTATATGTTGCATTTTTATAGAAATAAATAAAAGAAGGATTGTCCAATCGTTTTGATTACCAAGGAAAATTGACCGAAAACAAAGCTGAAATCGCGAAAGACTTTAATTACGTAACATTAAAAACAAATGGTCGAATCGAAATTTTCCTAAACTCAGACTTAAAATCGAAAGCAATTGAGCCTAAGCGTTACGTGGTGAGTACCGTAGTGCGGCGCTCGGTGCATGTTCGCGTGTCGGCGGTCGCGGTCGCGGTCACGGTCGCGGTCGCGCGGGTCGCGGTCGCGCGGGTCGCGGCGGTCGCGGTCGCGGCGGTCGCGGCGGTCGCGGCGCGCGAGCCGGTGCGCGTGCGCCGGCGGCACCGTCACCGTCACGTTGTCGTCGCCCGAGCCCTCCGACTCGTCCGCGCCGCCGCCGCGCGCCGCAGCCGCAGCCGCAGCCGTACCCGCACCCGCCCGACCCACATCTACACCCACATTCAGACCGTTACAGTACTACGGAAATATGGCGAGGAGTAAGCATTTGACATGGCGGAAGTGCGGGTATTTATATGAAGGGAAAAACTTTCCCCCTTTTAAGAATAATGCACGCACGTAAGGATCTGCGATACTGTATAGTAAAAGTTTACATGAAGAAGAAGTGCAGAAAGCGAAATTTTACAATACATTAATATAATTTATTATTACCTGTGTTACAAATTCATTTAAAAGAAAATAAAACAAAATTATTCATATCAATGTGAAGCAACCCTTTGACAAATTCAAATACAGTCGAAAACTGTCACGCTAACTGCCAGGTTAAAAGAAGTTACATTATAGATTTGCTCAATAATACAAAGAAAAGCCGCTATAGCGGAAAGTTTGCCGTAAAAACAGTAACTTTCTAGGAATTTAAACTAGCACTATACGGACCGGAATATTACATGCTCTAATTTCATAGGAAATCACCTTAGTGAAAGAAAGCTGCAGTAGGCTTAATTTTTTACTTATGATAACACTTCATAGTTGGTATATTTAGTATGCATAGTTGTAAAGAGCAATGTCAACGCGCCATATTTTCGTGGTCGTACTGCTACTTCCTCGCCTCACCCGTCGAATGACACACCGTCTGTAGCGCATCGTTGACACTTCCACATTCGCACTAATATCTTACAACCTTTCGTTTCTTCGACATGCACCGATAGCCCCACCGCTCGTGTCAGTTGGATTGGATTAGACCACTGTCACACACACACCACCCATACTGACCATTAGGCGCTCCCGGCTGCACGGGTCCGTTAGGCGGCTGTATCACGCCCGGTGGCACACCAGGATCTGGATGGATATCAAATCGTCCTATAATACCTACTAACACGCGGACAACAATTGTATTCGTATTGCATGCACGAACGTACAAATCGATTCGACGACAATGTAATGATACACATTATTTTCTCAATTCAAAGTATTCTTAAATGCATTTACTATATAGATGCGTATAAAATGAAAATTTACAATAAATAATACTTCACAATACCCGCATTAAGTAGATAGTACTAATTACGAGTCGAGCAAAAAAGCGGCACAGCCGTACCATCCTTTTCTCGAAGCAGTTCAAGCCATTTTCAACCCTCCTATAACTTCATTGTGGATAACTAGAAGCCTGAATTTTCAGTAACCAAGCAGGCATTGTATAAACACGGTATATTTCAAATTTCATTCAATTTGTTATCATTAAATCAGTAGTTTAAGAATTATTTAATTATTACCAAGTATTTATTTAAATTTATTTAAAACATGAAAGATTTTTAATATTGATATTATTGATATGGTAAATATAAGATGTTGTTAGGATTGCGTTTGCTGCCTGTATTATGTGTCGCCATAATAGAGGCAGCAAACGCAGTCGCCAAACGAGGTCTGGCAGGCCAAAATATACGAATCGTTTCCGACAGCGCTGCAGTACTACAGGCCCTGAACAGCAAAATCATACAGTCTGGGCTCATACTAGAGTGTCACCAAGCATTGCAAGGCAATGGGCCAAAAAACCAAATTACCTTGCAATGGATCAAAGGGCACAGTGGCTCTCTAGGAAACGACATGGCAGACCAGTTGGCCAGAAGGGGATCTGACCAGCCAGCGGTTGGCCCGGCCCCTATGCTACCACTAGCATTCAACCAGCTAAGATCCTGGCTACGTCAAAGAACATTAAAACAACATGCAGATCAATGGGCACAAATCAAAAAGTGCAGACAATCTCGGGAAACAGTGCCCTGTTTCGACGCACGACTGACCAGGAGGCTACTGTCACTTGACAGGAGGGACCTGCGAGTAATTGTAGGTAACATCACTGGACACTGCCCACTTAACAAATATTTATATGTTCTAGGTATGACCGACAGCCCTTTATGCAGGGCGTGTCTATTGGCCGACGAAACAGCCCCTCACGTAATCCTGGAATGCGTGGGCGTAGCTACCCAACGGGCTGAAATCCTCGGTACTACGAGGTCGTTCCGTGAAGCCTGTGGAGACACCAGGAGGATCCTGCGTTTCTGGACGGAGCTAGGCTGGCTAGACAACTAGCCGGCACACACATTTACGCACAATGGGCCAACGTAGAGGCTAAATGCGGAAATCGGAGCCCATCACCATTACCATTACCAAGATGTTGCTAGATTAGCTTATTACGTAATAACAAGACAGAAAGACTCTTAAGTAGGGACTGAGGACTGAGGACGCCAGAGGCAAGAATATTGTGGCGCCCACATAAGAATATAAAAACCGAGTTTTTTTTTCTTGAAAATTTTTTTACTGAACCGATGAGAATGCTTACTAAGAATGTTATATTTTCTTATTTTTTTTGCTCCTCACCCTAAATGTGGCGCCCCTCCAAATTTGGCGCCCCACCTCACAAGACCCCCCCCCCCCCCCTAACGCGAGCTCTGCAGGGATTTCAAACTTTTTACGGCAGAAGGACTGAGTTGCGAGACGGGTTTTTTTTTTACAAGTTATGTTTTTGATGGCATCCATTTACAGATCAAATCTATCTAACAGTGACAATTAATTAAATTTACTGGTAACAACTTACCTGATAGGAAAATTTTATATACATAATACATATACAAGATATAACTCGTGCTAAACTTTGTTGAAGTAATGTAATCGAGGTCAGGATGTATGTAGGCTAAGCACGGATTGAGGGCGGGAGAGCGGGCGAGAGCGGCGTTCCTCCGCACGATCCAGCAATACCAGAAAATTTTATTTCACTGCATTTCTATTTAATCCCCGACCCAAAACGAAGGGTGTTATAAGTTTAACGTGTCTGTGTGACTGTTTGTGGCATCGAAGCTCCTAAACGAATGGACAGATTAGATTGAATGAGTTTTTCTTTTCTTTGAAAGCTCACGTAATCTAGACGTTCTTAGCTATGTTTAGTGTAAATAAAACTATCAGGCGTTTTTTAGAATTTATCTCCACATAAATACATGGTGATAAATTTAGACACTATTATTCTCTCACTCATACTCTAACGACCTCGATACATTACAAGTATAGTAAAGAATGCATAAAGTTTGGCGTGAGTAAAACAAAAACCTAAAACTAATGTAGGAACACTCACCGACTGCCGGAGGATGGGCCTGAGCAGGAACCCCGGCAGTGGGCCGATGCGGTTGCCGCCGACTGTAGCCCGTTTGATTGCGGAACGCTGATACTGAGTTCCTTAAAAACCTGCAACGAAGAAAATTTGCTTAGACTTCATCTATTGACACCAAGTACTATCTACCCAGGGCGACATTAGCCATCCCCTTGATGTCTGTTGTGCTATTCTTTTAATGCCAGTTTGGTTAGTAATATTGAAGTCTAATAAATTGGTACTTAATTTTAAATAATAATTTACCTGTTCGGTATCAATGTTGTTGGTGCTATTTCCTTTTCACGACAGTCTGGACATTCATGATCCTCGGATTCCAGTAAAGCACCTCTGATACCTGCGAAATATATTCGACGCTAAATACACCTATATTAGGACTTTAATTTATATTGTATTTATGAAAGTATCAGTTGATAATTAGATTAATTAGCTATCACAATTTACAAACAAGAAAACATACTTTTTCATTGAATAAAAATTTCCAACCTGATGGAAGAAACAACTGTCAATAAATCCCTAACTTCGATTTTAAAAATTTAAATTTAATATAACTGAACAAACATACACTCATCACAAAAGGAGTTCCCACAGCATGGTATCATGACAGCGTCGGTGAGCAGGTCGCGGCACAGGCTGCAGATGAGTTCGTCGGGGATGGTCGGCTCAGGCGCGGCCGGCGCGTTCGTCGGCGTGTCAGCGGCGCCCGCGTTCTCCGATGCCAGGTATGCCTCACTATAGACAAGTATTTATTGTAAGTACTAAGTATGGATTAAATTGAAGTAGGTTAATGATTTCTTGTACATTTCCTGATGATTGTATAGTGTGAAGGGCAGTGCTGGATTTAGGCCTAGGCCCGTGAGGCCCGGGCCTAGGGGCGCCATGATTTTGGGGGCGGCAAAATTTTCAGAAACCTAAAAACTTAAAAGAGGTTAAATATGAGAATTATTTGTACCAACCTAAAATATTTAGGTATGTGAATTATTTTCGCTTCAAAATAAAATATTTTTAATGTTGAGTTTACCTTTTAATTTGTCGGTGCAATATGGATTCTTTTTAATCTATATTAATTTGAAAACAATAGTTTTCAGATTTTTCGAAAATTATTATTTTTTATTGCGGACAGTTAAATATTATTTGCTATTTCTCAATAGCCTTTATGAATAAATTATAATTAAATTTAAAAAAGTGTTCAACCTACAGTAATCCTAGACTTACCACCGTGATAACTATACCTATATATTTTGTTTTCCCAGAAGGAAGTGAGATGGGATTTTGTTGTCTATGGCGGGTTTTCTCCTTCCCCTCCCGTGACCTCGGGGAAAATCTGACATTTCACATTTTCAGGATGGCGGCCGAGTTGAGATTGTCAACTTTTTTGTTTATGACTTTTCGCCCAATATTTTTGGGGGTTTTCGTAAATTACGAAATTATTATGAGGAGAATTACGAAAAAATTTGAAAAAAATTGAAAAAACAAGATGGCCGCTGAGATATTAGTTTGACTTTTTTCGATTTTCGAGGTGAATGCGGGGTAGCATCGGGGTGGATTTTCAACTTTTTTTCAATTTTTTTTATGTTCGCTTGAGTGTAGGTATCCTTAATTTTAATATGTATATTAATATATATAAATTACGTGTCACGTTGTTTGTCCGCGATGGACTCCTAAACTACTTAACCGATTTTAAGCAAATTTGCACACCGTGTGCAGTTTGATCCAACTTGAAAGATAGGATAGCTTACATCTCATAAAAAAACTTTTGACAGAACGAAGTCTGTCCGGGCTGCTAGTTTTGTATATATTTTTTTACGATAAGATGGCGAAACGGTTATGGCCATTTTGAAAAATGTACGAAAAATTTAATTTTTTGTGTGCATTTTTCTTCAGGTTGGCAACATTTGAGCAGATCCCTTGTTTCGGGTAGTTGTGGGAATCGAGGCAAAGTGTTGCAAAGGTTGAGTTTTTTTCGTTCATACATTGTTTGTTTTGGACTTTTTATTCAAAACTATGAAAAAATAGAAGGAGCTATATTTTTAATCAAAAACACGCAAATGTGTCATGGTCATCGTAATGACATTTGACCATTTTCGTCGATGTCACCTGGCAACACAAGTCGAATTGGTCTCCGAGAAAAGAATGGTGGGGGGTGGATACGACGTATGGGGGAAATTTTTGGTTTGCCTCCGTGTCTATGGGAAAAATCGGCCTTTTGAAAATCCAAGATGGCGGCCGAGTTCAATTTTTTTTATTATGCACCTACCCAAGATTAGTGTCGTTTTCGGCTAATCTTTGGAAAAGTGTCACGATGAAATTGGAAAAATTTGACAAAATAAGATGGCCGCCGAGATATTATAATTTAAAATTTTTCAATTTTTGAATTGACTTTGCAGGGTCGGATTGCGTTGGATTTTTAAGATATTTTTTATTTTCTTTTCTCTTTTGACACGGGTCAATTCGCAATTTTGACATTTGGGTTGTGTTTATTTTTTCGACAAGATGGCGGATCCCGACCATTTTGCAAAATGTTCAAAAAATTGCATTTTTGAAATATCTTGAGGCGGCAATGTATGGGGCGGTTTTAGGACTTGGTTTTAAGTGTTGCCAAGTTACGTTATTTTTTTTTCACTGATAGATATTTTGAACTCTATTCAAAAATATAAAAAGTAGGAGAAACATTTTTAACCAAAAAATGTCAGCATAAATTTTTCATGGTTGTCTCAATTAACTGGCAACTATAAACGATAATTCTATGTTAACCAATAAAACGTTTGATATATATTATATTTGATACATAATAATTTAGGTTTTTAAAATTTGCATATTTAATTTCGATAATCACGTCCTCACAGAGCAAAAAGGGCGCCATATCTTAAGGGGCCTAGGGCGACATCAAACCTAAATCCGCCACTGGTGAAGGGGGGGCAGACTCCCCTAACGCTGATTGTAATTGTTGAAGGCTAAGTTTTTCAGTTAAACCAAATTTTAAATCATAAAATATAGCAAGGAAATGTTCGCGGTTAAGGTCCATCGTTCCAAAGACAGACGCGGGAGCCGTCATAGTTAAATGACTGGAACATCATATTTTTTTTAAAACTAGCAACCTGGCTACTTGCGTTCCATTTTTAGGATTCCGAAGTAAAATCAGAACCCTTATAGTTTTGTCATGTCCGTCCGTCCGTCCGTCTGTCCAAAGCAAAGCGCCGAATTCCTTAGTGCTAGAAAGCTGTAAATTGGCATGGATATATGTATTATACATTTTTATTAAAACTCCAGAATCGTACAAATAACGTGAAGATGAATTTTTTATTCATCGCGTATCTTATAGTGTGGGATATCGTTGAAAAGGTCTTTCAAAAATATTGTGGGTCTTCTTTGGCCATTTTTGGAATTAGGGATCCGTTTGCGAAAACTTTTGGCTTTAAAGTGCTAATTTTGGTTAGAGTGAAGTGTCCCCCCTCTGCCGGCTAAACGTTTGGAGTTGAACAAGTGAAAAATTTTCAAAAATAGGTTATATGATGAATTACAAGGAAAACTATCACGGCTATATTAGCATAAGTAGATAATGAGTAATAGTAGATAAACTTACTGCTAATAGTACCCTAAAGCGCATGGCCTGATTGCACTGGCCTGGTTTTTAATTACGAGCAACTCAAAACTTATCGAGTGACCAACATACAAAAAACAGTATAAATACATACTGATCCACTACAGGTACTGCATATGTTCCACTTGGGGTCATCATGGCTCCTGGTGCTTTTGGTCCATCAACAGGTACCATAAAACTTCTAGGTATTCCTGTGCTTCTTTTGATATCTACGTTTTCACCCTAAAAAAATTAAAACATAGTAATAATTTGAGCAACTGAAACAAATTCAACTAAATTCATACATGACATGCAAACTAGAATCGGTTAATAATTTGTAATCAGAATTTCTTAGACCTAAAACCAGCTAGAAAAATTTATTTCTGGTATTCCAAAATTGATGTTTCTCTTTTTCTGTTTACGCATCTTTTTTTCTGTTTCATCAACAAACATTATTAAAATTAAATAACACTACCATTAGTTCTTTTTTAAACATTAAATACATACAGAATTAGCAGCAGGACAATCTTTAATCCAATGTCCTCTTTTCTGGCACTTGTAACAAACGTAATTAGGAGGAACTATTCCTCTCTGATTCTGACCTCGTATCTTTTGGTAACTGTAATAATTAAATATATTGTTTAGGTACAGAAACAATTACATAAAAATTTTATAATATGACATGTAAAAAACCGTTTCAACACATTACTTACACTTTGTGATGTGTTTACATTAAATTTATTGTGATATTCAAAGTGTTAGGTTAGGTTACTTTAGACTAATCTTTACATAATAACAGTTTCAAATTTTAATCAATCAATCAAATATTTTATTTGTGAAATAAGTTACTTATGGATGGTAACATTTATAAATAGCTCACTTACTTTGCCAATTATTGGCGTACAAAATTGATTAAAGTCACAAAATTGATTAAAATCATTCTCTAATTTGATTCTACATAATATTATGATCAATGAAATGAACATTTCACGTAACTCTTATTAATATTTAAAAGTGTCAGTAGATATAAAATTAAATTAAATTAGTCAAAATACTTAAAAAGTCAAATAATTAAAAAACACGGAATTGCAGCATAAATCCAACATTATTAATATAATTTTTGTTCATTAATAAATTAATTTATAGTATAATAGCATTTGCTTATTAGATATTAATAAGCAAATTAATATTGTGCAAGTCTAAGTATGTGCACATCAGTGCAGAAGATAATCCTTAAAATTTAAAATATAAACTCTGTTTCTTTAAATATAGACCAAGTCATCACTTGCTATTGCCACATCAGCATCACAAAGTGTAAATAAGGAATAGCAAAGAATAATATACAAAAGGAAATATAAGAATGTTATGCTCAGGTGTAACTAGCATACAAGGGAAATTACAAGCATACCAGGTATCAATTTTACTCAAAGAGACATTTAAAATAAACTGAAAATTGTTCATACACTAAAATAACAATAAAATTCTCAACTCAATTCAACAACATAATATATTTATGCAACAACATTATTGAAAGGCATAACCAAAAAACTTTACCCATCTCTCTGTACAAAAGGAAGCCTGAATCTGTTTTGAGTAAATAATAATTTATTAAGAGTAATTTATTAAATTAAAATTTAAAATATGATTAAAAATATTTTTTTCTTGTTCAGTAAAAAGTATAAGCAATCAATATCATTGTTCATCACAACCAAGAACTTTATATTATCAAGATGATTCCTGTAACATTGGATGAATATCTGCACTCTATAATGGTCAGTTACACACTGACACTCCTTGTATAATTTAGGTATATAATTTTCACAATTAATTTTAAATAATGCATTTCAAATTTGAAAATTCAAACATGCAAAATTTAAAATCTCAGTATCAGCTGGTTGTTTAAATTCCAATGTATACGTAATGGGTTTTTACTTGGCGATGATGTTTTTCCTATCTCATACGAGCCACGTTCTGTATGGGATTCTGTTACGTATGCACTATCATATACATTTTCTGTGAAACGATGCTTCCAAAACTTCATGTCCCGTCCCGTACGGGAAAAAACCCATGTTACATATGCATTGGGCTTAAATTTCAAATAACTAGATAAAATTATTAGTATCCATTAATTTATAGACAAAATTTTAAAATATTAAATTCTGGTTCTACATAATTATTTTAATTTAATTGAATATTATAATAAAGTGCTGTAACCTTACTTGCTAGGGTCGTAGTCAACAGTGGATTGTGATATCATAGCATTTATTTTATCCTGTTCACTACCTTCCATCCGTGATAAATCGGCCAATCCTTTGTTAAGGCCCACATCTTTAGGCACTGAACCGAGGCCACTTCCAGAACCTTCCCACTGTTTTTTAGGCTGTTGAGAAAGTGGGATTCTCGCCACAAGAAGAGATGTATTCTTTGGAATTAATGTTGTATCATCTACATACACTGAAAATCATATTTTGATGTTTAGAATGTGTGGAATGGGTGGATTATGGATAATAATACAGTCAAATGACACACACTGTGCTGACATTAATTATGTTTATTAAAATATGAAATTATTCAGATATGAAAACTACAAAAATATGGCACAGAGAATGCTTTTAGCGTCAAGTATGCCTTTGTTAATGTACAAAATTTGGTATGGTGTCAAAAGTTAAATAAATAGATAATAATACTGTAAGAAAGTTCTTTACCAACCTATAAGTCTAATTCACATGGAATTATAAATCAAATTCAGTGCTATTATGACCCAAATGATAGGTTAGGTTAGTAATAGTATGTTTAATGGTTTTAGTTAATCGTATGAGGTACAAACCTTCTTTAGTTTGAGCATTAGTAATCTGTAAATCGAAGTCCGATGTTTTTCCAATGCGTTTTTGCTGCGATATTGCGGCTTTCAGATCCCCTACAGAAATGTGAAGTCCATCGAACGTGACAGTATCATAATCCAATGCACTTTTGAATTTATAGTGCACAGACATTTCAATGTATGTACAATTATTAATATTTTATGTAACATGACAATAATCATTCACGTGTGATTTACTAGTGGAACAGTGAAAGAAACATCGATACTAAAAGTACTAAAACAGTCCTAACAGTCAACATACGAAAGTACAAGTTTGTTTCAAAACCACATAGGTGTGAATACCTACATTTATTACTAATTACTAATAATGACTATAATATACGTTGCAACTTGTTTAGGATCACTATAATGCCATCATATTAAACCGCGTCCATGGCGATCAATCCAATCCAAAATCACGATTTTTTTGACAGTCCGCCATTACAATTCAAAGACAAACTATCCAAACCATAGCCAAACCAAACTCTATCTTTTCTTTCATTTTTTCAATACTCTTTTTGCTAAAGAAAAGTGCCGGTAAGGCCACTAGTGCCACTGGGTATTTTATTTATTTATTAGCAATCAATACCTATAAATGTTACAACCCAGTTCGTTTTGGAAATACCATAGATATATACTCTAGCTAGATCGACGACTTTGTAGAGGTACCTGATGCTCAATGACGTCATACCCTAAAGTTCATTTTTCCATTGTATCCATGTTATCTATAGTCCCAGGACATAATATCATTCGATGCATTTGATTATGATTTTTTATAATGATATAAAAACATCTAAGATGAATATTAAAGGTACCGTAATTGTGTGGTAGTTTGCAACACTGCGCCAAAAACTCAATGCAATTTTTCAGAGTGGCGATTATCAATTATGGTCATCGGGGGTTTGTGAAGATTGTGGTCGTCGTAGATACTCGTCGTTTATGTTTGTGTTGCATAAAATGTGGTGTTGTACTGTTATCGATAATTAGTAAGAAAATTACAATTTACATTACAGTTTTATTGAATATTGGCACAACAACAAAATGGTTACTAGATGTATTAAAGGCTGTAAAAGTATGTGGAGCCGTGGAAATTCAAATTATATTTTGTAAATATTTTTTTCCAAACATTGCTATAATTGCACAATGCATCTAAACTGTGGTGTGTACCTACTTATAGTTTTTTACTATAAAATTGTATATTTTCCAGTGATCAAGAAAATATAAAATACAGTGAATATATTGGTGTACAACAGTTTTAAGTAAGTACATAATAAATATTCATGAAGTAAATGGTTTCCCTAAAACAATGATGACATATTTTACTGGTAATACATCCTTAAACATTAGGTTAAATTCATCTTTGCTTAGTAATAGTTATTACTTTTATTGTGACTCCATTGTAATAACTAATTATGATTTCTTTTAAAGGTTTCCTTTAAACATCTCACTTAGAAATCGTTGGTTGGCCGTAGTGAAATTGAAAACAACTTTATACAAGAATGCAAAAATATGTAGCTTGCATTTTAAATCTAGTGACTATGATTCTACTGGAAGACTAAAATCCACTGCCATTCCATTTTTTAACGAAGGATTTCAATCAGATTCTGTGGTAAATATGTTGAAAATTAAACAAACTTTTAATATTACATTCACTGTTAACTTGAAAAATATGTTTATTACTAATATTTCAGGAAAATTATATGATCAATTTGGAGCCTCCGCATTATGAAATTGTGACATCAAATTAATATTAATTAAAATTCAAGCCACAGTTTTCGTTACATGAAGATAATCATTGAATTTTTATTTTCGTGTGATCTGAATACCTAATTTAAAGTTGCTGTTATAGTGCAAAAATGGTGGTTTGCATGGATAAGTGATATCTATAATATGAATAAATGATTTTAATTTTAATGTTATTAATATATGTACCTACCACAATAATATCGTTTCTTACTTCGCAATAACCTCATCCCATTGTTTCGTTAAATTAATGAATTAATATTAATTAAAATTCGAGATGAACCTTGAATTTTCATTTTCGTATGACCTGAAAAGAATTAGATCAGGGAAAGAAGTAGCTCATGGTTCTAACGAACTAATTGATATTCGTGCTAATATCCTTTCCTAACTGAATAATTCCCAGTCCCTTCCTGAGTGTTGTTTAAAGGTAATCAATATTATCATGGGCAGCAGAGGATCGGTGGGTTTGCTATCGTAAATCTAAAAACACGTAAAGCAACTTAAAGTGGAGAATAATAACATAATACTGTACATTTAATATTACTCATTACATTTCATTAATAAAAAGCTGGAATGTGCAATCATCTCAATTTTGCTCTTAATGCAATATTTTAAATTCGGTAATTTTGAAATTTTTTTAATATAACGTATTATTAAAATATAATTTTTACCCAAAAAAAAATTTACCTACAGAAAATATTTTAAAGAACCATATCAAAATAGGACAATCCTTCTAAGTATGTAAGTGTGGATACCCTATAATTATGAAGGACAACCTCAATCCGGCCTGTGATTGGTTCTTTAGGGACTTTAGGTTATGACGTCATCGATGACGTTTTATCGAAATCGAACTTCAGGTACCTCTACAAAGTCGTCGATCTAGCTAGAGTTTAAATCTATGGGAAATACAAGTTAATTATATATTAATAGTAAATCTATAACTATACAATTAAAATAAAATGGCACTGTGTCGTGTTGTGTTGTGTTGAGTTGTATAACTTTTGTCCTCGACTAGTTTATAAAAAAAACTTCAGTCGATGCCTCGATGGTCGATGGAAATGGCAATATCATACCGGATACAAGAAGTCAACTTCAATTCAATTTAATAAATTGTGTCTCAACCAATTATTTTACATTGTATAGTTATCACAGATATCCATTAATATTCTTTTTAAGACGTATAGAAAATATATTACTAACATTGTAATCCATTTTTCAATTTTATAATACATTCAAATATTCTCTACATATTTGGCAAATTGCCATGAACTTCCGGTGTGAGATAAAGACACACGCGGATCTATCGAGAAAAGAACGCAAATAATTAAAAAATAACTGGAAAAGGAAGACTTGTATAGTAATTTTACACTGTTTCGTTTTTAAAATGTCCAATAACGGTGCTCCAGACTCTTGGGAAACTCAAGCCGATGTCATTGATGAACAAGGTGCAAAAGATTCTAATGATGTGTCTACAAAATTTTCCACGTTGAATGTAAATGCCATGGAGTTCGTGCCTTCTTTTTGTAATACATCTTCTCAATCTAATGACAATAGTGAATCCTCCCCAACTCCCCAAAAATCTGAATCAGAAAGTGAAACTACGAATTCAGCTGGAAGTCCCGTCTTGAACGGTAAGTCAATGGTACTGTCATAAGTTATCTTCTCGTGGAAACCCTACCAATCTCTTACCGGCATCCGTTTTTAATCGTACTGATAAACGAAAGTCTAATCTAACCTAAAAAGTCAAATCAGCGTACGTGCGAAACTTATGCACGATGACTTATTTTTTTTCTCAATCCAGTTCTAACGGGTTATGTCGAGACACGCGGCGTGTCTATACCTATGCACAGTAAACTTTCTCTATAAATAAAAGCATCGAATGCTGATATTTCTGATATGAAACAGAACAAAGGTGTGTTTTTAAAGTGTTTAGTGCTTTCATTTGGAGTTTTCCAGTGTTTCTAAATATTTACTGTGCAACTTTCACTAACTTAATTTTATACAACACTAAGTTACCCATTTATAGAGCAATTTAATTTAGTCTTATCAATACATTTCTCGGAAAATACCTGAATAGTAGGGAATAATAGCCAGTTCCTCATCAATCAAGAAACCATGACAACAGCTGTTGTGAACAAAGAAAAATAATTAGATTATGAAGAAATATTAATATTTGAAATTAATTGATTGACCTGAATTCTACCTATATATAAGAAGGCACAAAAAATTTGTAGTTTTAAGAGTGATTTTAGTGAAATTTTTTGATTTAACCTATAAAAAATTAGAGGCCATATTGTTCAATCTGTGACTTTTTGACAGGTTGCGGTGATGGTGGCGACAGTGGAGATGGAGGGGCTGCGTCAGCCTCTCCTCGAGTGGAGGAGCCTCCGCCTGTGCCTCCTGCCGACGCTGCAACCACCTCTGCGAACACTTTGCCTGTTCCTTCAGACATATCTCCAACAGCAGACAGTTGGGAGGTTGAAGCAGATGATGCTCTCCTCACCCCTGAAGATGGCAATGATGCCGAAGAAGAGGAATCTGAACCACAGGTGCCGTCTCCTATAATTGGCATGTTTTTTGTTTGACTAGTATTTTAGCTTTTAAGTTTTCAGTGCAAAGCATTCTTTTGCTTTTACAGCGAAATATTTTTTTTTCTTTAGGATATAGTCAACCAAAAAAGTAGTGCCAAGATTGTTTAAAAATAAGACTCATGAAAAAAATTTACTATTCATATTTTAGTTTGCTAATACGTACTATGAAAATTATTCTCCATGCCCATAAATATTGGTATTGGGGTGGCTTAGAATACTAACCCCAATCCCATGCAGGATGGGTCGGGTGTCGTAAGAGACGACTAAATCTGGCCCACTGGTGGTAGGGCCCATGGAGCGATTATATTGGTAATATTAATATTAATTTTAATTAATACCATTATTACTATTATTATTTCTCCATGGGGTTCGTCTGGATAGCTACCACCCTTAAGCATGAGTCATGCATGATAATATTACAGCTCAGTTTTGCTATAATATGTACAATGTTCCAATTCATGCTGCCTAATATAGTTGAGACAGAATACTAATAAGACAATGCTATTTTGAACTGTGCTGTCAATGGCTCAACATTAATGTTAATTCTTTAGTTGGCTTCCTTTACGTAGCAACAAGGCTAACAATACCACATTGTGAAGAATCAATTGTCTGGTAATCATAAGTGAAATAAATTTATTTATTTTAGCATCTTGTAAGGGTTATATTTTAATATTTCTTTACTAATTTAGTGTTGTAATATTTTGAATATACAAAGTGAGTTCATACATCTGCAATTTATTAATTAGTGTTTATTTTACTTTAACAGGAGGATTTAGATGCACCGGAAGCAGAAATGGCAAAGAAAATTCCTAAGAAAAAGCCCCCTCGAGTTGAGGACACTCGAAGCAAAAAAGAACATGTGAATGTTGTGTTCATTGGACATGTAGGTAAGGATGGCTTTAGCACACTGCTTTAAATAAATACCCTCGTAACATGTTGGGACTAGGATATTACAAAGAACACATCGTCAACATCAAAGTGACATGCCTATCCCATATAGTAAAAGGTTGGGTCGAGGGAAAAGTTAAATACACAAAACCTATCATCATCATCTAATCTTCAGAAATATGCAAGTTATGTGCCAATATTATTAACTTATATAATTTCATTAGGAATCTTATTGACGTGATAACGTCTATTAGGGTGTTATCAGACCAATCGATCGATCGTCGATCGACGGCATCGATTAACGTCGATCGAAGTCGATCGACTGGTCTGGTAGCTTTAATTGATCGACGCATACCGTTCGACTAACCAATCGATCGATTCCATCGGTCGACGTTGATCGATAGGTCAGGTAGCTTTAATTGATCAACCGTTACCATTCGACTAATCAGTCGATCGACCGTCGGTCGACGTTGATCGATGCCGTCGATCGATAGATGCTAACAGACCAATCGATCGACGGCATCGATCAACGTCGACCGACGGTCGATCGACTGATTAGTCGAATGGTAACGGTTGATCAATTAAAGCTACCTGACCTATCGATCAACGTCGACCGATGGAATCGATCGATTGGTTAGTCGACTAATCCATTCCACCATCGATCGATGCCGTCGATCGACGATCGATCGATTGGTCTGGTAACACCCTTAAAACGAAGCACGATCGGCTACGATCGGCCGAAGCGCTCAATTTTATCTATAAAAGTATGCAATCATTTCATCAATGTTTTGTCATGACGTTGTCACGTTAAGCTACCGTCCGTAGACCAACTTTACAAACATTTTTTTTTATTAACAATTTAGTCACTGCTATGATATCAATAGATTATTTTAATATGTTACAATTTAATTTTACACAATATAATTACCATAACGGTAACACCCTCTAATCTATTCTATAATTTACGTTTTACGTACGTGTCGAAGTACAATCAAGAATGGGAGTGATGTTTCGAAACGTGATGTTTTCGCTTTGCATCGCGTGACTTCGACGCTAAAAATTTTCACCGTCAATACTTTAATACTCGTATAAATATTATAATTACGCTTTTTTATGTGATCCCTTATGATTGATGATTTAATATTTTATGTATGTATGAGGTATAGAGACATTTCATTATTTCTAAAGAATCAGATTTACTACAGTATAGGCTCGTCTCTGGAAAATCGTATAGACATTAGTAGAAGTCACAGATGTAACAAAATTGCAATATGTTTATTGTTATTCAGTAGAAAAATAATTAAAGATTTGTCTTGTATGCAGTGCAAGTGCGAGAAATAGTAGTATAATTATTAGGCTTCTGCGGCCGCATACGAAAATATAGTATCACACAAGAACTGTCTTTTTCTGCCTCTTTAGTTTTATGAGAAACTTGATACTTTTAATAAATATAATTGTTTGGAGGATCTTTTTAAAATATATTATTAAGGATTAAGTAAGTCATGTAATTTCTCCTAAAGTTTAATGACTACTGCACCTCTATTTACATAAAAGTATTAATTATATTTTATCAGTTGATCATAAATTATGGGTAAAAAACAGTAAAAAAATAATAATAAATTTCATCTTTCATGTTTATAAAATTCCAGATGCAGGCAAATCTACAATTGGCGGTCAAATAATGTCACTGACAGGAATGGTTGACAAGAGAACACTAGAGAAATATGAAAGAGAAGCAAGAGAGAAGTCAAGGGAATCATGGTATTTGTCATGGGCTTTGGACACTAACCAAGAAGGCATGTAAAACTCATAATAAAATTTTAAATTACTTTTGATGTAGACTTTGCAAGGGTGTAAATTCTTTATGTTTGTATGATGTATAATTACAATACTTTTATTTTTCATAGAACGAGACAAAGGAAAGACTGTAGAGGTAGGAAGAGCCTATTTTGAGACTGAAAAGAAGCATTTCACAATACTCGATGCGCCGGGACACAAGAGTTTCGTACCAAACATGATTGGTGGCGCAGCACAGGCTGATTTGGCTGTTTTGGTATGCATCAATTTTACTTACTTAAATACATAAAATGTAATAACAAAAATATTCTAAATAATAACTTACCATAAAGCTAAAATATTGATAACATTTTGCACACCCACAAGGTTGCAGCAAGGCAAATATTTGCTAATAAACATTGAAGGCAAACTATTCATGAACCAAGTGATAAAAATAGATCATACATCACTTTTATGATAAGCTTGCTAATAGCAATATGTGATGGAGATTTTGTTTCTTTTTTTATGATTTCATAGTGTGTTGTGTTGGTACTGAAACTAATATAGATAGGTTGGCTAATAATCTATACTAATATATAAAGAAGAAAGATTTGATTTTTTGTTAGCATTGAATAGGCTCCGAAACTATTGAACCGATTTGAAAAATTCTTTCACTGTTAGAAAGCTACACTATCCCCGGTGAACATAGGCTATATTTAAAAAAAAAATAGGGATCCTTAATAAAACTCCAATAATCTAACCCAAGGTGTAAAAAAATAGGAAAACCGAAGCAAAGCGAGGGCGGTTACTCGTCATCAAATAAACACGGTTGTAATGATTTCCATGTAATCCCTACTACAATTATATGTTAACAACAAAAATATATATATAAAATAAAAATATAATATCTGTTGCACACACTGTACATTGTGTTGTGTGCCTACTTTATAAATGTTTCTGACAATCATATTTGTATTTTTAAATGCTTATCACCAAGACACCAGCAGGATATATAAGGCAATAACAGTAAACATGTCCAAAAATCATTAATAGAGTATGCCCTGTAGAAAATTATTATCTTATATGCTGATGGCCATCAACATTCAATATTGTTACTGCCAACATTAAAATCCCATTGTCTGTTGTAAATATTGTAACTATTACAAGAGAAGTTACAATGCTTGTTTTATATACTGTAACTACCTGCCCGGACAGACTTTGTTCTGTCAAAAGTGTTTTTTATTTTGAGATATAAGCTATCCTATCTTTCAAGCTGGATCAAACTGCACACGGTGTGCAAATTTGATTAAAATCAGTTCAGCAGTTTAGGAGTCCATCGAGGACAAACAACGTGACACGTAATTTATATATATTAAGACTAGCTGCCCGTACAGACTTCGTTCTGTCAAAAGTTTTTTGTTATTTTGAGATATAAGCTATCCTATCTTTCAAGTTGGATCAAACTGCACATGGTGTGCAAATTTGATTAAAATCGGTTAAGTAGTTTAGGAGTCCATCGCGGACAAACAACGTGACACGTAATTTATATATATTAAGATATTGACCCAATTACAATTCACCTCGACAAATCATAAAATACCATTGAAAAAATGAGAATTACACTATCATTATTTAAACATATGTGAGTAATTTACTGTATGTAACATTACAGGTGATATCAGCGAGGAAAGGAGAGTTCGAAACGGGGTTCGATAGAGGGGGGCAGACTCGAGAGCATGCCATGTTAGCAAAGACGGCTGGCGTCAAACATTTAGTAGCCCTTGTTAATAAAATGGATGATCCTACTGTAAATTGGGATGAAAAGAGGTAATTTTAATTGGCCTTAACAAGTACATACATACCTAATCCAATTACGATAATTCATTATAATATAGCAGTTACAAAATATTGCAGGCCTTTGAGTGGCATAGGATGTTCTCAAACTTAAATTTGAAACTGATTTCAACAACTAACTTACCCAGAATGATCTTATTTTAGATACAACGAATGTCGAGATAAAATATTACCATACCTTAAGAAGTTGGGCTTTAATACAGCAAAGGACTTATCTTTCCTACCTGTCTCTGGACAAACGGGACAAGGTTTATTGGAGCAGGTATGGTCAAATTATAAAGTATTTTATAGTCATTAAATTGTAACTTCAACATATTTGTCGAGCAAAATTTTCAAGCAGTTTGTAATGAAACCATAAAATTCTATCATTATCATTTTTTAATTATAAATATTTGTGGTATTGCAGGTATCAGAGGAAATTTGCCCGTGGTACCGCGGTCCTTCATTCATCCAATTGATTGATGAGCTTCCATCTCTGAATCGTAAAATGGATGGTCCGTTCATCATGCCAGTGGTTGACAAATACAAAGACATGGGCACTGTGCTAATGGGCAAGGTGGAAGCTGGGACCACACGCAAAACAAGCACCTTATTCCTTATGCCTAATAGAGTATGTAAACTTTTATTTCTATATGTTTAATATCTAAAAATGTTATAGTATTTACAGTATCTCACTGTACTTGTTGACTCGCACTTACGTCTTGGGTCTAAGTGCGAGTGAGCGCGCAATATATCAATGAGTGCAGTGTGATACTGCAAATACTATAGCTCGCTTTGCTTTGGCAACCAATTTGTGAAACTGATGCAGTAAAAATATTGTTCAGTTTGCACTATCAAGTCATACTCATGTTTTGATGGAGCCATTCGAAGATTCCATCAACTTCAATGGTCTATGGCTCTGGCCTACATAATTTGATCTATGAAACTATTGCCAGAATAACTTCCACATAGTTACGTTATTTTACTTTTGTTTATTTTGAGGTAAAGTGATGTTGCTCTATTGGGTAGCTGGATAATACCAATATATAAATCTTAGATATGCCTTGTAAGATTTATAAGTTGCATGACAATGACAATCCGCACTCTGAATAGCTATAATTACATTTTTTTATGAGTTAAATTTTTATTCTATTCCATTTAGTAAATGGGTTCTTTTGATTTAAACTAGAATGAATCTTTCAAAATGTTATAAAATGTAAATTAATGTTTGTTTTGTTTATGAAAATTTCAGGCTCAAGTAACCGTAGATCAGCTATGGTCAGATGAAATCGAAGTTACATCTATTGGACCTGGTGAAAATGTGAAAGTGAAGCTCAAAGGAATTGAGGAGGAAGATGTTTCTCCTGGATTTGTACTCTGTGACATTGCAAACCCTATCACCACAGGCAGAGTGAGTAAAGTCACAAACAAACATTTGTATTACAGTGGGTTTATTTTAATATCATGGTTTCTGGTCACCATAATAAATATAATAAAATATGACATTCAGTAAACTATACGGAAATACTAGTTTGTGTCTATGACTCAACTGCGGTCCAAATTCAACCATAATTCACGTTGTCAAATTGACACGATTTAATATATTGTTTATAACAGACTTCAAAAAAAGGAGGAGGTTCTCAATTCGACTGTTTTTTTTCTTATGTTTGTTACCTCAGAACTTTGGACTGGGCGAACCGATTTTGATGATTCTTTTTTTAATCGAAAGCTGGTGGCTGTCATGTGGTCCCACATAAATTTTATTGAGATCTGACAATGAAATCCATGAGAATACCACTTAAGTCGTAAATTTGTATTAAGAATCTGCGCGACAAATTGACGAATAACTCGATATCACGCCAACCGATTTCGATGATTCTTTTTTTAATCGAAAGCAGGTGAACGCATACATTTGAACGAGATCTGGCTAGTAGTTTTTGAGTAACTTTGAAGTCGGTTATTTTTTGTTAGTAAAATTTAGATTATTTAAGTAAACTTTATATCAAATCCCAGACTCCTGTGCATGAATTATTGTTAAACGGGGTTTATAGGTTTTTTCTTCATGTATTAACATATCATGATTATTATTAGAAAATATTAACCAAATAAGAAACACCATTCGAGGCTATTAGACTAGTGATGTCAAGTAATTTTAATCTGATTAGTTCAGATGTCCATGAAAAAGAAATAGGTTCATCTTTGATAGACTTCATAGGCGTACAGTGATGTTTGAAATGGTTACATTAATTATTGAAAAGTGATATGCATTTGCACGTCTGCCGGAAGATAATTTTATGCAGTTGTGATTTACCCATGCTTTCTTATGACTATATTTTTCTTTGGCAGGTTTTCGATGCCCAAGTTGTTATTCTGGAGCACAAATCTATTATTTGTGCAGGTTACTCCGCTGTGATGCACATACATTGTGCAGCTGAGGAAGTTACAGTGAAGGTTTTTATTAAAAATTATAATACATTTATTTCTTTAGCAGGGCGATGGTTATTTCTTTTTTATACAACCAAAATTCTAAAAATTTCGATGATGTCAAATTCATAAGGGTTTGTCATGAGAGTACAGAACACAAGCCATTATGCCAGTTCTATGCGAGTGGCTTATAGTAAATTTAAATTTGATTCATAGGCTCATAAAATGTGAAGACATCAAAATCTCGTAAGATGTTTTTGGGCGTTTCTTAGAGACGTATCGAATAACAAAAGTAACATTGAAACAAAAAGTGACCTTACTTATGCAGTCAGCAACATTGCACATTGAATGTTAAATAGACACAGACATAAGCTCTGTGCAATTATACTTTACAGGTATTAACTTAAATGTCATGATAAAAATATAATGTTTCAGGCACTAATCTGTTTGGTAGACAAAAAGACTGGAGAGAAATCTAAGACGCGGCCGCGCTTCGTGAAACAAGACCAAGTGGCCATCATGAGGATAGAGTGCGCGGGCGTCATCTGCTTAGAACCATTCAAGAAGTTTGCTCAAATGGGCAGATTCACATTAAGAGATGAAAGTGAGTACTTTGATGTATTATTACAACTATTTACCATTTGCTTTTGACTTGATTTGGAGGATTAAGGCCGTAGCTCAATATATAAAAGTACATACAAGTTGGTAAAGTTTAGAACACTTAAGTAATGATAAAGAAAGCAAACTAATAACAAAACAAATAATAAACATTTTTAACAAACGAATATTGTAATATTTATAATTTTTCGTTTCAGATAAAACCATCGCCATTGGTAAAGTCCTAAAAGTGATCGAGTAAATTTGGCACTACAATTTGTAATTTAGTTAGGATAGGCCTTTCCAAAACCTACATACATATATCATCAGAGAATGCGTGTAATATGTAGTCCTGAATATTGGGATCTACGTGAGAGCTGGAGTGTGTCGCTTCATCGTCGATCTTTCCGGATTATTAGAAAAGCTAGTCCTCATAAAGACAAACTATGTTACAGCCACTGCCATAACGCGAGTTAGTCTCTCTTAAATTAAAACAACATATGCAGCAACGTTAGTGCTTGTCTTTTATGGTAATTATAAAATAGAACATTTAAGACAATTAGATATATTTTGGATACGGATTTCATATAAGCAATCGGCATCCAATAAGAGTCCGAAATAATGAATCAGTGTGCTCAATATGTACTCGTTGTATAGTGCTCGCCAATTTTTTTGGTTCCTCTGAACTAAGTCGCAAGATTAAACCGACGCAAATTGATCAAAACCGCACGACCTTTACGCAGTATATCCCACTTCGTACGTAAACGTCAGAGGGGCCATTAAGTTTGGCGCGAAGTATATGATGAATATGGTCAAAACTTGTGCTACAAACAAAACTTCATTTCTTCTCTGCGTTTATTTATCAAAAATTGATAGGTTTTTGGTTGTAATATATATCTTAACTAATTATTAATACTCTTGTGGTACACAACTCTCAGAAATTGTCATAATTTATAAAGTATTTTGTTTAGGACTTTGATTTGTGTAGCACGTATTTATTTTGTAAATTTGTATTGAAATTCTTAAGATAATATATAAAACTGCTATCACTGGCACGTACTGAAAGTTTTATAAAATATCTCACAAATTACCAAAACACAAAAGGGCTTATGAATTGCTAATCGAATTTTCACAATAATATTTTTAACTTTTTCTCCCCAAAGTGTTATGGCATCCTGGGTGTAAGTCAGTATGTTAAGGAAAAAAATCTTGCAATATCTGATAAGATCTGTCCATATTTCAATTTCATACTAGATATTGAACCAATTAATATATGGGTGCCCCGGATGTTCCGATACTAATCATTATAAATCTGCATTGATGTGGTTGTAATGGATGAAGCTCTCATATACATTGTTAGGGTGATCATTCGCTTAGTATTACAAAATAACAAATTAGATTGATACCTTTTTTACTAGTATATTATGTATCTGATATAATTTAATACATTCTTCTAAAGGAGGGGTATTTGGAATGGTTAATTGCACACACATTGCCGTCTATAAAGCACTATAGTTTCAAAATTCACACTTCGCTCTCTGAAAATATGTAGATTTCTAATTCCGTGTCTGTGTTTTGTGCCACATTTAAAATCTTCAATATGTTTCATACATAAGTTAAAATGTGTTGCAATGGCAACTCTCGTCCTATCCAGTAAACATTGATCATCCTAACAATATTTAGTGATTATCTATATCTACACCTACATATTTTCACTTATTATTAATAAGTAATTATTGTACTGTTCCCTATTTTATTTTAAACACCAGATATTTTAATTTAATTAATTTGCTATGAACATTATATACATTTTAATATAGATGTTTATTTGCGTTTCCACTTAAAGTAACACGATTGTGTATATCACTCCTTTCGGTTATTTACGTTTATTTAGTGTTGATTATTATTTACTTGCAATATTTTTTTTATAAAATTATGCTAATAGGTAATTATTTGTTAGTCACCAATATACGAGCGAGGCTCCTGGATGTGTTTCCTAGGCAGCGGACAAGAGCAGTATTTGATAAAGGGAAGTAACTCATCCCATTGTTCACAACATTAATCACAAACTTAATGTCGGCAGAGGTTTGCGGATTGTAATTGTGGCAATAAACAAAATAGGATACTACACAGGATACGGGCATGGACATTGAATATGTACTAACGTAGGAAACACAATGTACTTATAAAAGTTGTGTGATCTATATGAAATGAGGTTTGCATCAGTCTTGAACTTCGGTTCTACCTCCGAAATGTTATAAAATGTATATGATGAATTTATAAATTTCCAGCTTTTTTTTTAAATATAATCAGTTTTACGTATAGTGGGGATTGTATCATATTCGATATTTTGTGTATATCAGACAAAGCGTGAGGCGCACGCAGCCCCCCGTCTCGGTTCACCTTGTGCTATAGTTTATTTGCCGACTGCTTATAGTATGGGAGTGTAGGGCGCGGGGCGGCGAGAAGTCGCCTCGCGTCGTAGTGCCTTTTCTGTTTCAGTCGGGGGCCCCGGCCGCCTCGCGTGCATTCAAAATACTGCTATATTATTTTGTTTAAAATAAAATAAATTTTATTAAAACTGCTATGTGTATTTTTATATTTGTCTGTCTTTCGTTTGGGTTTATTACCGTCGAGTCCCAATGTCAACAAAGGCTAATAATCGTCTGGGCGGGTGAGACGTGACGCGATTAGTTGAAAATGTACGTAAATCGGCCGCCAGCGATGACATATTCATACTATCCAGGTATATTGCAAACTGATCGCGTCCAGTCCCGTCTGCAGGAGGGGGTCGAGCCGAATCCATCTAATCTTACGTAGGGGGGGTGGTCTCAGTAAATCTCACGTATTTTTTTTTGTCAACCCACTGATAGGACCTTGCACATAATAAATAAAGTACACAAGATGAGAAATTGAGAATATGTATGTATAATAAAATTACGCATTTTTTTGTTTTTTTTTTACCCGACGTCGAGTGTGGACACTAGAATAGAAACGCATATTTTTAAAAATTACGTGAGATTAGGGGGTTGAGTAAAATGAATCTCACCAGGGAAGGGGGGTCTGAAAATCGCTAAAAATGCCTCTCGTAATTTATCGACAACGAGCAGACATGGTAAATAAAAATGGTCAGTCGCTCATGGACATCAGTAACACCAAAAGAATCCCACCTACCAAAAAATAAGGGGAACCAACTTTTATTACTGGCTACGACACTACGACCGAAACACTTTCGGTATAAAACGTCATGGTTGGTAGAATCGCAGAAGAATAATAGTATGTACTTATTAGCAAGCATGAAGCAGCTCAGGCGGGCAACAGGTAAACTACCACAATGCAAGTACCGTCGGGAAAATAGTTCTCTACGATAGAACTAAGCAGTAGAACTAGTGTGTACGTTAGTATATTATTTTATTGAGTGGGAATGAACGCGGGAAAAGACTGGAGCCCAATTCTCATTTCGTAGATACATGTCAAACAGAGATAATAAATTATGTCGAAAAAACATGGCCGATTGGCCTCGTTTTATTCAAAGTCGGCCATGTTTTTTCGAGATATCTCTGTTAGACATGTATCTCTACGAAATGAGAATTGCCCCCTGGTACCTACATATAATGACTTTCCCGTTGTTCAGTCAGATCTCGGATGTACCTACCATGAGCGCTTTATTAGCTTGGACTCGAGGATGGATGAAGCCCCTTACACCACAAGAATTAAATTTCGTTGAAGTGAACACATCATACTCGTAGACACGAGCGGTGGTTGGAGGCGCCATCCACCGGCATATCGGTCGCTTCACGCTTGTAAATATGCATAATCTGCTCTGCTCCGCATTGTTTGAAGAACACTTCGCGGTGGTGAAAACCGACCCTGCAGATGCATATTTTGGACAGACTTATCACAATGTATACCTAAGTGGCCGTCCATAAATTACATGAGGCATTTCGAATCTCATCTAATCTTACGTTGGGGAGAGGGTTTCGACAAATCTAATGTAATTTTTGTCCGCAAGAAACAGAAAAATTGCCAGAAAATGGTGAACACAGGTGTGCATAAATAGTTGGTCCATCAGGAAACCGCGGGCATGTTCCTTCACAAAATTGTTAAATATCACTACTGGTGAGACCTTGCACAATGCACATCCAAAACTAATGTAAGCGCAGAAAGTGAAAGTAGGTACAATAATAAAAAAAAAAATGATTTTTTCCACCCAACTCTATTGAATGTGGACTCTAGAAAGTATTTTGAAAAATTACGTGAGATTAGGGGGTTGAGCCAAATCTCACCAAGGAGGGGGAGGTCTGAAAATCAATAAAAAAGCCTCACGTAATTAGTGGACGCCCGTCGCCCCCTCACTAAGTAAACGAGAGAAAAAAAAGCTCTACTGAGGAGCTTGTCTTTTTTCTGTTCGGGAAGGTACATGAGAACCTCAACTGATACATAGCAGGACACTATCAATTAGACGCAGTGTTATCTTTCTCATTTATGTCAGTGTCAGTGCAATATTTCCGGTAACTACACGATAGATTATAAACATAAAGGACGAAATTTTTTTAAAGTGAAACTTTTATTACATCATCTCAAACTTTTTCGTCTGTGTGTTGCATGTCGCGTGACGGTCGGCCGCGGAGTAGGGATAAAGTGAAAGGCGCTCGTCAGAGCAGCCAAGGAAAATATGGCGGCGGCCGGCGCCTATAGTTCGCAGCAGCTGACCGTGTAGTGTATAGAGTGTAGTGTACTCATTTGTGCCAGTGCACCACGCTTTTTTGTTTGTTTTTGTCAGTGTTTATTGTAAATGTTGTTTGTCAGTGTTTATTAATATGCGTCTATCATCTAAATGATTGTATTAATTATGTATTCCGTACGCAAATTAAATTTTATAATTTAATATTTTGTCTACTATTGATTTCCCACCATCATTCCCATTTTTCAATAATTAAGTAAGATTAAAAACGCAATTTTAATACCCTAAATCGAATAATTTTCTAGAAATTTTAGTTAAATGTCTACAAACCGGAAAAAGTTTCACTTGCATCGTGGTTTCATAAAACCACAATTTCTCTTTTTTAATATTCTTATAAGTTACTAGATTTTGCCCGCAGCTTCGCCCGCGATAAGAGATCGATTTTTTACAAATCCTACTTACTTTAGATTTAGTTGCCTATGACTTATGTAATAGCGTGATTCAGAACTTGCAAATGAATTTTAATAACGCCATCTATTAACAACACCCGGAACTAAATATCTATTAAATAACAGAATATCGTTCTTCCCATGGGGATGTTTTATCGTGGTAAAAAGTAGCCTACGTTACTCTCCACCCTCCTCACTATCTCCACACACAAAAACCATACCATATAACAGCTTCGTTGCGACGTGAAAGACGGACAAACAAACAAACACACTTTCACATTTATATTATTAGTATAGTAAGTATAGTATGGATTGCTTGACTACAATCCCACCTGATGGTAAGTGGCGATGTAGTCATGGGTGGTAAAACGCATTAACTTAGTAAAAGCCTATTCACTCTTACCTTGAATACATTTACATTATAATCGAGCAGAAACACCGACGCGGGCAATTTATTCCAATTCTTTGAAATGATTAAGCGAAGCGCGTCGTCCGTACAGGAGGGATGTTAACAACAACGGGATGGATAGCCCCCGTGCGTCGGGTGGTTCGATGATGGAAAGGGGATGGCGGAATCAAATCATGTAATTCCTGCGCACACTCTCCAAAATGTATCCTGTAGAATACCGAGAGGCTGGCAACTCTGCGCCTGTGCTCGAGGCTCTGAAGATTGGTCTCACTCAACCAATGCAGGGTCACCAATAAGCCTCTTAAATACTGCTATGTAATTTATGAACCAACTTTTGCATAGCAGTTTTGCAGTGCAATTTAGTCCCCCACCAAAAGTCCCTACTGGTGGGGATACGAGCATAGAACCACACCGAAACAAAATATTTCATGGTAGATGAGGCACAGCCCTGGACCCGATTTTAGGAGTAATATCGCTAAAGCCAGACCAGGTAAATGACCCTCGTTACCATCACACAAGGGTAGCGATAGAGTCCAGCAAACCAACCGGAGCAGGGACCTGATACTATTTTCAACGGGTTGTTAGGCATGGTGTACCAAACAGGAGGTTGGCTTGGGAGTGGGACTCTTGGATTGAGCCCCTACCGCCAATAAGTAATAATTTGTATTTTTACATTATTCCCATATTAATAGGCATGATGACAAATTTTGAAATACTGTTCTATATTGTTGGGAAATATGTATATTATAATTACGACGTATATCATATTTCCGCAAAAAATAAGGTTTAGTATAAAATAAATACATTTCAATCACGGACCTAAAAAAAATACGGACATAACCTTGTGTAACCGAGAGTGAAGCATAGAAATGGCCGACCGCTTACTACGTGTGCGTAATTTTGGGGTTACCAGTTATCACAATATGAATGTACATTTATCTATCTTTCAGCTACTCTTATGAACTCTCAAAACGTCTATGAAATTAGAATTTTGTATAAAAAAAGTCAAATCTACATTCAATAAATGCATATTATTATATTTGATAAGATTAATGAATTTTATTAATTGACGACAGATTAAATACACTGGTTTACCCACTTCACTTATAGGGGAGGTACCTAAAATTTCTCCAATTTTGTTCTACCATTATCTTAACGTAATTAATATACATATGTACTTACATTGATCGATACCAAATTTCAGCTTTCTAATATTGTTAGTTTGTAAGCAATGCCGCGGACAGACAGACAGACATGGCAAACATATAGGTAAGGGTTCCTTGTTATTTAGTACGGAACCCCAAAAATATATACTTTTAAACTAAAGTAAGAAACTCGAACATTATACATACTCTAATTTTCCCACACATTCTGGGTATTTGCTTAAGCAATATTGTTGGCAACATTGGCTGATTTTGTGGTTACAAATTTTTCTGGTTTGTTTTGTTAATAACTTTAGGAAAAAAGTGATTAAATTACAAGCTTACTTGTGAACGGTGATCCCTTTATGTTTTTTAACTGAATTACAATTGTTCTTGCAACTTTTAACAGCACACAAAGGCATTTTTATTATTCTTTATCAACTCCCGTTGTCCGTACTCCGTATGACTCGAGTGCGGTCCGGCGCCGGAGGCCGGAATGACGACCGATTGTGTCAATGTGTGGGTGTTTACTTGTACGAATAGAGAGTTGGAATTCCGATGGGTGCTTCACTGAATTTGTTCTTGAGATTACGTCTGTTTTTTTTAGGTCCGTGATTTCAATTTATAAGTTTAAAATTCGCACCAAAACGCTTCAAAGTGTCATGGCGTCGCTTGTGACGTCACAATTCAGAAAAATAATAGACAAGACGTCATTATCAGTATGGTGATTGATGTCTTTGATTATAGAAAAAGGAGAAGGTTATTTTTCTTTAATCAATGGGTGATGTTCATTTGTTTTAAGAAGTGTGACAAAATTCAACTGAGACTAATTGGCGTTCAAGCTAACTAAAACGTAGTGATTATGTACTCTGTGAAGCTAACATGGCGGCTTGCCGTATTTTGTAGTTTTATTTTATCAAAAATATTGTTAATCTCGCTCATAATAATACGATAATTAATGCGTGTTTTGTAATCCATTAATAGGGTTTCAATAAATAAATACATAATTTTAGTGATTTTTACTTACGGTCATCATGCCTATTATAAACATTATGATATACCTACATCTACAATGACTATTTGAAAAACGGTAGGGAAATAAAAATTACCTTGTTTACACATCACATTGTTATTTAGAATCAAACCCTTATCATATTGGTACTTCTTTTGCAATCTAAAATCTCAATAAAAATAATACATTTTTAATTACTAATATCTAGTATGCGTATCAGTTATCAGGCATTTATGGATGGTGCTAGTTTAAGTGATGTAGCTCAGTGAACAAGTACATAATGTATTAATACACAGCATGTAAACGAACACAGCATAAAGGCGCCTATACATCAATCAATCACACCTGTGTATAGCTTTACGATTTTTAGCCGACTTCAAAAAAGGAGGAGGTTCTCAATTCGACTGTTTTTTTTTTATGTTTGTTACCTCAGAACTTTGGACTGGGCGAACCGATTTTGATGATTCTTTTTTTAATCGAAAGCTGGTGGTTGTCATGTGGTCCCACATAAATTTTATTGAGATCTGACAATGGCATCCATGAGAAAACCACATAAGTCGTAAATTTGTGTTAAGATGTGCGCGACAAATTGACGAATAACTCAATATCACGCCAACCGATTTCGATAATTCTTTTTTTTAATCGAAAGCAGGCGCTTGTCATGTGGTATCATATGTAGTTTTTGAGACTTTGAAGTCGGTTATTTTTTGTTACAAAAAATTTAGATTATCAATTACCAATAGAGATAACTATTACAGTGACTACCGTTTATAGGCACCTTTAAAAGACGAAAAGTATTTACAATTTCGGCTAATTCCATCACTGGAATGTCAATGCTTAATAAAACTAAAGCTTAAGTAGATAGAACTGTCTCACAAATAGTTACAAAAAATATGATGAAATTATTTACATTGTTTGAAACCCTCAATATTGGTTATATTGAGAATGTTTACATTTTTATGAAAACCATTATTTAATTATTACATTATTTACCTCCAAACCTCATCAATATTAGCATTCATTATCTGATTATCAGTCTCAATATCATGAATTAAGTACCTACAGGTGCTAAAATTTGGCAGAAAAATACTAATCTTGAATTTTAATATCTGTTTTTGTAACATTTTGATTCATTTGATCATTTTCATACTCTACAAAATCATCAAATAAGCTAGGCCAGGCTTCTGTGTCATCATAACTACTGAGATCATCTCCCACATATTCACAAAAATTTAAAAACATATACCAGGTATCCTTGGGGATGCCCCTTATATGTGGATTCTTCTCCAGATAGCTCAACCACCTGTCCAATATAGGCGGCTCATTGTTGGTGAAAACTAGACGCCACAACAACACAGCAATGTCCACTGGAAGTATTCTCTGCCCGTTAGTAACATCTAGTCCAAACTTAAAAGTAAATCTGTACAAATCTTTGAACTGTTCAGTGTCCCTTCTTAATTCATTTGTTATGTCACTGATTTTATGCTGTATACCCTTAATAGAATCAGTTTTCATGTTTTTCAAACCATGCACAAATTCCACCTTTGTGAACCTACACATTTGACTAGCATTTAATTTCCAAGCAAGCACTAAAACCTTGAAATCATCTGGATTCAATTGTAAGTCATTACAGAGGTTTTCTATTCCTTCAGCCAATATTGCATCTTCTAAAGAATCTTTATACTGATCAAATAACTGAATAATTTTTGACTCTGAAACTCTAGGTTCACCAGATCCCAATGAAGGCATCGTCCGAGGAATTGATGGCAGTTTTTGATAAAATGATTTTTGTGTTTTTTCAGTATTCACATGAATTCGTTCACGTTGTGAACTCACTATTTCTCCAGAGCCAAGATCACTAAAGGAACTCATAGTAATTGCATTTTGAATTGAACTGTTATTTTTATAACAATTAATGCTGTTTTCATTGTCACAAAGAAGTGGTTCTTCTTGAGGAAAATCAGGGATCATGACAGAAGGCACTTGATTTGTAGTTACTATTTCTGTGATTTCTGGAAATAAATAATAATAATTCAATGTCTAAACATTACTATCATGTAAATAAAATGATCATGATAAGCATCACATTGAGCCTGAATTTCTTAAAAGATAGCACACATCAATAACCAATATATTCAATATAACTTTGCAGTGCACATTTAGGATAGTATCAACTTCTTATGATTATAATATTATACCCAAAGTTGTACAAGAGGTATCATAATTCAATGATATAATTATGAAAGGGACACAAATCAAATAAAAATGTAGATTTGATAGATCAATAAAAAATTATTATATTGATATAATTATATTGTTGATATGATATTGTAAGTACAGTTAAAACTGTTACAAATATTAATTTATAATTGTTTTTATGCATTAATCATAAATAACATACCATCTTTGTTCCTGTTAGTGGATGTTATGGAATCTGCATTTGTTTGAGATTTAAAACAGCTAAGACAATGGCCCATTTGACAAAGTGTGGAATGAAATACTCCTGAACTTAAATGTCGTGTTGCGGACCCAAGTGGACCAAGCAAACTTCACTAGTGCTTCTCTTGCTAAACTATACAACATAATGGCCAAAAATCGAATTGAGATTTTGTAAACATCTAGAGAAAACCTGAAATAGCATAAAATATATTAAAGCATTCATTTAAATGAACCACAAATAATAAAACAGGATTGAACTGTTATCTAAATAAACTGGCAACTGGCAAGCAATTCATAACATTTACGTACCATCCTCTCTACTCATTTACAGTAAACTACAAAGGTCAGGTATATGTTATGAAGTTAAGAACATGCGTAGCTTTATTCGACATATTAATTTTCCACAGCTCCTTTCTTTTACTGAATAATTTAGTTTTTTTAAAGTTTACATTACACTGTCTTCCATTAAAACCTGTAAAACTAATACAAATGCAACTCTTTCTCGGACAGGACAGACGACAATTTACTTTTTTGACGAATTTTGACGTAACATGACGGAAAAATTTGACTTTTAACTTCACTTGCCATGTTACAGAATTTACAGATTAAATAAACCCACAGACTGTTAAAAAAGACAATCAGCTACAAGAAATTCGCGCGCATACCCCTGTCTGTGGCGCGTCCTCTCAGGGGATCCACAGATAAGATCATATTACATAAAATGGCGTCAACACATGAAAGGTATAGCATGCTATTTAAAGACACATTGGAATTATAGTGGCGCTATCACCTGCTGTGTTTATCAATCGAAGTGTCAGTTAAGCGGACGAATAAAATAATTTTGTCGTTAAGTCTAACGATAGTAAATAAAGTATTTACTATCGGACGAATAAAAAGCTTACAATTAGTTAAAGTCATAATATGACAGATTACCTGCGCAAGGGGGCTCCTTGACAAAAATCAAAAGATAGGTTAAGTTAGTTTGGTTCCTGTTTTTATTTACGTGAATAAAGGGGCCCGTAAATAAAGGGGGTTCCGTGACATCTGTGACGGAGTCCTATTATTATGACGTTAATTGTGTGGGTGAAGCTCGTAAAAGTCACGTAATATTAATAATTTACAGACTAAAGTTATTTTATTTATACGTCGCTAGGAGGAATGATAAACATTTTTTATTACTCCATGGTACAGTACGGCCAACAGTCACAGTAGTACAACCGGCTGCGCAGTAACATAGTTCGGCAATTCTCGGTACGCGGCGTATTATGTCTCAGTCACACGTTAGCATGTTCGTGTCGCTATCTCTGCCTTACATACGCTAAAGTTTACAGAACCTATGTTCAGACGCGCTATGATACGTCGGCCGTACTGTACGTCGTTTTTAAGTTTATATTAAAATAGCCGTGTTTAATACTCTATGGTTTCTTAGTCTGAATGACTGAAATCCAAACTTGTCTTATTAGGTCATAAAAAAAAATTGTCAACTGTCATTTGTCAAACTTCGGGCTTCATTTCAATTTGAAATTTTGATTTCGAATTCAATTCGTTAAATCAAAACCTCAGTTACCTACACTTTGTTATTAACACAGAAATCAGAATTTGTTATTTTATATTTCAACGTAGAACTTAAAATAAAAATGAGTATTATAGAAGAAAATTGGAACTATTGTGTTATTTTACATGAAATTGAAAAACTGAACTTTCATGATTGTGAATTGCATTTAAATGATCTTTGTAATGATATCTTAAAACTTTTGGAAGAAAGTTTTCTGCAGAATATAAACCATCGAGTTAGTACAGCCCAGAGTTATGATGAAGAGCTTAAACTACTTCAGGATAATAATAGGCAGTTACGTCAAGAGATGGACACAAAAATAGAAGGGTTGTCTCAACAACAAACTCAATATGAAAATTTTAAACGAGGTATTTTCCTTTAAATTTCTTATACTATAACCGTATCATGGCACTTACGCATTCTATAAATAAACTCTTATTTCAGATCAAAAACTTCTATCACAGGAAATTAAAGAAACACATGAGGCATTTTTGATGGCAAAAAAACATTTCAAAAGGTTTTTAAAGATGTACTGCTCAATTGAGTCAAGAAAAGATGATACGCAAGTTATATTCATACAATTCTTCACAGAAGCTAAAAAGGACTCTGAAAATTACTCTGTAAGATTGTCGAGGGATTGTAAATCGAAACAGTATGAATGTATGTTCAATACTTTTTCTTATTACATTGATTGGTATTCATCATACAACCAAAACTGAATTTTTTATTTATTTTTCAGTGGTTAGCACTACACCCAAGCTAAAGATGTTAAAGGAATTCCAAAGAGTTTTACTAGAGACCAATGATGTGCTCGGGGCATTGTACTCCATACGAGAAGAATTCATATCACTCAAAGGATCAAAAAAGTGACACAATATGTATAGTTTAATCATATTATCATTTTAGAGATTGAGTTGTTACTAACATTCTGTTGAAACAAGAATTTTAAGGACTAGTTAGGGTCAACGCACATTTATTCGGCGCCATTCGCGTTTCACCGAATGATTTTGTTTACACTTATTCGGCTCGGCTTCTATCAGCCGCGTACGGCGCCGTAAGAATGCGAACGACTGCGTACGGCGCTGAATACGCTGCGAAGTCCGTCCGAAGACGTTAGTACGTATAATCTATACGGGAACTATGAAGGTCGCAACCTGTCGACAAGGCCAAGGAGTCAAAAATCTTCCATGTACCTACCTACAGCGCGGCGCTGTTCCGCCGCGTTCGACGTCGTACGCGGCCGAAAGATAAAACACATTTGTCGTCGTTCTCTACTTGTTTACCGCGAAAGCGGAATCGGCGCCGAAAAGCCGAAAGGATGCGTACGCGTCTCCATACAAAATCGTTGTTTACTATGGACAAAAGCCGAATGGAGCCGAATAAATGTGTTTTGACCCTTAATAAGAAGAATACCCTAATTGTAAGTAGGATCTGGTTAAGTTTTGATGACTTTGATGATACTGATGTGGATGTGCAGTCACCACTGCTAAAGATCTCACATTTTTTTTATTTAGTACACACAAACAATTACAAAAATGATTACAAAAGAAAATTTAGTACTAGGGCACTGCTTATTCCATCAATAAACATTGTGTGTTTGTATCCGCTAATTTCCAAAACCACACTATACTAACCATTTCAATGAAATTTTGTAAATTTCAATGTTTGAAATAAATATAGTTTTGGATTTGATAAGCGTCAGTGTTGTTGATATTTACTAAGATATTAAAATGCCACCATAGATAAAGTTATTCAATTTGACATAGGTATTATGATGAGCATAACCTAAGCAGTTCTCCAGACATTACATTTTTATTTTTTTTATAGGTCCAAGTGGAATAGTTAAGTGTCCATAGCACCCCTAAGGGAATCAAGTGGAATGCACGAAATGAAGCCAACTGAATGTTGCACTAACTAAACAAAATGTGGCAAGTTAGTTCAATTTCGTGATTCGTCTGTAATCAACTAGTCCCTAATCAATAATCATATAACTATAAAAATCAAAAACTTTATGCAATGGAATTAATAATGGAATAGTGTAGGGGTTCATTTCAATAAATAAAAATCTTAATTTAAGTAAAATAGAATATATTTTAGTGATAAAAATTAATCACCATGCAACAATTTAATGCAATAATTAATTTAACATAAATTATAACTAACTCTGTATTGAGGTAAATACTGCATTAGCTTCTGGGCGTATATGTATCTAGATTAAACATGTAAATAAATTTTCTTTTAAAACAAATCTTGTACCATTAACTTAACATATTTTGTGTCTTGGAGGGATTATTTTTATAAGTATAAACATCAAAATATTCAGGTATTTAATATTAAAGTATTGTATGGTAAATATTCTTGTATACCTTGATTTTTTTGCGAGGTAGAGGAAGAGAAGTGAGGACCAGCATGTTTATTTGATAATACTGTGTATTGTGACATTTATTTACTGAATTAATATTCATATTAATATAAAACTATATACATAAGGGCAATTTCAATACTTCAAACTTATAGTCTTATACGGGGTGGTCATGCAATCGTAGGAGATATTTCACCCCCCGCTTCACCTCGCGATTCTCTGCCCGAATACGTAAAAAAAATCTGACCTTAATTTTTACCCAAATTATCCTTTAAAATACATTAATCATAGACACTGCGCTCGAGAAAGCGGTGACCTAGTAACCCACATATTGCAAAAGAACACCGCCGCTCTGTCGGCACACCACAAAGGCACGCCGCGCCGCAAACGCTCGCTTTTTTCCATTGAATCATGCCGCCTAAGGGTCCGTTCACACAGACCAGCTCGGAGAGGAGAGCAGATTTTTATCACGTTGGAAACAGAGTTTTGAATTTTAGTAAAGTTTATTTTTGCATGTGCACCTTTTTTGTCATCAAGAATGCTTGAACGCCCTTCGTGTGAAATAAAAATTGTGTGCTCTTTCTCGATCGTGCAGCTTGTCGGCTCCGATTGCGTGCTCTTTCTCGCTCGCGCAGCCTGTCGGCTTCGATTTCGTGCACATGAACACACCGAAAACAAAACTTGGACTGCGCGGAATACTGATACTGCCTTTGTAGTGTATCCACCCGTCTCCGAGCGCATCTGACCGGCTCCGAGCACATCCGACCGCATCCGCTTTCAGATCTCTTCCAGCCGGTCTATGTGAAATAGTTGGCGGCTCCGTTCCGGCCAATTACAAGCGTATACGATCCGGTCTGTTGAAAAGAAAAAAGCAGGCCGATGCTCTCCGAGCCGGTCTGTGTGAACGGACCCTAAAAGTCGCACCGCCGCCGCACCGCTTTGTCGGCACGTCGCAAAGACACGCCGCAAACGTCAAATAATCGTAACAGGTCATTCACCTAGTGACCTGATAACGCGAGTTCAACGCGCTGCTAAGGTGTCCACACGTTTTGAGATTTTTCGTATTTAGTTTGATATTATTATCTTTGTGATTTATGGATGTTTTTATTATTTCTTTGTTTATTCGGGCAGAGAATCGCGAGGCGAACCACCCCCTGAAATATCTCCTACGATTGCATGACCACCCTGTATACAGGGAGGAAGGGGAATATCAAACTAAATACGAAAAATCTCAAAACGTGTGGACACCTTAGCAGCGCGTTGAACTCGCGTTATCAGGTCACTAGGTGAATGACCTGTTACGATTATTTGACGTTTGCGGCGTGTCTTTGCGACGTGCCGACAAAGCGGTGCGGCGGCGGTGCGACTTTTAGGGTCCGTTCACACAGACCGGCTCGGAGAGCATCGGCCTGCTTTTTTCTTTTCAACAGACCGGATCGTATACGCTTGTAATTGGCCGGAACGGAGCCGCCAACTATTTCACATAGACCGGCTGGAAGAGATCTGAAAGCGGATCCGGTCGGATGTGCTCGGAGCCGGTCAGATGCGCTCGGAGACGGGTGGATACACTACAAAGGCAATATCAGTATTCCGCGCAGTCCAAGTTTTGTTTTCGGTGTGTTAATGTGCACGAAATCGAAGCCGACAGGCTGCGCGAGCGAGAAAGAGCACGCAATCGGAGCCGACAAGCTGCACGATCGAGAAAGAGCACACAATTTTTATTTCACACGAAGGGCGTTCAAGCATTCTTGATGACAAAAAAGGTGCACATGCAAAAATAAACTTTACTAAAATTCAAAACTCTGTTTCCAACGTGATAAAAATCTGCTCTCCTCTCCGAGCTGGTCTGTGTGAACGGACCCTTAGGCGGCATGATTCAATGGAAAAAAGCGAGCGTTTGCGGCGCGGCGTGCCTTTGTGGTGTGCCGACAGAGCGGCGGTGTTCTTTTGCAATATGTGGGTTACTAGGTCACCGCTTTCTCGAGCGCAGTGTCTATGATTAATGTATTTTAAAGGATAATTTGGGTAAAAATTAAGGTCAGATTTTTTTTACGTATTCGGGCAGAGAATCGCGAGGTGAAGCGGGGGGTGAAATATCTCCTACGATTGCATGACCACACTGTATTATATCAGGAAAGTGTGATTGACAATAAAATTCATGATATGATGATCTATACATTAATTTAGAGATTCATTTGTGGATAAACCAGATTTAATACAATCACAATTTTCTACTTGATAGGACAATCTCATGTATATTAAAAAAATAGTTTTGAAGTCAATTTGTACCTACTGCTAGTTAAAATTAAAAATGACTTTTTATAATAAATTATCTTCCGCCCGCAGCTTCGCCCACGTGGATGTCGGTCAATTTACATAAAATCATACTGAATTAGACACCTAAACCTTACTCAGCAATCACACTATCGTTTGGTAGTTTTTGAGTTTATCGCGCTCATACAGACAGACAGACGCGTCCGGAACTTCATTTTATAATATGTATACAGTGTGTCTGGTCTCGACCTAGCGATAATGTAAGGTTACAAAATATACCCAATTTCATCGACAAAAACACCCATATATGGGGTTCTATCCCCCCTCCTGTCTGAATGGCCGCCATTTAAATTTTGGTTTATTCTTGTAGATACCTCTGCCAAAAGATGCAGATTTCTCTTGACAGAAAGGTCCTACAAATGTAAAAAAAAAAATTGAGAGGTGTCAAGGGACACCCGGATGGAACGAAGTTACTTGCAGTCAGTACTAGCCTACTAGGATAGCAAAAACATGCAGCAAGTGTGCCAAAACAAATCTGGGGTATTAAATTTCTCATCGGCTTTGTTCACCTAGTAGCAATTAATTAAAGCGAGTAGGTACTAGGCGACCAGAAGTCTCAACACACACAGAAGCACAACAGGGACGTCCATATCACGATCATGCACATTAAGCTATTATTGCCATTTCTCCCGTCATGCCAATCAATATGCGGAAGAGCGACAGGGATAGAATAGAGTAAATAAGACAGCCACATACTATGGTTGTACAGTATCACTGATGTCGCATCATCGAAGACTTCTGGTCGCCTAGTACCTACTCGCTTTAATTAATTGCTACTAGGTGAACAAAGCCGATGAGAAATTTAATACCCCAGATTTGTTTTGGCACACTCGCTTGCATGTTTTTGCTATCCTAGTACTGACTGCAAGAAACGAAAATATCTGGCTTTCTTTCTATAAGGGAGAGAGAGAGAGAGAGACAGACAGAGAAACATGCGCACGACGCATGACTTGTAACGACGCCGCACGAGTTGCAACGACGGCAAAAAGTCATGTACAAATTGACGTTAAAATTATTGTTCTTAATTGCATAACTCGAGAGTTAGGGCTATTTGAATATGACCCTTTTACGAGGGTCCCAACCCAAACCCATGTAGAGCTACCTGCTACATTGAATAGGTTTTATGTGACAAGGACGGAAAATTATTTTATATTATTGTTAGGGCGGTGAATAAGTAGTACAAAAAGTCATGTTTGACCAGACATACATGACCCTCGTAACGACATTACATACATGACCCTCGCAAAAGGGTCATATTCAAACAGCCCTAACTCTTCGAGTTATGCAATTAAGAACAATAATTTTAACGTCAATTTGTAAGTAATATCCTTAAGTATTAGGACAGTATTAAAATACTTAGTATCAATGTGCTAGTTTTTGAATTATGTTTAAGAAAAATGGAAAAAAACAGTCAACTTTTTTTACTTAAATTAGCATTGTAAATGTTTTAAGATTTGTAGGGAAAACTTTCCATGATGTTTCTTTTTATTTGATAGATGCTATTTTCACCTTTTAAATAACATTTTTTTTACATCTGTGGGACCTTTGGGGAGGGGGTGGGGAGGGGGGGTAGACCCCCATATATGGGTGTTTTTGTCACCTTAAATTATCGCTAGGTCGAGACCAGACACACTGTAGATAATTATTATTGGAGACAATTTCTTGACAAAAGCGTAGCTATTACAATAAAGAGTCCCAGACTCCCAGCCCTATTGCAAGATTTTACCAAGAAGAAATTTAATTTAGCTGATAAAACTTACTAATATAGGCGCCAAGCCAACCAATAAAACTAATGTAATACTGCAAAATATGTAGTTCATCCCGTCCAATATAACATTATAGTATAAAATATCAAAGGTATGTTATTTGAGATTGGTATAAGTGACTTATAAAAATATAGTGGTATATACTTCGGTGATATAATTTCGTCAGTAACCTAAATACAACACACATTTATGTTATCAAATGACAATTGTCTCTTAGTATATATAAATTAAACAAAATGATATTCTAATAATAGCAACATTTATAATACTTCTGTCTAGTCATTAGTTTAATTATAATACATAAATGCGAAATAGTTAATACACAATGTATCATACCATTCTATTTAAATCCTAATGGTGCTCCCTCACCGGGAGCATTCACGTGTAATGTAACATTATAGATTCGTCTTTGAGCATTACATTACAATAATACCTCCCTGACTGACGAGCATTCGCGTGTAATGTAACATTATAGATTCGACTTTGAGCATTACATTACAATGCTACCTCCCTGACTGACGAGCATTTGCGTGTAATGTCGATACCTCTGGGCTCAAAGGGCGTAAAGCACATTTTGGGCCATATGGAGTTAATAATACCATCGTATTCAGTTTTTCATTCTCCATCGATTGGTATATACGAAGTTGCCAAATTCGCACAAAAATGTTCTTTACGCCCCATCTATTTTGGGCTGCTAAACCAGAATGAAACAGGAAATCGGGCTGTAAAGTACATTACTGCGCAAGTTAAAAATGTCCTAGGTAGTATAGGAATCCAATTATGAGTATTAGGGCGTAAAACGCATTTGTGATACATTAAATGAAACTGATGAAGAAGATAAAGAAGAAGAAGATAAAGAAGATGAAAATAATACTGAAAAAGAAAATAATTCTAAATTTAAATAACCAAAAAATAGCTTAAAACTTTCTTGTTTGCCCTTTTATTACGTATAATAATAAATTTTACTAACAAAAAATAACCGACTTCAAAGTTACTCAAAAACTACTCGTCAGATCTGTTCAAATTTATGTGAGACCACATGACACGCACCTGCTTTCGACTAAAAAAAGAATCATCGAAATCGGTTGGCGTGATATTGAGTTATTCATCCATTTGTCGCGCACATTCTTAATACAAATTTAAGACTTATATGGTTTTCTCATGGATGCCATTGTCAGATCTCAATAAATTTTATGTGGGACCACATGACAGCCACCAGCTTTCGATTAAAAAAAGAATCATCAAAATTGGTTCGCCCAGTCGAGAGTTCTGAGGTAACAAACAAAAAAAATACAGTTGAATTGAGAACCTCCTCCTTTTTTTTGAAGTCGGTTAAAAAAACAGTCGAATTGAGAACCTCCTCCTTTTTTTTGAAGTCGGTTAAAAACTATTAACAATAACTCTTCAAAAATTTATTTTTAAAAAGCTTTTTGGTTATTCCCATAATCTCCATTGGGATGGGGATTATGAGAATAATCCATCAGGATGGGATGGGGTACCCCCCACCCCGTTTAACCCTTTTTATTATGAAAGTTGTACAATTTTAAATGCAAACTTTGTGATTTACAACACAATTGAGCATTACTATTATCATTTACTACATAATATTATACAACTTTTTTACGCTAGGTTATCTTTACTGCCAAAGTTAATAAAGTTAGCTGTTTTTAAAGGGGTGTAAAGGACATTTTGTAGTTTTTTTCAGGTAGTAAAGCAAAACTATTTTGGAAACTATTACATTTAGACTTCTTTTAATAATATTAACTTAAAATATAGGAAAATGTAAGTATTTTTCTCATAGATTGTTTTTTTATAATCATTGAGACAAAAAAGTTATAGCTAATTTTGTTTTATTTTTTAGGTTTTTTGGCTCTCCTGAAAAGTAGCTGTTTTGTGCTATACGCCCTTTGAGCCCAGAGGTATCGATGTAACATTACAGATTCGACTTTGAGCATTCCATAGCAAGATGTCAGACGAAGCGGTCGGAAGTGGAGCGCATTGATGTTACAAGTTGTAACAAGATATTACACGTATTGTATCATTACAAGGTGCGCATTGTAATGCTCGGTTCTCCTCCTTCACTGATGTATCCCCGTTTTGTATCATTACAAGGTGCGCATTTTAATGCTCGGTTCTCCTCCTTCACTGATGTAATGCTCAAAACTGTAACGTTACATTACACGCGAATGCTCCCGGTGAGGGAGCATCTTAAGATGTTAATATACAAAATTGCAGTAATTTTACATCTTGTTACGCATTATAACTATAATTAATGTTATTACCAATAACCCATCAAATCTTATTATATTTAGTATAATACCAATGTAAACTATTATAAATCATACATATGTATTAAGAAATCTTCAATTTACCATTTACTTCTCCATTCGCTTCACATCTGGGTTTGGAAGATTTCGAAGAAAGGTCCGATGTTTGTGTGGTATGAGAGCGCCGCTCCTTCGTTGGTAATAACATAGCGCCCAATGCGATAAAATGTAGGGAGTAGTAGAATTTTCTGAAATAAACGTGAGCAGAATTATTTTTAGCGTTGTGTTAGTAGTAAGATTATAAACGTCAGACTATAAAAAATAGCGTACCCGTAGAAGGCCAAGCTAGGCGCCAGGTGTAGAACAACAAACGGCACGGTGGCGTACGTCATCGCTACCCGTGTTGTTATGAAAGTCAACAAGTCATAAAACAGTTTCTTTGGGATACTGTCTAAGAACATCGGCCGGGCAAACTCTCTGATCTGGAAAAATAACAAAATATTGTTAAAACGGGCAAACAGATTTAGGTGTCTATCTAATACCTTTAAACGAGCAATTCTTGTATATCTTAATATATATAAATTACGTGTCACGTTGTTTGTCCGCGATGGACTCCTTAACTACTTACGGCTGGCCTCAATAATGTACTAACAGATGGGAAACTGTGGATAGGTCTACCATTAGTATGTCATCTGTCATATTTGTCAATTTTTCAGACGCAAAAATTGACAAATATGACAGATGACATACTAATGGTAGACCTATCCACAGTTTTCCATCTGTTAGTACATTATTGAGACCGGCCGTTAAACGACTTTAATCTTTGCACACCGTGTGCAGTTTGATCCAACTTGAAAGATAGGATAACATCTCAAAAAAAAAAACTTTTGACAGAACGAAGTCTGCCCGGGCAGCTAGGTTATATATGTATATAACGCAGAAGGGGTATTCTACGGTGTTGGTTATTCAATAATATTCCTTTTACTTTGCTCCATGATATTATATTTCTAGTTCTCCTAACGTTCACATCAATACTTTCAAGTACTTCAACACTACGTGATCATCCGTTCTATCTTATTGACAATTCCTTCCTCTAAATATGACATGTCGTTTCTTATATGCCAACCTCTGCATCGGACAAGCGTTGTAGAATAAAGAGGTCCGTCCCTGGACCTTCACTGGAGATTCGTGGCCTCACCGACATATATAATCTCGGAATCTCTGAAGCGGCTCCAACGATTTTCATGAGATTTAATATGAAGGGGGTTTCGGGGGCGATAAATCGATCTAGCTAGGATTCACTTTTAAAAAATGTCGTTTTATCCGTGTTCTCAGACAATGAAAAACTGCTACAATATCACTGACTCTTCCTGACATATATTGGCGTGTAATAATACTATTATTATCGTTAGCAACTAACTACTTCAATGACACAGAACTACTTCAGAAGATGGCGTTGTTAACTAAAATGCCGAGTAAAGCTCGGTCATCCAGATAATAAACAATAATTTTACATAGTTAAATATATGTGATAATAGCATCTATGATGATTAAACCCTAAAATCATAAACTTTACTTTTGGCGTTGCCTTAGAGTCGACACACACTGAGACCCGACGCGGCAGGCAATGTCTTACCTATTGACAACATAAAAACGCACCACACAGTTTAGAGAGAAAGTTACGCCCAGGGTTGTAGCTTGAGTAGAATTTGAGGTAGGGCAGCATTGGGTGCGCGCCTTTACCCTAGCGGGAAATAGTACGCTGACGGGCCATCCCACTAGCCGCTCCAACCCTCTCGCCAAGGAGAGGGGCTAGAGAGCGTGCTGTGCCGAGGCCGCCGTGGTAGCGGCCGCCGCGCCGGGGCAGTGGAGCGAGAATAGCACACAGTCCCGGCACCAACGCGGTAGGCGTCGACACCGTGTGGTTTTAGTGGGTTCAAGTCCCACATACCTGTCCGGCTTCCCGTGGCCGGATGGATGAGACGAAGGTCTTTCGACACGTTAAAAAAAAAGAGCAGCATTAGGCAGAATTTAAAAAAATATCATAATTTGATCTGCTCCGAAGTACGGGCAGAAATCAATCACCACCACTCACCACTAGGTCACAGAACAAAGAATTATTATAATATGAAATAAATGTTACAACTGTGGTATGTTCGGAAAAGTTTAGATACCTATCGCTACAATTATTTTTATCTCAAACTATGAACAAACAATTTAATTATAATAATTTATATATTTTTAAGGTAGGGCATTGTGATTTCAAGGTAGGGCATTGCCCCACAATGCCCCCCTAGCTATGGCCATGGTTACGCCGCTCTGTGTCACGCTGCGTAGCACGAACCAGACGAGGCCGAAATTACGCGATGCGAATTGCGGCGTCAAGCGTCGCATCTTGAAGAAATTGGCCTTCAAGTCACATCAAGTCTTGGTAAGAGACGATCCATATACTGATAAAAATAGTTAAGACTAAGACAAGACTAACCTTCTTAGCAGCAACAGTGAAGATCCCCCCAGCGAGGAAGGTGAGGTAGTACCCGGGGTGGAAGCCGTGCCAGACGGCCGACAGCGCGTACACGCGCGCCGTGCGCCACGCCGCGCCGCCGCGCTCGTACGCCACGCAGCGGAGCCACGCGTTCGTGTTCTTGTTCCAGCTGGCAATCGCCGTGCGGAAGTTCTGCGCGAGCTACAGGTTTACAGAATATTCTGTATATTCGGCCGAATTTGTGTAGCATGTCTTACAGCTCATAACGTTACGCTGCACAGCGTATGTTTCGCAGTAACCCGCGGCGGGCGTCTGCGCTGCTAGCCAATTACCTTACTTAACCGCATAACAGACATCGTATACGACTCACCCGAAATATTGTATCGCTACCGTCGCGTGATACAAATGCGACCGTTCGACAAATTGTATACGCGCGGCTGTGTTGCTACAAAAATTAGCCGTATGAGGGTACGATCGTGCTTGTTCTTATCGTCGCCGATTGTGTAGAGGAGCTATTAAAACTTATTCGTCTGTAACTCATTAACACACAAAATTTTGAAAACTGATTGATTTTACCTGATCACTTACTTTATCAATATCCCTCATTACGAGCCAACAAAATGAGTCCATGGATTTACGTTGAAAATGACGCATCATTATCTATTGTACCTACCGATATGAATATTGTAGTGTTTGTACTGCTATTATGGTTATAGCAGTAATCATGTTATCTCGAGAGCACGGGTAGTGGGGCAACACTGAGTCAGTCACGAGACAGTCGTAGACGCAGGCGGACGTGTTCCCCTACCACTGGTGACGTAACGAGCTAATGCAAGTCAACCATATCACTATATCCAAATATTACGGAGCACGTAAGTACAACAACTACTACATAATGGCGACGAGGTCAAAAGGTCAGTGCAATAAATATTTTATTTTGTGTTGATAAAGGAAGAGTTGAAAGGAAAATAACACGTCGATGCAAGAAATAATCAACAGACGAATGTTAATATTAGTGCCGAATAGTTAACTCGAGAATTTGTTTAGGTGTGCTGTAACTTTAAATAACGTATTGAGCAAAATCATCATAATTATCGAAGTTCTCTCTCTAATTAGGTATAAAAATTGCCGCCATTACCGCTACCTACACAATTCCCTTTGTTTTCTGAAAAATGGCATTGATTGACATTGTAAAAACAACTGTGCGGTGAGTAAAAAGTGGCATTTTGTGTTATAAGCGTAATTCACGCTACTGAAGTAATAATAACATAAATGACATTTTGGATATAGTGTCACTTATTTAGCTGAAAGTGATAGCGAGGCAGGTTTTGTTTTTAAATAAGAAGTGATATTTAGTGTTTAGCTGTGTCGTTTTAAATATAATACACAGTATCATTGAGGTATTATTACTAGCGTATAGAACGGACACCGCGAGCACAATGTGTGTTCCAATGAATTGACGCCGCGCGGCTTCAATGTCCAATGGATTCGTTCGATTTTGGAAGGAGAACAGGGGCTCAATTTTGAAAATAGAACCTCCCGGCGGGGACACACATTTTGTTCGAGATGTCTTCTCTATGTATACTTATACCTCAATGCACAGTATCGATCTGTTGGAGGGATTGCTACATAAATGGAGTATTGCGTGTGGTGCCGCGTGTTTGGTTAAGGTTGCGTATGTGTGCCAATGAGAAAAAGTGGCATCATGCGGAACTTTTTCTGAATATATTTTTTGAATAACTACTTATTTACTAGCATGTTTTTAGTGCCTAACTAAAAGTAGGTTGGGCGAACTGACGAGAGAGGCTAATTGCAACGATATATTTCAGTTTTCTTCATAGATAGTGATCGCAATGTTGAGTTGAAAACTTTGAATGGCTATACTGAAAAACTACTATTTTGTAAAGCGCCATTTTTTGTTTTAAATGAGCGAATGGTGTCCGGCATCCACTCTTGCGTGTGTGTGTTGCACAGCAACACTTAGTACTAAAAAGGAGATAACATTATACAAATTATGAACTTAAATAAAGGAGTAGGGACTTTAAAATATTCAAGAATAAAAGGGTTCCCTAAATTAGTGAAATTTATTTAGGACTAGCTGTTTATTTAGCACTCTTCGGCTTTATAAAGTATAGATTTTACTACCATTATAGATGGCCGCACATGCAAGTTAAGTTTAATTGTTGAGAGTGAGTTTGCTTCTTCACGGCCATAAAACTATAACAGTAAGGGTAATTGTCAATAAAATTAGCTGTTTTTATGACTATTAGTTATATTCTACGCAGGTCCTGGGTTTCATTCAAACGTAGTTTTGCTTTAGTTACAAAGTACATGTGTAGGTATGATAAACTGAAATAATTGCAGTCGTTTTGATATGAATTCTGATAAAAAACGGAACTGAAGTTGTTTGATAAAAATTATGTTCTGTTATGAAAGTATTGCATTGGCAGTATCAAACATACATACATGCCTAGCCGCCTTGGTATACATGCAGCCATGCACTTGTATTTCTTTTGAAAATAATATACATAAACTATCACAAGCTGTTGTAATACGGTTAACGTAATTTAACGTTGCGGCGCCGGGTCCCTATTTCAGCTTGTAAGTTCTTTGTGATTCTTTAGCAGTCTTTCCTTTTGGTATTTGACTATCACGGCTGCACTACACGGCTGAAAATATAATAACATAATGTGGGTAATCATAAATAAAGTCGGTTTGATGGGCGGTAGCGTAAGAAGGAAAGAAACATTTATTCCGTCATAAGAATAGCAACATCGTTAGGGTTCTATGGTGGATGTGTCACTGGCGCGCCGACGATGAGGAGCGCGGGAGCGGGTAATTGACCGTTATGGTCGTGGTCGCTCTGTTAACACATGACGCTTTTGTTGTGGTCAGAAGTGCTTGACATTTGACATACAGCGTTAGAATGCCCTCGTGTATTGTACCAATGTGATTGGTGTAGTGGAGCAAAGGATGGGCGTGTGTGTGTGTTGTGGCTCTTTTCAGAACGGAGTTCTTGGTTGGTTTATAAGGGCATAACGTATCTATATTTTGAATATCATTGCGTATTGGGAGATGATAGGAAGTTCCTATCATCGTTCCTATTAGGAACCATTATACAAGCCACGACACCGAAATTTAAATCTTCGCGATGAGACAAGTTTATTTTTCTAATTTAGTTTTTGTGTTGAATTTTATAGAATCTATTGAGGCAGTGAGGGTCAAAAGCGCTTGCGAGCTAGACGCGTTCTTGTGTTGTTACTGTGATTAAACTAAGTTTTGTCACGGAAATCATATTATATATTTATCATTGAGTTATTCGTGCACAAAAGGAGTAAGTTTTATTTTTAAATTGAGAACAATAATTGTATTTGTTCGAATGGGTGCAGCAATGTTTAAAATGTTGCTATTTATTATTGTAGCCTGAGGAAAGCGCCCTTTTGAAGACGCACGATTTGATATGCTGTAGTAAATTCATAGCCCTGGAGAAGCCGAGCCTTGGTTTTGACAGAATTCCACAAAAATCGTGAAGGAGAAACTCTCCTGACGTCCAAAAAATATTTATTAAGCTGGATGTATTTAGTTATAAATCGAGAAGTCCTCTTTAAACAGATTTGCAGATTATACCAATGCTATGACCTTAGTAATTAATAATTTTAATAGATTACAATTAAAGTTTGGTAATCTAATCTAATTAGCTATAATGGCGCTACCAATTATTGATCTACTTAGGTTGATTTCGGGGTCATAAACTCATAATTAAGTACTTACCTGCCTGAAGGATTGTTGACGTGAGTAATTTGATGGACTTGATAGGTCATAAATTTTGGTGCATAATGTACTTATTGCAATAACTATAATGTGTGTGTTAGGTAGTACGAACCTACATGAAATTGTAAATCGTGCATAATTGTGTGTGTCAGGTAGTACGAACCTACATGAAATTGTAAATCGTGCATAATTGTGTGTGTCAGGTAGTACGAACCTACATGAAATTGTAAATCGTGCATAATTGTGTGTGTCAGGTAGTACGAACCTACATGAAATTGTAAATCGTGCATAATTGTGTGTGTCAGGTAGTACGAACCTACATGAAATTGTAAATCGTGCATAATTGTGTGTGTCAGGTAGTACGAACCTACATGAAATTGTAAATCGTGCATAATTGTGTGTGTCAGGTAGTACGAACCTACATGAAATTGTAAATCGTGCATAATTGTGTGTGTCAGGTAGTACGAACCTACATGAAATCGTAAATCGTAAATGGTTGTGTATTAGGCAGCAAATGCCTTACGATACCAATTAACGTACATACCTTTTGTGACACGGAGTACTACATGTGTGTGTATTATTATTGATGCGTGTTTTTCGGTAAGATGTTAAATAATCAAGTCCGAACTGATATATATTTAATTATCGTTTACACATATATAATAATACATGTGTAACACATAAAGATAAACTTTCAGATTAATTTTATTCTTTCACAAAAGGCAACCCTGACATTGCCAGAGAGGATAAGCGACAGTGTTAGAAAGGAAGGCAACTCATTACGCGTTTTGATTAGCACTGTGCGATCAGAATTACACTTTATTGCGTTGGAGCCAGAGTCACTATTTATTTAAATGATTTTTCGGAATTTTTCTTAGTGCACCTTCTATAATTATTTATAAATACTATTATTTATTCTGTGTTTTTAGTTAAATTCAGAGTTAAAGAAAAAATTGTATTCAAGCTAAAGTTACAATGAAAGTAAAATTTAAAAGGCACTCTATCTCGAAGAGTCATAGAAATCAGAGTAAAATCAACCAATAATAATGAAGTTTAGTTTTGCTTAACATAAACATACGTTACTGTGTTGTGGGCAGTATGAGCCCTCATGAAATTGAAAATCATACGTTACTGTGTTGTGGGCAGTATGAGCCCTCATGAAATTGAAAATCATACGTTACTGTGTTGTGGGCAGTATGAGCCCTCATGAAATTGAAAATCATACGTTACTGTGTTGTGGGCAGTATGAGCCCTCATGAAATTGAAAATCATACGCAACTCAGTTGTCGGCAGTATGAGCCCTCATGAAATTGAAAATCATACTTTACTGAATTGAAGTGAGCTGTCGGCAATATGAGCCCTCATGAAATTGAAATCATACATTACTGAGTTGTCGGCAGTATGAGCCCTCATGAAATTGAGATTGATACATTGACTTGATGGAAGTAGTAACCTCATGAAATTTAGAATCATACATACATTACTTGACTAGACGGCAGTATAGGTCCCATGATTTGAAATCATAGTAACTAAAGTGTGTATGGACCTCTTGAAATTGAAATCATTACTGACTAGACAGCAGTATGGGCCCTCATAACTTTGAAAACCATACAAAATGTAGTTATTTTGTAAACATATTAGTTATTTGGCGTGATGGAGTTGAGATGTAGAATAAAGATAATGAATAGACGAGGTATTTCAATGAATGACTGGTGTGTGAATGATTGGTATCGGCAGTGTCTGATTCATATGTGACACCGTTGGGTCCGTTGGGATCCGTTGGATCCGTCCATTCAGGAAGGACGCCTAAATAAAGGAAATTCCTGTTGCGAGTCTAGCCATGGTTGGCGTGTTATGGTCGTCGGTGGGACCTAGTTTATATTACGTATATAAGAGGATTGTCTCGCAAGTAAAACTTTAGTCTTTAAAAAACGAAAGCAGGTTGTAAGCTGTACGTAATCTGTTGTTGACAGTAAACCACTTTTAGTAATAATATAAATTTTCATCGAGTTTCTCATATTTCCTGTGTTTGTTTTACCAGTAAGTTGTCTATTTAAAGACAGAAATGACGAGGTTTGTTTGAATGTTGGTATGAAACCTAATAACTTGGCGATCTTGATCAAAGAGAGAAGAAAGAGGGAAGTATGAAAAGCTAAGAGGTGATGTAAATAATTATTATTTAATAAAGATAGAAGGAGAACGGGTGTGAATGGGAAAGGTGTAAGACGAAAAAAGTCTCAGGTGTTGTTTCAATGTTTAAAATAATTGCAGTGAAAGTATAATCTACATAAGTAATTCTATACGAAGCATGCATATGACAGTTTGAGTTTGTTGAGGCTAGTGAAGGCACCCAGAAGGCTCAAGTTTACAAACCGTAGCCTGCTTCATACATATAGTGCGTGTTACAAATGTGTTTGTCTAAGTAACTGGAATATTGAATGGTATAGACGTGGAGTGGCCTTTGAAGGCTTGAGTTGCGATCAACTGCAGAGTCGACTGTGGATCGGGCTCCATATTAAATAAAGATTTTAATAAGGAAGGGATGTAGTGTTTGTACTGCTATTATGGTTATAGCAGTAATCATGTTATCTCGAGAGCACGGGTAGTGGGGCAACACTGAGTCAGTCACGAGACAGCCGTAGACGCAGGCGGACGTGTTCCCCTACCACTGGTGACGTAACGAGCTAATGCAAGTCAACCATATCACTATATCCAAATATTACGGAGCACGTAAGTACAACAACTACTACAAATATAAAGACGAAGTCGTAGTAGATAAAATATAAATCAGGAACATACCTACTGGTCATAAAGACTTAATGTGTAATTTACATTATTTGTCAACATTGTTAGGTAAAAGAAGTAGGTTTCATAATTAACAATACAATGTATGTAGGTACCTAATGGTAGTTGATTAAGGATCAATGTTTATTACAGAAAAAATATGTATTCGTTGAAATGCTGTTGTGTTGTGTACCTACTATTGAACTATCGCCTATCGATGTACATATTACAAAAGCTGGATTTATCGATACTTCGATAGTTTTTACAACTATCGCTCATCGCTATTAGGAAGTGATTCTAATAGTATGCTTAACTCAGAATATAGAACAAGATGACAACACAAACCTCGAATCCAAAAACGTCAATGTTTGACATTTTGTCCCATTTGGGCGTTCCATCGTTGTCGTATCCGTTGAATCCCATTCCGGAATTGTTACAAATGGCGTCCGAAAGAAGCCATGCGTGATAGTACTTGCAACGCACTACCAGAGTAGATAGATACGCGTACCACAGCAAATATAAAGCAGACCAGGAACGAGACACTTCTGAAGTCGGGTCAGATAGTTCTGGGAATCAAATTATTAGTGTTTAATCTTAGAATAATAACGCCTAGAAGTAGCGTCTGAAACAAAAAATAAGCGTAAACGCGTGCCATTTCATTATCCTTGTGTGCGTAAGCTGTATGTATCTACGTTCTTCTAACGCACACAAATATATGGCTCCAGTGTTACCATCATCGGGCGTTTACCCACAAAAAATGGGAAAACGTGCTGCTTTGTTATGCGATGATTTGTCATGTGTTTGATATGATCTTTAAATACATAACATGAATTTGATTATATTCATAAATATATTACATGTTTTTAAAATAACAGCAAATTTATCAACCATTAATCTAATGATGAATGCCGCCGTTTAATGCGTTTAAATTTAAATGCCTGTATGATTGTGTAAATTCACATTATGACGCATCTTCTGTGGGAAACATTTATACAAAACGTTATCAAACCAAAAAAATCATAGACAAATGTTATGCAAAACATATTTGTGTAGATGTTTGTATTTTTTCGCGAAAATTAGTTGCCTCCTGCAACGCAAAACTATAATCTGATTAAAAAAAATTATGACAACTACTATAAAAACCTGTTGATATCAAATGATATAGGAAGTATCGGTGAATAAGGATTTCAATAATAAAAAAAACGTTTAACATATTGAAATTTAGTATTTATTTAACCATTCTTAAATTAAAGCAATACATTTCCATTTAAAAGCCCTGTAATTGTATCTGTTTCTTAAAAAGTTTTCGCTTTGATTCAACATCTCTCATAATATATATGTACCTATAAGTTGACATCGCTGACAATATAGTTTTAGAATTAACCTCTAGGAAGTCTAGGATATAGCTACCTGAATTTTACCTTTTCATTGTACCTAAACACCAACTTAACGGCGGAGCCGGAGGCCGCTCCATCCTCAAGCAGTTAGCTTGACATGAGCTAATGCATTTTACATACCTAGGACCTTAGGTACCTTTGCTGGCACAGCACCACGTCGTATTTTTCGCAAACCTTTTTTCGTTGTGTACATATCCTTTTTGTGAAAATGCATTAAACAGATCTTTGTATTTTTAGTAGGATTATACTTACCAACTTTCTTTAAACTCAACATTAAGAACCAACTAAAAACATTGTGTGCATTTTTTCCCCCACAACTAGCAACACTGTGTAGTGATAGGTTATTGTGTTTCAAATTATTTGTTTTTAGTCGATTTACGTACAGAAAATCTATAAAATGTAAGTATTTACCTATGAAATGAAATTTGATCACTTTTATTTTGTTTGCCTGATGTGCTAGAACACTTCTTTATAGTGCAGACAGTCATTTTGAATTATTTTTCGCGAGCTGTGTTCGACTTAACGTGACGATGAGCACTGACAGCTCGCGGAACAAACTTAGCCAGATATGGCTAAGTTTTAGTTGCGCGTTTTTCGTGCTCGCAATAGGTTTCTAGGCGTTATTATTCTAAGTGTTTAATATGATTACTAGGCCCAGGTAGTCAGCAACAATGGTAATTGAATCAAAATGGAATAAAGATAAAATAACCATACCAATAGCGGTGAACGAACTGTGCAACACAACTTGATAAATTAAATTAATTAATATTCCGTGATAAATAAATACTTAAATCAGCACAATGAAACTGCAGTTTCATTGCAACATAACATTACAAAGTGCAAAGGTTTGATAAAAAAATATATTATCATGTACCTCTAATATTGAATTTACAATTTTCGGGAGTTAAATAGAAGGCCTCTGTCTAGGGTTGCCAAAAGGTCGAGATTCGCCTGGAGTATCCCGACATTTCACATGATGTCCAGAGTCCCGACAAAATACAAGTACAAGTCCCGACAAGATACAAAATGTCCCGACTATTTCCAATACAAAATTTTTTGTCCCGACAAATCCCGACTTTTTGAAGGTTTGTCATATTTCAGTCTTGCCATCTACCCTACCTCTATCTCAAGTCAGTTGCTTAGCAACTGTGAAAAGTTTATGAATAGATAGATTAATGAAAACGGCTGTTATTCGTGTTTGTATATCCGTATCCGTGTCAGACACGTGAATACGGTGATGTCTGTCATACTGCATACATAAATGCACGCAATGTTCAAAATTTTCAATTTACAAAACTTGTAAATATTTCTGCATTTAGCATTGCTAATACCGGCAGTATACTTATAATTAACTTCAGTATAGCAATTTTGTGGTAAGGTCTATAGGTCAAGTTTATTTTTTTCATCAATTTTAGTTTTGAACCACCTACAAAATGAATTTTCGCAGTTCAATAAATATTATGTGCATATTTTGTACACTGGAAACTTCCTTCAGATCATAACTTTAGCTTTAATGTGGTAATAAATACTCTCAATAGTTTTTATCAAAAATCTTCCCTAAACCCTACACACACTTTGATCACTGTCAGTGTTATTAAATGTATGATAATAATAATAATAAATAAAATACCTACCTTCCAATACTGTCAACGGGTATTTTTGAGCTAGAGTCAAGTAGAGTACTGCAGCGGATAAAGAGCCAGCCACTTTGTATATAACGGCCCGCCTCGGTGAAGGCTCCGAATTCGTTTTGTCTTTTAGCACCTAAAAAGTTCAAAATTACAGTGAAGATAGGTCAAAGTCATAGGTCAAGATAGGAAAAATCTCCAATTTATCACGTATCGTTACGCTCAAACACCAAAAAATCTCACTGAGCGACAAAATTGCTCAAAGCACGTTGTGGTCACTTTGAAACGTCCACATTGTGCAATTGTGGCAATCACATAAGACCACATCCCGAAATTAGCATAATATAGCTATCGTGTATATTAGTTGTATAAACTTTTATAGACATAGTAAAGTGTAGAAGTATCTACATATTTCACAGAGTCCTCGGAACCCCTCCTCCTTTTGGCATCCTGTTTTCCCTCGAATAAAAACCCCCACTTTTGATAGCTTTTGGCCCCACGACCTTCGATCTCTAATAACAGAACCCCACGACACGAATTTCGCTTTGCGGGTTTTTGTGATTGCCACAGGGCGTCGTAAACGTTTTCATAAGGGCCACAATACTAATTTCGCGATATGAACATTGTAAAGTGACCAGTTAGCTTGAGAGCCAGTACTTTCTCTCTTTCTTCCCTCTTCTTTCTTAGAAGGCATTACTTTCTTACTTCCCTCTTCTTTCTTGGAAGGCAATGCATAAATGGTGCCTTAAAAGTATTGGTTTTGCTGGTGTCCTTGGGTGACGACCATCACTTACTACTATTTGTGGCTCGCGTGCTAATTAATTACATAAAAATAAATAACAAGCGCAAAACATGCTTTAATAATTATTTTTAATTGTCATTTAAAGAGTGTGGACTTACGTTGTTCTGGCTGGATCCTTCAATGAAACTGATGTAATCCGTATAAAATACAACGGGTCCACACATGAGTGTTTGAAAAGCCAACGTGAAAGCGAAATATTCCAGTGGGGAGGGAATTTTCTCAACTTTGGAATCATTTAGAGAGTAGTTAACAGAGTTCGCATTGATTTCCTTCTTCATTAGGTTGTCTTGTAACGAATAGGCTAATGACGTCACTCTTTGCGTAATCACCATGAGCGGACCTTTGGACATTTAATTAAGAATATCGAACATTATTTTTACATAGTAAATTGCTTTAAAATTAAAAATACACAAATAAATAATTTTTTAATTGAAATATACAAAAAAGTACAACAATTATTATAAAATTTTCATACATTTAACTTCTACAATAAATCGGCTTACCTATATAGACACACAAGAACATCTCAAAAATTAAAAAAAGAAGCATGAAATGAAATAGGTAGGTAGGTTATTTTCAGTACCTATGAAACATAAGTTGTTACTTATCTGTCTGTATATTTTATCGCTTCATTAAACTTTACGGAATAAAATAACTTGAAAGTTATCATTAATTGATCAAAAACTCATAGTTAAAGCTAGCGGCCTTTACAGATTTATGCGGACGGAATGGCGTGCCTGGAAAGACTCAGACTCAGCCGAGACGATCAAATTTTACGAGGTGGGAGTGATAGCTCTAGACCAAGAAGTAGGGGTACGCGAACGTCTTAAGGGCACCCTCTGTGGGGTTCGGATCTCGGTTTAGGACGTCGCCTGGACCAGGCAGCCTCGTGGAGGACGTTGGGGCGAGAGCCGAGACGGCCGCTCAGGCGGGAATGCCTGGACCATATAGCGGCCGTATAGAAAACGGGACTTCGTCGCTGTCAGCGGCGGAGCTGTGCATGTAGCGTGTATGTGAGGTGTATTTATAAGGAGGGGAGGGTAGTTGTTCTGAGGAAACTTAGCGTTCGTGAACTCTTCATAGGGGTAGTCTAGCAAACTTTCTAAAACACCTGGATTGAACATTGGACGAGATGTCCTTGTTGGGCACATGGCGTATGGCACATACGTCGCTTGGAAAACCAAGAGGTTTAGATGGGATGGGCAGACTTGAAGCGTTGAGCTATGCTGGGAAGCTCTAAATCGCACTTTTGTCCGTAAAAGTAGATATTTATTTTGTATTGGCAGGGAGATAGGAGTTTGCCCTCTGCCTGGGCTCTACTCTAATTTTCCCTTACTATTCAGGAAAAAGATTAGGGTTGTGATTTATCCTTATTCCTTTTTAATCACCAGATTTAAGGTTATTTATGCCTTGTTCCAGCTGTCTGTTTTGTCGTGTTATTGAAACAATGTTTCTTTAATTCTAAAGCAAATATGAACCAAAATTAATAATAACAATGTGTTTATGGGTCCCGTAGTCAATACTACATGATCATAAATGGATTTTATCTTAAATGGGAATTAAAAACTTGTCCAATAGCCTATTGTAAAAATAAAACATAACTACAAAATAAAATTATAAGTGTTGCAACCTGTTATATCCAGGCTGTAGTCAGCATTATGGTATATTTGACGATGTAGATGCAAGCATGAAAGATATAGCATAGATGCTGCCAATATTACACTGTAAAAAAAACAAAATTTAGTAAAATGTATTAAAACAAATTCTAATTAGGTTAAACTCAAATAATATACTGAAAGTTTCGAAATGCTCATAGACAGGGCAATATTTATTATTTTGTTATTAATTTCTCTTTGAACAGTTGGCTAGTCGTGATTTTGTTATGAACTGATAAAAATTGTTTTTTTTTTACGCATTCCTGAATCACGCTATCAAAGTTTTTTTTTTTTATATAAAACCTTGCTGCAACAAAATGTAACAATATTAACTGTATTGCAGCAGCCACAAATAATTTTTTGATCCAAAGCAAAATTTAAAATCGCAACATTTGTTTCAGAAACTTTCAGAATACCGTATGAAGGATATAGTTCACTATTACATACTTGCCCAAGAGATTCATCGGAATAATTTTCAGTAACACATAACTAACCATAGGTAGAACTACCAAATGTACAGATTGCCTGAAAATAAGAAAATCATGTTTAAATATCAAAATCTTAAAAAAATATTAAAATAACCTCACATTTTGTTTAATTTGTGTTTACAAATCATCCCTTTCAGTAATCTCATATGGATTTTCCATAAAAAAACCAACTTTGACTATAATAAAGTAGATTAATATTTTAGACATGGTATGTATGTACCAGAAGAGTAAATTATAGGTATATCAATTATCAATCTGTGTTGTAAAAAGTGTTGGAATACCTCATCACATCCGCACCAGGTTATTTAGGTTTTGCCTCAACAATAAAAAAAAAACCCTTATTGCTTTATCTTATATTGGAACTCTCGTCAAAACAGTTAACTATAGACTTTCCAACACTCAATATTGAAATAAATACCAACCACTACATTTTATGTAATTAAAACCAAAAGTAGCAGAAAAACTTATTTAAAAATAAAGCAAAACTAGTGATAGTAATAAAAGAGCAACTTACTTTCCAAAACAGAAATATCCCATGAGCAAACCTATAACAAGGCATAGAGAATGGCGAAACTCTGGTGAAGCAAGCTTCAATGGTTTCCGAAACAGTCTGGCCAGGCATAGTGCAGCTATTTGTGCGATTAAAAAATTAACCTAATGAAAGGAAAATATATTTTATGAGTTAGCAGTGCCTCTAGTGATACCGTGAAGCTTTTAAAATATGTACATACCTATGTACTATTAAAGAGCTTGTTATTTATTATGTAAAATGTTTGATGGGATAGATTAAGGTGATGGCAAGTAAAATATTTTATCCAATTATATAATACAATTAGACCCACAAAAGTAAGCTGTATATTTTCCATATCAAAATCATTTTACACATATAATAACAAGTATTCTTAAGGCCCAAGCTTTTTATTCTAACCATAATACATAACCAAGATTTTCATCATACTTAACACTGCAGGAAGCAAATTTGCTCCAAAATTGTTATATTTATTAAAAATTTCCCGCACATGACTAAAACTAAACATAGTTCATGCATTTAGAATTCAAACATCATCCAACGAAATTTGTAAGTTGCATATTTAATATTTATTAACTTAATTTATGTTAATGAGCAATAAAAATCCCAAAAACTCTCGGACCTTATGAAACAAAAATGTAGACCTTTTATGCCTTAAAACTATGTATGATTAGATAAAATAAAAAAAAATCTCATAGCTTATCTATTGATGAAGAATATACTTCAAGTAAGTTGGAAGTATGTACTATACTACAGGAAAATAAAAAGTGATCAGTTTTCTACCATCATCAAACTTATAGCTTCTAGTTTGCAACATAATGCAAAAAAATATATTAATATTAATAACAAACCTTAATGATATTCTGACATTTTGTGTTCAGGAATAAGTATTTGAATTTTGAAGTAATAGGAAATATATTGTAATTATATTTTTAAATTGATACTAAGTTCTATTAATATAGGTTCTCATTGATAAAGCTGCAAAATTTATATTCTGTTTTTGCTGCTTATTGCTAAGCTGCCAGTTTCAGCCTCATAGAATTAAGTGAAAAGTCAACCATATAATTGAGATTAAAGGAAATTTTTCTAAATTTTATAAAACATAACTAATTGCTTAATTGTGTAAATCCTTATGCGTAAGTCTTGGTAAGTGAATTATGTATGTAAGCATATCAAACCAATTGGACACAATAGCGCAATATATTAGTATTATTCAGTACTAATTTTTTTAATGTGCCTGGAGTATAGTTGAACTCTTGACTAGAAATGTTATTGTAGTTTTTATAAAATTTATATGTAACGAACTTAGTGTAATATTTGTTTTTACTAATAGGTAGGTACATGTAATAGCTGTATTGAGATCAGAGAACCAGAGTAGTTACAGTTATGTGTATGTGTGTATTTAAAAGTGGACTTTACACAATTGTGAGTAAAACATATAAATTACTTACAATGTCTATCGGAAGACCAATTCTTGTAGATAGAAATAAAAATATTTTGCTGCCATCGTAATAATCAAAGTATGCTGCTGACATCGTGGATCACGTAAATTAAGGTACCTTTGGTTTCACTCGATGTTAATATCTCTATTTTCTATATTCCGAAACGCAGATACAATCTCAAGAATTCAAGTTTTATCATTTCTTAGTCAGCGCCATAAATAAATTAACCAATAATCGCGAAGGCATGCCGGTCACGTAAATTCGCTAATCACATAGATTCATCGAAGCACACACCTATTGTTAACTGTTGATTGAATTGAATCACAGACTCGGGAGAAAAGAAATATGAATTGAATCCACTGAACATAACACAATCACGTTGGCATCAAATCAACAACAACACAAACGTTCAATTCAATTCAAGCGTCTGTCAGTCAAGTCAAGTCAAGCAAGCCTACAAGTCCTACAACCATGATGTCATTGATGTCATTTTGACTTGATAGGATGACATTGGATAGTGTTGCCAACGTCTACTAAGTATTCCCCCCTAGCATCATCTCGAAATTCCCCTCTTTCCTCCTAACACTATGTATAAGCTAACCTAAATTAAGTAAAAAAAGCTCACCAGGATAAATTGAATTAATTCATCAATTCAATCGATAATCTTCTAATTTATGTTAGAAACCCCGCTACAAAAGAATTTCCCCCTAGAAAATTCCTCGAAAAAAGATAACTCCTGAAACATGCGTCAAAAATTGTATAATCCGCGCGCAACGAGAACGGTATGGAACCTCGTCAAAGTAAATCAAAAATAACAGTTCTCAAGTAGCGTTAGCAAAATAATGCTGAACAATTTGATCTAATTATTTTTTAGTATTAGCTAGTATTAATTATACATTAATTATTTCTGCGATCTATCATATGGTTATAAATAAAAAAAATTCATGGTTGAAATCAATTCAATAAAATGTTTAGATGTTTACATTAATGCATATTTGCTTCATGGGAATCATCATCAGAGTTTTCACTTTCGTCAGAAGTATCGCCTTCTGAAAAATAGAATAAAAATGTAAACAGACTACCTAAGTACTGCAGATCATGGATATCACTATTGGGAACGTTCTACTTTAAATTATAATGCTTCACCTATAATATTAAAGCGTATATTTTATTTAAAATACTTAACGCCTGTGTTAATTACAAAATCTTCTATACATTTGTATACATTCATAAATTCTTTGTGTTCATTCATTGACATTTACTACGTCTCGAATTGCGTCCAGTGATTGGTGCAATGCGTCCGACGGCACCTTCCGTCAGTTCACAGATAAGTTGGAGGCACTTAGGGGGAAAACCCCCAAGTTGGCATCACTGACATTGGATGACGTTGACTGGCACATTTACTTTTTTTAAATAAAGCGTTGGGATTAACATGATCAGCCAGCACTTTCTTTTATAATATCCTATTATTATTATGAATGTGAAAGTCTTTAACAATGTTTGTTACAGTACGGCAGACGTATCTTGGCGCGTCTGATCATAGGCTAGTTCAGATTTTAAGAAGTATGCATGGCAAGCATCGAATAGCTAAGCAGAGGCCTTAGTCCGAGTTTTACGTGACATAACGGGCTCGCTACGTAAATGCGAGTTGGCTACCTATTTAATTTTGTATCAGACCGAAGCAGAGCCATCTAGCGGCAGTGAAAAGAAAAGCTTCGGTCCCATACAAATTGTAGCCAACTCGCATTTACGTAGCGAGCCCGTTATGTCACGTAAAACTTGCACTAAAGCTGAAAACAAATTAACGGACGCGGCTGACAGCCGTGACTTAATACTATTATTACTTACAATTAGTATCCGGTATCCGTACTATTAGGTATCTAGTTATTGAATGAATTTGAATTTACACTGAGCTGAGCTGTGCTAACTATCGGAGGTAAGTCGTAAAACGTAGTGATTAAGTACTCTGTAGCTCGAGCACGAATATTTGCGAGAAAGTATTCGTATAGTTAACGTAAGCAATTTGTATGGCATTTTTTCAAAAGCGCCCCTATCGTGCGTAAATGGTACTAAAATGCCATACAAATTTGACAATTGCTTACGTTAACCATACGAATACTTTCTCGCAAATATTCGTGCTTGAGCTACTGTGGTAAGTCGTGGATGTAATCTATGGACGTAATCTTGGGGCGTTCGGACGTCCGTAAAACGTAGTGATTAAGTACTCTGTGGACGTCCGAAAGAAATCTGGCGCGCTGGATGTTTTTGTCAGCCGAAAACGTGCCCACTAAATATTGATTATTGCCTAGTGTTTCCTATAGTTTTAGTACCAAAAGCTTAAAAAAAAGCAGCAAATAAAGTCAATGTTAAACAGGCCTGTAATTGGTAAAAATTGTTGATGATTACAATTAAAATTAAAAAATCGAATATTTTGAAAAATAAAATTTAATCTGATAGTTTCATCAACATTGCTCTTAATTTATTGCTACAATAATCAAGCGGCGTTTTTTTCTCCTTATTTGAAATATGTACACTAAAACCTGCTTTTACTAACATGCATGCTACAGGTTCTCTGTCTTCTTCACATGCCAGATGCCTGTAACATAAAATCTGCATATTAATGAAATTGATATCAAGTAATAAATATGGTACAGTTGTACAGTATGGTACAGTAAATGCAATGTAAAAAGAGAAATCCAGATTGTATAATTATGTAATATGTAACGTTTCAAGTGTTAACATAACATTATGAGAATTAAGGTAGGGTATTTTCAATGCTTAAGACATAGGACAATAGATTAATTCATCTGTAATTAACTCACAATGCAGTAGATCCAGTGCTGTCACAAGCATCTTTAATGAGCCCATCACAATCTAATAACATCTGAACAATCTCATTTCTGCCTTGTGCCGCTGCTCTGTGTAAAGGAGTGGCGCCCAGGACATCTACTTCATTAATGTTTGCTCCGGCTTTTATCAGAATATTTGTTATCTGCAAAAACAAGTTTTTCTGGAAATTATTTTTGTATGGAATATATTATATTTCTCAACAGAAGAATCAAGCCACCTCAACTTTATTTTGAAGGTACTAAACTAAAAGGAAAATTAAATTTCCAGATTCTCATGGGCGATACTCAGATGAAATCGTAAATAGGTAAATGCCAACAATAAAAGTTCCTAAGACATTCCTTTAATAATTTTAACATTTTTGTGCCTTTGAGCAAAACAAAAAAATAAGCGGCTCAATTCTGGTCTCTAGGAATACATTACTAAATTCATGTAATAAAAAGTTATTTTAATAAAGATTCAATATTATGTTCAAATTACATAATATATTTTGTTACCTCCTTGTGACCCTTGGAACAAGCATAGTGAAGTGATGTCTGGCCTCTGTTTGTCTTATGATTGACATCAGCACCTTTGCCAATTAACAAACGGACAACTTCGAAACGACCAGCAGAAGCGGCTAGTATTAAAGGTGTACTGTTGGTGTCATCAGAAGGATTTACAGGACATCCTAAATCAATTAGGTAGTCAACTAAATTATCATTTCCACCCAAAGCTGCCCAGTGAACTAGTAGTCTATTATTCTGCAAATAAAATCAGTTCGTATTAAATAAATTAGGCGATAGAGAAAATAGATATTGAAATAAAGTTTATAAATATTTACAGAGTCCGGTGTCCCAAGCAGTGACTTATTTTGGTCGATTTTAACTTTAACTTGATTGAAATCACCCTTATATGCTGTTTCATAAACCGTTCCTATTGACATCTTGGTATTTTGTTATGGAAAGTCTTATTTTTTACAAAGTACCCAGTACACTAGTCACTAATGTTCATTGTAAACAAAGTACATGTACAAAATAATACACGTAGTGATTAAGTACTCTGTGAATAATACCTAATTAAAATTCTTGACAATCTTGTCACAGAGTACTTAATCACTACGTAAACTACGTTTTAAATCTTGTCGACTCACTTCGGCACATAGATAAATAAATAGCACAGAGTACTAATTATTGTAGTTATAAATAGATATTGCAAGGCAGGCATAGACTAGGCTACAGATACTTAACACGTTAGCTGCCATGTATAGGCACCGGTGCCTGACAGACATGGCATCTGTTTAATGGGTCCCCGAGACGATCAAGCGTACTTGACAAGTCTACGTGATTGAACCGAATATTGATCGTTTACTGCATTGACTTGACGATTACCGTCAAGCGGTCTACGGCTTGACCATACTTGACAGAAATTTTAATTGACGACACTTGATACGCCTGCGCTTGACGCGACTTGACGTGACTTGACAAGCTTTTTTCATTTTCGGCCGGAACATCGAAGATGGCGGATGACGAACAGGACCTAGACGTGGCCTCGGCGACAAGCGCCGACATTATTACAGAGCGTGATTTTGTGCTTTTGTTGATATCTCTGTACAGGGATTTTCCTGTACTATGGAAAGTCAAAAGTAGGGAGTACGCCGATAAAAATAAAAGGTCGATTGCTCCAACAATGCTTCAGAAGAATCGTTGTCCATTCGTAGAAAATTTTTATAATCGTCCGGCTCAGTTGCTTGAAGAGTTCTTTGAACTTCTTTGCAAATGTTCATGAGCGAATCGATGTCTCAATTTATACCGTTCCTTACACCATCGTCTCTTTCTTTTTTCTTTTTTTTTATAGTTAGCGCTAGAGTTATGGCAAGGAATGCCATATCTGCGTTGGAAACCATTTTTTGCGACGACTTTAATGGACACAAATTGGTAGGCGACTGTGGTAGTACACTTGATCGGACTTGACAGAACCGTCAATGGGCGTCAAGTCACTCATCAAGTGAAACCTTCAATCACGTAATGCGCCCTCCATACTCGCGCGAGATTCTCGCCGAGAATCTCGGCAAGAATCTCGGCGAAAATCTCGGCGAGAACTTCCTTGGGTACACACTCGCAAGGTTCTCAGTACAGTTCTCACGCTCGATGACTATGGACGCAGAAGTAACTGCTGCGGCAAGCTTATTACTATGCGCATTTGCATATTATAATTACGCTTATATCTTAATATATATAAATTACGTGTCTCGTTGTTTGTCCGCGATGGACTCCTAAACTACTGAACCGATTTTAATCAAATTTGCACACCATGTGCAATTTGATCCAACTTGAAAGATAGGATAGCTTACATCTCAAAAAAAACATTTGACAGAACGATGTCTGTCCGGGCAGCTAGTTAAAGATAAAAAACAAATTAAAAAAAAGTGGAGAAAAAGAAGACTACTTAACTACTTAATACGTGTAAACCGAACATAGCCGAGCATGTTTTTTTCTTTCTTTCTTTCTTTTTTCTTTAAATATTGAATTATCATCGGTCCTCGATAAGTCTACGAAGTTTGGAAAAAGTCTAACCGTTTAAAGCTATTATAAAGCGTGTAACTAGGTTTTTTTTCTTTCTTTCTTTTTTTTAATATTGAATTGTCATCGCGGCATCGGTCCTCGATAAGTCCACGAAGTTTTTTTATGGAAACAGCCGGCAATCGAGCTGACGATCTACCTGATGGTAAGTGGCTATCGTCGCTCATGAAACTCAGCAACACCAGAGGTAAAAGCGAAAAGTAAAAGCGAACCGCATGGAGAAATAACAATAGTAATAATGGTATTAATTAACAATTAAAATCAATACTACCAATATAATCCCTCCGAGGGTCCTACCACCAGCGGGCTGAATTTAGTCGCCTCTTACGATACCCATCCAGTGTGGGTTTGTGGTTAGTATGATATTCTAAAGCCGCCCCAATACGGCAAAAAAAAATATTTGTTTTGTCCATCGAATGTTGATAGGTAGGTACGTAGTACCTACGTAACGCACTAGCCAAGGCATTGAAGGCATGCGATGCGTGCGGCGGCCGGCATCAGAATGAGACAAAAATCGCATCGGTGATCGCAAAGGTCCACACACTGTCGATTCATCGTTGCGATATTCATAATTGCATGGATTTTTGTTGCGATCGCCGATATCGTCTGCCATCAAGCAAATCGTTAACAATCTCATACTCTACCGATCCATCGTTGCCGACCGATCGCAACGACGGATCGCACAGATCGATCGCATCGTCAATGGCCCCCTTAAAATGTAGTGATTAAGTACTCTGTGTGCAAGACTGTGCGGTTGCCTAGGTAACTAAGTAAAAAATTATCAACACAAGTTCTCGTCAGTTTCTCGCGCGAAAAAACCGAGAACACGGCGAGAACCTGCGAAGATTATGTGAATCGGTTCCACATTCATGTTCTCGTGTTTTTCTCGCCTTCTCGCGAGATTCTCGCGCGAGTGTAGAGAGCCCTTTAGACTTGTCAAGTGCACTTGATCGTCTCGGGGACCCATTAGGCAAGGTTTAGCTTGTGTCTGTGTTCCGTGGTTTAGGCCATGTCAGTCACGGGTGACGTGACGTACGAAATGGTTCTAAACATGGATTTAAATACGATAACTGGATCACAGAGTACTTACGGCCGGTCTCAATAATGTACTAACAGATGGAAGACTGTGGATAGGGCTGTCATCTGTCATATTTGTCAATTTTTCAGAGGCAAAAATTGACAAATATGACAGATAACTTACTAATGGTAGCCCTATTCACAGCCTTCCATCTGTTAGTACATTATTGAGACCGGCCGTTAATCACTACGTTTTTGAACTGGATTATAGGCTTTGTAGAGGTACAGTCCGTTCACAGTAAGTTTTATTATAAAATAAAATATCAAAATAGGACATAATCTTTTACAAAATTTAAAAAATATATTACATGACGTAAATTCTTTGCTAAATGACCATAATAAAATTTAGAAATTAATTTTACAAAGACAAAAATAATACAATTTCGGCCCTTTCAAAGAAAACCTCTACACATCGACTTCTCAATAGACATTAAACCGATAGAAATTGTTGAGAACGTGCGACTCCTAGGACTTATTATCGATGCGAACCTGAATTGGAAAGCACACATCCAAAACGTGTCAAATAAACTAGCCAAATTTAATTACGCACTTCACAATCTAAAAAGAGTATAACAGCAACAGCTGCATTACTAAAGAAAAGAAAGAAAGAAAGAAACATTTATTCCGTCAAGCATAGCAACAACGTAAGGGTTCTATAGTAAGATATATTTTAATTAGTTGATTGAATTCGGAGTTGCAGCTGCCAACATGACGAAAAAGGGTCGCACTCAGAATATGGCGCAGTAAGTACTACTCCTATGCTTACGCTTGGCTTCCTTACGGCAAAGTACTTTGGGATAACAGCACGGACGTAGGCAAGTTATTTCTATTGCAGAAAGTATTTTACCGAATTCAAGATCCTTAGACTAACATCGATGTACATTTTATAATCATGCAAATTCGTACGAAAACAACATACACAATTTACACTGTCCAATGATACTTATGATGACTACAAGAGATGTCGGGAAAACAAGCTGGTACTGCTGAGATCTAACATAACATTACACAGCTCTGGCCTCTGGCCCCTATTCGATGTGTGTTATGCTGCGAATATTGTTTTATACAGTCGCCGTATTACACCTTAAAGGAATTCATGGATTGACAATTTATAGATATATGTACCTAATGTAATTTTATTTATTTATTTATTTACTTAATTATAATAAACTGGCTTTTGCCCGCAGCTTCGCCCGCGGTAGAGATCGATTTTTTACAAATCCTACTTACTTACTTTTACTTAGTTAGACTTAGTTGCCTATGACTTAAATAATTTACATGTATCATTTGATAGCGTGAAATGCAAATGAATTTTACTAACGCCATCTATTAACAACATCCAGAACTAAATATCTAGCAACTAACAAAATATCGATCTTCCCATGGGGAAGTTTTACCGCGGTAAAAAGTAGCCTACGTTACTCTCCACCCTCCTCACTATCTCCAGTCTCCACACACAAAAACCATACCATCTAACGTGTAAGACAGACAAACAAACAAACACACTTTCACATTTATAATGTTAGTATGGACTTAATAAACATTACAGACTAATCCAAAGCATTTGCCAAGTTTTCTAAGTATTCACCTGCCATCCTGCGTAATGCAGCACGTGGTGTACAAAATATGTCGATGTTATCATCCCAAGTTACTAGTCCGTTGAGTAAAGTCAAAGCTCTTATTATAGGATACTCTTTTACGAGAGTGAGTCTACATGTAGGTATTGTAAACAATTTCCGACGTCGCGCCCTGACATGCCTGTCCGGGACATTAAGCCCTATCAGCTCTAGTACTGTTGGGTTACATGTTTGTCCTCTTAGTAACTGTACAAAATATTCAATTAAGTACATAATAAGACAGACTTCTAATGTATTATATCCAAGCATTCCTAGTAGGGCTAGTAGTAAAGGCTGGGATAGACATGAGGGTACCCCACAAAATAACCGTACTGTCGAAAGTACAGCAGCCTCATAAATTTGATGAAACGAAACTGTCCAGTAAAAAGAGACAAACACATAAATTCTAAAGTGAGATAGGAAGCATTGTACAGGGGTAGGGTAGGGGAGTGTGAGGAAGGGGAGCGGAGCGGAGCGGGGCGGGGTGGAGCGGAGTGAAGTAGATTAGTGAAACCTACATTTATCATCTTCCTGAAATTTTACATTCGTCTCATTATCTTGAAAACAAAAATTTTGAAGGTTTCACTTCTACTACGTGTGAATTGCACACATTTTTTATTTGTTGCGTTTGTCTGATCACAAATCCTAAGCATGTAAGCTTTCGATTTATGACAAATAGATTTTATTACAAATCGCCATGGGCGTAGCCAGGTTTTAGTTTCGGGGGGGGTTCAAGTTTCGGGGGGGGGGGGGGGGTTCAAGAAAATACAACGACTAAAAGTACATAAAATAACCCTAAAGAAAATTTTGACTTTATTTTTTCTCACGACGTATGTATTGCCATCTATTATTAGTTTAGTCAAAAAGTTCAAAAACGTGTTTAATAGAAATAAAGCTCCTAAAAATATGTGCGGTAGCTCATTCGATTCGGAATGACGTCTAGATAAATGTTTTTTAAGGGCTTATTAGCACATAAAAATTTCAGTCCTTAACTTTCGGGGGGGGTTTGAACCCCCGAAACCCCCCCCCTGGCTACGCCCATGCAAATCGCTATTGAATTATGTATTTAAATTTTATGTTGTTAAATTTATAATAATTGTTAGCATTAATTAGAAATTGAATTATGTATTTAAATTGTATATTTTTAAATTCATAATAATTGTTACTATTGAAATAATTAGAATAATTGAGTAATAATGTATTAAATGTAGATAAATTGATAAATATTGCCACGCCCTAACAGGGTTCATGCTCAGACTATTTATATAAGTACCTACTTTAAGACCTCATTGTAAGTATGATAAAACTTATGACTTATGACTTTCCAAGTAAGTGTGGCCACCCTACAATTATTATGAAGGACAACCTCAATCTGGCCTGTGATTGGTCGAATGGTTATTCTGATATGACGTCATTGGACTTCAGGTAGGTACCTCTACAAAGTCAGTGATCCAGATAGAGTAATATATCCATGGTCACCCGTTACGTCACGTCAGTTAGCTGTCAATGTCATGCTCATGCATGCTGTCATTGGCCATTGCTGTCAGTAATAAATGACTGAAAGGCTGCGTTCCAGTAGACGCTCTCATCGCTCACAACGATCAAAACGCGTTCCACATGGCGACCACGGTCGTCATGGTCGCGGTGAAAACGTCATTGATGACGTCATTAATTTCGCTCACGGCAGTTCACGGCACGCTCAAAACAACCCACCTCACGGGGTGGGTCGAAGTGCCCGTTCCACTTGGGTGTATGATTGTAACGCTCACAAGCTAGTGGAACAGGAAAAACCGCGGTCGTGAGCGTGATCGTTGTGATCGTCTAGTGGAACGTAGGGAAAATAACTACTGAAAAGTGAAAGTTGAAACTGACAGTAAAACAATTTCAGCGACTGTTTGTTTCTCTACCGCGAAATTGCAAGTGCAAATTGAATTATTAAGAAGATGTATTTTCAGTTTTTATTTCATAAATAATTTATTTGATTACAACTACATAAAGTTTAGAAGTAGTCTATATATATTTTTTTATTTGCCATGGATACTTCTGAAGTACTATCCGTAAAATTACATGATGTTCTCTTTAGTTATCATTTTGCGGTTGGGGGTTTATTCCTAAGTTATTTGGTTTATAGAATAATTCATTCTATTATAGACGATAATAATTATATGCAGACAAAATATCGTATCAATGGCCATACTTGGAGAAGTATACAATGTAATAAATCGATTCCGTATAATAGTTGTGTAAGTACTACATAATATATTGCTTTAACTACATGTAGTTATTTAGTTTTCCTAATACGTTTCATGGTTGTAATCGGTAATAAGTCGAGTCGCCCGAGTTCTTCTTGGCTGGCGACGCCCTAGTGAATATGGTTTTTGATATTACTGTCGTCCATGGATGGTGGTGACCACTGACGTTTAGATGTTTGCCTACCCTGTAGCCTAATTGGTAGCGACCCTTCCTGTGAAGTTAGGGGTCCCGGGTTCGATTCCCGGCTTGGGCAGATATTTATGTGACAGATAAATATTTGTATTCAGGTCATGAGTGTTATTGTGATGTGTGATATGTGTCGTCCATGCCACCTGCAACACAGGTAATAACCTACTGCGGGGGTATGAGTGTGTTAGCGTTTAGCATTTATATGGCCCAATAGTGAGCAGTGTCTTTCTAAATTCTATCCCCCTATTATACTTTCTTATTTATATATATAAAACACTTTGAAATTGTCCAACCGATATGCCCCAAAACGGTTTCAATTGAAAGGCAATAATGCGAAGATGGTGGAGACCACTAACATAAAGCATTAGGCACATTTCCGAATTTTGACTTCTTCCATACAATTTTTTTTGCATAGTAGCACATGCTGGGTATCCACTAGTTATTTATAGACGATCTGTAGCCTAGTTGGTAGTGGCCCTGCCTGCGAAGCGAGGGCCGGGTCCTGGGTTCGATTCTACTGCGGGGGTATGAATGTGTAAGCTAAAGTAGGGATCATAAATTAAGAAGTGCTTACGTATGTATCAATACTTATTCAATTAATATTTGCAGTGTATAGTCTGTGGTAAGTTAATGCTGCCTCTAGTGGGACTGTTTTGCGAGTGCTGTGCTGTGAGTGCCTGTAAGAGATGCCATCGAGTATTGGACAAGAAACTGAGATGCAAGCAGATCTCCTGGCCAGCTGATAAAGCATTTTACCATCAATGGGTTAACGGTATGTTAATTTGTGCTGTATGTTTTAATATCTTATTAGGATAAATAAACTCAGAATCCTTTGAATGATATATCATTATAAAAATATGACTGAATATTGGAATGCATAGAAGTTTTGTAATAAAATTTATTTCTTTACTTTTACTATTTGTTTTTAGTTACTTTACTGTTTGTTTTTAGTTGGTGTATCTAGAGGAGAGAGCAGTGACAACAGTGAAGAAGGAGAGGTCTTGAAAAAGTTTTACTGTTCATGGTGCCAAAGAATAAAGATATGCAACGAGAATCTCTCAAATGACAATGAGGTAGGGTTTAAATTGTGAACAAAATTTTTATTGCACCTTCGTATTTAACCATCATCACATTAGGATAGTACTGTTTTTATTGCTATATTATATTATATATTATACCTATTTCAGGAATGTGATTTCCAAAAGTACCGTAACATTATCATTCCACCAACTTGTGTCCAGGTTTCAAAAGGAAAAGTTGTACATATAAAGCCTATACAAGATAGTAATTGGGAACCTCTCATTATTCTGGGTGAGTTACTTCAAAACTTTTTTTAAATTTTTGTTGTTTTTGGCAACTTTCAATAAATTAATATTTTACTGAATGTTTACTTTATTTTCTAGCAAATAGAAAATCTGGGAGCAACAGAACTGATGAAGTGTTATCGCTTTTCAGAGGCTTACTCAATCCAATACAGGTTAGAGTTTATTATGCTTCTTGCTTCCATAAGGTGAATTAAAGATCAAAGGACAGTGGCGTAGCTAGCCCTAAAGAGGCCCCATATCAATATTTGTTGTGGGCCCCCTCAACATCAGCTGTCAGATATAAAAGAACCAACTGTAGCGGGCGTAGACCGCTGGCAAGTTTTTTTTGGGAGTGTTTATGGGGGCCCCTATACACTGGTGGCCCCGTATAATTGACACGGCTGATACGGCGGTAGCTACGCCCCTTTCAAAGGACTAAGGACCATAGTGTATGTATTGTTTTTATAAATGTGTTAAGGTGTTTCTTTCATCAATTCTCCTTTACACGCTGCCTAAGCGTCAACGCACATTTATTCGGCGCCATTCCCGTTTCGCCGAATGATTTTGGTTACACTTATTCGGCTCGGCTTCTATCAGCCGCGTACGGCGTCGCGTTGTAAGAATGCGAACGACTGCTTACGGCGTCGCGTCGCAAGAATGCGAACGGCTGCGTACGGCGCTGAATACGCTGCGAAGTCCGTCCGAAGACGTTAGGAGGTATAGCAGTTTAGTAGGGTAAGGTTTCCAATGTCGTACCCCCTAAGGGAAAATAGCTGTAGATTTTAGGGTATTTGAAATAAAATAAAATCTCATACTTCCACTTAATGTTTATTTATTAAGCTATCATGGAGTTGGCAAAAAACATAAAAAAATATTTTAAAGAAATAGAAATTTCAACACTTTTCAAAAAAGTTCCATCGGTACGGCTTAGGCGCCTGGTTGCCTAAGTCGTACTGCCTATAGAGTACGTCGTACTTAGAATATCTGAGAAGATTAACATTACCGATTACAATGTTACATTTTTGTTAGTTATATCTTTTGGCTCCAAGTATTATAATTTTCATGGCCCTATAAATGATTTAAAATAATAACTGGAGTTATTTAAAACATTACATAAATACTATTTATTTAAGTATATTATGACCAGTAAGTACGACTTAGGAAACTTTAACAGGTAGGTACGACTTGGGCGAAAAAGTTTTTAAAGTTACAAATCAACTTTACTCACAAAATCAAAAACTATTTTAGGGTTTATCTAAGCTTAAATAATTTAATAAACATTATAAAAAAATAAAGGAATAAAAAAATATTATAATATTTCAATATTCTCTTTTGAAATTGTTTACGAATGAGTAACAAAAAATAATGAAAACATTGCAAAAACCTCCTTTATCTTTTTTTTTCTGTGGCGATAGCCGGGTATCAAATCAATTGCTGTTGTTTACTCGCATGCCTAAATAGTTCAGTTTGACACCACTAGATTTCATTTAAGGCGAGCTTATTCGACCGTTGTAGGCATTTTGTTCACTTCCCTTTACCCCGCTCCCCTGAGTGTAAACTCGACCGCCACGCCGTGAGCCGGCCGCACGCGGCTGTGAGGTTAATGACCCCGTGCGTAGCTGTAGATCCTATTATAGTTGGTAGTGGACCTGCCTGCGAACTGCGAAGCGAGGGGTTTCGGGTTCGATTTCCGGCCGGGGCAAATATTTATGTGACAGATAAATATTTGTACTCGTGTCATGGCTGTTATTGTGATGTGTTATATGTGTAGTACATGCCACCCGCGACACAGGTAAATACTTGTAACCTACTGCGGGGGTATGAGTGTGGAAGGGTTTTATTATTATTATTATTATTATTATTATTAGTAACTGCTCTGAGTTGGGGTGTAAGTATACTTTATTTTGATTTATTCATTGGAATTTTAGGTGTAATAAAATAAGAGTAATTGTAACGCAATTATACTTTCGCCACTGGAAGTCACTGGTAGCACCGTGAAGTTCACGTAATGAACATACTTACTTTATTGCTCAAGAGATGGCGCTGCTAAAACCGACCTGAATCACGCTAACGATTGTACGCCGTAGTTACTATAAGTATTCCTAAGGATGATTGTTTTGTATCGAGCTATAGGGCCTGGTGCTACGCACGCTTTGCGCTTTCACCTGTTGAGACGTTTAAGTGTCGTGGTATTAGTAATTCCACCCATTGCTGACTTGGCATACTTCCACCCCTCGTTGGGATATGCTGGGCAGCATTGGCCATCCCCAAGAAAAGTCCGTTCTGTCACTGTATCATAAAACTCCCCAATAAATCAAGTAACAAGACCTCTTTCTATTCTTCGCCCCCCGCCTCACCTCAGTCACCTCGCCATAAGTGACGCCCAACTCGAGGCCCGACGACGTGACGTCATCAAGACCCGCTACGCGGCTACATGCTACGATTCTGCGCTACGGCCAACGTCAGACGACCCACGTAATCATCAAATGACTGAAAAGGGAACCGGCACGGCGAAGTTAAATAAAAGTGTCACATACGTTACGCGCTCTGGAAGGAAAACTACAGTAAAGGTCAAAAGTAAACCAAGCCAGAGGAAGATGTTGTCAGCTGAACAGTTCTCCGAGCTCCTGGACAGAATTGCAGCGCCCTCGTCATCAAGCAAGGGTTCTTTTATAAATTGTAACTACAGCTATAATGGCGTGAAGGACGCCGAAGTAGTAGAAGCATTCCTGTCCGCGGTAAATATTTTCAAGCGTTCTGCTGACATCGGCGATAAGACAGCGCTTAGCGAACTACCCGTTCTGCTCAAAGGCGAAGCTGGAGTATGGTGGTTAGGAGTTAAAAATGACGTGACCTCATGGTCCGACTTTGAAAACCGCCTACGCGAAAATTTTGCTCCTGTCCGCGAGCCATATTTGCTATATATGGACATCACTCAAGAAAAACAACTGCCAGGAACTTCAACTGAAGACTTTATACGGCGCAAGCGAATGTTGTTCTCTCAACTGCCTAGCCCAGGTCACGCGGAACTCCAGCAATTGGATATTATATACGGACTCCTACGGCTGGACATTCGTGAGAAGGTTGCACGTGCTGACGTGAAAGACTTCAAGGGACTCTTGAAGGCTGCTCAAGCCGTTGAGCACGTCCTCGATGAAAAGGGTAATGCCCAAGAAGGAAGACCGAATAAGAATGAGTCAGATACTCGATCCGTGCCGATGCGAAGAGGTCGTTGCAGATACTGCAAGAACTACGGCCACACAGCTGAACATTGTAAGAAGCTATCATCCCGCAAAGAGACTATGCAAAAAACGGCTACCAACACCAACGCAATTGAAGCGGTCACACAGTTTCCATCACCGTCTACACCCAAATTTAAATGCTACGGTTGCGGTGCTCCCGGAGTAGTGAGGAGTAACTGTCAGACATGCCATGCGAACAAGGCTCAACGGTCCCAGCCGGATGTTGGATTTTGTTCAATTACCACATCTACTGATGCCAGAGATCGTCCAGTTGTCTATGTTGAGATTGGTGGGGTAACTGGCACAGCGTATTTAGACAGCTGTGCTAAGACAAGTATTGCTTCTTACTCCCTGTACTGCCAGTTACAGAAGCAGGGATACGTCTTCAATGAGTTAGGAGTCGGAATAACATTGGCTGACGGCATAAAAAAGCGACAAAAGGTGCTGGTCACCCAGGCTCCCGTGAAGATTAATGACCGCACGGTACTCACAACTTTTATTGTTCTGCCAGAGTCCCGCCGCAATCGAACTCTTCTTGGAGTAGGTTTTCTTCGAGATGCACACATCGTATTAAACCTACCTCAATGCACTTGGTACTTCATAGATGATCCTTCAGAGGAGTTCGAGCTCTATGAGGAGAGCTTTGTGAAATTTGGGGAGGGAGTAGCACTGGCTACTATGACAGCTGACTCAGCTGAGGATGTTTCCTTGTCACCCTCGTTGCCTGAAGAAAGCAATACTGAAATCTCGCTCTCACGCCCCTATGGCCCGCTGATAAGGGTAGAGGTTCCTTCGCCGCCGAAGAGGAAGGCTCATGACGAATTTCCTGCGAACTATTCTTCAGTAATCGACGCATTGTATGAAGACGCAAAACAAAGCCTCCAAGACTACGATGAGTATGAAGATAACAACTCTGACTACAGTCTACTTCCATCGACATCTATATTTTCGGTAGATGTTGGAGTGTTGGAAGGCTTCCTGGAGAAGAACCAGGACGTATTCAAACCAAATGGAAAACCAGTCATGGATTTCGAGCACACCATTGAGACTGGCGATAATAAGCCTACATCAGTCCCGCCATACCGTCTGTCACCAGTTAAGACTGAGACTCTTAGAAAAGAAATAACCAAGATGCTGGCGGAAAAGATTATTGAACCATGCACATCTCCATGGGCAGCTCCTGTAGTGATGGTACCGAAGAAGGACGGAACCACAAGAGTATGCGTTGATTATCGGCAACTCAACGCTGTGACAACACCTGACGCATATCCACTACCGAGGATTGATGATTTACTCCACAATGCCAAGCCTACACCCTATATGAGTACAATAGATCTTCGTGCTGGCTATTGGCAGATAAGAGTTAAAGAAGAACACAGGGACAAAACTGCTTTCGTCACACCATTCGGAATGTATAGGTTTCTTAGAATGCCCTTTGGGTTGCGTAATGCGCCCGCCACATTCCAGAGAATGATGGATCGTTTTCGTATCGCTCTCAGCCATATCAAGCTAATGGTCTATCTGGATGACTTAATTGTCATGTCCTCCACGTTTGAGGACCATCTTAAGGATCTGCAGGAGGTTTTCAATAAACTCAAGGAGTTTAACTTGACTGCAAACCGTGAAAAGTGTAAATTTTGTTGCCAGAAAGTAAAGTATTTAGGGCATTATATCACTGCTGATGGCCTGCAACCTGATCCCGAGAAGGTCAGTGCTATATTGAATACGCCACCTCCACGGAACCTTAAATATTTATTGTCTTTCATTCAAATGTGCTCCTGGTACAGACGATTCATACCCGGATTCGCAAAAGTAGCAGAACCTCTCACGCGCTTGACTAAGAAGAATGCTATTTGGAATTGGGGAGAAGAACAAGCGAACGCTTATGCAAAGCTTCGTGAACTCTTGGTGACACCCCCAGTACTTGCTCAAGCGGATGATACTAAGCCTTATACAATCAAGACTGATGCGAGTAATTATGCTCTCGGTGCAGTTCTCGTGCAGGGGGAGGGTGACACAGAGCACCCAGTAGAGTACGCGAGTCGACTCCTGACAAAGCCTGAACGCAATTATTCCACAACGGAACGGGAAGCTCTGGCGGTTGTATGGGCAGTCAACAAGTTTCGAGGTTATATTGAAGGTGGTAAGATAACGATAATGACAGATCACCAAGCACTTAGATGGCTTATGTCCCTAAAGTCACCAACTGGGCGCTTGGCTCGGTGGGCTCTACTGCTTCAGCCGTATGATATTAACATTAAATACATTTCCGGTAGAACAAATGTCGTCGCTGATTCACTATCCCGTCCCAGCTGTGAACCTGCGACAGAAGAAGACTGTGGACTTTGTACTGTGGTTGTGGATATGCCCGCAAAGAGCAAACAAGTAATAAGGGCGGAACAACTCAAGGATGAAGGTATTGCAAAGATAGTACATAGTTTAGAAGGTAATGATGAGGAGAACGCCAGATACTGGAGTGGAAAAGGGTACTTCGTGAGTAATGGCCTTTTATATCGTTGCCATTCAGACGCTGATGTACAAACCAGTCAGTTAATCATTCCAAAGCAAGAGCAAGCCCGTATTATTACCACTTATCACAACGAACCAACTGCTGGACATTATGGAGCCGACAAGACATTTGAACGCATAGCAAAGCGTTACTATTGGAAAGGGATGAGAAAGCAGATAGAAGGTCATGTCCGCAATTGTCTTCAATGCCAACGCTATAAAGCTTCTAACCAAAAGCCCGCTGGACTGCTTCAAACAACAGCCCAGAATCAACGCTTTGAAGTGATAGCATTTGATTTATTTGGGCCGCTGCCCCGGACGGCTGGAAATCATAACTGGATCTTCATCGTCGAAGACGTAGCTACACGTTGGGTGGAGCTATTTGCTCTAGAACGAGCCACTGCAGAGGAGTGTGCCAAGATATTGCTTGAGGAGATAATATTGAGGTATGGCACCCCTCGTAGATTCATCAGCGATAACGGTACGCAGTTTGTCAGTAATGTCATGCAGCAGTTGACATATTGCCTCAACATTCAACACGGATTCACTCCGGTCTATCATCCTGAGACCAACCCTGTCGAGAGAAGAAATCGCGACCTAAAGACTCAGTTGGCTATCCTAATTGAAGGTAACCATACGAGTTGGGCAGAGAAACTGCCCAGTATTCGCTTCGCTATGAATACATCAAAATCGTGTTCCACGGGTTATACGCCTGCATATCTAACATTCGGACGTGAATTAAGAACAACAGAAGATGTGGAACAAGATTTCCGAGAAGTAGTCAGTAATGATAACTTTATCAAAGAACTTACACCTCGTTTGCTTTTAATGGCAGACACTTTGATCAAAGCACGTGAAATACAAGACGGAAAGGAAGAAAAAAGGAAGGAGTATGCTGATAAGAAAAGGCAACCTTGCCCTGACTACCAACCCGGAGACCTGGTGCTAGCAACAACTCATGTACTGAGCAAATCCAGTCAAGGGTTCAGTTCCAAGTTGGCTCCACGACGCGATGGACCGTATGTCATTGTACGTCGACATGGACCCAGCTCATTTGAAATCGCTAGCACTGATTCTAACAGCCCTGTTGGTATATATCATGCATCAGCCTTAGTACGATACCGTTCTGAAGACGCTGCAGTCCCAGAACCTACACTACCAATCAGGAAGAGAGGAAGGCCAAGAAAGCAAGATGGCAATACAAGGGTTGCCTCGGCTAAAGTAACCAGACCTCGAGGTAGACCACGTACGAAGACCCGACAGTAACGGAATAGCTATTCCTGTCCTATTCGTCGAGTCGACGTCATGGACAGAGGGGGAGAATTGTAACGCAATTATACTTTCGCCACTGGAAGTCACTGGTAGCACCGTGAAGTTCACGTAATGAACATACTTACTTTATTGCTCAAGAGATGGCGCTGCTAAAACCGACCTGAATCACGCTAACGATTGTACGCCGTAGTTACTATAAGTATTCCTAAGGATGATTGTTTTGTATCGAGCTATAGGGCCTGGTGCTACGCACGCTTTGCGCTTTCACCTGTTGAGACGTTTAAGTGTCGTGGTATTAGTAATTCCACCCATTGCTGACTTGGCATACTTCCACCCCTCGTTGGGATATGCTGGGCAGCATTGGCCATCCCCAAGAAAAGTCCGTTCTGTCACTGTATCATAAAACTCCCCAATAAATCAAGTAACAAGACCTCTTTCTATTCTTCGCCCCCCCGCCTCACCTCAGTCACCTCGCCATATAATGATAATTTTAGCTTATCCAGTGGAGACTAGAGGTGAGTGGAGACTGACTTGAAATTTTATGATACGAAACTGTCCAGTGGAGACTAGAGGTGAGTGGAGACTGACTTGAAATTTTATGATACGAAACTGTCCAGTGGAGACTAGAGGTGAGTGGAGACTGACTTGAAATTTTATGATACGAAACTGGCCAGTGGAGACTAGAGGTGAGTGGAGACTGACTTGAAATTTTATGATACGAAACTGTCCAGTGGAGACTAGAGGTGAGTGGAGACTGACTTGAAATTTTATGATACGAAACTGTCCAGTGGAGACTAGAGGTGAGTGGAGACTGACTTGAAATTTTATGAAACAAAACTGTCCAGTGGAGACTAGAGGTGAGTGGAGACTGACTTGAAATTTTATGAAACGAAACTGTCCAGTGGAGACTAGAGTTGAGTGGAGACTGACTTGAAATTTTATGAAACGAAACTGTCCAGTGGAGACTAGAGGTGAGTGCAGACTGACTTGAAATTTTATGAAACGAAACTGTCCAGTGGAGACTAAAGGTGAGTGGATAACAAATAAGTAGGTACTTACATACAAAATTGACTAATATCATCTAAATACTAACAAAAAATAACCAACTTCAAAATAACTCGAAAACTACTTGTCAAATCTCCCTCAAATTTATGTGGAACCACATGATACGCACCAGCTTTCTATCAAAAAAGAATCATCAAAATCGGTTCACCTACAAATAAGTAGGTACTTACATACAAAATTGACTAATATCATCTAAATACTAACAAAAAGTAACCAACTTCAAAATCGAAACGAGTTTTTTTTTCAAAATGGCGGACTTGTAGGTATGCCAGGTTCCGTACAAAAATCTTCAAACCCTTTGGATAAGATATTTTACAAGTATGTTGAGAATGATAAAAAGTATAAGAATAATTTAAAATAAAATACCTAAAGATACGTAAAAAATAATAAAAACAAAAAAATTAAAATGTGTGCCATTCACACGTGTTAGAACTTAGAAGTGAAACCTTCAAAAATTTTGTTTTCAAGATAATGAGACGAATGTAAAATTTCGGGAAGATGATAATTGTAGGTTTTACTATTCCACTCCACTCCACTCCACTCCACAAATTTTGACTTTTGACTTTTTTGCCTTTTTTGACTTTTTTGACTTTAGACTTTAGACTTTTGACTTTTTTGACTTTTTTTGACGTTTTTGACTTGACTTTTGACTTTTGACTTTTTTGACTTTTGACTTTTGACTTGACTTTTGACTTTTTTGACTTTTTTGAATTTTGACTTCTTTGACTTTTTTGGCTTTTTTGACTTTTTTGACTTTTTTGACTTTTGACTTTTGACTTTTTTGACTTTTTAGTAGACTTGCAACGAATATTCGGTTACTATTCGGTATTCGGCCTATTCGGCTGCTTTTATTATATTCGGCCGAATACCGAATATGTATAAATTATTCGGCCGAATACCGAATACTTATGTAATATATTTTGTTATAGGGAGATAAGGGGGTGTCCATAAATTACGTGAGATGTTTTAGGGGGGGAGGGGGTTGAGTCAAATCTCATCTAATCTTACGTTGGAGAGAGGGGGGGGGGGGGGGTCTCGGCAAATATCACGCAATTTTTTTTCTGATTGAAACAAAAAAAAATTATACTATTTTGGTCCATTTAATCCAGATTGTACATGCTCAAGATTTAATCTTAAGCGTAATCGTAATAAGATTCAGATCATTCACTAAATAAAAGCACGAAGAATTTTTTTTTCTTTTTACAATAACAATCCAACGCGTTTACGTAAGAAACCCACATTTTGAAAAATCTCACGTGAGATTGGGGGATGGGGGAGGGGGTGGAATAAAATCTCACGACATCTCACCAGGGGGGGAGGGAGGGAGAGAAAATTTAAAAAAACACCTCACGTAATTTATGGACGCCCCCTAATTGGTAAAATGAAAAAAAAACGATTCATTACGTATATCTTCATCTTTTCATTTTTCTCTTATAATGATTTAAGTAGTCATTGGTACATAACACAGATATCTTCTGTATTAGAAAAGTCAAGGATTCTATGTATTTAAATTATGGTGTCGTTATCAAAATTTAGAAGGGTAAGGTTTTCATTTATTTTAAAGTCATATAAGTAGTCATTGGTACATAATAGAAAAAATAAAAAAAAATCTATGCATTTGAATTATTTTCATAATTAAAATTTAGAAGGGGAAGGTTATGGTGCAGAAAAACTATTTTTTTTCTCGTAGACTATCCCAGCTTCAGATAAAAGGCGCTCTGAATAAACACTACTTTGTGGCGCCGACAAATATTTTGCTGCAATCTTGATCAAACACGGAAATTTAAATTTCCTTGCTTGCCACCAAGTATACGGATTGTCATGACGTGATATTTTACTAATACTTAAGAAAAGATCCATTTCTTTTGAAACTGCATTTTATACCGCGCAGAGCAACTGCTGCCGAGCGGGCGGTGAGTAGGTACATTAGAAAAAACGAGCGCGAAACAATCCCGTCTGTACTTACAAGTTTTGGCGCTAAAATCCGGCCGAATACTTTTGCCTAATATTCGGCTATTCGGTCAGGGGGCTCGCCGAATATTCGGTATTCGGTATACTGCCGAATATACTATTCGTTGCAAGCCTACTTTTTAGACTTGATTTTTTTGACTTTTTTGACTTTTGACTTTTTTGACTTTTTTGTTTTTTTTGACTTTTGACTTTTTTGACTTTGACTTTTTTGACTTTTTTGACTTTTGACTTTTTTTACTTTTTTGACTTGACTTTTTTGACTTTTGACTTTTGACTTTTTTGACTTTTTTGAATTTTGACTTCTTTGACTTTTTTGGCTTTTTTGACATTTTTGACTTTTTTGACTTGACTTTTTTGACTTTTGACTTGACTTTTTTGACTTTTGACTTTTTTGACTTTTGACTTTTGACTTTTTTGAATTTTGACTTTTTTGACTTTTGACTTTTTTGACTTTGACTTTTTTGACTTTTTTGACTTGACTTTTTTGACTTTTTTGACTTTTTTGACTTTTGACTTTTGACTTTTTTGACTTTTTTGAATTTTGACTTTTGACTTTTTTGACTTTTTTGACATTTTTGACTTTTTTGACTTTTGACTTCAAGAAGTTTTCACTTCAATAATCATTTTTTCAAAACAATTTTCCATTTATTTCATAACGCGCCTAAATAAGGTATAACTTCAAAAAAGAAAACTGTCTCTCAAGCTCCCAGCCGTCACGACGAGTCGTTTGGCGACTGACACATGCTCAAGGGTGGTAGCTATCCATGCGAACCCCATGGAGAAATAATAATAGTAATAATGGTATTAAATTTAAAATCAATATTACCAATATAATCCCTCGAGGGGCCCTACCACCAGCGGGCCGGATTTAGTCGCCTTTTATGACACCCATCCGGCTTGGGATAGTATTCTAAGCCGCCCTAATACGACAAGAATAATAATTGTGTAATTAGCACTTGACTTATACCAATACCCAAATACTATAATAGTAACTAAAGTATAAAAACGAAAATTTTTTATTATTTCAAATTACAGCAGTGTGGATACTTTGAACAGTACCTAATACGTAATATAAGAAGACAAGCGCGCGCCAAATTCGAAATTAAAATTAGTGTCGGAAATTCGACGAGGTGCGGCTGCGATGCGGATTAGCACAGGTCCTACTAGTCCAAGAGCTAGTGAACCCTCCGAGTAACGGTCTTCCTGTAAGGCTAGAAATTTGTACACTGATGATTTATAGCATGCTAAGGGCAATAGCCATGACCTGGCAGGCGTCAGCCCGGCACGTCATCATCCCCTTAATTTTTTAAACTGTAAAAAAAAATTAAAAAAAAAACTTGTTTCTGTAAGCTTAAAAATTTAATAGGATGTAGTTTATTTATTGCAAATCTTGAAAAAAAATTGACAGGTGATTACAATGAGCAAGAGTATGTGACAGGCGAATGGAAAAGTGCACAGTTGATGAGGTAAAATAAACTTTCTCCTGTATACTTGAAATTTGGATATGTTTTTGAGTAAACGTTTTAGAATAACTATGTACAATGACAGGCGGTTTCGGATAGCATAAGACCTTGACAGGCGAGGTCCAAGAGCTAGTGAACCCTCCGAGTAACGGTCTTCTTGTAAGGCTAGAAATTTGTACACTGATGATTTATAGCATGCTAAAGGCAATAGCCATACCTGGCAGGCGTCAGCCCTGCACGTCATCAGCGCCTTAATTTTTTAAACTGTAAAAAATTTTTTTTATAAAAACTTGTTTCTGTAAGCTTAAAAATTTAATAGTGTGTAGTTTACTTATTGCAAATCTTGAAAAAAAATTGACAGGCGATTACAATGAGCAAGAGTATGTGACAGGCGAATAGAAAAGTGCACAGTTGATGAGGTAAAATAAACTTTCTCCTGTATACTTGAAATTTGGATATGTTTTTGAGTAAACGTTTTAGAATAACTATGTACAATAACAGGCGGTTTCGAATAGCATAAGACCTTGACAGGCGAGGGGAAAGCTGCTAAGGGCGTGCGAGTAAGATGTGTTACGTGACCAAACTTCGCGCCTAAGATGAGAAAAATAATAGTAAAAAAAAACGAAAAAACACGCTTTTATAGAAAATCCAACTAAAAAAAATAGAAAATAAATTTGAATTAAAAATCGTGTAATTGTAAAAAAAGCGTGGGGTGCTTTTAAAAATATTATGCCTTCTATTCATTGACACCAGGCACCATGCTTTTAAAAATATTATGCCTTCTATTCATTGACACCAGGCACCCCACGCTTTTATGACAATTAGGTACACGATTTTTAATTCAAATTTATTTTCTATTTTTTTTAGTTGGATTTTCTATAAAAGCGTGTTTTTAGTTTTTTTTACTATTATTTTTCTCATCTTAGGCGCGAAGTTTGGTCACGTAACACATCTTACTCGCACGCCCTTAGCATCTTTCCCCTCGCCTGTCAAGGTCTTATGCTATTCGAAACCGCCTGTCATTGTACATAGTTATTCTAAAACGTTTACTCAAAAACATATCCAAATTTCAAGTATACAGGAGAAAGTTTATTTTACCTCATCAACTGTGCACTTTTCCATTCGCCTGTCACATACTCTTGCTCATTGTAATCGCCTGTCAATTTTTTTTCAAGATTTGCAATAAATAAACTACATCCTATTAAATTTTTAAGCTTACAGGAACAAGTTTTTTTTTAAATTTTTTTTTACAGTTTAAAAAGTTAAGGGGATGATGACGTGCAGGGCTGACGCCTGCCAGGTATGGCTATTGCCCTTAGCATGCTATAAATCATCAGTGTACAAATTTCTAGCCTTACAGGAAGACCGTTACTCGGAGGGTTCACTAGCTCTTGGACCTCGCCTGTCAAGGTCTTATGCTATCCGAAACCGCCTGTCATTGTACATAGTTATTCTAAAACGTTTACTCAAAAACATATCCAAATTTCAAGTATACAGGAGAAAGTTTATTTTACCTCATCAACTGTGCACTTTTCCATTCGCCTGTCACATACTCTTGCTCATTGTAATCGCCTGTCAATTTTTTTTCAAGATTTGCAATAAATAAACTACATCCTATTAAATTTTTAAGCTTACAGGAACAAGTTTTTTTTTAAATTTTTTTTTACAGTTTAAAAAGTTAAGGGGATGATGACGTGCAGGGCTGACGCCTGCCAGGTCATGGCTATTTCCCTTAGCATGCTATAAATCATCAGTGTACAAATTTCTAGCCTTACAGGAAGACCGTTACTCGGAGGGTTCACTAGCTCTTGGACTATACCTCGAAGGCGACTGGAGCGAGAGTAAAATTGAGTAAATCAACGCGTCCGGCGTTTCTTAGCTAGTGGAAAGGCAAAAAATAGAAATTGAAAGGGAAGTTTTTCAAAATTTCAAATTATGATCTGAAAGGACCTATGGTATCTATAAGACCTCGCTGTGGTATATTTTTTATTATCTGGAAGCGATTAAAACGCGAATAAAACGCCATTTTTATGCCAGATTAGACCCCACTTTGTGATTTATTTCTATCCAATGAAATAATTGCTATCGTGTATCAAGTTTGACGAAACGAAAGAACAAAGACTGTAAAATAACATATATTTTTTTTAGAATTGTATTATGTACCATTTATGAACAAAACACCTTCAAAAATACCATTTCTTGGGATAATACCGCCTTAATGTTTAAAGCGAGCGGCTATCAGTGAGGTACGATTTAGGCGCTGGTACGACTGTTGCCCAAGTCGTACTAATATAAGATTTGATGTAGATATTTTAAGTTCATATTATTTATAATAAATAAAAAAGTAGGTACTTACTGCTAAAGGACCTTATTTTTGAGATTTCTTCCCAAGCATTATTTTTTCTTTTTGATCGCTATAATGTGACGAACTAATATCGTATAAGCAAGCATATTTCTGAACTAGCAATATAAGTTTTTATTCCTCCATCATTAATTTATTTCGTAAAAATAAAATAATTTTAATTATTTTAAAACACGTCCGAACTTTCTCAATCTTCCCAATGATTACGTTAATAAATCGAATCTATACGGGAACTATGAAGGTCGCAACCTGTCGACAAGGCCAAGGAGTTAAAAATCTTCCATGTACCTACCTACAGCGCGGCGCTGTTCCGCCGCGTGCGACGTCGAACGCGTACGCGGCCGAACGCGGCAGTACAGCGCTGCCGTCCTGACGAAGAGTGCAATAAGTCGAGTTTTTGGGCAAATTGATTTAAGACCTTATGTAGTTAAGGATATGGTCTAAAGTCAATTTGCCCAAAAACTCGACTTATTGCACTGTTTGTTAGGACGGCAGAGCGCTGAACGCGGCGGATAGCACTCGCATGATAAAACACATTTGTCGTCGTTTTCTACTTGTTTACCGCGAAAGCGGAATCGACGCCGAAAACATGCGTACGCGTCTCCATACAAAATCGTTGTTTACTATGGACAAAAGCCGAATGGAGCCGAATAAATGTGTTTTGACCCTAATTATACATTTCCAAAACATTGGTAGAATGAAAATATTTGATGTTCAAAAGTGTGATTACACTTGAGTGTGGTTGCAGGTGGTGGATATAAGCGCGTGTCCGCCGGAGGGCGTGGCTCGCTGGCTGCCCGCGCGCTGCCGGCTGCTGGTGGGCGGCGGGGACGGGACCGTCGCCTGGACGCTCACTGCGCTGCGCCCACATGCGCACCTTCGGGTCGGTGAATATTGCTTTTAACCAATAACTTTATATTTATAACCGACACTGTACAAGCGGCTACCGAGTCTTAAGGTCATCATAGTCAATTAGGCTTTATTATGATTGGTCGAAATTGTTCATCTAGACACGCTGCTTGGTTCTCATTTCACATTTATGTTTTTGTAGAGATTCAGTGTCACTTGATCCGTCTTTACTTCGAAGCTTGCCGTCCAGATGTAAATATTTATACAGATTACAGTTCTTGGTTTTAACGGACTTCAATAAATGGAAGAGATTTTAATTTAGATGTGTTTGTTTTGTTTTTTTTTTCAAGCAGAGGTCAATCAATTCACTATAGTCGACGTTTTTCTTGAAGTTTTAATTAAAATTGATCAAGAAACTCTTTTAAGATCATTCTTTATGTAAATGCCGTCAAATGAAGTTAACCAATCCTCATTCACATTACTGTAATCGATACCCCAGGCGGCGGTGGGTATTCTTCCAATGGGCACGGGCAATGACTTGTCCCGCTCTCTGGGCTGGGGCGCGGGCTGCTCCCATCTCGACGCGCACGCCATCATTAGCACGGTGCTGCGAGCCACAGTACAACCACTGGACAGGTAACGCCTAGTTATACAAGTCTGTGGGTAATGCTATTGTATAACTACGCCAAATTCTATGGCCCCTCTGAATTATGCAGGCTGCTGCTTTAGAGGGATCTTTTAAAATTGGTGGTGCGGGTTGCCTCTATATCGACGCGCAAACTAGCATCAGTATGGTGCTACAAACTGAGAATACTAGTTTATCGCCACCTCAAAGTCTATGCTCCTCTGAACAATGCAGTATGTACTGCTTCAGATGGATCCTTTAAATGTTCTTAAAAATTAATGGTCTACTAATTTAGACAATTAAATTTACATTCATTCCAAAAATTCCTATAAATAGACATCTTTGTTATTTGTAGACCGATTGATAAAAAAACAAGAAAGAAAATTTGACGACCTGTGTGGCGCAATGGTTACCATGCCGGATCGATTCAAAACGAGACGGAAATTTGAATGATGAGTTTGAATTTCTGTTCTCGGACTGGGTGTGAGTGTTCTTGTCTCTGTGTGTTGTCCATGGCACCCACGATACAGGGAATCCTAGTGTGGGGCTATGAGTGTGAGGTGTTATTTATTTCCCGCTTCATAGGTATGTATGTATGAACACCTAATCCACGTCATTCCAGATGGAAGGTGACGATCAAGCCGCGTCGCACCCGCCTGGGCCGGCTGCGGGCCGAGCGCGTGCTGCTCGCGTACAACTACGCCAGCGTCGGCGTCGACGCGCAGGTGGCGCTCGACTTCCATCGTGCGCGCGCGCAGTTCCTCGCACGATACGCTAGCCGGTGGCTCAACTATGTATGTTTCCTGTTTGTTTGGCGTCCGTATCACAAAGTCCTATAAGCAAATTGACCTTATAGTTGTGGTGTATTGAATAAAAGACGGACGATCGCAGAATGAGGTTTATTGTAATGAGAACGGGTTAAGTTGTACAAGAGGGTTAGCAGAAACAAAATATTTTATATCTACCTCCTTAATACACAACACTATCCTTCCTTTAATGAAGTTTGATGAGAAACAAACAATATCAAAATTAATATAGTTAAATAAAGTGGAAATGAAAGATGAATCGCTAATAACTACACACAATAGTTACACTTATACAGTTTATACTGCACATAATTACGTAAATGTTCAGTTGAGCTAATTTTTAATTAAATACTAATAATAATTTTAAACAAAACTAAGTATAATCAATTAAAGTTACAGAACAATGCTTAATAACAACTGTTGTTTGTTAAACTACTTCTAGGCAACAACTTAAAACTAACTTTAACAATATTAGATGTAAGAAATGTTAAATAAGCATCATGATAAATAATTATTCATGTTTATATGGAATACACAATTAAAAGGCTTGTGGTAGGCATTGACGTACTATACATAGACAGGCTATCTCAAACAAAATGTGTGTTCCACCGCCGGCTTGCCCTCCGTTCTCTTTTCAAACTAGGAGCCTCGTTTGCACACTTGCCATAGAGTAACTTTAATTCTAACGGTAGCTCACATAAGTCACATATAAATGTTCAAATTTCTATGTTTGAAAATTACAAAATAATTATGATTTTTCATTTTTCCACCTTCAAAAATGACGATGATTATCTTCGTATAATATTGGCTTCCAACACCTATTTTTACCCTGATGGGGATGCATTTAAACAAATCCGTTCTTAGCTGACGTCTCCTAAGCATAAAATCTCCCTGTATAATAATATTAAATAATAATAATTTCATGTTCATCGGTTCAATAGTTTTTTTTTTATTAATTCAGATCTCTGACACAGACCGTAATCAATAAGAATTCTTGTTGTAAATATCAAAATATAGATACTTCTTGCATTTTGCACCCCGTGACATACTTGTAAAAAACAATATTGTATTGTCATTGTATTCTCTTCTTGAATAAAATGTCTGTCGATTTTGTTCTCTGAAAATGTACGTTTTATTATAATCAATGATGTTGTTATTATAATTCTGTTATTTCAATTTGCTATTATATGATACAGATATCTTCAACACAGTCAGACAGTGTAGGAAAAAGTATTAGTAAAAAGTAAGAAATAATCATAAGTCTATGCAGTGCTGCCAGGAAATCCAGGTCCAAACTCTGGGTTTAGATATTTTCTTTCATGAATTGCGATAAATTCTGATAAATTTCAGTAGATTCTATTAGATTTGGGGTTTATTCATGAAAATATTAAACGGTTGATCGAAGCGAAATACCTTGAACCGTCGTGAATAAGAGTAAAATTAAACAAACTATACAATTTAATTTCATCAAGCTTTGGTTTTTATTGTAGTTCAATAGAAACACAAAAGTAAAATTGTATTTTTTATAGGTACATAGAGACTATTAGAAGTATTGGAACATTTTACAAAGCCGGTTTTCTTCTAATATCAATTTAATTAATACCGGTATTTCTATAACCGGTATTTCTATTATTTTTAAATGGTAATAATTGAACGAAAATTTATTAAAAGCAACCTAATTTATCACAAATCATTCACTGCAAATCGACACATAAGTCTGTCTGCCGTAATTACTACGTACCTATGTATATATATTTACCGTGAAAAACAAAATTAAAAAAAAACCTGCCTTTTTGCACGTTTTTGAATTATTTTCAATCGTTTTCCATTGATTCGTGTCGAAAAACCAACACCATAATACATATAATTGGCCACATCACAAGTAAGCTTATTTAGTCCATTAACATGCAAGTGGCTTGCCAAGTTCAAACGCTCCTTATGATTTTTTCATTCAAAATGGCGGGAACATTGCACAATAATTTAATTAAATTCCTTTTAGTTGATTTAAGTTATTATTTTGTTTTCTTACCGATGATAAGTGATTCCATTAACTTTTTTGTTTTTTGTCGTGCAATTGTGACACGTTCTTATTACGCACGAACGGCATTTTTTCAGTTTTTTCGTAAACAATTTTGACATGCGGCCGCAATGAGCGCAGCCGAGTGACAGAATGTAATGCAGCCGGCCGGCTGCAATGCACACCCCCGTGCCCGATGTTCGCGGTGTCCCTTCTATACGCTAGTAATATTAATTCTATGGTGGTAGGCTTACATTTTTAAACAATGTTCTACGGATTTCTATGTGGTTTCGGTCTTAACATTATTTTTCGGGGTTCAATACTTTTCAGGCAATGACGCGGAGGTAAGTACTCACTAGTGCGTTTAGCTTGAGTTGTCACGCTATCAGACGGCGATACTTCGTTTGAGCTACACGGTGATCTTAATGTAGGTGTGGAATAGACGTCTGCACTGTTTGATTCATCATTAATGTTCGAGTCATCGGTGTTAACTGTGCCTACGGCTGACAACGAGTATCGAGATTTTCGCGAATTGTCGCCTATCAGCTGATCGATGTGCCGCTTACATTGCACATTGTCTAACGTTTTAACGTTGTACGACACCGGCCCTGTCTTCCCTAACACTATCCCCTCCTTCCATTTTATATCTTTATCTTTGTTAGAATAATTGCGTACGAGCACCGGGTCGCCCTCAGCTAGCTGCCGCAGCCGCGCGCCGCGCGCGTCATGCGTCGCGATCTGTGAGCGTTGCGCCGCGCTGACTATGTCACCCGTGTCCGGCCGTAGCAAGTCTAATCTACTTCGTAATCTGCGCCCTAATAACGCGACGGAAGGTTCCTTTTGCGTTGAACAATGTTCTGTATTTCTATAGGTGAATAAAAATTGACAAAGAGCTTTATGAATATCACGGTTTTCTAAAGTAGCCTTTTTTAACACACGTTTAATAGTACGAACAGCATTCTCCGCGGCCCCATTACTAGAAGGATGATAAGGAGCTACTAATATTCGTTTAATTCCGTTCTTATTTAAATACGACTGATATTCGGAAGAAGAAAAGGGCGGACCGTTATCACTCACTATACACTTGGGCTAACCAAATCTGGCGAAAATTTTTCGAAAACACGAAATTACCGCGTTGGCACTCGTGCTTGGTACGTTTTCTACTTCTAACCATTTAGAATGGGCGTCTAGTATAATTAAATAATGTTTTCCTCGGTAAGGTCCCAGGAAGTCTACATTTAATCGAACCCAGGGCTCCGTCGGCCAACTCCACGGTTGCAGCGGCGCGGGCGGCGGCGCATCGCGCTGGGAGGCGCACGCGCGGCACTCGCGACAAATTCGTTCAATGTCTGCGTCGATGCCCTCCCACCAAACATAATTCCGAGCTACTTGTTTCATTTTAACCACACCGATGTGACCGCCGTGCAGTTCGTCCAAGATAACGGCCCGGAGACTTTCAGGTATAACTATACGGTAACCCCACACTAAACAATTATTTTCTATGAACAAGTTTTCCTTACGATTAAAGAAATTCTTTTCCCGTGAATCGTTTACTTTAGCAGGCCATCCAAATTTAACATATCCGATTATTTTATTTAGCAGGAAATCCTTTCTAGTTTCCGATCTCACTTCATGAAAGGTTATAGGTAACTTATCTTCAATAAAATTTAAGTAGCTATAATTATCATCGCTATTATTTTTGGAGCAATTATTTAACGGTAATCGGGATAACGTATCCGCGAAACAATTCTTACTGGACGGAACGAATTCAATGTCAAAGTCGTAAGCAGCTAGCCGCACCGCATACCTCTGTAAGCGACTCGCCGCCGTCTGTGGGAGGCCCTTATTCTTACCGAATATGTAACTGAGAGGGCGATGGTCGCTGCGTAAAACGAAACGCCTACCGTACAGGTATTGATGATGCCTTGAAACTCCGAAAACGATGGCCAAGGCCTCCTTGTCTACTTGAGAATAGTTACATTCGGATCGCGTGAGCGTGCGAGACGCGCAGCTGACGGCCCGCTCGCTGCCGTCCGGCTGGCGCTGCAGCAGCACGGCGCCCAGCCCGTACGCGCTGCTGTCCACCGACAGGATCAACGGCAAACTCGCGTCGTAGTGAGCCAACACCGGACCGCTACTAAGGATTTTTTTTATTTTATCGAAAGCGATTTTACAATCGTCGCTCCACGTCCATTTCACACCTTTTTTAAGCAAACTGTACATAGGCTTTAGCGTGTCGCTTATGTTTGGACAAAATTTGGCATAAAAATTAACTAAACCTAAAAAACTTTTCAGTTCGGTTACATCCTTGGGAGTCGGGGCTGCGACTATGGCTTCGATTTTTCTTTTATCGGTGTGTAGTCCGTTTTTATCTATGCGGTATCCCAAATATGTTACACTATTTTTAAAAAATTCACATTTAGAAAAATTCACGCGCAGACCCGCCTCCCGTAATCTACTTAATACCGCTCTTAAATTTTGTAGGTGTGTGTACCTATCTTTACCGGTCACACAAATGTCATCCTGAAAAGCCACCGTTGACGGCAAACCACTCAGCGTTTCTTCAATTAACTTTTCGAAATATTCCGGCACACATTTAATACCAAAAGGCACGCGTTTATAAACGAAAGTTCCAACGTGAGTTGTGATCGCCGTCATCGGTTGCGAATCCTCGGCGAGGAGAACTTGCTGGTAGGCATGAGATAGATCTAGCTTTGAAAACTGCTCTCCCCCCGCCAGAATGGCAAAAATATTATCTATGCGTGGCAACGGATAGTGAAAATCTTTAAGTAACGGATTAATGGTAATCTTGTAGTCACCGCAGATGCGAATATCCCCATTCTTTTTCACAACGGGCACTATCGGAGTGCCGAAGTCGGAGCGCTCGACTTTATAAATGACGTCATCGCGCTGCAGCCGCTCGAGCTCGCGCTCGACGGGCGCGCGCAGCGCCAGCGGCAGCGGCCGCGCCTTCACGAACACCGGCGTCGCGCCCTCCACTAAATGTAAACTCATGCGCGTTTTAAAAGTGCCCAGCCCACCAGCAAATACCTCGGGGAATTCGTTACATAATGACAATACATTGTTATCTATGCTAGGTTCTACCATATTGTGACAGGGGGATTCCTTAATATCTATATTCAGGCGTCTAATCCAAGTCCTACCCATTAATGGTGGACCGCCGTTTTCGATCACAAACAATTCTAATTTATGGTTAATCGTAGCTAAAGAAACAGTAACAATAATGTAACCCAATGGTTTAATTACACTGCCCGTATACGATTTTAATTTTAAAGGTTTACTCACAATCGGTTCGTTTGAAAAGTAATTGTCGTAACAATCTTTTGAAATAGCTGAAATTTTACTACCCGTATCAATTTCAAATTTTAATTTGTGCTCGTTAACCTTTAATTTAATCGTGTAGGGCTTATCACTACTATCAGTATTTATGTTAAAAAAATCAATTTCACTATCTTCAGAATCATTTAAAAAGAACTGACCTCTATTTCCACGTTCACCACCGCTAACGGTGCATACCGCTTTGAGATGACCTTTTTGACCGCACACGTCACAAGTGTAGTGCTTGAATCTACACCTGGCCGACGCGTGCCCGACCTTGCCGCAGCGTCCGCAAGCCCGCGCGCCCCGGCTCGGCGCTGCGCCCGCGACGCCCGGGGGGCGCGCGCCCGGCGCTCCGCCCTCGATGCTCGCGCTGGCGCGGCGCGCCCGGTGCGCAGCCACGCGGTGTAGCCCCTCCGAGGGCCCGCTGTCTCCGCGGACGCCGTCACCGCCGCCAGCCGCCGCAGCCGCGTGACGTTCCGCCGCCTCCAAGGCTAACGCGAGCTCCACGGCCCGCTTGTAGTCGATATCCTTCTCGGCAAATAACCTCGACCGCATGTCTTCAGCGTGAAGTCCGGACACGAACTGATCCCGCAAGTTCACTTCTAGATTTTTACTGAAATTACAGGTCTTCGCTAGATGTTTCAATGCTTGCAGGTACTCGCTGATACTTTCGCCTGCCTGTTGTTTGCGTTGCCGAAATACGTGTCGTTCTGCAATCTCCGACCGTTGTGGTTCCAAATGTTGTTTCACGATTCTTTCCAGTTCATCGAAGGATTTCTTCTCGGGTAAGTCCGGCGCGCACAGGTCCTCGCACATTAACTCGTAGCAGGTGACGCCCACGTGCGTTATCAGTGTGGCCACGTGTAACTCTTGTTTGATGTCGTTTAACGATATGAATTGCTTTATGCGTCTGCAATATGCCTCCCAGTTATGCACGCCAACTTCGAAACTTTCAACTTTTCCAAACGGCATTTTACGAAAGTAAAGTACGTATATAGGTACGTTGAGAAAAGAAACCGACTGCGCCAATGTGGTGTATTGAATAAAAGACGGACGATCGCAGAATGAGGTTTATTGTAATGAGAACGGGTTAAGTTGTACAAGAGGGTTAGCAGAAACAAAATATTTTATATCTACCTCCTTAATACACAACAATAGTAAAATTACCTATTATGAAAACGTCCCATTGAGCAAAATGTACTGTTAGCAGAACAACCTATGTGAAGTATGTCGTATTAGCAGAATATCCCATTTGTATTGTAAAGTATCACCATATCATAGATAAACATAATAGCTCCAAGATTAGTCGCTGCTTGCCAATCATAGTTTCGTTACCAATAGCAACATGTTTACTAATATCGAAATGCGCGCGAAGAATATTTCAGCAACGTTGTCTCCCATCATAGAATTTTCTTTGGCCTGCACTCATCCTCATAAGCTCACTAAGAGCTTAAATGTTGTTCATGTAGCCTGAAACGGTCGAGACAGATGGTACCGCTGCTATCGCGCGTTGCAAATACTGTTCGTCTAAAAACTACATCCATTTTTTAGACGAAATTTATTTAGTAAACAATCTTGCAGGGTCTTATTGTTGTAAAATTGTCATTTAAAAATAAGACAGGCTTAACATGAAAATAATTTAATGATAAATTTATAATTTAATGCTAAAACAAACTTCTGTTTAGCGCCAAGATTGACCAAATAAGACTTCGATAAAAAAAAACGGAGTATAGTTTCGAAGTCGATTCCACACCCGTGTCTGCAGGCAGCGTATGCGGTGTTGGGGGCGGGGCGTGCGTTGGACGCGGGCGGCTGCGGCGATCTCGAGCGGCGGCTGCGGGTGGAGGCCGACGGGCGCCCCGTGCCGCTGCCGCCCGTGCAGGCGCTCGTGCTGCTCAACATACCCTGCTGGGGCGCCGGCGTCAACCTGTGGAGTGAGCGTCTTCATTGCTTTATAGACAGAGACTTCTATGTATTGTAGACTGGCGGTAGTTATAAAAGTGTGCACTAACGCCGTTTACTACGTTTAGTTGTTGTGAACAAACAAATTTCAAAGAAACAGTTTTGAAACAGCCTGTATCAACATCGCTGTGTCTAACTTATTAAGTATATTTAAAGAGTTTTCCCAATTCGTCATGGATCCCATCATCAAACTGAAGTTGGATAAATATGGGACCAATATGTAAGTTAAGTAAAAGAAAAAATCTAAAAAAATATGCAACCAAATCGAGAACGAGAGATTAAGTCTGTTAAGAATTATCTTAATCTGTTAAGAGTAGAGGAAGGATACTATAACACTAAACTGAAATAATGATAAACTAATACCTTCTTGTACAGTATATAATTATAATCTGAGTCTCGGAAACGGCTCCCAACGATTTTGATGAAATTTTGTATGCAGGGGGTTTCGGGGGCGATAAATCGATCTATCTAGGATTCATTTTTAGAAAACGTCGTTTTATCCGTGTTTTTAGACAATGAAAAGTTGCTACAATAGACTTCCTGACATCTATTGGCGAGTAGCAATACTAAAGCTACCTCAGTAGATGGCGTTGTTAAGCAACACTAAGCCGACTAACTAAATGAGCATGGAGCATTGAAAGGTAGAAGGAGGGCAATCTCATATGAGGGGAAAGTCGAAAAAGTGTCCAGCTGTTTACTGAAAATAGAGGTTCAATAATGGCCATTTCAGAATGGCGCTAGTGTGTGCAAAATAGATATATGAACATAGCTGTTGTAGGTCGCACCGCAGCGCCACCCGTAATTGGACGCGTTTTTACGGACACCTTTCATACACAGAAATGGCCCTCCTTCAACTCAAACCAAGAAAATCATTTGTTCCAAAAACACGATTTTCCAAAAATTAAATACAGAGCAAAGCTCGTTCATCCGGGTACTAACCAGCTAATTATAGCAAAGTCAAAGCATAACTATTTGTTTCAGGTATGGGAAGTGATTATGTACCTGACCAAAGCATAAGTGATGGAAAGTTTGAGGTATTTTGTATTTATTTTGTTTCTTAATGTAATTTTTATAAAAATAGAACCAGCAGAAATGTAAACAGCACGTTTTAGTAGATATCTTGATGTGCTACGCTTCTAGCCCAGTTGATGGAGTTCTGGGTTCGATTCCCAGCAGAGTTTGACGTTAATGTCAGCAACAAATGTTTATGATGTCTTTGTTGTATATCATGCAACAAAGTTACTGTTAAAGTAAATAATTGTAAAATTTCAATTATTCTAAATTATTTATTATATTATTATACTCTTTCCATTTACAGGTAGTAGGAGTTTCGTCGTCATTCCACATAGCGCGACTTCAGTGCGGTCTCGCCGAGCCGTTCCGTTTCACGCAAGCTTCCAGAGTAGAGGTTAGTCCTACAATAATTGACAACATTTATACATATTAAACATATTTTTAACAAACATATTAATACGTATTTTTTTAGAAATTATGAAGTTATTCGTCAATGTCGATTATAGCTTATATTCAATTTTTCTCACAAAATCAATAAAAAATATAATGTTTGGATTGGATATAAAATTTGTAAGTAAAAAATGTTTTGAAGGATTGCATATAAAATTTATAGCAATGAATTCTTTTAAGGCTGTGTGAGTTAAACATCTCTCACTATCTTATAACGTGGTGTTCACATTAGTGCCGTATGGAACCTCACTTAAAGAAAATAGATTTTTCCAACCAACGTTCCTTTCTAGATGGAACTGAACGGAACGTGCGCGATGCAAGTGGACGGCGAGCCGTGGATGCAGGGCCCGGCGACCATCACCATGGAGCATGATGGACAAAGCCTCGTGTTGCGAGCGCCACCGCTGGAGGAGACCTCGCAGTAAACTAACGTAGTATGATATTGTGAATGTTTTAAATGTATGTAGATCATACTACCTTGATTCGTTATTAACTCTACTAACTTTGGGGTGGATTCGAGATGTGTTGTTAAAGGATATTAATTATGAATTTTGTAGGTACTATCACCAACCACAAACAAAATTCGTTTTAAATAAAGCGCAAATAAGGATTTTATGTGTTAATTTTGTAGGATTATAGTAATGGCTGTCGTTACCATGACAGCATCCAAACAAAGTGTATGACATTTTAGTCGCAGGATAACACTTATAAAAGTTTGGTCTAATCACAGACATAATGTATCATACATGTTTGCTGGTCGAATCTTTACGTGTAGGTATGTAATTTAACAGTCCATATTAACTCTGTGTCAAGTAGTGTGTCAAAATTGTAGCACATAGGAGCAGACTTTCAGAGAAGAAATTTAATGCATCTTTTGATTATTACTCCTATCCCGTTCACACTCGGTGCTGTCTTTAATAACAATGTGTAATTTAAGTTCTGTGTCTTATGTTTCGTCTGCTCTTAGTTACTAAGCATGTGGTTTGTATCTAGTGTTGCAGAATTACCTATGATCTAAATGACAATATATGTTATACAAAAATATAAATCATCATAAATAGGCAATTGCGTATTTAACTCATGTAGGAAAGTATTATTGCCAAAATATTTTACTATACTAATATTATATTATTAGTTAAGGAACATTGGTGTATATCGCTATACTTTAAGTTAGGCATGATAATTATTTTATTGCATGTTCTGACCAAATGCGATTAAGTTTGTACTTAAACTGCTCACATTTTTTCTTGTAGTGATCTCAAATTATGGAACCAAAGATCTGTCTATTACCACGAATAGATAATAGAACTTAAGCTAAATTCCTACTATGTAGGCAAAGTCTTGGCGCTTTAGGAATTTTAAATCATTTTAACTGTAAAATATATTCTATATCGGTCGGTTTTTATAACTACTATAACTTACTCCCAATCACGTGATCACTGAAACTGTATCTGCTCTTTGTATTTCAATTAACTGAGATAGTTAATAGTAGATAATACCTTTCAGGGGGAGAGGGAAGGGGAGGGGAGGGGTTAAATATTTATTTAATTATATGTCAAAGAAGTATAACTTCTCACGTGCGTACAAAAGTACACGCATCCTTTTTTTTATCTTGTTCAAGTTATTGGTTGATTTTAAAGGGATATTTTTATGTTAGATAGCTTGTTCAGTCGTCACCGGCTCTTGGTAGAGCGAGGTCTTTCAGCGCCCTTTCTCTTCACGCAAATTAGGTATTGTTTCTTTTATTTTGTTTCTTTTTAGTGGTGGCCATACCAAACGTATTAGGTGGCACGGGATCTCAGTTTGGTGGCCCTATCTAATGTTTTGGCGCCAAAATAGTGGCGCGAGTTCTCAAAAATTACGTTCATAAAAAGCAGTTTACCATCAAAAATAGAGTTGTCATGGGTCACTTTGGGTGAACCTTTTCTTCGTACCAAATATTTTTTGGAAAGGTAGAATAAATGGAAATTTTAAACACAACCCCTAACATGCCGAAGTTTTGTGATTATTATGTATGATGTCTTCATAAAACAATTCCATATTTTATTACGAACTTAAAAAGAACTGCAAACTAAATGTGATGAATGTTTTTTTTAAACTTCTAAAAAGCCATCCAATCTTCCTGTCGTGCCGTCAGGCCCGGATCTACGATTTTTTTGAACTACGGAGTTTTGTATACAACAATAGTCAGCCCCCCTCCCCCCCACCCCCATAGATCCGGCCCTGCGTGCCATACTTTATGATCTTTGAAAGTGAAACTTGTAATATAAAATTAATGTTGTGGAATTAAATGTTGAACAATTTTGCTTATTGTTTTTATGACATTAAAATGGATTTGATGTTCAATGCGTGTTTCTTTAGAATGCTTACCTCCCCGTTTTTTAGTGCACCTATGTGGGTGATTTAATTCCACTACATAAAAATAAAACGTCAGTATGAGATTTAATATCTTTATTATATCGAGTTGTTTCATTGAAGTCAAATGATTTCTTTACTTACGTATCCTATGTGTACTTATTCTTTGGTATATGAACGTGACAGCGGCCGGCTAGCTGCCACTCATACTTAAGAATGTCCCCAGGATGCGCTGCAGCGCCGCAGCACAATGCTAGACATCCATGCCATACGCTACACAAGTGTCCAATTCAATTCAAGGTCATTTTCGGAAAGGTTCTGTATAACACGAGAAGAAAAGGCGAAAGAAACTCCTCAGCACATCTTTTAAATTATTACAAATTGTTACACAATAAACTTCTTACCTATGCGGGACTGGATGCGGTACAATTATTTTCAGGCGATCTTGTCATTAATATATTCGTCTACCTTTACTTGTATGTAAAATGACGTCGGGTAAAACTAAATTCGCGTGGGTGGCGTAAGTCGCGCGGTTGTGGAGTTCTTTCTGCGTGCAATTTGACAAAAATCGTGAAAAGTAAGTTTTTAACGTTTTTTACAATGCCTATAATATATTTTCATAAGGGTTTTGTATTTTGGTTTAAGTTATATTATGTTTCGAAAGCTCATTAGCTCTCCTCGTTTTCAATTTTATATCAGACAGCAGTCAATTAATAACGGGCACAAAAAATGTTTTTTTTTTATTTAATTTGTTTATTTTGATTCAGCATGCCTACTGATTATAAAAAAAGACTGACAGAGGTATGGCGAGTCACAAAATGTATGATCTTGCAGCAGAAGAAGTAGTTACCTACTTAACTGATATATCAGTACCTACAAAATATTAATAGAAAAGTTTGTTTCGTACTTGAAAAGTTTTATTTTAATAAAAACCTTTAAATTATATCATATTTTTTTACAGCAATTAATACTTTTCTAAAATCATGTGTCAACTCTTCTCGACCCCTGTTTCATATTACCTCGGTATGAGGGGAAATAATTACCATCACCAGGCGACTGCCTACTTGTTTTTCGGCAGATTCACTTTCAGAAAGCATTAGCTTTGTGAAAACTGAAATTACACAACGAAACTTTTATTTTGAAAAAAAGGCCAATGAAATACTATCTAATATTCAGTCAAGTGGTACTTGAAAAAACGTTGCTAAGTACGTAATATCTTATCTTTAATAGAGTACCTAATATTAGACGCAAAGCATGCGATCTGTGTGATAGATTATGATCAGCTTCAGTACATAAAGTACTTACTTAGAAATGAACACTAAAAGGTGACATTAACATAACTGAAACATACACATAATATTTAATACGTAAATAGTGAACCAATATAAGTTATGTGTATTAGGACAGCATAACTCTAATTATTAAAGAAAATCGGTTTCGGTTTTTGTGTATATTTAACAAATATCTATTATATATTCAATTTATTACTTTTATAGCTGTTAATCGATATACATATGTAGTAAAATAATAATTATATTGCGTACGTTTCATTCTTCAGATATTATAATAACACATGTACAGTACCTTCATTGTACTGGCAACTATAATAATTATAAACCTATAATTTGTTGTCCTACTCTCTTGGTAAACAAACAAGGATTAGGGATAATGAGCAAGAATTTAATAAAACAAGGATAACACAGTATTATAATAATATTAATAAACAACTACTACACTGAACAATATTATATTTCATTGGGTTATTTTATTTGTTTAACAATAGGGAAAGTCCCGAAATTATAGTCCCGGTCACGCCAATCGAGCCTCTGGAATTTTTAGATATTATGATGACAAAAGAACCGTTATAATTAAATACTTAATACAATATGCTGATACAATTTTTTTTTCTTTAGTTTTAAGTTCATTAATAATAATGGCAAGATGGCTCGATCTACGTGTAGGGAGTTTGGTGACTAGGTGTAAAATAGTGTTTGTGAAATTTTTACATCATACTAATATATTGTACAATAGTAGAATTGGAAGAATACATTGCGGAAATATGGTAGACACGTCCTACATTTACAAAATAGTTGTTATTACCGTCTACTACGATGGACGTAGTTTAGTGCGTACTCAATATTTTTTTGTAATATTTTTAAATAATTTATGTAATCTACCTATACTCTATAGTACAGATTTTACGAAAGAAATCCTGTAATTGTAGTTAAAACCTCATCCAAAACTATTGAGTAGAATCTACGCCGTAGATACTTCGAAAGAATTTTCTAAATAGGACTTCCAGGAATAGCGATATAGTTTTGTACTATTTGTACTTACATGAAATAGTGACATTTTGTACATAAACGAAACATGTGTTTTATTATTCATACAGTTTTCTTTTAAATAACTAAATCTATTATTCAGCTATTTTAATATATCAACTTCAGCAAAATAAAAATAAATGTACCGCTCATACTTCATAATTTTTGTGACTAAATTATTGAGTCCAATTTTATTAATAAAATAAAACATAAAATCGTAAATACATGTCTATCTATAAAAAAAACTTTTATCAATAAAATAACTATTTTGGAACCCGCAGAGCATGTAAATCAGACCAAGCTTTAATTAATTTAAGCAATATGAGTCCTTAAGTATTAGAGAAAACTTGGTGCGATTTTCGAGTTCCGAGGAATGTATAACTAGTTAAAAACATCAAAAAATAATTATCTATAAGTATTGTTACATTGCTTTCCAAGTGGAATAATATTTAACACAGATTGAATAGTAAACACGTTGCTTTGTTAATATTAGGACATTAATAATAACATTGTTTTGGCACAGTCTAAATTAAAATAATATTATTTTCCTTTAGGAAATTCAATGATGGCATCATAACATAACATTGATAAAGTTTGAAGGACATTTTTGGCTAAGCAGTGGATTTTATTTTTGACAAGTTTTATCAATAAAGTTTAAAAAAATATTTTATGGATGGTAAACATAATATCCAAACATTCCGTCAAATATGATTTATCGCTTGAATAAAGTACCTTTCGTTAAATTCTTTATCGAAACAATACTCAACTGTGACTATAAAAACTAACATACATGTATGCTATGTAAGTGCAGAAGTAAGTCATGCCTCAACCTGGACTTACTATTATTTTAAAATTATATATTAAAACTAATAACCCAATCCCAATTTCACTATAAGCAAACATGAACACACCAATATAAACAGCGCAAAACGAAATAACTTAATTATGAAGACTAAAAAGCTTCAGCAATCAAACCCCATAATAATTATAAATATTAAATGTATTGAAATGCACATATTTTGATTTCATGTGTTGTAAAAAAATGGTTGTCTGTAAAGTCGGTTTACGGACGGTAGTTTAACGTGACAACGTCATGACAAAGCTCCGCTCCGCTCCACTCGACTACGATCGCCTACGGCATCGGCTACGATACGCCGATCGTAGCCGATAGTGCCTCTCTCTCGCTTTTGCCGCTCTCTCGCTCGCGGAACGCTACATTTTTTCATGGATGCGCCCGGCGCTCATCGTTTTAATAGACGTTATCACGTCAAAATAAATATTGTAAACACAAGAAACTGTTCCTAATGCTTTAAGCATTGTTCCATTCAATGCTGACGCAACTGCTGATGACAACAGAACTGATGATGTATGTTTTTAATTTTTTTTTTTCTATATTCGCGACGAGACAATAGAAACGAGAAATGGAGCAAATAAAAAAATATTTGAAAAAGTTCACTTCCCATATAAAAAATGCAAAGCAGAGCCTAGGATCTACAACTAATATGATGTTTATTAAGAGCAGATGCAATGAACGGTTTAGGGAATCACGTCAGTAATTTTGATTGAATTATTATTGTATATTTAAGTTTATTAAAAAATAAAATATTATGGCCTACTTAAAAAGAAAATATTTTTAACGGCCAGTACTTTGTTCCCGCCGATTATTCTAGCTGATTTCACAGATCATTTACGTATACCTATCTATCACTGAAAAAAATACTATAAAAAATATTAATATAAAAATGTCCTATGGATCAAATTCAGATGAATAAATTAACGAGAAAATGGATCACAAGTATTAGTTAACAGCATAACGACACTGATCATAGCTTTTCCCGCATTAAAACTAGGAGTCTACAACACCTCTACAAATACTAACTACTAATGTTATTATAATTTCAAACCCCAAAGACAACAATGACTAAGTTACAATTTACATCGATAAACATTGAGTGAAATTGTACATTCATTAATTTAAACCACACTATCATTGAGTTTTTGACTCTATACCAATCGCTTAGTACAGTACTACCTCTGAAGCTATCTACATACTGTCCTTATAACTAAATGTATGCACTAACTTGCGTCGTTTTCAACACACAAATTAGACCTTGTTATAAATTTAATTCCTTTAACAGGAACATAATATCGTAAAATGTAACACTTATAGTGTATAATTTTGCTACTTACAATTAGAGTAAGTTATACTTAACCTCAGTGTAACAACAGCTTAACACTTGGCAATAGGCCATTTGTACAAGTTTACAAAGTAGCTATGCTTTTGACTATCCCGAAATTTATTCGTAGTTGTTCTAAAAATACGAATGTAAGAATGGTATGCGGTGCAAGTCTTGCGAATGCTGGAATGTAACCTTTGAAAAATGCTAGCGGACCTTCCCTTGCAGTGTTCTGGATAAGTTTTAAGATGCTTTGTACTTCGCCTGGCTTTGCATTCATTGCCCTGGTCTTCAAAACGTCAACTGGCTGCGTCAGTGTCGTAGCAATCGCGCCCTGGAATTAGAAAACAGTTGAAAAGTACTGAAAAGCAATATCCTGTTTTTCTGATTTTAATTTATTTTAATTTATCTTTCAAAAAAGTATAATTTCTGTTATTGATAGTAGATAAAATATGTATATTAGAACTTACAGCCAAAAGGCTAGATGTTACATGCGTCACAACATTGTCCCCAAAGTAGGGAGAGGCTAGAAGTATGACTTTAATGGAATCGTAGAAGGATAGCTGGCCGATAGTCATGAGCGCAGCGCGACTGCACGTCATCGAAGCGCCCGCCCAAAGCCTCACTATCCCCTCTTGCGTTGCTACGCGCCAAAGACCGTGTATAGCATTCTTGTAACTGTAAATTAAAAATTTGATTAATCATTTACATTAGAAACTTTAATGAAATGATTAACATTAAACAAGACATACTTTCTTCTTTGCTCAGGCGGCAGTTTGACATCATTTTGCATGCGCACATTAACTAAGTCTGCCGGATTGCCCACAAATCCTCCAGCAAATCCCCCCAAACCAGCCAGTAATGCAGACATGTAAAATGGCATGGCGCGGCCCTGAAAAAAGATTACAATAATAATACCTTATTCATTGGTTTACATTAATCTGATTATCAGAGTATTCTGTTTAAATTATGGTTCAGTAACCACGGCTACTTTTTGTCGCGCGACTATAGCGATGCAGCACGGAAACGCAGAACGCTAGCGATCGATACTGTATCGCTACCGTTGCAACTCACCGACAATAGTATTGATGCAGCCACGCGTTCACGAATCGCGCTACTATATCGCTACAAAAAGTAGCCGTGAGCAGCAAACTCCATAAATAAGTTAATATATTGTTTAAAGTGACTTACATCTTTCGGTGCAACTTGCTGTTTTGCAACTTCGTAAATACCAAATCGGGCAGTGGAGTATGTAAGTTGGCGCAGAAGGGAAGCAGATATTCCATTATATAGGCCAGTAATACCTTAAAGAAATACAGTTTTATAGGGATATTGTAATCACAGACCTGATGAAAAGAAAGAAAGAAGACTATGACATTTTGCACACTTGGTAAAAATCTTTTCACTCTTATCTTGAATCATCATAGGTAAGCAAGAACTCCAACGCGGGCTATCTAATCTATAGGCTTGCAACGAATAGTATATTCGGCAGTATACCGAATACCGAATATTCGGCGAGCTCCCTGACCGAATAGCCGAATATTCGGCAAAAGTATTCGGCAGGATTTTAGCGCTAAAACTTGTATAGACGTGATTGTTTTGCGCTCGTTTGTTCTAATGTACCTACTAGAGATGCGCCGAGAACTCGTTTATTACTCGGTACTCGGCGTATTCGGTTTTTTATTTAGTACTCGTACTCGGCCGAATTACTCGTAAAAGTAAAAGCGAATAATACTCGGTATTCGATTACTCGGTAAATCTAGTACTCAGCCCATATCTAGTACCTACTCACCGCTAGCACGCCCGCAGTTACTCTGCGCGGTATAAAATGCAGTTTCAACAGAAATTGATCTTTTCTTAAGTATTAGTAATATATCACGTCATGACAATTCGTATACTTGGTGGCAAGCAAGGAAATTTAAATTTCCGTTTTTGATCAAGATTGCAGCAAAATATTTGTCAGCGCCAGGAAGTAGTGTTTATTCAGAGTGCCTTTTCTCTGAATCCCAGCTTCAGCTGGTCTACGAGAAAAAAAGAAGTAAACTACTTCCTAAAAATGCAGAAAAATTAGTCTTTCTGCACCATAACCTTCCCTTACTAAATTTTATTTATGAAAATAATTCAAATGCATAGAAAAATTCTTAACTTTTCTAATATAGAAAAAAGATTATATTATACCTGTTATATGTACCAATGAAGAAAAGAAATGAAAAACTACCCTTCTACGGCAATAATTCCTTACTTCTCCTAAACTTAGAATCCTTAACTTTTCTAATACAGAAGATGATTATGTACCTGTGTTTTATACCAATGACTACTTAAATCATTATAAGAGAAATGAAAAGATGAATATATACGTAATGAATCGATTTTTTTTCATTTTACCAATTATCTCCTTATTACAAAATATATTACATAAGTATTCGGTATTCGGCCGAATAATATTTACATATTCGGTATTCGGCCGAATATAATAAAAGCAGCCGAATAGGCCGAATACCAAATAGTAACCGAATATTCGTTGCAAGTCTACTAATCTAGTATCGCAAACACTGACGATATTGCAGCTGGCCATGACTGCATTGACCAAATTGTCATCATGACACCATTTGTTCATTCACCGTCTATTATTTAAAAATTTACTTTATAGGTCAAGGACATTATCTCTATAGGATAGTTGCTATTTAATTTGATATTACATCATCTTTATTGTGTATGTCGTTATCTAATGCAATGTGATACAGGAAGGGGCCTCCCCTCGGGCCCTCTCCATTCGACCCATTTCCTACCAATCATAGGTTGTTAGAGATGATATTAAAATTGTAATGGACAAAGTTAGTATGAGTAGAATAATTTACAGAGAATGTTTTTTGTAATGCATAACTGGCACAGACAAATAATTTGAATCTAAACCCCAGTTATCACTATCCTGAGTTTGGGTATGGGTGTTTATGATGGGGTATCCCGTATCCAGAAGTGTGAGTGAGCATGATTAATTACTATACTGAATTTGTTTGAAATACACACTTTGAAAAACGATATCAAGACAAGATTGCAGAATTCAAATCATTGACATTGTGGAGATAAAGTATTAATGTAAAAACCAACTTTGAATAAAATGTCATTTAATTTCATTCCAGATTGAAGATGAAGGTGTTGTGGTGTAAATTCTTAAAGGATATTCATCAATAACTCAGTAACACTTACTGGTTGCAACTGGGTTGACCTTGATAAAATTTACATCTCTTCACCCTTTCTACAAAATGTGGTATAAAAATAAAAATATAACATATCTATGATGGAAAAAAATAATGAATAGTCTGCTTTTAATGAGCACTATAAAATTAAAGAGCACTCAAAAGCAGTGATAGCCTAGCGGTTAGAACGTTGGTCTCCCGAACGAAGGGGCCCGGGTTCAAATCCTGGCACGCACCTCTGATTTTCAAATATTATGTGCGTATTAGAAGTTAATTATCACTTGCTTCGGTGAAGGAAAACATCGTGAGGAAACCTGCACACCGGAGAGTTCTCCATACAGTTCTCAAAGGTGTGTGAAGTCTACCAATCCGCACTTGGCCAGCGTGGTAGACTATGGCCTGTACCCCTCACATTGTGAGAGGAGACCCCGAGCCCAGCAGTGGGACAATTATGGGTTGTTGCTTTGCTTTGCAACAGCAGCGTCAGTTCTACAACTTTAGAAAGTAGTATCTTGAATTCAAGTGGGGAGCGCAACTGTTTATCTCTTTTTCCCCAACCCTTAACCTTCATCTAATGTAACCTAAATTAATGTAATGTATGCCGAAAACACATATTATTAAAATATATTAAACTAACCTTGATTTTTTAAAACGATTCCAGTGAGTTTTAACATTGAAATGTTTTTCCCCTTTTGAGTCTGCATTTGAACCTTGAGGAGATCCAGGGGGTGGGTAATGCATGCCGCCCCGGCTGATGCCAGCCCCCCGAAATACCATTTCGATATTCTCACGTCGGTACCCTTGGCCATGCTGGAATAATGTAATTTCAAACTAGTTGTACACTCCAGCGATTAGCGGCAAATAGAAAACGGTCATAATTAGCTCCAGTATTTCAAGGTGAACTCTACGCCATGATTTCACATTTTACATTATGTAACGTTATGTCATTACATCACGCTGCTAGGTATTTATCTCCATTATTATTGGAGCACGACTTAAACTCATTAAAATATAGCACGACTATAATATAAACATAACCTAAAGTAAATAACCTAATTATATAGGATTCAGTTCAGTTACGTCACTTAACGTCACTCGTCAGCAGACCCTACGTTCCACTACGGCTGCGTTCCAGTAGAGGCTCACATCGCTCACAACGATCAAAACGCGTTCCACATGGCGACCACGGTCGTCATGATCGCGGTGAAAACGTCATTGATGACGTCATTAATTTCGCTCACGGCAGTTCACGGCACGCTCAAAACAACCCACCTCACGGGGTGGGTCGAAGTGCCCGTTCCACTTGGGTGTATGATTGTAACATTCACAAGCTAGTGGAACAGGAAAAACCGCGGTCGTGAGCGTGATCGTTGTGATCGTCTAGTGGAACGTAGGGTACACGATCACAACGATCACGCTCACGACCGCGGTTTTTCCCGTTCCACTAGCTTGTGAGCGTTACAATCATGCACCCAAGTGGAACGGGCACTTCAACCCACCCCGTGAGGTGGGTCGTTTAGAGCGTGCCGTGAGCGAAATTAATGACGTCATCGATGACGTTTTCGCCGCGACCATGACGACCGTGGTCGTCATGTGGAACGCAAAATTGGGTCGTTTTGATCGTTGTGAGCGTTGTGAGCGTCTAGTGGAACGCAGCCAGAGCTATGCGTCAGAGTCTGTCATAGGTCTCTGTCAGTCTGTGTCAAATAAGGTCAAATCATGAATATATACTCTAGCTGGATCGACCACTTTGTAGAGGTACCTGACGTTCGATTTCGATAAAACGTCATCAATGACGTCATATCCTAATGAACCATTCGAACCAATCACAGGCCGGATTGAGGTTGTCCTTCATAATTATAGGGTATCCACACTTACATACTTAGAAAGATTATGTCCTATTTTTTTATGGTTCTTAAAAATGTTTTCTGTAGGTATTTTTTCTAAAGGTAAAAAATATTTTTTAATAATACATTTTATTAAAATTTCTTCAAAATTACCGAATTTAAAATATTGCATTAAGAGCAAAATTGAAAAGATTGCACCTTCCAACTATTCAATAATGAAATGTAATGAGAAATATTAAATGTACAGAATTATGTTATTATTCTCACTTTATGTTGCTTTACGTGTTTTTAGATTTACGATAGCAAACCCACCGATCCTCTGCTGCCCATGACATTATTGATTACCTTTAAACAAGACTCGGCAAGGTACTGGGAATTATTCAGTTAGGAAAGAATATTAACACGACTATCACTGATTATCGATAAAAGTTACAGTACAACACCACATTTTATGCAACACAAACAAAAACGATGAGTACCTACGACGACCACAATCTTCACAAATCACCGATGACCATAATCGCTACTTTGAAAAATTGCATTGATTTTTGGCGCAGTGTTGCAAACTATCACACAATTACGGTACCTTTAATATTCATCTTAGATGTTTATAAATCATTATAAAAAATCATAATCAAATGCATCGAATGATATGTCGTGGGACTATAGATAACATGGACACAATGGAAAAATGTTCATTAGGGTATGACTTCAACGAACGTCAGATACCTCGATTGCTGCGTTCCACTATACAATCACAACGATCACGCTCACGACCGCGGTTTTTCCTGTTCCACTAGCTTGTGAGCATTACAATGATACACTCAAGTGGAACGGGCACTTTGACCCACCCCGTGAGGTAGGTCATTTTGAGCGTGCCGTGAGCGACATTAATGACGTCATCAATGACGTTTTCGCCGCGACCATGACGACCGTGGTCACCATATGGAACGCAAAATTGGGTCGTTTTGATCGTTGTGAGTGTTGTAAACGTCTAGTGGAACGCGCCCGATACGTCGATCCAGCTACAGTATATATCCATGGGTCAAATGACAAATCAAATTAACTGACTGCACCATTCACTGAACTGACATATTTGTAGTGACACTGACGTCTGACACACCTCACACTGACCTGACCATAGACATAATACTACTAGACTAGGCAAGGTATATAAGCATATGTAAGTGAAACCGTCACGCTGCGAAGAAAGGCAGGAGGTAAACCTATCCTTACTTACGAGTTACGCGAGTCTCCTTGGTCTCTTTCTCTTTCTAATAGCGTGACGCAAAGGAGGCCCGCTTGTCTAGTCTAGTAGTATTATGTCTATGGACCTGACTCACGTCACCTGTCAGTCAGTCTGTCACTATATTTTTTCTACATTTTTCAGCAAATTCTGATTAATTCTGTAGGCTCCAGATATTTTCTAAAATATTATTTAATTTTGTGTTTTTATTATATTGCTAACTATTGTATGGTCATGTTAGGCTGAGTCAACCTTAAAACTATTATAATTATTTGCAACTACAGGTAATGAATGTTAAATGTTTACTTACATTGTTAACGTATGCTGGAGCCTGGCAGGGATCACTTTGTATAACTACTTAATTTCAAATCGTTGCCAAGTAGATCATAATTATATTTTTTAAGCACAAGTACGTTTTTATTAATGGATATGCATATATTTATATAGTCATAGTACAATTATTATAATGTATCACGTTGTTTTAATAAAAGGTTATGGTTGTCCTAGACGCAAGACTAATCTCGCGGGCTTGAGCCGACTGAAGTGACTGGCTGAATAAAATTGAAACCGGGAGTATTACATAGTCACGCTTATCGCGAATATACCTACCTATCTTTGTAAAGTTTGCGAAAGATATTTATTATATAATCTATCCAGTAATGAATTCTTGGTTTGTTTCAGATTTACTATGTCTTCAGATATATTAGCTTGCCTTGAGTTGGATAAGGATCTCGTGTCAAGCAAAGTCATTGTAGCTAAGGAAATAAATGGCTGTGATAGCTGTTTTATATCAAGCTGCATTCTTGGTCATTGCATAAAAAATAAGAAGGCTGTGCTTGTTATTCTAACACATAATTCTTTTATGCATTACCAGAACATTGGTTTAAAGATGAATTACAACTTACAAAAATCTGTGGAATCAGGACTTGTCCAGATTTATAATGTTGGTCATGAAGTTTTAATGGCTAATGAAGATATATCAAGTCCTGTAGAAATATTACAAAAAGTAGAAGAAACAATAACATCAATGAACAAAGAACATGGATCAGTAAACATTATTTTTGAAGGAGTATCTCATTTGTTTGATTTGCAATTTACTCTGAAAGAAGTGAATAAACTTTTAAAGGAAATGATTAATAGAATAAGACAATTTGATAATTCATTTCTTTTATGCCATTGTAATGTTGCAAATGAGAATGATGTCACTCACGTATTAGCAAACCTGCTTTGTCATAAGGCCAATACAATAATTGAAGTGGAGCAACTCTCTACAGGATGGAGTGCAGAAGTATCAGGGCATATAACGGTGAAGCATCCAAGTCAAAAATTTGAGCAGTATATGTTTGTATTAGAACAGAAATCATATCAATATCTTTTCAAGTTGTTTGACAGAGGAGTAAAATTATTTGCACCGGGTACGGTCTGAATACACTGAATAAGGGTAGTTTTTATTAAAATAAGGTATGAATACTGTTATAAGTTACTTATTCCATTTGTTATGAAAGTAATAATTACAGTTTATAAAACTAAAATAAGCTTTTATTTTAGCCATTTCCATCTCTATTTCACATATATAATAGCTAAGCCAACTTCTGTATTGGGGGACTCAGTCAGCTATACCTCTTGTCTTAGCACATATGTATAAGCCTCTCTCTGCTTTGGTAGAAACATGTCCTTAGATAATAATTGGAACTGATTTGTACTCCACAACATAGAAGCTTCAAATTTGTAAAGTAGTGCATCTCCCAAACACTACTTGGCAACAGGTATCATCCAGTCAACTCTGCTCCTGCCCATGTTTGTCGTAGTAACTTCGCCCATCAATCACGATCTTAGACTATGAGCATTTCAAGCTAAATACGCTGCACAGTTTGGAATTGATCTAGTCGTAAAACTCAATGACGTCTCAACCAGATGTGATGATTCTTTTTATGGCCGATACCACGGAAGATCAATCGCATCCTGATGGACATGCACTTGCATCAATGCGGTTTACCGCATAGTGCGATCAGCCTCCGTTATTTACGTTACTTTTTAAGATACCAGGTGAAATATTTTATTTAGATTAGGATGTAGGATTAGGTAGTATCGTTACAGTAGGTAATCTAGTTATACACCTATATTATTCATAAATTGACTCATTCATTCATATATTATGATAGTAAGATGTGTACTTTCATCCCTGACCATTTCTAGTGATTATCTAATCTGGTCTGGTAGGTAATGAATTCCTAGAATAGAATCACTGTAGGTAATTGAAGGTCGCAGTCCAGTAATTTTAGCACACTATGCGATTTCCCTTGCTGGCAAAGTTACAAAACAAACTACTGAAATAACTGAACTAACATAAATTATAGAAAAAACAATAAATAAATAACGCTTCACACTCATAGCCCCACACTAGGATTCCCTGTGTCGTGGGTGCAGTGGCGTGGCACTTTTCTTGTTTTTTTCATAGCACAATTTTCATTAAAATTTAAATGAAATTAATTTTAATGTCATATTGGCTAGCTATAGTGGCTAGCTGCCCCCTCTTCATGTGCCGCCCGGGGCCCAGGGCCCCCCCGGCCTCCCCCACGCTATGCCACTGCGTGGGTGCCATGGACAACACACAACATAGACAAGGACATTCACACCCAGACCGAGAACCGAAACTCAAACTCATCATCCAAACCTCCGCCTTGCTGGGAATCGAACCCAGGACCCTCGGTGCGGCGATCCGGCATGGTAACCATTGCGCCACACGGGTCGTCAATAAAGCTATTCTTACTCTACATGATGCTTAACTTGATTCGGTACCTATTATTACATTAAGGTAAGATGGTAGGCTCAACCATAGTACCTAAGTATAATAGTCTGCTGATGCAGTAAACACCACGCTGCCGTTGCTGATGGTAGGTATACCTATCTAATGACAACTCACTGGTGTAGATACATAAAATAAGCATCCTATCTCAGAACACAACCATCGTAACCAACATACCAACCAGTTTTTTTAATGAGCCAAAGCTAGGGTTGCTACTTAGTACGGTTGCTAGATATTTATGCTTAAAAAAGCTCAACAAGTTCGTCGTCATGCCGCTCCTTTCAGCGCCCTATTATCAACGCGGAATCCGGGACAGAAAAGTCTAATTAGGTGCTGGACACGGAACAAGATATAAAATTTCGGGACAATCGGGAAACCTAGAGCGCAGTGCCGAGCGTTCCGAGCTCTCAAAGAGTATCTACATTTGCGAGCTCTGCAATTATGGGTTGTGTTGTGGTAATGGTTTGTAAAGACGCGCAGAGGAGGAGTAACTATAATTTTCGTATTTTTCATCCATCTTCCTGAAGCATAATGGATAGTTAGGAACCTACGTCCTACCTACATTTTGGAATTCACTTTGGCGTTATTCCACTTTCAGCTACTCAAGTCAATTTCAATAAATTAGGATTCCCTGTGTCGTGGATGCCATGGACAACACACAAACACTTAGACCGAGACGAGAACAGAAATTCAAACTCATCATTCAAATTCCGCCTCGCTGGGAATCGAACCCAGGACCCTTGACACGGCGGTCCGACATGGTAACGATTACGCCACACGGGTCGTAATATCCGTAAATCCGTGAATTCCCTAATATCTACATACATACCTACTGTTTGGTGTACCTACCTACCAAACAAATGTGACTGTCACCATGTTGCCAGATTTAGTTTAAATGGGTAGCACACGACGTAAGGCCTTGTCCATAAAGATATCAAGGGCACGGTAAAGATAACCGTGTAAGCGACCCTTGTTAAACTGTTCTCGGAGCATTAATGAGATGTCTCCAGAAGTCCAGACGATATAATTCTGGCATTGGCAAAGCTTCAAACCATTAGCTATACCTATAAAGTATACGTATAAACCATTAGATATGTATGATCTAAGACTGTAAGAACTTAGATACTAAGATTACTAAGTAAACAAATCGTACGGTGCCTTAATATTCCCATTGTGGATCTGCGGTTTCGGTACACATTAATACCAACGCGCAACGTGGTAATAAATCGTGTTAAATTAATTTGCAACCAACCAACGTATCAGATTTTAAATAAACATGAGTGTGTCTCTAATTTTTTGAGATTGATATTTTCTTGGAGGATGGACTATTTATAAACTGTAATGTTATTAATGACTAAGGTATAATAATTATGGTATACCTATTCATTATGTTGGAAATTATTGAGGACTAAACTTGAATAACTCTACCAACCTAATAAATAAACATAAAATCGGTTTATTACCTAAGTATCTAAATTCTAATGCGATAACATAAATGCAAAAAAAACAGGTGAATTGAGGGTTTTCTTTATTTGTGGTGTCCGTCAAAATAATAGCAGTTTATTTCACTACAGGGCGTTGCTAGCTTTTTGTGTTTGCTCACTCATCACAACGAGCTATTATTTATTTAAGTGTAGAGTGCGAGGGTGCAGTATGCTGTAATGATAGGTCTTGCAGTGCTAAAGGTAATAAACGTACAGGAATTCCCTCGTCACTTCCGATAGAGCCTGAAATTGTTTATCCATGTGACAATACAAAAGGTAAAGACATTAAAGGTGGTTCAAGTAAAACACAGTTCCCTATTCCTGGTAACTGTCAGTCAAGGCACGTCAAGGTGTGTTACGGAACAGGGGGCTTACCATGAACTCTTAAAACAGGTCAATATTAGCCGATAATTGGCCTGTCCTGCTATATCCTACCATGATCTGGCTAAAACACAGGGCAGCCAGCGACCACGTCACCGTAACAGGACAGCGGTCACGTGACTTCAAAAATGATCTTCTGCCCTGCAAATCGTGTACCATGACGCGATTGTTGACGTATTGACATCAGAAAGTGGCATATGTTAACGTCAAAATATTACAGCTCACCGAAAGTAACATTTATTGTCCTGTTTCGGCTATTTCGTTGATGATGATGAAACACGACGGGATGCAGCCATGGCGAATTTCAAATACACCATCATCACAAAATAAATACATTTCATTTGTTTGGAAAATTTTAAAAACATTAATTGTACTTATGCTTTTTAAATTATCGCTCCTAACCCCGGTCACTCACATGCGCGCAAATGTTTGACATTTTTACGAATGTTTGCACATATGTGAAGGGTGGTCAGGCAAATAGGTTCGCATATGAGTATACAATACAAGCCCATTTCCGCTTCCTCCTACACTTTGTTCACGAATGTTCAATCTTGCTGTTGTTATTATGTTGTTGTCATTAGAATCCATTTTCAATACAGAAAATAAATGGTAGTACGATTAGATGCCACGAACCACGAAAAATTAAGAGATACATCACCTTTTTAGTCGTGTGCGCAACTGGTTGCACGAATGTGTGGGAGACTACACGAAGGTTCGAGGTTCGCGCGCTTTGATGTGCGACAAAAAACCGACACAGCTTGGAAAACCCCGAATGCCTCGAAAACTTCGCATAATCATTCGCGAATGTCATCCCACACTTGTGGGTTCGCGTATTCGCGCGAATGTGAGTGACCGGCATTATAAATCACACATTTTAATAGACATTTGGACATGTCACTGTGTCAAGTCATGTCAAGTGGTGTAAGATTACGTTCAAAAATGTAAGCATCACTTAGACATAATTTTTTTGGTAATTTTAGAGAACGAAAGGTTAATAAATCACTACACTTAAGTATTTATAACAAATCTCAAAATCTTCAATTGAAATTATTATTTTAAACTTTTAAAAACATCAATATTACGCATTCATTTGAAAACCGGTAAACCGATAAAACGCTCTATTTCAGAACATAATTAGTACAAATCAAGTGTCATAGACTAAGATGCAGGACAGAAGTAGAGGCATTGCAGGTCATCGGTAAACTTTCATGGTACAAAATACACTCCTGTCAGGTTTTAGCTACAAGCTGACCTGTCCTGAACATGACACATTTTATTAGAGTTCATGGTAAGGCACCAGTTGCCAAAACAAAGCTATCATTCGTCAAAAATCTCGTAGCTGTGCCAGCTAGGTAGGTACAATTTATTTTTTAATTTATTTATTTATTTATTTACCTCAGAATACATTCCATAGGTACATAATAACACAATTAATATTATAATTTAAAAAAAAAACTACAGGGAAAGTAAAAAAAGCCCATTGCATTAAATTACAATAAATTACAAATTAGATTAAAATTACGTTACAACTACTTAACAGCATCAAAACAAATTAAAAATACATGCCAAATAATAAAAAATATTAAAACTAAAAGTAACAATTAGTTTGTAAGAAATGTCTATTTTTAGAACATGTGCGTGTGGACTTTCTTTCACCGTTTCTTCTCCTTATAAAATACCTTTGCGATAAGATTGTAGGAGCAAAAACAAAACGATAATAATCATTAATACTGAAAAAAACCTACATGATTACCTTAATTAATTTGAATTTGTTTAAGTTAACAGTATCACATTCAACCGCCCTAAGTTCTTCAAAAATACGAGATTATGATAGATATTATCTGCGCTAGCAAAAATTGTTTGAAATTATGAACTATTTTTACTTTTCTTATTTACCGTTGAACTATTACTAAGCTTAAAGATTTTATTCGCAATGGTCATGTAAGGGATTACCATACTTAATCAATTTAAACGTACGGTTTTTCGCCTCACGTGACATTAACTCCTAGAGGAAAGTGATTGTAGGAACACGAAGTGACGTCGCATGAAAGTTTTATTTGTGGTGATTAGCTGTTACCCCAGCGACCGCCCAAAGCGAAGGCTATATTTTGATCTGACTTCAGTCCATGTGGAGGCACGGGCCCGAGACCCGCGTACCCACAAATTATCATGGTAAACATTGCCCTAACGCGGCAGTTCATTAGTGGTGAATTTTAAATTAGTTTGATTGATAGTTTTTCAAATATTTTATGGTTGTATAGGAACGGAGTGGGATCGAACTGAAAAAAGTTTTATCAGTTATCGTTGTCGTATGATTGAAAGTCGTCATGACTCAAAGTAGCTCCACGAGTGATAAGCTCCATGGCAGTGCGCGCACTATTAGCGAGGAGAAGCTTATGGTAAGTTAGGTACATGCCACATAATTACGTTAAACACCTATTGACTTCCATACAAAAATAACCGATTTCATACAAATTTAAAATCAAAATTGAAAGATACCTGTGCAGGGCATTAAAGAAGATAAGTAATTTTCTGTGAACTATGGTGATAGAATATGTGCTATTAAGCCAGATGTAAATTCAACTCTGAAAACGGCTCTCTTGCGACTCTACATTCGTGCTGTTGCTACTATAGTCTAATAGGAAGTTTTATGTTTCAGAAATAATTTCGTGAAAAAATAAAGGATTATGTCCGAATTTTAATGTAAAATGTATTATAGATATTTTGTATTGAGTTTGGTAGGTATTTTAAGGCTAGGTACATAACAAAATTAAAATGTGTGCAATTCACACGTGGTAGAAGTGAAACCTTCAAAATTTTTGTTTTCAAGATAATGAGACGAATGTAAAATTTCGGGAAGATGATAAATGTAGGTTTCACTACTCCGCTCCGCCCCGCTCCGCTTCACCCCGTTCCGCTTCGCTCCCCTACCCCTCACTCCTCTACCCTACCCCCGTACAATGCTTCCTATCTCACTTTAGAATTTGTGTTTGTTTTTCTGGAGAGTTTCGTTTCATAAAATTTCAAGTCACCCCCGTACTAAAGAAGTTTTCACTTCAAAAATAATGTATCAACTGCTTTATTAAAAACTTTTAAGTTTTCTCATCAACAAAGAGAACAAGCAACAACGTCCTGTTGAAAATCTATCTTTCAAGGGTTTGAACCTGAAGTCCTAAACACTGGCGAAAATGTTTGTATGAAAGTGTACCATGTAGTCCATGTATTGATTATGTTTATGAGGAGAAACAATTATATAGTAATAGGAAATAGTAGGTAATGTGGTGAGCTTTTAAAAATATTTTTTAATCTAGTAAAAAAATCCACGCAATCTGAGTACGAAGCGATCTGTACAGGGCTTTTAAAAGTAGACTTTTCATAAGTTGCAAACGGAGTTTTGCAAATCGAGTGAGATATAAGAATAATTTATCATTTAGTGGTTAGTTACTACATGAAGGAGCGTTGCTTTCTATCTACAATATTGCTATAACTAATCTTAGCGATCGTAATTCGCAACAAGGAAAGCAAAGAAAGGCTGGCGTTATGCCAAAATTGTGGTCCGATACATATAGGTATACCTAAATTAATGGTAGTACGAGTATGATTATAAAACTAATTCGTTGCGGACTTTGCTCATTTACTACGATAAAGTTTTGTATTATTCGGTTAAGACTAAACGTGCGTAATTACAATGGTATCTTTCAATCACAGAAGATGCACGAGTATCGTACACGAGTAACGCAGAGAAGTAAAAAAAGCGGCCAAGTGCGAGTCGGACTCGCCCATGAAGGGTTCCGTAGCAGCAAGTAACATAATATAAAAGTTCTTGAAGTTCGTTGTAACTTTGATCGAGGTAAATTGCGGTTTACGTTTTATGACGTATTAAAAAAAAAAACTACTTACTAGATCTCGTTCAAACCAATTTTCGTTGGAAGTTTGCATGGTAATGTACATCATATATTTTTTTTAGTTTTATCATTCTCTTATTTTAGAAGTTACAGGGGGGGGACACACTTTTTACCACTTTGGAAGTGTCTCTCGCGCAAACTATTCAGTTTAGAAAAAAATGATATTAGAAACCTCAATATCATTTTTGAAGACCTATTCATAGATACCCCACACGTATGGGTTTGATGAAAAAAAATTTTTTGAGTTTCAGTTCTAAGTATAGGGAACCCCCAAAAATTGTTTTTTTTCTATTTTTGAGTGAAAATCTTAATGCGGTTCACAGAATACATCTACTTACCAAGTTTCAACAGTATAGTTCCCATAGTTTCGGAAAAAAGTGGGTGTGACATACGGACGGACGGACAGACAGTCAGACAGACATGATAAATCTATAAGAATTCCGTTTTTTGCCATTTGGCTACGGAACCCTAAAAATAGCAATAGACATAATTTACACTGGAGAAGTTAGAAGTTAACGATTTGTTAGGAAGGTAAGGAGAAGGAAAAATAAAAGAGAACTAGCTTACCGGACAGACTTCGTTCTGTCAAAAGTTTTTTATTTTGAGATGTAAGCTATCCTATCTTTCAAGTTGGATCAAACTGCACACGGTGTGCAAATTTGATTAAAATCGGTTCAGTAGTTTAGGAGTCCATCGCGGACAAACAACGTGACACGTAATTTATATATATTAAGATAGTGGATAGATTTGGGAAAGAAATTTCAGAGATAAACATCAGTGACAGAGGCGTGTTTGTAGAAGGTGGAAGGTGCAGGAGTACTGAAAACTAGATTTGTGAAGAGCGGAGAGTTCGGTCATGGTTTAGAAACTTAGAACGTTGGAGGAACTGGAATCGTTTTTTAAGTTAAGGAGGGTAGATTGGATTCAAAGTACCGAGTAGATAAGAGACGGAATATGAGCGAAGGCAAATAGAAACCCACTTGAGCTTAGCGCAAAATTCAGATAGGTACATTGTATGGTCACATACGCAAAGGACAAAAGCATGAACCAAATACAAAGTTTTTGGGGCGCTCAAGCTTGTTTAATTGGTCTTCTGTGATGTACATCGGCATAGTCAAGCATTGGTAGTATTAAGGACTGAGCTAGTAATATTTTAGTCGGGATGGGTAACCATTCTTCAGTCGTTGATGCGTACCCCACTGCAGCAAATAGCTTTTTGCTCACTTCAACTATTTGCGGAACCCAGAAAAGACACTGGTCCATAGTATATACTGATTGCAGTTTTATTAATCAAGTATTGATGAGGGTTATAGTGAGTAACAATAGAATAACCTTAGAATGGGGAATGTAGAGATACGACGTAAAAATAGAAAATAGACATTAAGTTTATTAGGCATTAAGTTTGCCCTTTGTTTCTTCTTTTAAGAGGTGACATAAATATGTAAATAAATAAATAAATAAATAAATAAATAGATTAATATATTTAGGAGATAAATTTTGTTATAGGTGACGGTTCGTGTTCGACCACACCGGCCGGAGGAAGGGCCTCGGATTGTGCATGTGGTGAGCGACAAGGTGAAATGCTTTTATTACGATATTTTGAAAGTCAGAAAATATTGCCTTGATTATTCTATTATGGATAACATGTCACATAAATTTTGCTATTGCTATAAATATTGAAAAGCCGAATTGTAAATGCTAGGGGTGATGAGATATGGTTATGGTACTTGCTTTACAGAATTGAAGCTGTTTTAGATTTTTTGTTTTAATCAATGCACCTAATCATTGTTAAAATAGCAACAGCTAATAATATCTTTGTGTTTAGTAATTATTATTAAATTGAAGAAGGTACTATTAGTACATATTTTAATTTTCATAAAACTATTGCTATGAATGTTTCATAGGCACTTACATTATGTAGGTATCAAAATATACATAGTCTCTATTAGTATTATTATAGTAATAGTCTAGTTGATTGGACTTTGGACGGTGATCTCCCGAACTGCGGCAGGCTCGAATGCAGCACGCTGCACGCACCTCTAATTTTCAAAAGTTATGTGCATATTAAAATAGTTAATTAACAAATTGATTCGGCGAAGGAAAGCATCGTGAGGAAATCTGCACTGTATGAGTTCTCCAAATTGTGTATAGTTTGAAAATCCGCACTTGGCCAGCGATCTTTACTATGTAGACATGTACCCCTCATGTTGTGAGAGGAGACCCGAACTTAGCTGTGGGACAGATATGGGTTATAATGATGAAGTGGTTTACAATTGCTCATGTCATTACTGTTATCGGTCTAAGATGTTGGTTCTCGAGGAAGAGGCCGACAGCCGCCGTGACATTCTCCGCCAGCGTCGACACAACGACAAGCACTATTTCTATGATCGCGTTTTTGGAGAAGGCACCTCTCAGGTATGTAAACTTTCTTGAGTACTTTATTTACTTACCTAAGTACTTAACTTAAGTACTTACTATATCTGCAGTGCTTCATTACTATTTTTATCACTGTAAATCATGTTTATTGCATTTCCAAGTTTGGCTTAAAATATTGAACCATATTTCCTTATAAGATATAAGTTCACGTGTAGATGTAGATACTCTATATTTGGTTGACTCTATACTTGCGTTGACCTCAATTTCGACGGTTATTTTCTTTTCAGTAAATATCTCATTAAGCTAAATGTTATAGGATTTCCCCACTTAATAGGGCCACGGTCACGCTCTCTTTTTTATTTGTGAAGAATAATAGAAAATTTAGCTTGTGACATCCTTGTAAAAAGGGTCCTTGTAAAAAGGGGGATCCTTGTATAAAGGGTTACATGATACTACGAGTATGTATGTAGAATATGTAGTGCTATTGTCAATACCGTGCTTAATAATACCTCTTACGGCTGAAGTGAACTATTTATGTATGTATGTATGTATGTATGTCTAAACTATGAGAATGAGGTTTCTTCTGAGGTATTCCAGGAGGTGTAATAAAAAGGTGTATATAGAGTTCGCCTTCAGGACCGGCTTTACAGTGGCGATTCTTTCTGATATTGATCCCCGGATGAAGCCCGGGATCCTGTATACAGTAAATAAGCCGGTGTAAGAACGAAGCTAGGTGCAAGGTTCCTTATTCCAAAAGTACCTCTGTACTGTACCACGCAGTTGATAAAAAAACAGCTGCAAGCTTTCGTCAAAATGAAATCCACCGTTCACCACATATTTAAATGTTAGAGGGTAGGTATTTGTGGCGAATACTTTAACTCATCAATGCACTAGAGAAGCGGATCTTGATCAATGATGATTGATGCCCATTACCATGAGGTTTACTCATTAGCCAGCTATCAACATATTGTATAGTAGGCACAAAACTGTAAATACTGATCATAATATATATTATGTTCATCGGTTCAGGAGGAGGTATACGAAGCAGTGTGCGGCCCACTAGTGGGCGACACGCTCCGTGGGATCGCGGCGGCGGTGTTCGCGTACGGAGCGACGGGCGCCGGCAAGACGTACACCATGACCGGGCTCATGTCGCGCGCCCTCAACCACCTCTTCACCTCCATAGCGGCTAGCGAACGACCAGACTCCTATGAGGTAAGTTGATCGTTGATTATTTCTCAGCGGTGAGTGATATGGGCATTGCACATCACACTGAGTCACCACCGATTAACGACGATCCATTTTGGTCATGAGGGTGCGGATTTGGATACTTTGGAATCGGCTTAAGACGGCTGCACATCACTGTGTCACCACCTTAGTCGTGACGTAACTCTGGAAACGATACGGAACGAAAGCCAACCTCCTGTCCTGTCCTTTCAGGCATCGCGTCATTTATTAGGGTGTTACCAGACCAATCGATCGATCGTCGATCGACGGCATCGATCGATGGTGGAATCGATTAGTCGACGTCGATCGATAGTTTCTACCAGACCAATCGATCGATAGTCGATCGACGGCATCGATCGATTGTAGAATGGATTAGTCGACGTCGATCGATAGATGTTAACAGACCAATCGATCGATGGTAGAATGGATTATTCGACGTCGATCGAGCTGTATGATTATCTCTATACGCGCCGCGGCGCCGCACTATGGAAAATATGGGTCTTTTGCTGATCAAAAATCTATAACTTTCTTATTTCTATAGATACAAACTTGAAATTTTGCATAGATGTAGTAGATAGTATGTAAATTATATACGTTATTTTATTATTGAAAACTAAGGTTTGCTCGCGGCTTTACGTGAGTTTAAATTAACATTTCGCTCAAAAATCCCTATTAATATTTTAGTTTTGGTAATTGTCTGGTTTATTATAGCTTAGTAAATAAAAAGGAATTAATAAAAAGATATAAGATACAGTTCAGTTTTATATATATATTTTATATGTATATTTTAAACAATAAAGGTTTAAGCTTATTAAAATCAATTAATTATATCGCTAAAAATAAGAGATGCATTGTATATTTATCTATATAACTACGTTAAACAAACATTAAAATCATAACAGCATAAATTTTGTGGGTAGGTATATTTAAACAATCTCAGGGTCCGAGATGAGTTCTCATAATACTTGTTGTAAGATAAGCGATCTTTGGCTTTAAAAAACGTCCGCATCCAGATTCTTCTGCGTTGGCGTCTCCGTAATAATAGTACGAGCAACATCGTACTGGCCAAGAATAACGCGTCCTCTTCTGAATACATTTGAGAGAAACTGATGGAATATAGCCGGGGTCAAACGATTAACGTCGATCGACGGTCGATCGACTGATCTGTCGAACGGTATCGGTCGATCAATTAAAGCTACCTGACCTATCGATCAACGTCGACCGATGGAATCGATCGATTGGTTAGTCGAACGGTATGCGTCGATCAATTAAAGCTACCAGACCAGTCGATCAACTTCGATCGACGTTGATCGATGCCGTCGATCGACGATCGATCGATTGGTCTGGTAACACCCTTACGGTTCCGAAGTAAAATCGGAACATTCGGAACCCTTATAGTTTCGTCATGTCCGTCCGTCTGTCTGTCCGAAGCATAGCGCCGAGAGTGCTAGATAGCTGTAATTTGGCATGGATATACATATTTATTAAAACTCAAAAATCGTAGAATAAAATATTGAAAAACATTTTTTAGGGTACCTCCCCTACACGTAACGTGAGGATGAATTTTTTAGTCGTCGCGTACTCTATAGTGTAGGATGTCGTTGAAAAGATCTTTTAAAAATATTCAAAAATATATTATGGGTCTTTTAAGATCATTTTTGTATTTAGGGATCTGTTTGCAAAATATTTGTCTTTAAAGTGCTAATTTTGGTTAGAGTCAAATGTCCCGCCCCTTCTGCCAGCTAAACGGTTGGAGTTGGACAAGTGGCAAAATTCTTTTAACGAAACTTTCGAGAAAACGAATGGCACAAAAGATTCCTACGGAGGGTACATCAATAGTAACAATGTAACCTACTGTCATATTACCTATAATAATTTCTTGATAAGAATTGTAAATAAGGTATCCTTAGGATCGTTGTACAATAGTGTACTTTTTAAGTGATAGACTTTGATATATGACCTAACTATTCGAATTGGACCATAACTAAGGCTTATTGACAAGTCGCTATGAAATTTTCCTAAATTCAGAGAAAAAATATATCGTTGTTTACTGTTTTTTAAATCAATGTATGAATTTGTCTTTGTAGGTATGAGTTTGTTTTTATCGTTCTATTCGTTAATTCGTTTTATAGGTACATTTATCGTATTGTTATCTTTACCTAGAAAGAAAAAAGTAAAGTACCTACCTAAGACGTAACATTTAAAAGCTGGAATTCTTTAGCGGATATTGCCAAAAATTATGTAGGCACTTAAAGCACTAAAGCGAGCTTAAAGCATTATCTCACAATCGACTTTTAGTTTAAGCAGAAAACAACAAAGGCGATAGGTAGGTACAAGTAATTAAAATATGTAGCGTATAAAATAAAAACCACATTGTATGGTTGCACTTATTGTTATACTTGTAATTTTTATTTTCAATTCAAGATTTATTTATAAAAGATTTATTTTTGGAACATTGCCAGAAAAGTGGGTAGGATATAAGTATGTACATTAAATTACATATTTTTTATTCGAAAATCTAAATAAAATGTGAAGATATTGTAATCCGACATAACAAACGTAATGAGCATTTATTTTAAGATGAACGGAACTCTACAGATCTCTATTTATAAAACTCTGCATATTTATTTACCGTGTAAAATATCAATTCTGTGCAAAACTTGTAAATTATATTAATAAAGTTATTAAAGTGTGGAGAAGTTCTAGTAGTAATAGTGAGTTACTGTTGCATTCATTTTGTGCTATGATATAGTGATCAAAATGCAAAGTACTCTATATATGAAACGTACTCTAAAAGTACTCTATATATACTCTATGTATGAAACGTTACGTTTTCCTTCCCATTAAAGAACAGTCTTCCTTTACACGAATTCCCGTAATTTACAAATGCAGCGGTGCTAAAATTTGCATACGTTTCTCGCCTTGTTCGAGGTCAGCAGTGTGAAATGCACACAAAATGAAATTAATGGCGTCTTTTGTGAACACGACTACAGTAATAACTTTACGTCTTATAATATATCGTGTAACGCTCATTAAGAAACTTAATTTGCAAACTTATGTATTTTAAGCTTACTGCTGCTACTGACGTAATATTATATTATTTGAATAAGGAATTTGTATCACAGTATGTGTGCTCACGATTTTCCTAGAAATTCGTAATTACTTTCGTGTATTTATGTAAATCATGTAGGTACTAGGGCTTCCAAATATTCGATAAAATTTATATTCGAATATTCGAATATTTTTTGGGAACTATTCGAATATTCGAATATTATTCGAACATCAAAAAATTCTTTAATAATCACGTGTTTATTAAACTTAGGAGTAATTTGCAAGTACATACAATATTTTGATTTTGTTCGTGTTAAATGAACGAATGTATGTTTAGTTTCCATAAATAAATAGTTGATTGTGTCTGAAAATTTATGGTTTTTAAGGAAAAGAAAAATACCATGTTTGATGATTTCGTTAATTTATCTAACTTTATGAATTTTTTGTGAATTTTCAAGTATACCAAGGTAGCCAGCCATAGCCTGAGAGTACTTAATCACTACTCACTACGTCACCTACGTGTCATCATCCATCCACCCATCCATCAGCCTTTGTAGGTCCACTGCTGGACATAGGCCTCCCCTAACTTGTGCCACTCTGACCGGGCCTGAGCCTTCTGAATCCAGCGGATGCCCACTGTCTTCTTCAGGTCGTCAGTCCACCTGGTCGAGGGGCGTCCTATGCTCCTTTTTCCGAGTCGTGGTCTCCATTCGAGGACCTTTCTTCCCCAACGGTTATCGGTCCTTCGAACTATATGGCCAGCCCATTGCCACTTCAGCCGACTTATTCTCCGCGCTATGTCGGTCAGTTTCGTTCGTCTACGGATTTCCTCATTTCTAATTCTATCGCGTAGAGAGATACCGAGCATAGTACGTTCCATAGCCCGCTGGGTGACTTTGAGCTTATGCATTAGGCCAATAGTGAAGCTCCACGTCTCGGATCCGTATGTCATCACTGGCAACACACTGCTCGAACACCTTCGACTTCAGGCACTGAGGTAGTGTTTTGGACGACAAGATATGACGCAGTTTCCCGAACGCAGCCCATCCGAGTTGGATTCTACGATTGACTTCTTTCTCGAAGTTGGACTTACCCATTTGGATCACTTGTCCTAGGTAAATGTATTCGTCTACAACTTCGAGAGCAGCGCCATCAACAACAACTGGTACGGGTGTGACATGGACATTGGACATGATTTTCGTCTTGTCCATGTTCATCTTAAGACCCACCCGTTGTGAGGCGCTGTTCAAGTCCCCGAGCATTGTACTAAGTTCTTGTAGGGAACCCGCCAAGATGACTATATCATCGGCATATCGCAGGTGTGTGATGTATTCGCCATTGATGTTAATGCCACGTCGTTTCCACTCCATCAGCTTGAACACGTCTTCCAACGCAGCGGTGAACAGTTTTGGGGATATGACGTCCCCTTGCCTGACACCTCTCTGCAGTTGGATAGGGTTCGTTGCTGTGTCGTGTACTTTGACGGACATGGTGGCTGATGTGTACAAACACTTCAACACCTCGATATACCGGTAGTCGATCCGGCACCGCTGAAGAGAATTTAGTACTGCCCAGGTCTCGATAGAATCAAAGGCTTTCTCATAGTCCACATAGGCAACACACAGCGGCAGATTATACTCCTCGGTCTTTTGTATAATCTGCCGTAGTGTGTGTATGTGGTCTATGGTACTGTAGCCTTTTCGGAATCCTGCTTGTTCGGGAGGCTGGAAGTCGTCAAGCCTGCGTGCAATGCGATTAGTGAGGACCCTAGAAAACAACTTATAAACGTGGCTCAGAAGTGCGATGGGCCTGTAGTTCTTCAAAAGGGCTTTATCGCCCTTCTTGAAGAACAGCGTCACCACACTTCTGCCCCACGCTTCCGGGGTAGTCCCAGTATTGATGACGGAATCGAACAGCTTTTGGAGCGCCACAAGGAGGGGTTTCCCACGAGCTCTCAGCAGCTCTGTTGTGATCCCGTCATCACCCGGTGCCTTGTTGTTTTTAAGCTGTTTCAGAGCCTCCCTAATCTCATACAGGCTGACGTCAGGGATATCTTCGGTATAGTGCCGGGTCAATTGAGCTCGCTTGTCTCTCTCCTCCTGGGGAGGTGGAGCTTGCGAGGAGGCATACAGCTGTCCGTAGAATCTCTCAGTTTCTCTCAGAACTTCGGGCTTCGTCGAGACTATGGTGCCGGACTCGGTCTATAGGATAACTATATCATCGGCATATCGCAGGTGTGTGATGTATTCGCCATTAATGTTGATGCCACGTCGTTTCCACTCCATCAGCTTGAACACGTCCTCCAATGCAGCGGTGAACAGTTTTGGGGATATGACATCCCCTTGTCTGACACCTCTCTGCAGTTGGATGGACTTCGTTGCTGTGTCTTGTACTCTGATGGACATGGTGGCAGATGAGTATAAACACTTCAACACCTCGATACAGCGGTAGTCGATCCGGCACCGCTGGAGAGACTTGTGAACGAGAAACCCGACACCACCTTGGGACAGGTACCTTGTCGTCGGTCCTCAGTGTCCTGCTGTTATATGTTGCCAGGTGCAGAAGTCGTCGTTTGGATTGGTAGCCCGATTTCTACCGGCGATTCTTAGCACCCCCTGCCCTGCCGTTACCATAGCCGCTACCGTAACTAGGAATAGCGGGGCTGCCGGGGACCGGGGGCCGAGGCTCATTCGTGACTAACCTGCGGAGGTTTACCTACGTGTCATAGTTTTGAGTATTTACGAAGTTCCGAATCATGTTTCCAGAGGGCGACTCTTTCCATGTTCTCATAATTCGCGCTGAGATAGACCTCTATTCCCGTATATACAAAGTTACTCTATGCAAGTGATGTAACACGCCCACAGAACATCTAATAATTAGTTAGAAAGGGCATAGCGCGTAATTTGTATGGGAACCGGTGTCGCCATTCCGATCCCCTCCATTACTAGTATTACTACTACTACTACGAAAATGAACAAATACGCACGAGGGTCGTTATGTGTGCGTGAGGGGCGTGACACTGTAGCTAAGGATTGACTGACGATAAACTTTTATCGGTATTTATTTTCGTAAGGTCGACATTTGTGTAAAATAAAGGTTTACCTTAAATCCATAAAAAATAACATAATTATTGGAAAATAATATAGGATATTGGAAACTCGCTACGTATGTCAGATTTAGATTCATGTGTTCTTCATCATACGTTTTTTATAAATTTTATTATATGTATATACTTACCTACTTATTTTCAAGGCAAGAGTGAATAGGCTTTTGCTAATTTAGTTCGTTTTACCACCCATACTACATCGCCACTTACCATCAGGTGGGATTGTGATCACTTATAAGATATAAAAAATTGGATTAAAAAAAAAATATTAAAAAAATAGGATGTAAAATACTTCAATTATCTTTCAAACTATATTTCAATGCATATAATATTAAATTTATCTGGCCACATGTACATTATTTAAGAACGTTGTTTATAATATAACTTCGAAAGAATCTATCGAATATCGATGTCATCTTTTACTACGCCCAACGCTGGAGCTATTACTATGTAATTAATACATTACGCGTTCTATTCTCTGTGAACACGCCCACAGAACACCTAATAATTAGTTAGAAAGGAGTTGTGGGCGTGGCAGGCGCGCCAAGATTATGCGCAAACGAGCACAATCCTCAAAAACACGCGATCGCGCTGTTTAGTGACTCGCGAGCTCCAACGGAGAAAAGTACTGCGAAATACTGTGACTAAATTACATAAAAATGCCTACATGTGCGGTAATTACTTGCCCTGCAAGAAGTGAAATGCTTAAAATAAACAAAGGAAGCGTTTCTTTTCATCGATAAGCAAAAAACTAGGATATTTTAGTTTAAATCTTTAAAAATGTCCTTCAAACGATTCTTTTCCCACAAAATATACATTGCGGGCTTCATGCGCTCCTCATTTTTAACACATCAAATAGAACGCGTAATGTATTAATTACATAGTAATAGCTCCAGCGTTGGGCGTAGTAAAAGATGACATCGATATTCGATAGATTCTTTCGAAGTTATATTATAAACAACGTTCTTAAATAATGTACATGTGGCCAGATAAATTTAATATTATATGCATTGAAATATAGTTTGAAAGATAATTGAAGTATTTTACATCCTATTTTTTTAATATTTTTTTTTTAATCCAATTTTTTATATCTTATAAGTGATCACAATCCCACCTGATGGTAAGTGGCGATGTAGTATGGGTGGTAAAACGAACTAAATTAGCAAAAGCCTATTCACTCTTGCCTTGAAAATAAGTAGGTAAGTATATACATATAATAAAATTTATAAAAAACGTATGATGAAGAACACATGAATCTAAATCTGACATACGTAGCGAGTTTCCAATATCCTATATTATTTTCCAATAATTATGTTATTTTTTATGGATTTAAGGTAAACCTTTATTTTACACAAATGTCGACCTTACGAAAATAAATACCGATAAAAGTTTATCGTCAGTCAATCCTTAGCTACAGTGTCACGCCCCTCACGCACACATAACGACCCTCGTGCGTATTTGTTCATTTTCGTAGTAGTAGTAGTAATACTAGTAATGGAGGGGATCGGAATGGCGACACCGGTTCCCATACAAATTACGCGCTATGCCCTTTCTAACTAATTATTAGATGTTCTGTGAACACGCCAATGCCGGTTACAAACGCAACGCGACGCCGACCGACGTCCCGGGTATTTCCGAAGTCCGAACACTTGCATATTCTGAAGAATTGCGCACTCTCACCGCCCAAAACGACATTTTGAGGTCACGCGCCACCTCGTTAACTTTAAAATTGTATTTTGACTATTTTGTGCACATTGGAATCCGAATTTGGTGTCGAGTTAGGTTTTGTAGAAATTGATCGAATATTCGAATATTCGGTCCTTGTATTCGAATATTTCAGCGAATTTATTATTCGAATTATTCGAATATTCGAATATTCGATGAAAGCCCTAGTAGGTACCTATTGTATGATTTAAATGTCATCAATTATCTGAGATTGTAACGTAGCATAGACCAATGAATAATCAACCAACGTGATGCACGATTAATCTGTTAATGCCGCGATTCCATTACCACCGGTCGAGGTCGTTCCACTGTGTGCCATGTCATACGAAGAAAGCTCGCCCAGAATGGTTGTATGAATCTGTTTTCTGTCATAGGTGCTAAAATCGTTTTGGGATTCATAACGTCAGTCAGTTGCATCATATCATAATTATGTTTTGAATTATTATTAGTATTATTACTTACATACAAGATATCTAGAGTCATAGATATAGGTACGTAGCCAATTTTCTTAAATTACACTTGCAAAATGTGCAAATTTTCATTTCCCCATAGGTAGGTATCATATGAATCATATACCGTATCAACCTCTTTTAGGGTTTGGTGCAAAAGGAGTTAACGGGATCTTATCCATAAGATTCCCTATTCCGTCCGTCTTGTCTATCTGTCCGTCCTTCTCTCTGTTCACCTGTCACAGGACTTTATCTCTTTTCGTCTCTATCTTTTGAACCGTAATAAGTACATGCTTGAATTTTTTTCAGGGAATCAATAACGGTGGTCGATATAACGAAAATTAGTACACGTACCTACCTACTTACTCAAAATTTAAAAAAAGTTAAATTATACATATATGGGTACCCATTCCCGATACAAAAAATTGATATATAACTTCCATATAGAAGAAATACTAAAGTTAAAAAGTAAAAGGGGTCCCAATTTTTCGGCATGTTTTTCTGCGTGAATTTCACAAGGTGTTTCGTCGCGTTCGTGTAGGTACAACAACGAATCCAACTCGCACTTGACCGTTTTTATTTACCTATCGAAGATTCCCCGTATATTTAATTATTTATGTACATTCTATATTATACATATTTTATTGTGGAACTTTCGAGAGCCTCTGTTTGTTAGTAGGTAACTTTATTATTCTGTAGTGCAAGGTCAATAATCTATGATTACAAGCAAATTGTCAATGAGTCATAACGTGAATGATAGGAGTTATTGAACTTTTAACAATCAATGAATGAAATCCAAATTCCAAAAATCGTTTCATAAAATCATGACAGACTACCACCGACTAAAATTACATTTACAAACAACATAAAGTTAAGAATTATCTGAACATTTTTTGGCTGCAGAAGTGTTGAGTAATTAAGTCAACGGTTAAGTTGTGGTTAAGTATTGTAAGTTGCACTCTTACGGCCGGTCTCAATATTATACTGTCAGTGAAACTCTGGTACATATCAGAGATAAAAAGTAAAGAATGATCTCCCGGCAACTGCCGTCTCTCAAATCAAAAGTAAACCAATAAAAGTAAGATCATGGGTCGATAATATTCCAGTGACATTTCTGCCTCTGGTTTTTACGTCCCTCTGAAAATTTCGTTTTCGCATAACAATATTTTTTTTTATACTTTTATACTTTTTTTATACTTTTTATTATAAAAAGGAACTCAGTGTTTTTGATTATAAACTTATTTCATTTTAATATTAAAATAATAATTTGTTCCAAATGTACTGTGAATTTCGCGGATGAAGTTAATAAAATAATGTTATGTGTAACCTGGAACAATGCTCCACTAGTAACAAAACGCAGCATTTGACGTTTAGCACTCCGACTATGACATGTTATTGTTATTTGACATTCGTTGATGTCGCTTGGTTACCCAAAATATAAACAAGGTTTCTCATAATTTTTATAATATTAATTAGTTTTATGAATAAATGAAACACATAGCTCAATAAAAACCGTGAGTATAGACTTTATTTGTTGATAAAATAAAATATATTATTATGTTTAGTAAACAAAAAAAATGTAGTAATTGTAAATTGTTGTAATAATTGTAGCAGTGATAGCCTAGCGGTTATAACGTTGGTCTCCCGAACGAAGTGTTTATTCCTACTTGTCCGGGGCCCGAGTTCAAATCCTGGCACGCACATCTAATTTTCAAATATTATGTGCGTATTAGAAGTTAATTATCACTAGCTTCGGTGAAGAAAAAACAATAAACATCGCGAGGAAACCTGCACACCGGAGAGTTCTCCATAAAGTTCATAAAGGTGTTTGAAGTCTACCAATCTGCACTTGGCCAGCGCGGTAGACTATGGCCTAATACCCCTCATATTGCGAGAGGAGACCCTGAGCCCAGCAATTATGGGTTGTTGCTTCTTTTTGCTTTTAAACAAAAAATTGTTGCCAAATGTACTAAAAGGAAGTTTCTTTTCAGATGAAGTCCAGACCCTTCACAAAAGATGAAGTATCTTTCTTCATTAGGCCAATAGCTGTTGATGTAGCAGGGATACACCATTATTTCTGAAAAGCCGAAATGTTTTTGTTATAAATTCAAAATATATCTAACTTAAAAAGCTTTGTGTTCTTGTTTTATTAAAATACCTCCTTACCTAAAACTTTAAAGATAGGAATTGTTATGAATTCTCATTCACTGCCGTTTTTAACCGACTTCAAAAAAAGGAGGAGGTTCACAATTCGACTGTATTTTTTTATGTTTGTTACCTCAGAACTTTAAACTGGGCGATCTGATTTTGATAATTCTTTTTTTAATCGAAAGCTCGTGCTTGTCATGTGGTCCCACATAAATTCGAACGAGATCTGACGAGTAGTTTTTGAGTAACTTTGAAGTCGGTTATTTTTTGTGAGTAAAATTTAGATTATGGATTATGTTTAATCTGAATCTAGGTACTTATAAACAAAATTGGATGCACAAAATTCAGTCATATATTTTATACGAGGACAATTTCGGCGATCTTGGTACCGTATTAAAAAGGCGGAATCAAATACACAGGCTTCACAAAATTCATTATCACTCTTCACTGATTAATAAATCCATGATGTTTTGATAAATTTTTTTTTACAATAAGAGATATCTACCAATTATCCGTCGAAATCGAGCGATGTGAAAGACTCCGATAGTTGGTCACTTCTATTACCGACAGTTAGCTGTCAAAGCGTTATTGAGACGCAAGTATTTATTTTTGTATGGACCAACATACCTACGATATGACTTGGCCCTCCGAATGGTAGATCAATGTCATGGGTAGATATTTTCTATCCACCGAAGGTTATTGAGACGCAAAAATTGACAAATATGACAGATGACATACTAATGATAGCATTTTCTACATTTTTCTAACTGTTAGTACATTATTGAGACCGGCCGTTATTTGATTAACGGCCGGTCTCAATAATGTACTATCAGTTGAACTCTGGTACATATCAGAGATAAAAAGTAAAGGCTGATCTCCCGGCAACTGCCGTCTCTCAAATCAAAAGTAAGCCAACAAAAGTAAGATCATGGGTAGATAATATTCCAGTGGCATTTCTCCCTCTGGTTTTTACGTCCCTCTGAAAATTTCGTTTTCGCATAACAATAAAAAAAATTATACTTTTATACTTTTTTTATAGTTTTTATTATAAAAAGGAACTCAATGTTTTTGATTATAAACTTATTTCATTTTAATATTAAAATGATAATTTGTTCCAAATGTACTGTGAATTTCACCGATGAAGTTAATAAAATAATGTTATGTGTAACCTGGAACAATGCTCCACTAGTAACAAAACGCAGCATTTGACGTTTAGCACTCCGACGATGACATGTTATTGTCATTTGACAATTGACATTCGTTGATGTCGCTTGGTTACGAAAAATATAAACAAGGTGTATTTTCTCATAATTTTAGTAATATTAATTAGTTTTATGAATAAATGAAACACATAGCTCAATAATTACCGTGAGTATAGACTTTATTTGTTGATAAAATAAAATATATTATTAGATTTAGTAAACAAAAAAATGTAGTTATTGTAAATTGTTGTAACAATTGTATCAGTGATAGCCTAGCGGTTAGAACGTTGGTCTCCCGAACGAAGTGTTTATTCCCACTTGACCGTGGCCCGAGTTCAAATCCTGGCACGCACATCTAATTTTCAAATATTATGTGCGTATTAGAAGTTAATTATCACTAGCTTCGGTGAAGGAAAACAATAAACATCGCGAGGAAACCTGCACACCGGAGAGTTCTCCATTAAGTTCTTAAAGGTGTTTGAAGTTTACCAATCTGCACTTGGCCAGCGCGGTAGACTATGGCCTAATACCTCTCACATTGCGAGAGGAGACCCCGAGCCCAGCAATTATGGGTTACTGCTTCTTTTTGCTTTTAAACAAAAAATTGTTGCCAAATGTACTAAAGGAAGTTTCTTTTCAGATGAAGTCCAGACCCTTCACAAAAGATGAAGTACCTTTCTTCATAAGGCCAAAATAGTAGCCAATAGCTATTGATATAGCAGGGATACACCATTATTTCTGAAAAAACGAAATGTTTTTGTTATAATTTCAAAATAAATCTAACTTAAAAAGCTTATTGTTCTTGTTTTATTAAAATACTTACTTACCTAAAACTTTAAAGATAGGAATTGTTATCAATTTTCATTCACTGCCGCTTTTAACCGACTTCAAAAAAAGGAGGAGATTCTCAATTCGACTCTATTTTTTTATGTTTGTTACCTCAGAACTTTGGACTGGGCGAACCGATTTTGATGATTCTTTTTTTAATCGAAAGCTGGTGCTTGTCATGTGGTCCCACATTTTGAACGAGATCTGACAAGTAGTTTTTGAGTAACTTTGAAGTCGGTTATTTTTTGTTAGTAAAATTTAGATTATGGTTTATGTTTAATCTGAATCTAGGTAGTAATAAACAAAATTGGATTCACATAATTCAGTCATATATGTAGTCATATATTTTATACGAGGACAATTTCGGCGATCTTGGTACCGTATTAAAAAGGCGGAATCAAATATACAGGCTTCACAAAATTCATTATCACTCATCACTGATTAATAAATCCATGATGTTTTGATAAATTTTCTTTACAATATATGAGAAATCTACCAATTATCCGTCGAAATCGAGCGATGTGAAAGACTCCGATAGTTGGTAACTTTTATTACCGACAGTTAGCTGTCAAAGCGTTATTGAGACGCAAGTGTTTATTTTTGTATGGACCAACATACCTACGGTATGACTTGGCCCTCCGAACGATAGATCAATGTCATCGGTATATATTTTCTATCCACCGAAGGTTATTGAGACGCAAAAATTGACAAATATGACAGATGACATACTAATGATAGCATTTTCTACATTTTTCTAACTGTTAGTACATTATTGAGACCGGCCGTAAGTTGATCAGTTGAGAGAAGAGTTCTCTATCAGCCACCATTCTTTTATCAAGTAACCCGTCGTCCTTTCTGCTCTAATGAATGACCATAATGACGAAGTAAGTGTACCCCAAGTATAATTGACATTATATCGATATAATTTGAACCACATTGAAAGTGTTGATTTACAATAATTGAACGTTTATTGTTGCATTTTAATATGGTATTTAATACTATAATGATGGCAGCGTTGTAAATATTAACTAATTAGCATCGTTTCGTTTTCAGAAATATCAAATTAGGAATCTTAAATATAGGTCGCTGTGAAATAATTTTATTGTTTTAGCCTTGGCCTAGTCGAAATATTTGTAACTCTCCATGGTAACTCTACTATGTTCTTTACCAACATAGTAGAGTTGAAGTTAATTAAAGTCATGGAAATAATACATTTCTATACAGATTCCGATAGTACTCCCAAATCAACTACAGTCTAAACTCTAAAAGAAAGAGTTTCTAACAATCCAACTCAGAGTCACCAACGGTTACTTTAATCGCTCCTCACTAATAAATCACCATACAAATTCTGTACTAAGGAGCGATTTAAGTTACCGTTAGTGACTCTGAGTTGGGGCGTTAGTCAGTTATGTGCAAAGGGTCAATCACCCGACGTAAAAGCCGTGGGGTTTATTTAAGTTAATCTGCGTGTTTAAACTTTGTTTTAAATCTAATGTTAGGTTTTATTTTTACATGTTTTTTTTTAACATACCTCCTGCACCGTTAGCTCGGACTTAAGTATGAGAAGAAGTTTTTTTTTTTCATTTTCTTACTGCAAAGGTAAATATTTTTATGCATTTAGAAAACCAACGTGTAAACGGGTTAATACGTAATGGTAACCTGGTAGGCTGGTATGTGGTCACCGTTGGCATGGACATTTGTAAGTAAAACCAGGGGTGCCTCGAAAAAGGCGTGAAAAGAAGCGATAGCTCTCCTTCTTGATAGATGAGGTCCATTCTGAGAAAGTGATCCCATCAAGAACATAAATGTGAAATGAGAGCCAAGTTCACTATTATGAATATGTCTTTGTCGACTTCGTCGCCACGCGCCGCGGCCCCGCGCCGTCGAAAGAAATGACTAATGAGATCTATATGGGTGCCAAGTTCTGTGTAGAAAATCCTATTAGTTACAAGGTTTTGTTATTCAATCTCAAGATTTGTAATTATGACCTATTGTTACGAGTTTCAAATTTCACATAGGTAAGTAGGTTTAACAAGATGTCTGAAACCAAAAGGTAGAGAAAAGTTAATTAATAAGCTAGTAATTAAAAAGCAGTGGTTTCGGCGTTTCAAGAAGTGAATAGAGTGAGGGGCGCGCCGCCCCTGTACAAGGTCATTGCCTACGCGCGTTGTTTGCGTGATAACCATCGGTAGGTACCTACAACCATTATGTTATCACACTTAATGTACCGTGTGTTAACATGTTCACCATTCCAGCTACATCGTTTCGTTTTCCAATAAGTCATTCACGTGTCGCACTTGACTGAAGCATCGACATGTTAGGCTTTTAAATGATATATTTTATTTCAGCCGTTTTCTTTTAATAGGTACCGAGATTACATAGGTTAGGTAAAAGGTACCATTGCAACTACTATTATTATTGTAATTGAAATTTTATTTTGTAAATTGTTTTACTTAATTGTACTCTTTTTCTTAAGTGAATAAGTAAGAACATAATGTCCTCTACGTCCGGAATGGGGGTAAACAAATTGCAATACACTTTACCAACTATACTGCAATTTTTAAAGAAAAAAAATCAGTTGTGTATATTTTATGTACGTATGTATGTGTATGTATGTATGTGTTTTTATGTTCGGTAAAATCATTTAATCTTAAAAAAAACTCTGTAGGTAGGTTTAGCAACGTTATCCAATATCTTTTTTACTATAATACGGGTACTCACGATATAATTATTTTATTTTATACGCCGATATTTCGACCCAGTTGCAGGGACCGTGGTCACGGCTAGATGGTGAGTACCCGTATTATAGTACAAATGTGTTCAGTCCACGATGAGTTAAGTTTAAAATCATGTGTTATCCAATATCGTTGCTGTACATAGACCTTGTGGGCTTATGATAAGATATCGGTTTCCCAAAGCTAAACGAGGGTAGTTTCGGGTCTTATAGATAATTAACGTAACAACAACACGTTTTATCTTGGATGATTTCAGTACTCTCCTCGTTTTATACTATCTTACTCGTACACCTAAGTCGTACACTCATTTTTCATATTTTCTCTAGTGGTCTAGATATTCTTCCTATGTAGGTACCTAGCGCTTTTCTTAATATAATTTGCAGTTTTTGTTTTTACATCTACACTACAACGAAATAATACCCGCTGTGTTGCATAAAGAGATGGAGCAAGCCGCATTAGAACGATATCAGGGAAAAATAAGGCCATTCCGGATTTAAGTAGAAATAAAGCTACTTAGCTATAATATCTTGAGCATAAAACAATTATATTTTTTATTACAATTGCAATAGTGGATTCTAAATTAACAACATAAAATAAAAAGGCTGTATAAGGAAATTTTGACTCTACATACACATAAAGTCATGCATATTCACGTCACGTTATTAGCAAGTTGGCACGCGACCATTTCGGATCACATCGGAAATTTAAATAAAATGTCCTTGAATAAGACCCTTTGCGCAAAAACCAATCACTTCTCAGCTCACATTAAGGTAATTTGTTGTCTTGACTTGAATATTGATTCTCCTAGAAACAAATTGTCAAGGTGTTATAACCACAGTGTAAGAACTAACAGTGGTCCCTTTTTTGATGTTTGAAGAAAAGCCGATAGCATCTTGACGTCGCGTCGCACGAAGTTATTTTGAAGACCTTATCACATGACATTATGACATGACACAAAAAAATAGAGGACTCTGTAAAAAAAAATAGAGGACACTACACTATAGAAAAAATATTGATTTGGTTGTGATCCTAGACACTTCAGTCGGATTTGTTAGTTAATTAAACAATAAGTATGTGACAGATAAATTCCTCTTAGTTTATTGAGCTTGTTTATTAATAAGAAAGTAAATAATTACAATCGAAGGCGTGGATCCATTATACCATGGATGCTTCCCATAATCATCTTTCTTAAACACATACTAAAATTGAGTTTAGACCAAATCGCACTTTCCATTTTCCAATCCATTATTGGCCAAATGTGTGATAGAGTTCGTTTTGGCTGTGGTATTACTTAGTATGTGTTTTTCGTAGCTCAATATCGTGGCTGCAGTGCCGCAGTTTCAAGATCACATAGGTATATGTAGTTAGTATATTTATATGTTATCAATAACACAATCCTCCATTGTTAAGTGAGGTGTGTAGTAAATATTAAACAATTGCGAGTGTGCCTTGAAAGCAGTCAAATACGCTAGCGTCACGAAGGCTAAATTGGAGAATGTATTGTTAAATATTCAGGGCTATTTTCCTGAGACGAAGTAGTTAGGTATTCCATTAACATTTAGAAACACGAACAAGTTGTAGTGTTAGCTGATATATGAATTTTTATTTATTTATTTATTTATTTTATTTATTTATTCATAATTACACCTAACATTACAGGTTGCCTAATGCGTTAGAGTAATATTAAATACATTAAAATCAAATTCTTATTAAAAATAAAATTCTCATAAATTAAAATAAAATTCATAATAAATAATATAACTAAAAATTAAAAATTCTTATACATTTATAATTAAATCTTACAATTCCAATACTCAACTAAAATTTACAATCAATTCTTAACTATTTTACAATTTAAGTTATTTGGTAAATTCGATAAATCCATTTATAAGAGTCAATGACCAGAAATAATTGCATAATTCACTAAATAAAAATAACAACAAATAATAATATTGAAATTGCGTGTCATAAAATTTAGTCATAAGTCAAAATCACATTACAATTATTAATACATCGTCAATTAAAATAGTCAGATTACTTATACATTACGTAGTGTCAGTCCTGTCCTTCTACAATATTACACACGGCCTTCCCGAACTCATTCAGTGTGCAGCTGAACAGGTCGATACGTTCCGCTGCCACGTTGAGAGTGCGCAGCGCTCGGGTGAGTGGCGCATCGCGCAACAGATTGGTGCGCGCGCGCGGCAGCGCCAGCAAGGGCGGGAGCCGCCGTCGCTCCACGCTGTTAGGCGGAGCACACAATCTTAGCTCTTCCAAAATGGATGGGCCGTCCCGTTCACCCCGCAGAACCATCAATAGGTATTTAGCAAAGGCGACCTCCCGCCTGACCTCCAGTTTACTGTATCCCACCATGCCAAGGACAAACAAAGTGGGATACAGCAACGGGTACCCCGGATATACCCCATACATCTTCATGTAGAGGTATCGAGCAAATTTATTTTGAATACGCTCCACCATTTGTTTGTACTTAATCTCACTCGGAGCCCATATAGCCGAATTGTGTTCCAAGTTACTCCTTACCAAGGCTTCATATAGGGCACGCAGAGCCTTCAGATTAGTGAAGCCTTCCGATTGCCGCAATATGAAACCAAGATTTTGGTAAGCTTTTTTGCACACTTCGACTATATGCGACCGAAAGCTGAGATCAGCGGTGAAGCGTACCCCGAGGTCCTTTACTTCTACGACGCGCCGCAGGGGCTCGCCCTTGACGTGATATGGGTGGTGCCGTGGGGCGTGAGCACGGCTGAAGGATATTACTGAGCACTTTGCTACATTAAAAAGCAATTTGTTGTCGTGGCTCCATTTCACGACCCTGTTTATGTCCTCCTGTAGCTTTGCATGGTCCGAGATGTCGCCTACCTCGCACACCAGTTTCAGGTCGTCAGCAAATAAGAGGCATGTGGAATTTAGAACCACCTCCGGGAGATCATTTATCATAATGACAAAATGGAGGGGCCCTAAATTACTGCCCTGGCTGACGCCTGATCTAGTCCAGTACGGCTCCGAACGGCACCCGCCACAGTCGACATATTGGCGCCTATCCCTCAGGTAACTGGCAAAGAAGGTCAGCGTGTGTGGCGTGCAGCCCACGCTGGCCAGCTTCTTCAGGAGGACGTCATTGTCGACCGTATCGAATGCCTTCCGGAAGTCGAAATAGGCGACATCTACCTGCCCCCCAGCATCCACCACGGGCACCACTCGTGTCATCATATGCAGCAGGTTCCCCATTGTCCCCCGCCCAGGACGAAAGCCGTGCTGTGCGTCGGACAACTGGGATCTCATCTGGGCATACAACGACTGGTGCACGGCCGACTCAAATACCTTCGCCGGCGCACACAGAAGCGCCACCGGCCTGTAGTCGCTCGGTTCTGGACCTCCCCGTCCCTTCGGCACTGGCACCACTCGGGTGAGTTTCCACCGATCAGGAAAGGTCGCGGTTGCAAGACAGGCGTTATACACATGCAGCAGTGGCTCCTCCAGTACGCGGCGACAGTCCTTAAGAACGAACGGTGGGATGCCATCCGGCCCGATCGAGCGCTTCGCAGGCAGCCTTTCGAGCGCGCGACGCACCTCCACCGGCGTCAAGCGCGCCAGGTGCACGCGCGCGCTGCCTCCCGCCTCCGCACTAACCGATGCGACATCTAGCCGCGCCGGCTCCGAGTTATAGACGGAGTGGAAGAATTGTGCGAATTCTTTTGCGCATTCCTGTTCCGAGAGCGAACGTCCGTTTTGCACTAAGCTATGTTGCTTGAAATTACCTTTCTTTGATCTTATATAATTCCAAAACGCTCTCGGATCCGACGCTAGGTGGTTCTGAGCTCGGTCTCGATATAGGTCGTGAGCGAGTGCGATCTCCACCTTCACCTCCGCCCTGCACCGAGAGAACGCTTCGTAGTCGCCTGGGGACTTACTAATTTTGTATTTTTTGTGAAGCTCGGATTTTTTCTGGATTTTTTTAATGATTTCAGGTGTGTACCATGCTGGATAAGTATACCTTGTATCTCCCGCCCTTTGAATTTTCAGGGGTACGCAGCTATCGAAGACTTCATTAATCTTATTATAAAAACAGTTTAAAACCAAATTGGGGTCATCTAATAAATATAATTCACTCCAGTCAATACTGCCAATTAAACCGTATAACTTATAAAAGTTAGCCCTGTTAAAATTCCAACGCTTAACCGATTCGTTAGGCGTGTCCTGTGGGCGGTAGTCACTGTCAACCCACGCGGCGGCGGCAGAGACCTGGACAGTGACGGCCAGCGGTGGGTGGTACGCGTCCACCGGCCGCAGCGCCTCGTCCGCCTCCATCACCGACACGCCATCTCGCGCGCTCAGTACTAGGTCGAGCTGCCTACCATTACAGTTTGGAACTGTGTTCCACTGAATGAGCTCACAGAAGGCCACGAAATATTCATAATAATCATTAACAATATTACAACAAGAAAATAAATTAAAATCGCCTAAAATTATAACATTATTTTTATACCTTAAACATACCTTTTCTAACAAGTCAAACAATACTTCGTACTGGTCCGCTTCGGTCTGCGGCGGGACGTATACTACACAACAGGTGAATAGAAATCTGTTTTGCTTAAAAACAGAAGCACAAACTAGCTCGAAATTGTACCTGTCTATATCGACGTCCGCGGAAATCTGTATCTGCCGCAACGAGAACCGCGGCGCGGCCGCCAGCAGCACGCCGCCCTGCTTGCAATTTATGGAAAGCACTTTCATAACCAACTTAATTATTATGTTATTCCGGATTATGTTACTAAAATAGCTATTTCAAGAATATTGAGTACATAAATTATTACAGGACTACCTTGGGCTTCATTTTATCCTAAGGTATCTAAGTTTTGAGTAAATAAATTTCTATACAATGTTTGCTAAACATTGTTGCAGCAGAAAAAGTAAGTTTCAAAATTTTACAAAGTTCTTATAGATTTTCAGGATCATCTACAGAACTTGGCATTTATTTAGATCTCAATTTTTTTTGTCGACGAAAATGACAGAACACAAATCTTGGCTCCCTTTTTCATGTTTATGTTTTTGTAGAATTTGACTTCGCTTTACGTTAAAAAACGTACAGTAGACTCGTGGTTAGATATGGGTGAATATCAGAAACGTGCATTTTTTTTCAACTTTGGTGGCGAAATTTTCCCTTCAGTTTTCGTGAAAAATGAGGACCTGGTATAAGAATAGAAAGTCTAAGCTATAAGAACCTTCAAGAGGTCTGAGAATATCTCGATAACTTTTTGAGATATTTAAGTTCAAAGTCTAGTGTGGCCACCAGAATTGATAATCGCCCACCAAAATCGAAAGTACCCACCAAAATTGAAAATCAGTGACACCAAAATTGGATTTTACTATCACAAAAGCTCTAAAATCAATAAAATAAAGCTCAAAGTGGCTAATATCACGAATTCTCGGGACTTATCAATAACTTTCATCGTTTTATAAAACTCTATTGTTAAAAAATATAGATATTACTATTTAACATCTATCAATCAATCAGCCCTTGGTGGACACAGGCCTCCCCTAACTTGCGCCACTCTGACCAGTCCTGTGCCTTCTGAATCCAGAGGGTGCCTGCTGTCTTCTTTAGGTCGTCAGTCCACCTGGTTGGGGAGCTTCCAATGCTCCTTTTTCCCAGACGTGGGCGCCATTCGCGGACCTCTTCCCAATGGTCATCGGTCCTTCGAATAACGTGGCCAGCCTATTGCCACTTCAGCCGGCGTACTGGATGAGCTATGTCGATTATTCTTGTTCGTCTACGTCATTTCTGATTCGATCACGTACAGAAATACCGAGCATAGCCCTCTCCATCCGTTTTTCTCTCTCTGTCCGCTTTGTGACTTTGAGTTTATGAATAAGGCCAATAATAATAAAGCACGACGTCGCGGAGCCGTATGTCATCTCTGGCAACACACACTGCTTGAACACCTTCGACTTCAGGCACTGAGATAGTGTTTTGGACGACAAGATATGACGCAGTTTCCCGAACGCAGCCCATTCGAGTTGAATTCTACGAGTCTTATTTCTTGAAGTTGGACGTAGGTACATGATATGGACATTGGACATGATTTTCGTCTTGTCCATGTTCATCTTAAGACCCACCGATTGTGGCACTGTTCAAGTCCCCTATAATTTTACCAAGTTCCTCAAGGGATCTTGCCAGATAGACTACATCATCGGCATATCGCAAGTGTGTGATGTCACTATTGACCACGATGATACCACGTTGTTTCCATTCCATCAGCTTGAACACGTCTTCCAACGCAGCAGTGAACAGTTTAGGAGATATGACGTCCCCTTGCCTGACACCTCTCTGCAGTTGTATAGGGTTCGTAGCTCTGTGTCTTATACTCTGACGGAAATGGTACCTGATGATTACAAACACTTCAACACCTTGATATGAGAATTAAGTACCGATACCGATACCGATAGAATCAAAGGCTTTCTCATAGTCTACATAAGCAACACATAACAGCAGATTATACTCCTTGGTCTTTTGTACAATCTGCCTCAGTATGTGTATATTATGGTCTATGGTTCTGTAACCTTTCAGAATCCTGCTTGTTCGGGAGGCTGGAAGTCGTCAAACCTGTCATGCGATTTGTGAGCACCCTCGCAAACGGCTTACAAACGTGGTTCAGAAATGCAATGGCCTACAAAGTACTTTAAAAGGCCTTTTTCGCCCTTCTTGAAGAACAGAGTCACCAGTGTCACCACAGTTCTGCTGCACGCTTCCGGGGTAGTTCCAGTATTGATGGCGGAAACGAACAGCTATTGGAGCGTCATTAGTAGAGGTTTCCCATCAACTCTTAGAAGCTATTGTGAATCCGTCATTTCCCGGAGCCTTGTTCTTTTTAAGCTGTTTGAGAGCCTCTCTTATCTTATTCAGGCGGCGTCCGGGATATCCTGTGTGTAGTGTCGGGTCAGTTTAGCTTGATTGTTATTGTTCTCGCAGGCAGCTGGAGCTTGAGAGGAGGCATACGACCATCCCTCAGAACTTCAGATTTCGACGAAAACATGGTGCTGGACTCGGTCTTCAACCTCGTAAGCTGACTTTGCCCAATAAACAGATCCCTGGCGAACACTTTGAAGCCCTAGTTTCGCTCAAGTGGCTTGTTTTAAATTTTGGTCACGTATAAACGCCACCAAATCCACCAAAATTGAGCCACCAAACTTGGACCACGCATAAAAAAAATCTTTAAAAATAGGGGTCTTAAGTTACAATTAAATTTATATAACTGTTTTAAACGTAATCCAAATCAATACCTATATTGTGTAGCTTACTATAAAAGCACTTTAAAATAGACAGCAAATCGATCCACCAAAAATTGAACAATTCTTGTCCCCCTGTGCCACCCAAGCGGGTACTTTTGTTTTGGCGGGAAGATAAAGCTCTAATCACATACCCGTTATACTCAAGCGTTACCACACTCCTGTGCCATGTGAAATAATAAAACTTAAATGATCGCATATGCAAGAAAGTTCATGTTTTAGTAAGTTGAACAAGTGCACCCAAGATTTTGGTTTTTTCTTGGACAAACTTTGATCGAGTATCCTGTGATGTTAAATAACATTTTATAATATGGTTTAGTTATTTTTAGATAGTGTGTCTTATGTGTATAGTAACGGAATTATATATTTTTTATTTTAACTTCAATTGTCACCACAGTGAATGAAATTATATCAAAAAATGGAGCTGGGACATACCACCAAACTGGAATTTGAAGGCATTTTTTTTACCCTGATTTTTTATTTACACATATATTTAAAAAAACAATGTGGCCCCAATTAAAAGAAGTTACGTAGTTTACTATATAAAAAAATCAGAAACATTCTATCATTTTACACCTCGATTCTCAACGTGGACACGTAAAATTTGCCGATTTGATATTCACCCATATATGTTGTTGTGTGACAGTATACTCGTAAGTGTGTACAGTGTAAGTGTGGTACAATACTAGGCACAACTACCAATTTCCTCGAGGAAAATTCTATTTCCTCAATATCATTGTGAAGTTTAGTGTCTATTGTAGAGCTTGTATAAACAGTTTCCTGCATATTTTTTAAAAACCACTACTATTAGGTTTATGTTTGGCTTATCTATGAAATTGCCGTTTTGTAAGTAAAACATTTTTTTAAATATGTCATGTATTTATGTAATCGAAGTGTACGCACTCTGCCATTTTATTGGGAGTTCATAAACAACACATATGTTAACGATACACGTTAAAAAAGCCTAAAGTTAACCTTTTTACTAACATTATCCCAATGAGCTCAAACACGAGTACATCTGCTGTAAGTTGGTGAAGAGTTGGGTATCCTGCAAATTCCAGAAATTTTTAATGATTATGAGATGCCGCTGCAACATTAGTTCAGGTTTACCATGTAATTGACAAAATTGTTTTTTTTTTTTTTTTTTTTTTTTTTTTTCATTTATTTAGGTCAACAAACAGTCACAACAGATCTTACGTTAAACAATTGGTTTTTGACTTAATATTAAGTTGTGTACCAACACCGTCAACCACAGATTACTCTTATAAATTGAAAGTGAAACGGCAATAAATTCAACCAAAAGAAAATTTAACTTTAAATTTTTACATACTTAATACAATAATAAAACTTTGACTTTAACTTTTAATTTTAACTGATCGATGTTCACAAATTGAAACAGCAATAGGTAAATTCAACCAAAAGAAAATTGAACTTTAAATTTTTACATACTTAATACAATATTAATAAAACTTTGACTTTAACTTTTAATTTTAACTGATCGATGTTCACTAATTGAAACAGCAATAAATTCAACCAAAAGAAAATTGAAAATTGAAAATTGTTATTACAAACTGGAATAAAATCAGACAGAATAAGCAGATGAACTAGATGTTTGCTGGTTCTCCCTTATTGAAGTTTAGCACGTAAAACTTTTCAACAACTTTTCTGTTGACTCTAAAAAGAGGCATGCAGGAAGCTGACCCCACCACCACTTGACTATCACGGAGTGGGAGATGGCGCTAAACGACCTTTGAGTTGACACCGAGGAACCTCGACTGGTCTCTGACGGTGGCTTGTGTAATGTGTTAGTCCACTGTCTTAATTGTTTTCGATTCTTTTTATTTAAGACTTAAATCTATTGTCCCTATAGGTATACCATGACACCGATATCAGTTTCCTTTTATCATTTCAGCTTATAATATCGGGAATCTTCAACTTCATAGTAGGGAATATTTCTCACCTGTATTGAAGACATAGAAACTTTCAGCTTTTATAGAATGACGAAGGCTTAAAAGTCATGGGCCCTGGCTCTACTGGATCGTTCTTTACTAGTAAATCCAAATGCGTGGTTGTGTTAATACCAAAACCGCACCGTATATTCTGTGACTTTAGTTAATCACCAATGGTTCTGGTTCTAACCACCAAATATTTAGTGATTGGCTTCAACCCATTAGTGGCCCACTATTAAGCACGGGTCTCCTCTTGAGTTGGCCTGGAGCATACTCCACCATGCTGCTCCAGTTCGGATGGGTGGAGAGGATAGTGGCCAACCCAAGAGTTGGAAGCTTGCGATAATAACTTATCGTGCGGCTTAACGTGCCCTCCAAATTACGAAAATGCCCAACCTATTTCATTTGTCTGTTCCGCAATGCGTCTGTTTGTCTCAATTCTTATTATGCAATAGTGGATTAATACAGAATTCCTAGTACCTTCGATTACAATAGAGTTTATATTGGTTTTCGCTCATTAAGTGTGCTGTGAAGGTTGAAGATTAGCAACTCGTATATTCCTAATCTACACTAGCCATGCCTTTTATTTTGCGATATCAGAATTTTTAATAGAAGATTTTAGTGTACTTAGTAGAAATGTAATGGTTTGTATAATTACAGCCTATATACTTATTTATTTTTTATTAATTTGAATTTAACTAACCAGAGTGGTAGAATATTACATTACTCAATTTCATCCATGTTCTAAATTTTAAGATCGTGTTGTCACCCTCAAGCAACGCTTATAAACATTATATTATTAGCAATGTTATTTTAAATAAGGATTTCCTACAGATTTATCTATAAACCTAGTTTAGCTTGATATTCACAGCAATAGCATATATAACTCTTGCATGTTGAGAACTGGAACATCAAACATAGAAGGTTTCCTGAGCAAGGCGATAATAGCTTCATGGACGCCTTTCCATAAAACAAAAGCTTACATTAACTAGTTACGTTACGAGTATTATCCTGACATATTGATTGCCGGCATTGTAACGTGTAGACAATAATGGCAGGAAAATTAAGCATTATTACACGCATTATATTTTTATAATAATAACCTGCAGTAGTTTCGTGTTGTTTAATTTTACTTTTAACTATAAAATAATAATAAATATACATTTTATTGTTAACCTTGATCCGGAGTTCCGGACTACTCGTAATTTTCTCCTTTTGGAAGGCCGTTTTCATTTCATATTCTCCAATGTATGTATCAGAGTAGGATTAAGTTCACAAAAGTGTTACATTTTATAACACATATTTTTTGCTACAGGTGAAGATGTCATATCTAGAGATATATAACGAGAATATCCGAGACCTGTTGAACCCTGGGGCAGGGCCACTGGAGTTACGAGACGAGGGAGGTACCGGCGCACCGGTTGTAGCTGGTCTGAGTGAGGTTTGTAAACACCTATTCCATTGTGGACTAGAATGACTACTTCAGTGACTCTATGAATATAAATAATTTAATGTGAAAATCTTGGACGTACATCATTTAAGTAGTTTAGTTTGGCAATGTATTGGGTATTCATCTTTAAAGCTATGGAAGCATTGGAATGGAGATAACCTATACCCATGCCCCGGATTAACACATAGGCATACTTTTCATCCCGGAAAAGTTCAGAGTTCCCGCGGGATTTGTAAAAAATCGATATCCACGCGCGCTATGCCACGGGCATATAAATCTAAATTAATGAATTAAAAATTTCGTTTCGAAACCACTCTACCGCGGGCGAAGCCACGGGCAAAAGCTGGTAAAATATAAAGCATTTCCTTACCTCTACATCACCCAGACGCTAGACTTATTTTTACCTACCTTTCAATCTACTACATCCATCTTTAAGTCGACATAATTTTCGCTCATCGTCTGCCATTTTGCCGACTGTTACCACAAACCATATCAATCATAAGATCATAAGATTGATATGGTTTGTGGTAACAGTCGGCAAAATGGCAGACGATGAGCGAAAATTATGTCGACTTAAAGATGGATGTAGTAGATTGAGAGTAAATACTTATGTATTTACTTTTCTTGGATGTTAAATGTTTATCTTTTCTCGCTTATTCTCCCTGTAGGTGCGAGCAGCGGATGCAGCCCACGTAGCCGAGCTGCTAGCGCGAGGGGAGCGCGCGCGCACGGCCGAGCCAACGCACGCCAACTTGAACTCCTCTAGAGGTCATGCGTTACTCAGGTACTTATTGTTAGCTATTCATTTAATAAAATGCGGTAGTGAAATGGGCCTTAAGGCTTTTATGTTAATCGAAAGAGATAAAGTAAATAATAGGCACGGTGTTAAAAAGGACTACATAAGTCACGAAACTGGGTGCCTTGAGTGCAGGTTTAGTTCGTCGCTGTGCTAGAATAATTAATAAGCCTTTTACTCGTAAGGCGCTCCACCCACTGCACCGCGCACCGCGACGGGGCGCGGGATGGCAGATTTTACCATTGTATGCAAATATCTCAATTTATATAGAAATCACGCCTAGCACAACACACTGCCGACGCGGCACCGCGCGGGAAGGCGGCCCGCGCGCGTTTTCTGCCAATCTGCGCGGGAGCGCGGCGCGTGCCGCGGGGTATGGCACACCGGCTCCGCAGTACCGGGCGTGATTTGATACTGTGTAACAGACGTGATGTACCTAAAGCGGGGAATTCACTGGCGGTACGACCGGGCATGTCTGACCTTTACCGGAATTTTGAACTTATTGCTTAGGCTACAACGACAAAATGAGATCGCGCGGACTTGCAACAGGCAAGTCTGCCAGACTGACTGCAACGGTCCTACACTAGCAAACATTGCACAGACCTATAGTAGCGTGGCCCGGCGGACATGTCTGCAGACTTGCCCGTGGGTATGGCCGTCTAATGAATTCCAATAAGTTTTTCTTCCGGCGTAATGCAAGGACGAAAATTTGTATCTGTTCCAGTAATGGTCGCTCGAATTTTGCTTAATAAATAATCATAAGATGCAGTTGACATAAGAATTTATCTTCATATTTTCTTAAGTCTTTGTAATTCAGTGCAAATGATCCATTTATAGATCTCGATCGTAAATAGGGATGTATCCAAAATCTTCTATGGACGCAGTGTCTTTTAATCCTTGTATACAAAAACCAAAATGACAATATAACTGCAACATCTTGAAATTGAATAAGTTCGTCCATTCTCCACGACGATCGACAACACAGTGAACACATGCGTTTATTTAGCGCGAGGCCGTCGTAATCTGCTACACCGCGCGGGGGAGCAGATTACACCGCTAAGTTAGGCAGATCTGCGCCTCCGTCGCCGCGCGCGTTATCCGTCGCTCCGCGCACCGCGGCGGGACGCGTCTTCAGTGGGTGGAGCGCCTAAAGTGTACGTTTAGTTTTCGAAAGTATAGCTGGAAGGAGAGTTTGATGAACAACATATGCTTTGCGAATATCGTATTTAGGCTGAAGTGACGTGAAACGAAAGACTATAAGCTAACTAGGGGGAAATAAAGAATAGCTATTGAACCGATAAAATCAAGATGAAATATTATATTATTTAGAAATTAGATTATTAGTACACGAGTAACCGCCCTCGCTTTGCTTCGGTTTTCCTATTTTTTTACACCTTTGGTTACATTATTGGAGTTTTATTAAGGATCCCAAATTTTTTTTTAAATATAGCCTATGTTCACCGGCGATAGTGTAGCTTTTTAACAGTGAAATAATTTTTCAAATCAAATAAAAAATCAAATCTTTCCTCTTTATACATATCTTAATATATATAAATTACGTGTCACGTTGTTTGTCCGCGATGGACTCCTAAACTACTTAACCGATTTTAATCAAATTTGCTCAGCGTGTGCAGTTTGATCCAACTTGAAAGATAGGATAGCTTACATCTCAAAAAAAAAACTTTTGACAGAACGAAGTCTGTCCGGGCAGCTAGTATTAGTATAGATTAAACAGATACAAAAGATGAAATATGAAGGAAATGAAGTCCCGATGAACGACTAATGAAAAATAAAAAAAATTAGAATTTGAATTCATTGTTTTCCGTCCTATTGTAAGAAGACCCAATCATAGTAGTAGTACAGAAGAAATAATAGTACTACAGTAGTAGTTAGTAGTCATGTCTTTTTTAATACCCCCGACGCAAAAAGACTGGTTATAAGATTGACGAACTTTTGACGAACTGTCTGCAGCTCCTAAACGAATGGACCGATCATGATGCGTTTTTTTTTGTTTGAAACTGTTGTGATCGCGATGGTTTCTTATTATATTTGGTGAAAATAAAACTGTCGGCGCTTTTTGAAATTAAAATAAATATTGTTATCTGTTTAATACTGAAGTTGAGATGATGATGATGTTGTTGGTCAGTGTGTCGGTGAGCACGTCAGTGGCGGGCGGCACGCAGCGCGGGCGGCTGTTCCTGATCGACCTGGCGGGCTCGGAGCGCGCCGGGCTGCGCGCGCGCCGCCTCGAGGGCGCGCACATCAACCGCTCGCTGCTCGCGCTCGGGAACTGCATCATGGCGCTCTCTGGCGGCGCTAGGTGATACTGTTACATTGTTGCATGTGTTGTGTGATCTTTGAACTGCGTTTGATATAAGGTTGTAGAAATGTTATATTGTGATGAGGTTCGAGCAACTCTTTATCACCTACAGACACTATCATAGAAAGCCTGGATTTATAAATAACAATACAATACAAATACACTTTTTTTGTACAACAAATGAACATACAAGCAAGTCGCAAGTGCGTGTCAGGCCACGCACAGTGTAGGCTTCCGAAGTAGTAACTTTATCGACTATTACTCATTAACTACTTAAGCTAACATAGCCGTGATAGTTTTCCTTGTAAATTAATTTTTTCACTAGTCCAACTTCAACTGTTTAACCGGCAGGGGGGGACTCTTGACTCTAACCAAAATATACATACCCAAAGATAAAGATCAAATCACACCCAAATCACTTAACCCTCCACACCACCACCACCGCCACCAGATACGTGAACTACCGCGACTCGAAGCTAACCCGGCTGCTGCGCGAGGTGCTGGGCGGCCGCTGCCGCACGGCCATGGTGGCGCACGTGGCCGCCGGCGCCGCGCACCGCGACACCACGCGCTCCACGCTGCACTACGCGCAGCGCGCCGCTAACATCACTAACAAAGTAACACCAATAACTTAGTTTTTTTATAAGGAATCAAAACAAAAGTTTAGTATTTTTGTCTTATTAAAGTGAAACTTTTATTACATCGTCTCAAACTTTTTCGTTTGTGTGTTGCATGTCGCGTGACGGTCGGCTGCGGAGTAGGGATAAAGTGAAAGGCGCTCGTCATAGCAGCCAAGGCCCAAGGCCAATATGGCGGCGCCTATAGTTCGCAGCAGCTGAACGTGTAGTGTATAGACTATAAGGCGCTCCACCCACTGAAGACGCGTCCCGCCGCGGTGCGCAGAACGACGGATAACACAACTGCGCGCGGGGCAATTTCCCGCGCGGTGCCGCGTCGGCAGTGTGTTGTGCTAGGCGTGATTTCTATATATTGAAATTCAAATTCAAATTCAAAATCATTTATTCATGTAGGTATCATTGATACACTTATGCACGTCATTTTTTTAATTTACCAGCTTTTCGGAAAGGTGCTTTGTCATGGAGGAGAAGAAAAGCCGAAAGAAACTCCTAAATTGACATAATTGCATACAATGGTAAAATCTGCCATTCCGCGCACCGCGACGGGGCGCGGTGCAGTGGGTGGAGCGCCTTACTCATTTGTGCCAGTGCTTCACGCTATTTTGTATGTTTCAATAAATTAAGATTAAAAACGCAATTTTAATGCCCTAAATCGAATAATTTTCTAAAATTATTTAGTTAAATGCCTACAAACTAAAAAAAGTTTCACTTGCATCGTGGTTTCATAAAACCACACTTTATGTTTTATATTTAACTTTAAATAATCATTTAAATTATTTCTATAGTTAATATAAAAAACAATGGTCATGATATAGTTCTCGTTAACATAAATCGTTATTAACTTTTATTATCGGCTCACTTTATTACACCTGGCGATTGGTAAATAGCGTCGTAGCACATAAACATTTCGTAGAGGGCGGTAGTCCGTTCTACGCCTGTTCCTGTTTTACTCGTAGAGGTGCCTCTACGGAAACGGGATTCGTAGCATCAATGCTACGAACATTATTACTATTTCTATACGAGCATTTTTGTGTATTTGTTTTGTTGTCTTATGATAAAAATACGTTTATCCTACTGTACTCGCTATATATCGCTCGGTATATTGATGGACGTCATCAAAATCTCAAATGTATGACAATTAATTATTACGCAGGTAGAAAGGGAGCTTGTACAAACACCAATGCACTTGTCGCAATATCGAACAGTTATTAGCGAACTTCGGGAAGAGATTGCGCGACTTAAGACCAAAATGAAGGATGAACGTTCAAGGTAGGTTAAAATAACTATTAAAATCACTCACCGCTTGCCTCTTTTCATTATTTAACAGTATTTAAAAATGTTGCTCTCTCCCTTTAAACTATTGTTTACTATTGTTGAATAATCTAAAATTAAGTAAGTACCTATTATTATTTCTTAAAGCACCGACAACTTACAAAGCAAGAGTCACGAGGAAGGCTCTCAAGAAATAATAGAAGCGCCATTGAGCAAGGAACAGTCCGCAGAGAACGCGGCTCATCTGAAATCTCTCCGAGAAGCGATCGTCTCGACGTTCAAGCAACAGATGAGGTTGAGGAGACGGCTCATGGAGCTGGACAGCCATCTGCTAGGGCTTGCGCTGGACGCAGAGAGACAGCATGCAGCCATATCGCACTGGGAGGCAAGGTTCAACCGACTGTACAAGCCAATTGGATCTACTACCTCGAGGCTCAGCACTCAGCAAAGCTATAGGTATTTAATATTTATTAGCAGTCGTTGTGAGCAGATACGATTTGGTGTTCAGGATTTCAGTATGCGATTGCGATTCAGGTTTGACATGGATGGGAGTTTTGTTTAGTATTTTTTTATAGAAATAGCTGGCAAACGAGCTGACGAGTCACCTGATGGTAAGTGGCTATCGTCGCCCATGAACATCAGCAACACCAAAGCCATCACTGATGTATTGCTGGCCAAGAAAGAGAGAAGAAAAAGCAAGAAAGAAAGAACAAGCTCTCAAGCCCCCAGCCGGAACACGAGTAGTTTGGCGGCTGACTCATGCTCAAGGGTGGTAGCTATCCGGGCGAACCCCATGGAGAAATAATAATAGCAATAATGGTATTACTTAGCAATTAAAATCAATACTACCAATATAATCCCTCCGAGGGCCCTACCATCAGCGGGCCCGATTTAGTCGTCTTTTACGACACCCATCCGACGTGAGATTGGGGTTAGTATTCTAACCCCAATCTCACACCTTCTTTATCTAGCCTATAACTATCTGCAAAACGTCATGGAGTATATTCTAGCTAAGCCTCCTCACCTGTAATTAAATGGACTATTAATGGGTAGAAGTCATTTGCCACTTTCTCAATGGATGCGACAACGATATCTTTAGTATTTAGTGTGTACACTTCTGTGTGTGCGAATGGTGTGGAGCTTACAGGATGCCACAACCCTAATTAAGAGTTGAGTAATATAAAAAAAATCTGGCAGCGTGGCAGCACCACTTATAAAGCTGTGTCGTAGTCGTGTCATTAAACGAATAAGCGGCTATTAGCTAGCGGATCCGCAAACGCATCCCTACTTAGGCGCGGATCCAGTATCCAAAAAAGGTTGTGAGCACCGGTTGTTCCTGGTCCAAAAATGGGCCAAGTGCGATCGATAAATTTTACTGGACCATTTTTTATAAATACAAAAAGAGTGCCCTTGCGGCTGGATCCGCGTCTGCAACTGGCTCCTTGTTATAAACGATGTGTTGAGTGCAGAGGGACAACGGGGACGTCCAGTGTCGGCAGCGAGCGCGCGGAGGCCGAGGTGGCGGTGGAGCAGGCGTGGGCGGAGCTGGCGGCCGTGGAGCGCGAGCAGGAGGCCGCGCGCGCCGAGCGGGAGCGCGTCGAGCGGCAGCTGGAGCAGGTGCGGCTGCGGGGGGCGCAGCTCGAGCAGGTGCGTGCTAGTAGGATGAGGGGGTTCTGTGTGTGAGGTACTCTGAGCAAGAGCAGAAGACGCGAGTGCGTAGAGCGTGAGCGGCAACTCGAGCAAGTGAGACTACGTGGTACGCAGTTTGAGCAAGTGCGTTCTAGGATGAGGATGGGGATATTATAATAAAGACAACAAAAGGACTGACGAATCATCTATACTAATATTATAAAGAGGAAAGATTTGATTGTTTTCATTGAATAGGCTCCGAAACTACTTGACCGATTTGAAAAATTCTTTCACTATCGGGAAGCTACACTATCCGCGGGTGACATAGGCTTTATATGTTATATTTTCAAAAAAAATTGGGATCCCTAATAAGTCCGCCTTTTGTTCCTATAGATAGGTACAAAGCAGACTAAATAAGAGGACTAATCGGCCAACAGGAGCTCCCGTCGCACATCAGCAGCGGGCCGGAGCGCGAGGTGCTGGCGCTGGTGTGCCGCGTGCACGAGCTGGAGGCGGACAAGCTGGCGCTGCAGGGCGAGCGGGCGGCGCGCGCGCACGACCTGCGCCGCCGCGACCTCGCGCTGCAGCGGCGGGACGCGCAGCGGCGGCTCACCGACGAGATCATCACGCGGCAGCGGCGCGCGCTTGAAGGTATCGGTATTCGGTATACTCCGGTATAGTGCGTTTCACATAAGTCTGCGTCTCGCGGTTATGTTGGTAGCATTGAAATAAGAACATGTTAACTCAAAGTGTTAATACTTATTTATAGTTAAGTACTATACTTTTTTCTGTCGTGTTAACTAGATATGTATATATTAGGTATGTTACAACTTATCTAGAGTCTGAAAAATCATCTTACGTCCACCCAACAATATCAAAAGCAGCATGGTAGCATGATTCAAGGTGTAATCTATACTATAATAAAACTCAAAGGGCAAATTTTCTGTACATTGAATATTTTTTAAAATTTTTGATTAGGGGGCACTTCAATAACGTGTTAGAGCACAAAAATATTTTTTTTAGAATTATTGTCTGTCTGTCCGTCTGTCTGTTTGTCTGTCCGGGCATCACATGAAAACCCTTGTACGGATTTCGATGAAAATTGGTGAAGTTGTTACTAATACTCCGGGTCATATTTTAGGATACTTTTTATCCCGGAAAATTAAAAGGTTTCTCCGGAAAACGGGATGAAAGTTTATATGGAATATTTTTAAAACATCAACCGATTTGCTTCAAATTTGCAACAAATATTCCTTGCTTAAATTTATGGAACATATATTTTTCAGTTTTTCAAAATTTTCCAAAAAAAAGAAAAAAAAATACAAATTAATGTGAATATTGCTTATTTTTCAAAACCCGCTCCTGGAGGAATCCTTTGGGATTTTATCGTGGGTTTCAGTATATAAATTGCTTAATATAAGTACTTCAATATAAATTCACCGTTTTTTAAATTTCCTTCTGCAAGAGGTACAAATAAGGTAAAACATAATTTCCGTAGGCGAAGCTGCGGGCAACAGCTATAGTCCAGTCATCTTAGGAATTCACTGCGGAATGAGAGATACCCGGCTGATTTTTTTGTATAAAGTTGTATTTTGGCATTCTAAAACTTGTCTCAAAACCTGCATATGGTAGGGTGACCGCGTCTATTAAAAATTTGAGGACAAAGGTCACAAAAATCGGTTTTTTTGCAAATATCTCATTTCCTATGAGTTTTTTTCTATTTGTATCTTCATCAGTATTGTAGAAAATTAAATTCCCTACAACTTTTGTTTCAAAAAAATTTTTATACGTTGAATCGTTTTCGAGATAGACGGCGGAGAGCGCGCGGTTAGAGCACAATGTTAGGTCAACCGGTACAGTCCACTGCTGGACATAGGCCGCCCCTAATTAGCGCCACTCCGACCGATTCTGGGCCCTCTGAGTCCACATCGTTCGAAGGACAGATAACCAATGGGGTTGCAAAGTCCTCGAATGGCGGCCACGTCTCAGTAAAAGGAGCACTGGTCGCTCCCCGACCAGGTGGACTGATGACCTAAAGAAGACAGCGGGAAGCCGCTGGATTCAGAGGGCCCAGGATCGGTCGGAGTGGCGCCAATTAGGGAGGCCTATGTCCAGCAGTGGACTTTAAAAGGCTGTTAGATAGATAGAATTAATAAACTTAATATAGCATGTTTTGACCGGGACTGTACCGGTTGACCTTACATTGTGCTCTAACCGCGCGCTCTCCGCCCTCTATCTCGAAAACGATTCAACGTATAAAAATTTTTTTGAAACAAAAGTTGTAGGGAATTCAATTCTCTACAATATTGATGAAGATACAAATAGCGAAAAACTCATAGGAAATGAGATATTTGCAAAAAACCGATTTTTGTGACCTTTGTCCTCAAATTTTTAATAGACGCGGTCACCCTACCATATGCAGGTTTTGAGACAAGTTTTAGAATGCCAAAATACAACTTTATACAAAAAAATCAGCTGGGTATCTCTCATTCCGCAATTCTTACCTAATTTTGACTAAAATGACTGGGCTACTAGTGAAACATAAAAGTGACACCAAGAACGTATTGTAAGAAAATAAATTACAAGTCATAAATAAATTTTGAAATTGTTTTATTAAATAGCTTCCGGGTTGTTCTTCGAGATTTTAATATGTTGACGATTTTAACACCTTGAAGCATAGCAAATACATGTCATTGTATTATACATTATATAAGTGTTTCGTTACACCACACTTTGTGTTCCACAGAAATGGGAATAGGCGTGCAACCAGACTTAGCACAGCTGTACGAGTTATATCAGCAAGAAATACACGCTTCAACATACACGGAAAACAATGACGTTTTTAACTCATATCGCCTTCCTCCTATAACAACAAGGTACGTTTCATTTATTTATTTATAAATAGAGTGACAAACATTGAACTTTATAACTTTACCTATAGGCTTTAAACGTCATTACAAATTACGTAGTCACACGTTAGTCAAAACTAATATGAAATTATTGTTAGGCCGCCTTATGGTGAACGCACATAATATCCGCAACGTACACGCCGGACGCACCGCATTTGTATGAAATCATTTATGAGAGCTCGATGTGTATGATATGTGCGCACGCATTATAGCTTTATTCACGTAAGTTACTTACCGTTTTGTAAATATAAATATGCTTCCAAAAGTTACGTAATTTTACGAAAAGTGTAGGTAAATGCCGGCTAAGATAAAGTTGATAAGTTAACTTATAATAACCTCCTGGTCCTGGATTTGATTCTTATCGAGACGGAAATTTGAATGAGTTCAAATTTCTGTTCTCAGTCTGGGTGTACGTGTGTCTGAGTGTGTATCCATGACACCCACGATACAGGGAATCCTAGTGTGGGGTTATGAGTGTGTAGCGTTATTTATTTATCTTTCATCTCCAAAGGTGATAGTGTTAAGCGTGTGATATATATGTGTATGTGTGTGTGCAGCATGTCGGAGCTGACGTGGTCGGAGAGCTCGTCGGGGTCGGGGCGCGGCTCCAGCTCGGGCTCCGGTGGCAGCCAGCCGCCCGCGCGCCTGCCGCGCCTCGCGCCCACTCCGCGCCCGCGCACGAGATACAGGTTACATGCATACATACTATTTATAGTTTCTTTCTTTTTTTTCTCCTTTCTTTCTTGACCGGAAACGCATCAGTGATGCCTTTGATATTGCTGATGTTCATGCTGATGATAGCCAATTACCATCAGATGGATCGTCAGCTTGTTTGCCGGCTAGTTCCATATAAGAAAAGTCAATTTTAAACGAGTTCAATTCGGTAGGTACTCAATCTTGGCACTACTTTTATTGATCTGATATATTATTTTGAATTAGTAAAGAAATAATAATTTAAATGATTTTTTTCTTTAAATTCGTTTAATTGATTGTCTGGAGATTTACGATAAAACGACATTGTAAGATTTGTAAGATTGGTTACCAAATAAGACTCGTCTGCCCTACATCCTTTATTACACACCCTTTCTACCACTTTCCTTCTCTCTCTCTCTCTCGCTCGTTCTCTCCTTCTCTCTCTCGCTTTCTCATCGGGAACTTCTCTCTATTTGGAACCATATTAGTATTGGTAAATGTGGTCAATAATTTAAACACTGTCATGTGATTTACTAAAATAATTAACTGAGTGCGCTACAAACATTGCGTGATCCAATATTTACTTATTAACATCGTTGAAGTAATTAGGTTCTAAAACAACAGATCAGTAATAATAATAATAAACTCGTGGAAAAGCAATTGGCAATTATGGCGAGCTGAGGACATCTAATAAATCTTGTGTCGACAATCAACACTTGCGACAAATACGAGCTGCTTCCTAGTTTTCTTTAGACGGAGCTATAAGTGTATATTATTTACGTCAGTATTTATTTATTTAAATGGCCAGTCATTTTTAACAGACTTCAAAAAAAGGAGGAGGTTCTCAATTCGACTGTATTTTTTTTTATGTTTGTTACCTCAGAACTTTCGACTGGGCGAACCGATTTTGATGATTCTTTTTTTAATCGAAAGCAGATGCTTGTCATGTGGTCCCACATAAAGAACGAGATCTGACAAGTAGTTTTTGAGTAACTTTATACTATTTGCCCAGTAGCAAGTAAATAGTAATTTTGACGGGCAAAGTTTTTTACGTCGCCAATAAAATTCGCATATTGAGTAGCTATTGAAAATCCTGGGTATGTCCTCTTGTGTTGTGGACTACAAATTAATTACACTTTGCTTTGCATTGTTACTCGACTTTTCCGGTAATTAGTGCCGCGTTACTCAGCTGAATGCTGTGGATATTTCACAGCCGAAATATGGCATTCACAGAAATTGTAGACAATGATCGATACACCTGTATAGATAGTTGTTTGCCTTAGTTAACTTTTGTATGTGCATTCTGTTAAGTCATTGAATAGCTAAGTTATTTTTGCACAATACGTATTCTATCGCATTTTTCTTATAAATTCTTTACTTAATGATTAAGTATAAAGAGATAGTATCTAAGTTATACAATTCAGTCTCATTTTTGCCAATATCTACTTTTAACTTTATTTTATTTAATAGTACATCCTATGTTATACAATGACAAACATATAAAAAAGCGCCTAATTCATATGTCATTGCAAAGTAACTAATTAGGTTTGCAAAAAAACCCCTGCTTTTCAGTTCCTTACAATATTCCCTTTGGGGTATGCCCATACGCATTTCCCCCATTCCTGTTGATGTAAAGACGCAAACAGATTAGACGTGGCTCGAGAAACTTCAAGAAAACATTATTTTTCAGAGTTAACAGCAAATGACTGAAAACTTTAGACAAAAATGCAACAGAGAATTCTTTTTATGCACTTTCTTAGTCGTCATGAGTCCTATTAAGTAAGATTTTCTACTATTATGAATGTAAAAGTTTGTATGTACTTTTTCACGCAAAAATTTACTGAACGGATTTTATAAAATAATATAATATAAATATAATTATAAATTTTATAATTTTTTTTTAGTACACAGGTAGACCATGATGTGGAATAAGCCATGGGATACTTATCTAGTGTTTTGAAAAACACGTGCAAAGCCGCGAACAGAGCGCTAGTAGATACTAAATGTGAGGTAATTTTTCAGTCATTCAAGCGCCACCACTCTGAAGCGCTACGCGAGCGACGACAGCCTGGTGATGGCCGCCCCGCGCCGCGCGGCCGTCGCCGACCCGTGACGTCACTACACCCATCCTGATAGAAAGTGAACGTCCCAGTCTCCATTGTTCTGGAGCGCATATTGCCAGAATATTCTTGCGATTACGATTGCAAAGGCAAATGAAAAGTTTTGTTGACGTCAATGACGTCCGTCCAAATGGTGACATCATTGGAGTTGACTGTTGTCGATTTTGTGGTTGTCTAAATTAAGGGAATTATTCTCGAATTGAGAATTCCAATGGTTATACAGTAACCAAACAAAATTAAATTAATAAGTATGTTTAAAGAGGTTTTGGAAAATAGAATCCAATTGCTATTATAAGTACCTAGTACCTACTTGTAGATATAGTACTATTGATTACACGGATTGTTATTTGGGTCAGTGTCAATATTCAAGTAGCAAAATATTGTTAACGACAGTTATATTCGATGTTAGACATCCTTCAGTGTTTATTGATATAGATAGAATATTTGTTGGTTTAAGCCTTTAGAATAATTACGTTACCAAACTTTTACGTTTACTAGGTATAAATCGCTTCAAAAGCATTAAATACTTTGGGTTTTGTATACGCACTAGTGCATAAATTAGGTATCTTAGTAAATAACTTTAAATTTGGTGCGTATTTGACGTTATCCAGAGTTCCAGAGTATTTGAACATTGACTAGTGGGTACTTAGTTTAGCAATATCCAGCTAATGTTTTTCGCTGTTTTATAGTATCTACCCACTAATTACATTTTGCAGTTTCAGAAAATCTTACTATGTTATACCTTTGCTATTATATCTCCATACTTTCTGCGTCCAAGTTCTAAGGTGTCCTTTTGCAAGCACGAGTATTATTAAATTACCGATAACTACATACATGTTGTAATTATTTATATACAACCATAGCACATTTATCACATTTGTATTCGTAGAAAATCATATTAAAAAAAATCATGTTCAATAAATGTAGTTAATTTAAGTAATTTTCCCAACAGAAAGTAACAGATTTGCTCATGTCACTCTGAAATCTTCCCAGACAATCTATAGAAAATAGTGATTTTAAAATGTATCAAAAGTAAATTGTATCTGTGCTGTTCTTATTCTTGCTGTGAAATGGCATTATAAGCAGAGTTTATACCCAATAAAGTCGTTTTTGGTGCACTATTAGTTATTTATTTACCAACGTACCTACTTACTTAATCCTTGATACATAATGGTATGTTTTATAAGCATCACAACCCAGAAGTAGGTAAGTATGGGTCTCCTCTAAAAATATTAGTGAACCACTCTGATCAAGTATTGATTTAGCAATGTTCATTATTCAGGTGTGTAGTTTTTCTCAAGACATATTCTTTCTCTGAAGCAACTCTGTTGACCATGTCAAGGATTAGGACATAAGATAGATCTTATCTCACTTGTACTTTAGTCTAATGATTTGGGATGTCTGAATTTGAATTGTGAACATATAAATTGGCACTCAGACACCTGTCCTCACATAACAACATAATTCCGGAAATAAGGTTCTACGCTAAAAAAAATTGTATGGGAAAAGTAGCAATTCAAAAATGTGCCTAATGCATTGTTTTAGTGGTTTCTTCCATCTTCGCATTATAGCCTTTCAAATGAAACCAGCTTGCGGCACATGCATCGGTTGGATAGATATTTCTATAAAAAATGGTTTTAAAGTCTGTAGAGGACATTCGTACAAACATTTTTGTAGTTAGAGTTAAATACATAATTTTCGTTACTTCAAAACGTACTTCTTTCAAAAATTATGAAAGCTAGTGATTCGAAATGTATGAAAATGTCCTGGACAATAATTTAAGTATGACGCTTTGAACGATTGCTTTAGAAACTTTATAAAAAAATAAAATTATTGTCCAAGTGCATGTTAGATAGCGAAACGTGCTGGAATGCAATCTGAGAAGCTTATTGTAATTTGCAACATTGTACTAGTACATAGTAAGTACTAAGCAAGGTTTTATAAACTGGCGTACTACAAGGAGGTGCTTTATCTCTCATTATTTTTATGTTTAACTGGTGATTCAGAAAGGACTCGTTATTATTATGTTTAAAATAAATTATTATATAACAACAAATTAGTATTATCATATTATGGGTAGAAATAGGACTTTTAGATCGGTCGGAACAAAAGATAAATATATTTTGTATAATTTATTGACGATCGAGCTAAATGCACATATACAATCAGAGTAAACGTAGTCTTATTTTAATTAATATGTGTCTTAATTACAACGCATAATTAATTGACTAATTTTATTTTTATAGCACTAGCACTAATGAAATACCGTACATATGTTACCGGATATCTGTATAATGCGGGTATTCAGCACAATCCCTAGGCACTGTGAATAATACCTGGGTCGTTTTGGCAATGTATTAAATGATATTAATATTATTCACCATTACATACTTTACCTAGGTAATGTATACGTTTCAGAACTACTATACAGAATACCTACAGGTCCACCGGCAATGAATAAAATTAATAGATTTGGGTATGTGTATTCGATGAACTGTCATCGAATGGCAATTCATCGAATGACAATTCGTCGAATTGTAATTTTTCTTGTTTAGATAATCAGTGGGCGAGTTGGGTATAAATACGCCACGCTCAGTGAACGATGCTCACTTTCCGACTAACCATCGTAGAGTCAACTTACCCTGATGATGCTCCGTTTCGGGGCGAAACACGTGTTGGTGCTGGTATGTATGTTGGTATATACGTTTAATTATTGTAGTGCATGTTTCCGTTGTGGGAGGGAGGAAGGTGCCACGCATGTTTTAAAGTATATACCATCATACATGTTAAACGCGGATTGTTGCAAAGTAGACTAATACTAACTTAATAACAATGGATTTCCGCAAAGTAACGCCTGATACTATTACCTATATCTTGTTTAAAAGATTTAAAGATTTTATTATAAACAGAAACAATTTAATGCTTTTTATAACTTTTTTGTATTTCTTATTTTTTGATCAATAACAATTTAAAATTTTTCCGTACATAAAAATTTTAGGTTTACTTTCTTCCTTGAATCATTTTTTTTTTCAAAACGTTTACGTTAGTGACAGAAACGAATCGCTGCAAAACCGACTCCACGTAGTCTTGTTTGCCCTACCCCTAGAGTGTAATGTAAACCCGCGTAGGCGCGGAGGGGCGAGGCGGCCCGCAAGCTAAGGAGCAGCCGGCGCAGCCGGCCAGCAAGCCGAAGCTGCGGTGGTGAGCATTAAAAGCATCTGCGACGATAAGCTCGCGTGGGACCGCCGGAGCCCCGCAGCGCCGGAGCCGTGACAGAAACTGTGCTTGCTGCATGTTGCATTAAGCTTACGTTTTAATGCTGCCTTTCAAGGATGAAAACATTTGAAATAATAAAAAAATATTTATTAATGATCATATGAAAATTATATCATTCGATTCGGCCAATTGTGATTCGATTTTTTGTAATTCGATATATTGTCATTCGATGAACTGTCATTTGATTTATTGTTTTCGATGAAATGTTAATTCGATTAATTGTGTTTTCGATGAAATGTTCATTCGATTAATTGTGATTTCGATGAAATGTCGATTCGATTATTTGTAATTCGATGAAATGTGACCGATGAAATGTTTTCGATGATTTTTCCGCAAATCGTAGTGTTTGCGCAACTTTCTAAGAATTCCATGTATCGTTGCAGCAGCTTTAGCCTTTGGTTCAATGCACCGCCAAAAGTTGGGGTTAACCTTAACTCGTAACAACTGAAGGCGATCGGTATATTCTTAATATACGTTATGAAAAGTAGATCTCGGGTGAGTGGGCTCCTGGTACGTGCGGTAAATATACCTACACGTATCTTAGTCTTAGAATTTCACAAGATTGGCCGTGCCCCACTCGGATACAGCCCAAATTGTGAGATTTATACGTTTCACCACCACTCTGCTATCATCTGCGTACCCATAGACAACAGGCATGAGCGGGTCATTACTATGTACAAAGAAGAAATCCCAAACCTAGCCGATAAGGACAGAGGAATGAGGATATGTCGGAGCTGGAAGCTTGCTTAAATGTAAGAATGCCAAAGTTTGGGTTTGGCAGCCAAAACCATTTTTGCCAAGTAAACTGCCTGCCCTCACGTCTCGCTTCTCTCCCACTTGTTGTCTTTTACACACATTACCAATTATGCATGGAGTATTGTATAGAATGCCTGGGCGAAGTATGAAATAAATAATATTCGAAACGTTACCTGAACGTTTTAGATATTCTATAAATTGCCTAGGTATTGTATAGAGTGCTGAATTATATAGATATCCGGTAACACATATACACGGTATGATATGCCGCTGGACTGGATACACAGACTTTTTCTAATTGAATAAAAATATTTAATATTAATTAGGATAATTACTTATTCCATACATTATGTACATACGTGACTAATATTTTGTATACTACCATATCTAATTAGCGTATCACGGTAAACATCACAAATGCTGAAAATACTTATAAGTATTCATGTATAAACCACAATAGGTATGTATGTACTCGATTGACTCGATACAATAAATTTATATTGTGTTTATCTAATAGGCACATCATTAAATAACTACATTAAAGAAATAAATATTAAATAAAGTACGTAATATTTTGAGACACTAGGCAAATTCACACCCATCTACTAATCACTACTCATACATTCGGAGACACATCCGCACAGTAATGCCTTCATGTTAATAAAATGATATTTTTAGTAACAAATTCTAAAAACTACGAGTAAACACGATTTATAAATAACAATGCGACTCCCGACGCATTGGAAACAATCAGTGCTGACGGATCAACATTCATAGAATGTTTTCCTGGTACATTGATCTAAATACAGCTATAGTGGAAACATTATTGCACGCAACTTTATAATCTATCATAGACAATAGACAAAAGTCCAATAGATAATGTTGAAGAAGAGGAAGAGGAGGGGGAACAGAACTCGGGAGCGCTTGTCGATCCAGGTGGCGATCTCCTGCGGCGTCATGGTGGTCCAGGTGTGGTGCTTGGGAGGCTCGTCGGAGCCCTCGCTGGCGGGCTGTCGGCCCGAGATCAGCTCGTCGTAGCTCTGTGTCGTGATCGTCGGCAAGTTCAACGCTGATGGGAAGCTCTGGAACAGAATTTTTATGGTAATAACCAACAAATGAGACAGGCCTTGATATGGTAGCCAGGTTGTATAGGTGAAGCACCATAGGTGTCATAGAAGTATTGTTGACTAAAGAGAAAGCAATGATTCCAATTGATAACTGGATTTCTGACACTGCTACTAGTTCTACGATAGAACTAAGCAGTAGAACTAGTGGGAATGAACGCTATCACCTTACGTGAAAAGGATGGATGACTTTTTAGAAAGAGGGCAATAATGTAATGTAGCTCTTATAGCCTACTGGCCTTAATTGGGTGATGCAACGACCTCCAATAATAGGGGGGATTGGCGGCATTACTTCGTGCGTTATAATGATGGTTCACGAACAGGGCCGGTTAGAAAAATGCATGGAGCTGCTTTACCTTAGTACCTAACATGTGACACACAATTCACTGATATTATTACTATACAGATCAGTAGATATCCACATATTCGACTGCGGTTCTATATTTACCTGCATTCACTGGTAAACGCTGCATGAAACAAAATATACTCATTTATTGATAGTTCGGTTACGTTATTTTGAGAATTAATATTCAAAAGACTTACATGTACAGTCAGATAGTTATTATATCCGGGTCCGGCAGGGTCGGAGCTGGTTTCCTGGTTCAATGATGAGCACGACCGCGACTTCGTGAGCTGCGGTGATGAGTTCTGCAGTTCTTTCTGAAGTTCTTTGCGGGCCAGTCGAGGTGTAAGCGTGCTCTTAAGGATGTATTTGCTGTTAACCTTTTTCATAGTTACAACTTTCCTGAAAGTACCAAATACCAATACATTTAATACATTTAGTATTCACATTGAGATTTTAGGTAAAAAAAATAATCATTAAAAATTGTTAAAAGTTTTTCATAAGTCAGAACGAAAAATATGATTTTCAATTTCCGAACGCATGTCACGTGCAGACGCGTGAACGTTACATAAAGACTAAACGAACTCTTTATTTTTGTAGCAGCATGGATTGTTATATTGCCACATAATTAATTATAGGATGAATCGATTCGTCGAATCTTGTTCAATAAAATATATCGAATTTTAATGGAACCTATTAAGACCAATGGAATTCTCGGCCGTTTCTTGGTGGTCATACCTTCATAACTTGAGTGACTAAAATGATCTGACTGAAAATACACGAGCCTTCTTCCTACTTTATCTATACTAATATTAAAAAGTGGAAAGATTTGATTGTTTGTTTGCATTGAATAGGCTCCGAAAGTACTGAACCGATTTGAAAAATTATTTCACTGTTGGAAAGCTACACTATCCCCAGGTGACATAGGCTATATTATATTTTCAAAAAAATTAGGGATCCTTAATAAAACTCCAATAATGTAACCCAAGGTGTAAAAAAATAAGAAAACCGAAGCAAAGCGAGGGCGGTTATTCGTTTGTTATAAGGATTTTTTTTACTGCTAAAAATTTTCCTTATAATAAACGAGTAAGTATAACAAACTCTAAACTCTGCATAAATTAAAGTAAAGTAGACTAGCAACATGGCATTACAATTCCTTAATTGTAGATTATTTTGTAGTCCTTTGCTCAGATGTTGATAGTTCTTAAAACTTGTATAGAGTCTGACCGAATTTTGGAAAGGAGACAATTCTCCAAAGTTCACCGTTTAACAGCTTTGTAAGAGAAATCAGGAGATACAAACATTAAGAAAGAAATGGCTTACTTTCTACGCCAAATCGTGTTGACAAATGCAAATTCCACTAAAGCTGAGAAAATGAATCCAGTACATCCCAAGAACCATATCTCACTGGCTTTTATGTACGACACTTTTGGTAGAGTCTTTGCTTGCGACGAAGCCAGCGTAATAAATGATAACATAGTGCTTGTGCCTGGAATAAAACATACATATTACAATTTGGAAAGTAAGTACATTCAGCAAATTTAGGTAAAACAAACCTTAACGAATTTATGCGTGCGACGTATTAACTATGTAGAGACAAGTTAAACAACCGATATGCAAGAATTATATTATTAATACGTAACCTCTTATCATAGAGTCAAGATAATAAAATTTTATTATAATCGTAATTGTGTATAACACTAGAAGGCTAAATTTAAATTTTCATAAAGTTTGCTTAACATTTTTAAACTATCTTTTATTCCGTAATTAATTTTAAACCCTTTAGAGGTACAATCTGTGGGCACAATTAAACGTAATTGTGTGTGTGTAAAGCTATTTAGTGGTTTCTACTGACTAAAAGGAACTCATTGTCCAAACATGTTTCTGGATAGAATAGTTATGGCTCTATGATGATGAATTTGTATTATATTACCTAAAGTGATTCTAGGAGCCGAAGCATCAGCTTGCAACCAGAACGTAACCCACGATGTTGCAACTATCATCATGGATGGTATGAAGTAATCCATCAGGTAGTAACCGACCTCCCTTCCTAGTTTAAAAGTAAACTTAAGGGCACTGTAGTTTCCAGCTGAAACAACAAACAAATAGCAGTTGAAAACCTGTAATGTTTGTAACATATATTAATCTCACAAGACACCACAAACACAAAATGACATTACATCTACCTCCTCCGAGGCGCATATTGACTATGTCACCGCGCACAACAGACTCGTTTGTCCAGTAATCGATGAGGGAATACTCTGTTAAATGCAACTCGGAAGATAACCGTACTGGATTATCTCTTTCCCACATAAGACGTAATATAGATGCGTTGTATTTCCCTGAAAAAGAGAGTTACATCAGAAATTCAGAATTAAATTGTTTTGTAAGAATCAGTTGATAATGAGGTAGTATTTGTAGAACTTACAACTTTCTAGATTCATGGCACACGTTTGATCGTCAAATGGGAATTTCTGGAGGTTCATCCAGCAGTAAAGTACGGCTTGCATTCGACGACTGAACAACACTTCACCGTCGGGGGCTATAGAGATCAGGACATCCTTGCTGTCGGTACCCATCAGACTAGACGATTGTTCATTGGACATGTACAAATGCGGCACCCATATTCGCTGCCTCAAATCACTCTCACCGATAATCTTAGTACGTTCCGGTGAATACAAAGTGTACGCAAGTCTTGGATCAGTCCATCGCAGTTGCAGAAGAAAGTGTAATTTAAAATTCTGAAAAAAAAAACAATAATATAAATAAACATTGACGTAATGATAAAACTTTACAAATAGACTCGCAAAAATATAAAGTATTTTTTTCTAATTTTACATCAGAATAGGTAATTATTGTGTAACGTGGAGGAGTGGAGGTGAATGATGTGGATTATTGTGGATTGTGCTTCAGCCAATTAACGACCCATTACTGAGCATGGGTCTCTCCCCTAGAGGAGCCCTAGAGCACACTGCTCCCATGCTGCTCCTGTCGGGAATGGTGGAAGGGTTAGTGGCAACTAAAGTGTCGGAAGCTATCATATTTATCTCCTCCTCCGACATGACTAAATTATGCTTTTTATTTGTTTCAAATTCCTGCGATCAAAGTTAAACTTAACTATTTCTAATTATTTCTTCTGAAAACTTTGGGAAATGTTTTGAAAAATGACATGTTAATATAAGATTTACCAAATCGTGTGCTTCAGCCGGCTGAATGAAGTATACGTAAGCGCTAGCATGTACATATACGACGTCTCCTGTCTGGTAGGTGGGCAGCAGTAGCCGATCATACCGGCATTCGTTAGCGAGGCGCGACAGGAATTCAGACTGTGTGAAGCTGTCTCCTTTATCAAGGCTCGGGCAATCTAATGCTGTGCTGTAACGTAATACAATATTAGAGATCAACAAAATGTACACAATAAAATTGTATTTGGGTGTGTGTGAAAATATTAGTGTTTATTGAAATGTTTTCAGATTTAAGTTCAAACCCAAAATCATATTAAGCATTTTTATCATTGAGAAAAAATGTTTATTTCTCAAAAAAGAAATCGGCATTTTTTTTTAATTAATATATAACAGAAACCTAATCCTAACCTAAAACTCACATAGGTAGGTATACGCTGAACAGATTAAACAACACTCCAACATCCTAGAATCCACTTTAATGTAATGGTACCTACCTAGCTCTACCCCGGATTTCAAATCTTTTGTCAATACTTGAATTAAATGTGGGTTTGGTTAGGTATATTAAATTAAAATTTCTCTGGTTCTAGAGTTTTCGTTGTGTTTAGGTATGTATTTATTCAATTTGTTCTGGATACTCAGAAACAATACTGTAACACCTCTGTGATCGAGCGACGAGAAATATCCGTAGCACCTAATGCCGTACATGGCGTGAATAACTTGATAAGTCGGAAAAGCCTACTTTTCAGTACAGTCATTTTTAGCTTGTATTTTATTTGTTTCGTTTGTATTTTAAAATAATTTTATATTGCTTCTAAAGAAAGTTTCTGAATAGATACAATATTTCTTTCATAATTTCAAAATAAAATACAAACTTATAAAACTGATCGTCCTGAAACGTATACTTTTTTGACTTATGTTCCTAACATTTATTTGCGCCATGTACTTACGGAAATATTATCTTACAATGTGATTCAAATATGCGATTCCTCAGCAAATCTAATTTCCTTTCAGAAAATTATGTTCGATCGTAGGCATAGTGTCAATCGCTGTGTGAATTAATTTATAATATCGCACGCCGGTCGCGGTGCCGCGTTGAAAACAATCATTATAATGATTGCCACATTACTGCAATCTGTTGTTTCAATTGAAGCAGAAAATACGCATAACATGTAGGTGAGCGTGGCTGTGAAATGAACATTGTATTGAATAAATAGGAAGTTACAGCAAACAACACGTGATTTTCTTTGTTATAGGATTTACGTTCTAAGCCCTCTTTTCAACAACAATATAATAATAACACTATACGTAGATGTTTGCTATATGGCGTTATTTCTGGCTAATATATGGGACCCATGAGCCTGCAAGGTCGATGTAGGAGCTACTAACGAGAACAGTGCTAATATTTGTGGTACCTGATAACATTATGAACCAATTCACTGAGATATCAGAAGATTTACTCTGAGATTAAGCGCTAAGCCGCAGGCTACGTGTGCATTGAATATCTCTCACCTACATCGCTATCAAAATTTAACTAACTAATAAGCTTTGCCTTTTCCGACATGTATAAGGTATAGTTCTAAAGGTTATTACAGGAACATTAATAACTACGGTAATAATAAGATAACTACGTAAAAATTCAAACAGTAATCCTTTATTGTATCTACCTACTATTAATTCGACTTTACGTTTATCTCACTGCTTAATATAACACTTTCATAAGGTAAGACATATAAGTATTATTTTATAACAAAAAAATATAAGCCCTATATGTATTTTGAAAAGTTCAGGAATTCAGGATCTACCTACAATAATATTTATGAATGTAGTACCTACATAGGTCAAACTATTAAATCCAATATACCTTTACAATTCAAGTTTCAAGTAAATTAACCAATATAGTCTATACCCAAACAATATTTCCTTTGAGTGCTTATCCACTTCAGAGTCTTTCAAATCAGATACAATTAAGGACGCGTAAATAGGAGCATAATAATCACGTCCTACTCTATATTTAATAAGAATTGTTATATAATAACGTTATAGTCTGCAAACATTGCTACTATTTAATTTAGTCATCATTACTGATATGATGTATTCTAATTAAATAGATAGATAATTAAAGCCTAGGTACACACATACATTTACATAATATCTTGGTGTGAGAATGTGAGGATCGACGAGTGAAATGCATTTGCTAAATTATAGTTAATAAATAATGAGGGCTACAATTTTTTTCTAAATTAAGTACAGTTAAATAATAAGCGCTACAGTTGTCCAAATGTCCGTGATTTCGATTACATACAAAAAACCTATATTGAAACATTGAAAAACTATTCTTCGAAAAACCTAACGAATGGCCTTTTCAAAATTCAAAGTAATTTAATTCATATAGGTATCACTGATACACATATGCACGTCATTTCACGTTATAGTTACGTTATGTCCGTCCGTCTGTCCGTCAGTCCCAAGGAAAACACGGAGACCTTTAGCGCTAGAAAGCTATAATTTGACATGGATAGGATACATATTTATTAAAACTCCAGAATCGTAGAATAAAATATTGAAAAACATTTTTTTTCATGGTACCTCCCCTACAGGTTACGTGAGGTTGAATTTTTTATTCATTGCGTAACCTAAAGTGTGGGGTATCGTTGAAAAGGCCTTTCAAAAATATTATGGCTCTTCTAAGACCATTTTTGGAATTAGGGGTCCGTTTGCGAAATATTTGGCTTTAAATTCTAATTTTCGTTAGAGTCAAGTGTCCCCCACCCCCTCTGTTGGCTAAACGGATGGAGTTGGCCAAGTGAGACAATTCTCAAAAATAGGTTAACTTTGATGAATATACGAGGAAGGAACCCTACATTGCGCGTGGCCTGACACGCACTTGCTCACCTGATAGTAAGTGGCTACCGTCGCCTATGAACATCAGCTACACCAAAGTCATCACTGATGCGTTGCCGGCCAAGAAAGAGAGAAGAAAAAGAAAGAGAACTGCCCCCTGAAGAGAAGCCCCGAGTCGGAACACGACGAGTAATTTGGCGGCTGACTCATGCTCAAGGGTGGTAGCTATCCAGGCGAACCCCATGGAGAAATAAAAGTATTAATAAACAATTAAAATCAGTATTATCAATACAATCCCTCCGAGGGGCCCTACCACCAGTAATTATTTATTTTGAATCACATTTTTACCAATGGACATGCTTTGGATGGAGTTTTCGGTATTTCCTTTTTAAAGTCGCCTACAGATGTTTCGTTATTATTTTCTAATTATTTAAAAAAATAATTTGATATTGTTTTATAATTCATTAGTTGCAATTTCCCCAGTGAACAATAAAATATTTTTGAAAAGTACTAGGTACTACTATGTAAACGCTAGAATATTCTCGTATCGATACCTATGATAGCAGCATTACCTATGATAAAATACACATTGTTAATCCGCGCTACCGGTGATACATGGAAACCGCATGAGTAATGTATATTTAGTAATGTAATCATTTATTCATTTAAGTATTTTAAACAGTCTCTTTTATTACATACAAGTTCATATTTGACAAAGGCTAAACAGTTTTGCTGCGCCTAGCTATAAGTGAACATAGAATAGCACCTAATGGTGAGTAATTTTTATACTTAGTAAGCAAGCAGTAAGAAAATACTTACTCACTTTAGGCTTCTGGTGTATGCCCGCGAGCATTTTTTTGTCTTTTAATGAAAGGAATGAACGTTCCTTGCAGTGCAGTCAGTGCTGCAGTGAGCCGTAACGATTGCAGGCTATAACGTTCCTTTTTTCTTGGTAAATACTCGTAGCTCTAACTTAAATGTGTAAGTAATCCACACAAGTAAATAATACCTTAATAAAATCAGTCATATTAGAATTAATTAATAGAGCTTTGTATTATAAATGAGAGAATGCTATACCTTTAAGGCTTTAATACATCTCGAAATGTCTATTGAACAGCGTCACGCAAATAACTATAGTGCGTTCCTTCAAGAACCAGGTCAATGGACATTTCCTTCAACTTTGACTTAAACAGTTTTTCTTATCCTCCCTCGCACATTTTAAATTAATATATGCATCTTAGTGCCCTTATGACTTATCGCCCTATTTGTTATACTTTGTGACCTCACGGTGACAATGGGGTTCTGAAGGCATTACAATAAAGAGTAAGTAGACTCTGTAGGGAGTGTAGGGTACCTACATACGATGTGGGTAGTGGGCTACACCACTATTGCAAACAAATCTTAGCTGTAACCAATGTAACGCCCTCTTCAACGGACGGACAGACAGACAAATAAATAACACATGTATCGAACTTTGAAATATCACTCCGTCTAAAATGCCTCACTTGCATAAATGCTGGACATACAAGAATAAACAGCTAAGCAAAGTTTAAAATTTTCTTTGGAAATATTTTTTGGATAATTATTCCTTTAAGTGGAATTGTTAGCTCAAGATCATTTGCATATTGGTAAGTGCCAATTGTGTGTCGAAAAATGTGTTCGTCTCACTATGGTTTAACAGTCGCATTTATTTCAGTAATAATTATTATAATCGAGAACTAATAGCCGAAGAATGGCCATTCATTGTGACACTGGTGCCTACATAATAAGTCCTGGGAGTAGATAATACACGGAAAAAGAATAGGCATACAAGCCTTTTCATTGTATTTAACAATGAGCAGTGCACATACTTGTTAGTGGCGACCATAAATTGGCTTCGAGTTGGAACCAACTTCCAAAGCCTCGAGTACAGACAGACGCAGTCTGTCTCTCGGTATTACACAAGATTTAATTCTCTTCATCTCTTTTCCACCATCGAATTCCCGACGCACGGCGGTTATCCATCCCTTACTTTCCTCCTACGAACGACGCGCTTTGCTTCGTCTATTATGAATAACGCGAAGGTCTAAAATTAATTGCCCGCGTCGGTGTTCCCGTTTAAGTCAAGGGAGGCGTTTAAACAGCCCTACATTGAAAGGCTACATTGATTGGCTATTTGCAGGAACTAATTATCGCTAACTGTTATCGTTATGACTAGCAATTATTGTTATGACTTTATTTACGTGCTTATTTTTTAAAGTAAACACGTTCGACTTGATATTACTAGATATATTACAAAAAATCCAATGCTAAAACTTATACGAAAAAAATACATATCTTACGGTGTAATGGTGTTGTTTGTCACTGATCCCCCATGACCCAGACATGGATCACTTTAATGTACCTAAATATTTCAGTAGATACAAGCAAAAAGAACCCTTCACTGTACTAATGATGGAACGGACTCGGCTGTGGCTATGACAAGTGAGGGTTGAGAGACTCTACCAATCATTGATAACCTCTCAGGATTATAAGAATCCTCACGATGTTTTCTCAACACGATTGTATAGAACATTTTCATATGATAGAGCGGCTGAGGGATTTTATTTTCTTATTATTGCTTATTAACTTAGTAATGGTACCTACCAGGAGATTGGGAGATTGCTTTTAAATTTGATTGCGGATACCAGAAGTCGATATTTCATAAATTGACCGTTCAAAATACTAGGTTATTAAAAATATAAATGCTATCTTGTTTACTTAGCGGTTTGGTAAGTAGAGTATAAAATTCACAACTTTTGATACACGAATACAAAATCGTGTTTTAGACATTAGCTTACATTCTGAAGTAGGTAGGTAAGACTTATTATTTAAATAAACACATGAGTACAATGGCGATGATTTTGGCAAGTGTACCTACCTATAATATCCATACTAATATTATAAAGCTGAAGAGTTTGTTTGGTTGAACACGCTAATCTCACTAGATACTGGTTCGAATTGGAAAATTCTTTTTGTGTTTGATAGTCCATTTATCGAGAAAGGCTATAGGCTATATAAGTTAGTTTTTTCCACAAATGAACGCGGGTGAAACCGCGGGGCGCAGATAGTTATGAATATTTTATCAGTAAAATTCTAAAATAAATATCTGTATAATTATTATTGTGAATAACACATATTCTTAATTTGAAGTATTTATGTCCAAATAAACCGGTCAAGTGCGTGTCAGGCTACACGTAATGTAGAGTTCCATGGTTAATCGAGTATTACTTCTTCTGTGCTATTATTCAATAACTACTTGAGCTACCTTAATCGTGATACTTTTCCATCTAAATTCATCCAATATACTACTGTCATGAATTTTTGCACATGTCCAGCTCCAACACCTACGCTACACTCAACACCTGGCAGGGGGCGGGTACACTAGACTCTAACGAAGGAATGACTCTAAACGAATACCTGAATTGAAAAATGGTCTTTGCAGACCCATAATATTCTAAAAGACCTTTTCAACCATACCCCACCCTAAGGGGTAGACTTGAAAAAAAATCATCTTCATTTTACCTAATTTTGTTTTGGATTTTATTCTACGACTTTATGGTTTTAATAAACATATTCATGCCATACTGCAGTTTTCTAATACTAAGGGTTTCTTTTTAGGATTTTCGAAGAAAAATCGGAACCCTTATAGTTTCGTCATGTCTGTCCGTCTTTGCGAAGTATGTATACATAAGCACCTAGACTACACTACACCTGGCAGGGGGCGGGGACACTAGACTCTAACCAAAATTAGCACTGATAATAAAATAAGGTAAAATGAAGATGATTTTTTTTAAGTCTACCCCATAGTATGGGGTATAGTTGAAGAGGTCTTTCAAAAATATTATGGGTCTGCAATTCTGAGGCTCGTTTGCGAAATATTTGACTTTGAAGTGCCAATTTTGCTTAGAGTGAAGTGTCCCCCCTCCCGGCTAAATGGTTGGAGATGGACTAGTGAAAAATTCACAAAAATTATTTTAAATAATTATGATGAATTTACAAGGAAAACCATCATTGCTAGGTTAGCTTAAGTAGTTTATGAGTAGGTAATATTCGATAAACGTACACCTTCGGAACTCTACATTGCGCGTGGCCTGACAAGCACTTAGCCGGTTTTTTACGCTATGCTGCGGACGGATGGACGGACGGAAGAACATGACAAAACTATAAGGGTTCTGTTTTGACTATGTAATCATTAAAATTAAAGCAATATCTAAATTTTCAACTTCTTAGGATAACGGGAAGTAGGTCTAATTAAGGTTCCAAGATTTGACGAACACAAACAAGGGAGGTGAGGTTAATAAAAGCGTTTAATAATCTTTCTACCCACTAATTTCACTGGCTTAGCTTTCTAGGCTCACCCCTGTGTTCACGTGAAACTGAAAAGACCGATAGGGACAACAGCTACTACTGTCAATTCGAAAAAAACATAAAAAAAACTAACTTCACAGGATTTAAACAAGTTATGACGTAAGATTTTGTGTTTTGTTACCCAAGTCATTAATTGTTACTTTTATAGTCCAATCTATCTTCATCTGTTTAAAAAGCAAATTTGCTTTTTATCAACGTGTCGTTGACAACGTGTTATAAAAAATACCGACACGCCGACACCGCGCCGCGCCGCGCCGCTTGCGACCTGATTACCTTCCTACGGTCAAATCTAGGTGCCCACTTAGGTACCTACAGCCTACTCCTTTATAAGGAACATGAATTCACGTTTTTCTTGAGACCCTTTTATTCAAAGTCTCATAACTCATTTTTTTAATGTTTTCGAATTTTGTTAAGCTTTTTTTTACCAGATTATATTTCTTTATTAGAGTTAAATAAAAGTAACTATCTATCATGATTATTTTGTTATTTTACAGATAGGCACTTAAAAAAACCTAGATGGTTTGTTTTTGACAGACGCAAAATTCTGCTATGTCGGTACGAGTTTGTGAAATGAAGCTATCACCACAGTATAAGGATATTCCTTTACTGTGCTATCACATTGTTTTAATTAGCTGGTAACTTCATTTCTGTAGTAAGCCTTTGGCCTTGACATCATTGTTATCTTATAGGAAGCAGATCTTTTAATTTTATGTAACTGGTGTAACATAATGCATGTAGATTATAATTTTTTGTTCGTTATTCAAGGTTTGTGAGAATTACGTTTCCCAACCTGCAGCGACGACGGGTATCATCGGATATAAAATTAAAGAGTAGAGATCCGCTCTACGTTCGATATTCGATCGTAATTCAATGGATGGATATAAAATTTATCTTCCTGCACTTCTTCTACATGTAAACTTCAACTGTCTAAAACTAAAAATAGTAAACTTCAAATTTCAGGTTTCTACGAGCGTGGATTGTTCATAAAAAGAGGGAACTACAAAGGTTTTCACTTCACGTTTTAATAGAGAGATTCATATGCATACACGAGTTAAAGTGAACAATGTTAACGTGTAAAAGCTAAGAAGCCAGAGTAAGGTTAAAGGAGCAGGGCAGCTGCCAGCGCACGCGCTCCGATCTGCATCTCAATGGCTGGTTGCTTGCACGTTCACCACATTGTATGTGCAAGCGCTGTTAATGACGCAGCCTTTGTTTCCGCACACTATTTCTGTTTCTACTATCATTTCTTATAAATGAAAAACAAAAGCATAGTTAGTGCACAGGATATACGAGTATTTCATCCCGTGCCGCCCCCGTACAAAAGTCAAATTCAAATATTTAATTCAAAATTAGCTTGGTTGGACAAACACTTTTTGAAAGTCATACAAGTTACGCCAATGCTTCAACAAGGCCTATTGTGACTATTGTGAGAGGGCCCGGGAGAAGAAGCAGCAAGAAACTACCGAGGTGTTTTTTCCTACTTATTCACAGTTACAGATAGCACTTATTAACTACTTACAATCTATATTTATAAAACGATATGAGTTTTATAAATACCTAAGTGTTAATTTTTTTAAATTTGGTATTTGTTGGTTGCTAAGTAATGAACACTAATCAAGTCAAATATAGAGCTCGAATGACATGTTCTTGTGACTAAAATTTTAGGCTGTTTTACACAGAACTTGGCACCCATTTAGATCTCAATTCTTTTTTTTTTTATTTGGCTCTCATTTCACATTTATGTTTTTGTTTAGACATTGATTTCGTTAAAGAGATCTCTGAGCGAGTTCCTAGGCCTGAGGTTGTATATGGCGCGTACTGCTCTTTTCTGTGATATACCTATATAAATATCGACTCAATATCTGCAGCCGAGCCCACAGCAAGTGGAGGTACAGTTTTCGCAGGTAAATTAATTACCTACATAAGTACGAAAGCCGCGACAAAGTTTGTGTTACTTAGCACAAAATTGTGTCTCTTTTTCCGGTTATGTATGAATGAAGAATGGATGAAGTCATTGATGCGTGTTCTTCTTATTGCTAGGGAATTGATTACAAAACGATTGTTTTCGGTATTCCATTCTAAGGGTGAACGACTTTTTTATATTATATTATGAAACGGTAGGTAGTTGCGAATTATTCGCTAGCGGCGATGCCTTGGTGTTCGATCTACCTTGACCTCCCCGCAGCCTCGCGCAGTCATGTGACCAGCCAGAGCTAATCCAAATGCCACTGCGGTCTTCGCTATCCTAATCACTCCAAGGATAGTGGGCAGGTGTTGAACTCTCACATTGTTTTATTTATTACACGGAGACCATTAAAGCCCCACTTCCTCATAAACGTCAACAATTAATAAGGAACTAGTAAGTATTTTGGATTTTAATAGAATCTTATTATATTACAGTTTTGTAGGTTTGAGTTGCGCATTTTTGGTAATAATTGTAAAAGGCATGCACAAATTAAATATTAATAATCGCTATACAGTTATATTTACTTGAACGTCGTATTTATGTGTAACTGTCTGTATTGTATCGTACTGTGAGAGCAAATAAAAATGTTTTGTTGTTGTTGTTGTTGTTGAACTTCTATTCCAGAAAAACCGGTACAAACCTCATCAGTTACGTCGATATAAGGAATAGAGGTAGGTACTAGCAAGCAGGAAATTAAACATATCTCTATTACACCTTGTATCTGTGTTTGAAACGTCAATTACTTCAATTACCTACTCACAATGAAAGGTCAATATTTCTACTATGAATCCCATTATACAGCATTACTTAAGGTTAACAGGTCATTACTGCTGTTTTATGCAAATTAGATAATATGCTATTTGAGCACACAACTGAAATCTCTCTCTCTCGGTGAAAATTACAATTACAATATAAAATTGAATTATTGAATAGGAAGAGGTGTATCCAAACCACCGATCTAATCACTAATCAGTGGGTCAAACCAATACCGCCATAATTATTGTTAATCTATACAACAAACAACACAATAAAAAATACGAATTCACTTTATAAATTATACACCAGAGTAACACTTTTTACCTCCATGTAAAAAAAAGGAATACCTACCTACTTAAAAAATATGTAACAACAAGGCGGCTTCTCCACTGAAACCATTCCTTTAAATCATTTTTGGTATATTTGAGACAAGCTCTTTCTGTGTATCTTAATTCCCCCAACATAGGAAAGTGGTAATCAGAATCTTTGTGACTGATATATTATTATGTCAGCAAGTTATATACCTAATAGGCACTTCGCAGTTTTACCTGATAACCTTATATCGGTATTAGGTACTGTAATAATTATGTTATTAACCGCTGCTTTATATGTAGGATTTGATCAAAAACACGGAATTCACCAGCAATATTAACGCGCCTAGCCGCCTGGTGGCACACTGTTTAATGGACCGTATCTGCGCAGACGTTCTTCAACTTTTTATACACGATTAATAGCGATAGGTACCACTAATAGAAATGCTTGCTTTGACGAGTTGTTAAAGGCTGGCCTTTTCCGAATGAATTTTACAGTTCAGTTAAATTAGATCAGGTCTATGTCGTTTCACCAAACCTATTTAGGTAGGTAGTAACTAGTAGGTACTATACTCAACAATATTACATTTGTTAACAACTTTTTTCAAAATACCTCTCCCAATTTAAATTAAGTAAGTTAAGCCATCCTTACTGATACTAGACTTGGCCACCTAGAATTCCTTGTTCTGGAAGTGTTAATTAATTGAATAATGAAGTAAGGGCAATCGAAAGAGCTCAAGAGATCTGGGTATAATATCTGGGGGCACGGCAGTGCCCCCGCCAAGTCGAGCAAAAAAGCGGCACGGCCGTACCATCCTTTTCTCGAAGCAATTCAGGCCATTTTCGACCCCCTATAACTTCCTTGTGGATAAAGCTAGAAGTCTGAATTTTAAGCTACCAAGCAGTCATGGTATAAACACGCTATATTTCAAATTTCATTCAATTTGATTCAGTAGTTTTAGAATTATAACTAGTCAAAGTTGCTTAATTTCGTCACTCAGTCACTCACTGACTGACTGACCGATCATCAAAACTCTAAGGCACTTCTAGCAGACATAGAAGCTTCAAATTTGGAACACAATTAGTGTTTAGTGTATAGATCAAGAAAAAATTAAAATATTTTGCAATTTCGCTCCAGTTTTCTAGATATATCAACTGCATAAATAACTTTGTAATCCTATATAAAGGTATAGGATTACAAAGTTACATTTGCAGTTAATGAATCGCTGTACCTGTATAACAAAGTTACATTTGCAGTGAATGAATCAGTGTACATGTATATAATATGTGTAGATAGGTACCTAGATATAATGGAATAATAGGTGTAGATAGGTACCTAGATATACCTAATTATGTTCAAAGATAACTTGTAAAAGGAAAAAAAGTAGGACTATCTACAAAAAGAAATGAAATGCCATCAAAAACATAACTTGTAAAAAAACCCAAGTCTCGCAACTCAGTTCTTCTACCGTAAAAACTTGTGAGATCCATGTAATACCAAGTCGGTTAATTTATTCAGTTCCTACTTAAGGTTCCTTCTGTCTTAAGTTATTACGTAATTAGCTAATCTAACAAGTAACAACATCTTATAGTGACCATAACAATATTGAAAATCTTTTATGTTTTAAATAAATAGATTGACTTGGCAATCGCACTAAACAAATACCTATAATATGTAGGTAGATATTACTTGTGAGATACATTGTGTTTTCATGCGATGGTCAAGTCGATCTATTTATTTAAAACATAAAAGATTTTCAATATTGATATGGTCACTATAAGATGTTGTTACTTGTTAGATTAGCTAATTACGTAATAACTTAAGACAGAAGGAACCTTAAGTAGGAACTGAATAAATTAACCGACTTGGTATTACATGGATCTCACAAGTTTTTACGGTAGAAGAACTGAGTTGCGAGACTTGGGTTTTTTTACAAGTTATGTTTTTGATGGCATGTAGATTACATTTTCATGGAAGATCTTCTTAAAACAGTGGGTTATCTTCGGCCTGATAATGTAAATAAACGATCAATCTAAATTGTCGAAGAACTAAGAATACCATAACTACCCCCACTCTACATGTTAAACTACTAAAACATCTTTCTTTCCTTCTGTAAAATTAGATCACTATTACATACCGTACCTACACCATTAAAATGTTTATAATGGTGTAGGGACCTACGGTAAAGTGATCTAATAAATAAAGAAGTTAATTAAGTAGATACATTTTTACACATTCTCGGCGCCAGTACAATAATTATCAACAAAGTTTAGTATTGAAAAAAGTGAAACGTTAAAAAACGTTTCGATTCCAGTGCATCCTGGTTGCAGCAGATATGTATTTGTACGTTGGTTGTAGGCACATTCGCTACTCTCACGGCAAACATGCTTTGCTCATAGACGGGCTGTTCCGAACAAAATCTGTGTAACATTTTTATTAAAGCATTTTTCATACTCTGTGACAGCGCAGCGCTTCGTTCGGTCGAGTTCGGTTCAAGATGTAAGTAAGTAAAAATATAGTTATTTACCAATTATAATTTAAATAAAGTTCAAACGTAAGTAATGAAGACGTTTTAAATGTGCACAATAAACAATATGCGTAATTATGTGTTCTGGAACGGTCAGGGTTTTTCAAAAATGACATCTATATTGTCTCGCTTGCTCGCAGCCGACTAAAATGCGTTGGCACCATCTGGTGTCAACGTAGCTGCCCAAAGTTTTAGTACTGAACAGTCTGTCTAGTAGATATTGTAGGTATATACATATATGTCTACGGCTTTGCAATTCTAAATCCGTATTGTTGTATTGGGGCGACTAACACCAATCCCATGCCGACATACTAGGGTGTCGTAAGAGGGGACAGAAGCCGGCCCGCTTGGTGGTAAGCATGTGGTAAGGCTCTGCTTATTATGGTTTATCATCATTACGTCACTGGACGGCTTTGTCCCTAACAATGTGAGAAGCTCAGAAATGAAACATTATTATGATATGCAATGTGTAAAAAAATTGGTCACAAATTACTGTAGAAATTTACAAGACAGACAAGTGTGTTATGGAGCTAATAAGGGGCTACGTAAATCGCTGTAATTAACAGATTAGTATCTAATGAAAGATAATCTGTTAAACTGAAGAAGAAATTAATCCTAGGATGACATATTTGAGGATTTTTAAACTGCTATCACAAAGAAAGTCATTGGACTTGGATGGTACTGATGGTACCTAGGTACATAAGCATATTTAAGTGGATAGTTTTAAGACGGTTTAAAAAGGTATACGAATAATTTAGTACAAAAATTGTATTTAGTAGTTCTGTTGTTTTATTTGCTTAATGACTTCAGGACAATAGCCAACCTTCAGTTTTGATGGCTTGGAATTATGTCCATCACGCAAAACAGAAATGTTCACGGATTATGTACGGTCTACAAAAATTATTTTAAAGATTAAAAAAATCTTAAATCAAATATTACGGTGTTTATTAATGTTTACCACAGACAATACATGTCTGTGTTGTTTAGCTTCAGGTGCGTATAGGGCCTATAGCCCCTATAGGTACATATATCTACTACCTTCCTTTATGAAAGAACTTTCAAGCTCTTCATTTACAAATTTTACAATTATTTTGTACAATGTTTTCCCCGACGTGATAAGTTTCAACTTTCAAAATAACAGTCAAAATAATAAAAAATATTAACTTGACGGTTTTTTTTGCAGAATTTAACAATAACTTGTAGTTTAAAAAATTATGCATTTTTTTTTAATTCCGAAGAATTTTAAATCTCTACCTTTTAAAGTTTTACATAATTTTGCAGAGATTGGATACAATACCTACTGGTAGGTATTGTATACAATCGAATAAGACCATTTGCGAACCAGAGAAGCCAAGCCACACACTTTCAAGTTATTGGAATGTTTTCGAGTAGGTACATACAGAGAGAAACACAAAAAAAAATATGGTCTCGGAGGAATAAGATGGTAGGACACTTTGGGTGTAAACATTAATAATATAATGAATAGGTACTTAAGGTACCTAGGTACATACAGTTATAGTCAACTTAGTATAGTGGAAAATAATTAACTCTATTGTAATTTACTTGTGAGAAGTTCTACAAGTTTATTTACGCGTATGATTATGAGTATGATAATTAGTTTGTAGGGTAGTTCTCGTGACTGCATAATTATTATTGTCACAAGAAGACCAATAAGGCTCGACACGACACAAAGCATGCACTTTTCCTATAGAGCGCGGCGAAACAAAACAAGACAAAAACTGGTGTTAGTGAAGGTCGCATCACTTGCTTTGGATTTGTGCACTCCGGTGACTCTGTTACTGGACCAGCTAGGGATTTAAATCACGCATTTAGATTACTGTCACGCCAAATTATATGAAGTTCATTTCAAGAACAATCAGTTCTTGTAATTCAGCTAGGTATTAAGATCAATTAGAGATCGCTCAATCTTAACTTTTCGCTAAGTACGTATTAGATACAAATTATTCGTAAGTAGGTACCTAATTGCGAAAACTAGTAATAGATTTGAATAATCAACACTATTTCATTTTAGCTCCTGGCAGTTACCTGGCACGTAATAAAATATTAGGATTCAATTATCTCCTTTAGCACTGCCTCCTAGCAATCTTGTATTAAAGTCTAAAAATTTGGATACATTCGAAGCCAAGTGATCTAAGTAACATTTAATGTTTCGTTTCGACATTGACGCATTTTTGCTGCATCCATACATATATATTTTAATGTATCTTAGATTTTCTTCGGGTTATTGCCGTCCTAAAAGTCCTAAAACTGCCTCTCTGGGGTGGATAAAAGGAATGACCGCTTTCGAGTAGGTACCACTTCCAATACTAAGTATGTAACTAATCGTAAGTAACTAATGCTAAGTAATCAGAAGCAGCATTCCGTTTATCCACCCCAGACAGGGTAAACGTACGGGTAAGTCAAGTAACGGTGTTTGACTGTGTAAAGAAACATGATAGAGTTAGAGACTATAATAGTCTTGACTTTTGGTAGATAAATTAGCTTGTTTGAAAAATTTCACGCGAACTTGTTTTGTTTAATTGCTTATCAGTCGATATGGCAATTGCGTCTTCTCTATAGGGATATAGGGAGAAGGAAAAAAATGAAAAAAGGGGGATTTCGATGACGGAAATCGATCATGAGTTATATGGAGAAAACTAAACCGTATTTAAGTAAGGTGGATGGAACATGGATGTCCACTCTAAGAAAACCTAAGTGTTAGTTATTATAGTAATTTAGACATTGTTTTATATTTCCAGTTATGAATACAAGTAAAAATTAATAATTAATATTTTCAGTTTTGTTCCTAGGAAGGCCCTTGCGCCCTTACCTACAACTTTTTGATCGGCCTTACAAGGAACCACTGGCTTACCTAAGAACAGTACTAATAAGTTTTTTAATAAAAATAAGGTTATATTTTTTTTTCAGTACCTACCGTACCTAGCAAATCCTTATATTATCAATTTAGAGTAAAAAAAATGAAGAAAACAATAGTTTATTTACTTGAAAACTTACGTTTTACCACAGAATAAATAATAGTACTTATAATGTTTTACTAAGAGCATATTAAAATTGTAATATGTCATATTACAATTTTAACATCGTTGACCCGTGAACGAAGTCACGGGCGTAGCCAGGTTTTAGTTTCGGGGGGGGGGTTCAAGTTTGGGGGGGTGTTTCAAGTTTCGGGGGGGGGGGGGGGGGGTCAAGAAAATACAACTACAAATACAACGACTAAAAGTACATAAAATAACCTTTAACATTTATTTTTTCTCACGACGAATGTAGTGCCATCTATTATTGTATCTTGTAAACTACACTTACACGAATAAATAAATTGAATTGAATTGAATTAGTTTAGTCAAAACGTTCAAAAACGTGTTTAATAGAAATAAAGCTCCTAACAAATATGTGCAATAGCCAATAGCTCATTCGATTCGGAATGACGTCTAGAAAAATGTTTTTTAAGAGTTTATTAGCACATAAAAATGTCAGTCCTTAACTTTTTTTTTGGGTTTGAACCCCCGAAACCCTCCCCCTGGCTACGCCCATGACCGAAGTCAACAAAGATAGAGCCCGGCCCGCATTGACAAAATTGCGGTGCGAGGGACTCGCCTCCGCGTCTGTGTACTTGAATTCGATGGATGTTATCTAAGTGGAAGGAATTTGTCATTGGATGGCAATAACTATGACTTTTAAATCCTTACGAGGCGCATGGCCTTTCATGACACCTTATATATACCTAAGTCATATTATTTATAACGTTCGGTTTTGATAGGAATGTATTTTACATAACATAATACGTAGGTAACTCGATAAGATTTGAGACAAGAAAAAACTACAAGATATTAATAAATTTATTTTACATTTTTTCGAAATACTCTCCTTCATTCTCTATCTATGGAAAGTTCCATTCGCGTAAACCAACTTTTAAAACACTTTTGCCAGTCTTGATCCGATAGGTCCGAAATTGTGAATCTTCGCAGGCGGCCACGGCCTCTTTGGCACACGAAAAAAAAATCCCTTTTATTTTTCCTTGATTATCGGAAACAAAAAGAAATCACAGGGAGCTAATTCAGGACTGTACGGTGGATGGGGCAATGTTTCAACACCGGATTCCTCAAGAAACGCCTTTGTTCTGAGGGACGTATGTGACGAAGCGTTGTCGTGATGCAGCATTTCTTACTTTAGTTAACATAAGCCTCTTGTATCATTTATCGAAAATGTAAGCTCTGAGTCTGAGTATATGATATAAAAAATGTAAAATAAAGTCTGAGATATGTGATATATAAAATGTAAAATAATTATCTAACTTTGCATCACCGAAATTTTACATTAGTCTCATTATCTTGAAAACAAAATTTTTGTAGGTTTCACTTCTACTACGTGTGAATTGCACACATTTTATTTTATTTTACCAACGTTACGAGATCTTTGCAGTTTCGTCGGCAACTTTCCTTCTGGAAAGACTATCCTGAAGACTGTCTCTTATTTTCTGGATGATATTGATAAATCCACGTTTCATCGCCTGTGATGATTTCCAAAACACGCCTTGACGTTCCGTTTTCAAATCGTAGACGCATTTCGCGGCACCAATCCACACGGGCCTGTTTTTCAGTGTCTGAGAGCAAACGCGGGATCCAACGACTGTTGTCGCTTCACTGTGTCTCACTCCAAGATGCTGATGCAAAATAATGTTAACGCTCCCCGAACTAACACCAAGAATCTTCTCGATGTCCGAGTAAGTAATTCGAGGGTCTTCTCGCACCATCATTTCAGTAGTCCACACATTTTCTACAGTTACTGGCGTTACTGCCGTTTGTGGGCGACCACTTCTATGGTCATCTTCGAGGTTCGTTTTAACTCTTTTAAATTCACTGAACCATTTAAAAACTGTTGCTTGAGGTGGGGAAGACTCCCCTAACGCTGATTGTTAAATCATTGAAGGCCATAGAATTAATATTACTAGCGTATAGAAGGGACACCGCGAACATCGGGTTCGGGGGTGTGCATTGCAGCCGGCCGGCTGCATTTCATTCTGTCACTCAGCTGTCACTCGGCTGCGCTCATTGCGGCCGCATGTCAAAATTGTTTACGAAAAAACTGAAAAAATGCCGTCGTGCGTAATAAGAATGTGTCACAATTGCAACACAAAAAACAAAAAGATAATGTTATCACTTTATCATCAGTAAGAAAACAAAATCTTAACTTAAATCAACTAAAACGAATTTAATTTAATTATTGAGCAATGTTCCCGCCATTTTGAATGAAAAAATCATAAGGAGCGTTTGAACTTGGCAAGCCACTGGCGTGCTAATGGACTAAATAAGCTTGCCGACGCGACGCTTGTGACCAATTTAAAGTGTTGGATTTTTTGACACGAATCAATGGTAATTACGTTTGAAATCGTTTAAACGCTTTTGCACGTTAAATAAAGTTGGAGTAAGAGCTTGTAAAGATTTGGAGTCGGTGACTGCTTGTCTTGGTTCGACAAGTGTCATATACAAAGTTACTCTATGGCAAGTGTGCAAACGAGGCTTCTAGTTTGAAAAGAGAACGGAGGGCAAGCCGGCGGTGGAACACACATTTTGTTTGAGATAGCCTCTCTATGTATACTACCTCAATGTTGAAGGCTAAGTTTTTCAGTTAAACCAAATTGAGAATCATAAAAATGTTCGCGGTTACTCCATCGTTGCAAAGAAAAACGCGGGAACCGTCTTAGTTAAATGACTGGAACATAACATCATTTATTTTCTGTATAAACAAGCAACCTGGCTATTTGCGTTCTATTTTTAAATAAATTTGCTTTAAATATATAATACAGGTGGGTTCCATTTTTAAATTACGAGCTCTCAAAACTTATCGAGTGACCTACGTACTAAATATTATCTCGGTTTATGTGTGTGTGTCAATAAATAATTTAGCAACTGTAGTTTGTATTATGTTGTCCTCGCTCAACTACTGTAGAATGTAGATAGGTGCTATTGACTATGATATCCAGGTATTGCAGGTACTTGGTGTGAATAATCGAAAGAATAATCCACTAAATAAATAGTCCACTCCGCCCGGTTGGTTACACGGACACGCGTTATCGAGTATCGACACTATCGACCCTTAAGGGTGGATAAACGGAATGACCATTTCCCAGTACCCAACTCAGGGTGGCATTGGATAAACGAAATAAGTCTTTTTTACTCTTTAAATGACCAGTAGGTAGTTCTGCAGTTTTTTTTTACTAAAGTATGTCCAGATAATTTTTATAATCTTTGTAAAGGCCGAAATTAACAAAAATAAATTTAGATCAGTGCTAATGGATCACTTGGTCTCCAAAGTATGAACTTGAAGAACGGAAATAAAGCAACTTAAACGAGAAAACACATTTATGTTATACTTATTTAAGTACCTACCTAGTTTTCATTCCCGGTACCATGACAATTTCGAAAAATCGGCTTCAAACTTGTATCTCAGTTAAGGGAAACCTGCCTACAAAATTTCAGCCCTTTAGCATCTTATTCAGACTGACCATGGATAGATTTAAAGTGGATACCTACCCACTTACCTAAAATTTGTTTTTTTTTTAACTTTTTTTAACTATGAAATAAATATACATGCTTGTCTGACTACCGGTATATCTAATTTGCTTTAATTATGATAAATAGGATTTTAGTCACGCCATTGAGTTAAGATATATGCGGTTCATTAAAATTTGACTCTCATTGATTAGCTATGTAGGTTAAGCATATTCGTACTAACAGAAATGCAAATTTTTTAATATACAATTGTAAAACACGTATTACGTATATAATTTATATGGCTATGTTTTTTGTTATAAAATATTTAGTATGGTCGTAGCGTATCATCGAGGTCTTCAATCGATCAGGCACACATTATCGCACATCTATTGCCTATTGTTTTATTTCACGA